>OX438909.1:9745551-10945551 GCA_949316265.1 Diarsia mendica
CTTCTACTGACTAAAAACCGAACCCATGTTCCTTCTTTGCCCTTGCGCCGAGGCCACGTCATCTAGTACGAAAATACGCGGCCCCGACGGGGAACCTTTATACCTAAAACAATATCATCCTAGTATGAACACTATATTGAGTCAACATTAGCACCCATAAAGCAGAATCTCAAGGATAGGAAACTTATTGTTTCTATTATTATTATTATTCTCTTGCAATAATATTTAATTCATAACAGTAGTTTTCCTCATCCGAGTAGCTACTACCTTACTCAGCCATACTTTATAAGGAATGGTTTTATGTTAATAACTTATTTATATGACATACATTATACATTATTTTAGTTGAGTGGTTGCTAGCACTACTGCTGAATTTGAGCCTGGGTTTGAATTCTGGGATAGGCAAAGAGTTATCAAAGTTTACCACCAGTAATTTCTCAGTAGCATGTTTCTCAGAATTCGTCCAATTAAAATTATTATTATTATTTTATTTACATCTATAAAAAAACCATTGGGATTATTAGAGAAAACGGACTTATTGGGCATACATTCACACCAAAAGACGCGAAGTGCTACCGCTTTGTTATCAAAGATCTGCACCACACTACCCCTCATCAAGCTATAAGGGAAGCAGTCGAAGCCTCCAACAATGAAATCATTGGTGAGATAATTAATGCTCGTTATGGCTCGGACAAAAGACCAACCTCGACCTTCTTTGTGAATGTCAAACAAAGCATTCACAATCGTGAGGTTAAAAACATCCAATACATATTCAACCAAAAAGTTAAAATTGAAGACCCCCGCAAATCTAAAAGCATTGTTCAGTGTCAGCGATGCCAGCAATATGGACACTCCAAGAACAATTGCATGAGGCCTCACAGATGTGTCAAATGCGGAGAAGGTCACAAAACTTCAGAATGCACAAAGAAGGATAGAACCACACCAGCCAAATGCGCACTATGCTCTTGTGACCACCCAGCCAACTATAAAGGCTGTGAGGTCTATAAAGAGATCTTAGCCCGGCGAAACAAAAGCCGTACTCCACGAGAAAGGGTTTATACCCAAACCGCTACAAACACCCTGACCGCTCCACTTACTACATCTACTTTCAACATAAGAGCCGCAACAAACACGCATGAGAAATCGTATGCAGAAGCTTTATCCGGAACAAACTCTACAACCCATGACCTGCCACAAACTCACCAACAACAAAATCAGACACTACATCATATTCTAATGAAACAGAGTGAAAAGATGGACCTCTTAATCCAACAAATAGGCTCCCTAGTGAGTCTAATCACCAGCCTCGTCACCAAACTTGCAAAATGACTTCCCTAACTATAGCAGCCTGGAACATCAATGGAATTGCACCCAACACAAGTGAGCTAGTAGTTTTTCTAAAAGAAAACAAGATTGACATATGTCTGATATCAGAATCACATACAACCGTAAGAAGTGATATACGTATACCAGGGTTCTGCGTGTACCTTACCTCCCATCCAGACGGTCGAGCACATGGAGGCAGTGCTATCGTAATAAAAAACAACATCAAACACTGCCTACTGGAACCTTTTGTGACAGAACACCTACAATCCACGGCTATAAGAGTAGAAGATGGATCGGGCTTTATTAACATTTCGGCGGTATATTGCCCTCCTAGACACAAAATCAATGAGGAAATGTTTACCGAGTTCTTTAAGAAGCAAGGCAACAGATTTATAGCAGGAGGCGACTGGAACGCCAAACATACGGATTGGGGTTCTAGACTCACCGTTACCAGAGGCCGTGAACTCAAAAAATGTATTGATGCAAATACCATGTCAGCTCTGTCCACAGGTGAACCTACATACTGGCCTACGGATGTCAACAAAATACCTGACCTCCTTGACTTCTTTGTCACAAAAAACATATGCCACAAAAACACCCAGGTAGAATCTAGCCTAGACGGATCTTCAGACCACACCCCAATCATATTAAGATTGAGTACAACGACTGCAAAATGTAACCCAAATTATGACATGCTCTACAACTACAAAACCGATTGGCATAACTTTAGAGAGTACCTTGAAGACAACATCAATCTCAAAGTACCTCTGAAGTCCCCTGACGACGTAGACGACGCGTGCTTGTATTTTACCAATCTTTTACAAGTGGCAGCGTGGATCAGCACCCCTGAGATAAAATATTCTGCGCATAGTTCACCTACCCCGACCGAAGTCCGAGGAAAAATCGCAGAGAAGAGACGACTTCGCAGAATATGGCAGTCATCACATAATGAACGGGACAAAAGCCGTCTAAACCGTGCCATTAAGGAACTTAAACACCTTCTTGCGAAAACTAACAATGATGCCCTTCAACTCAGGCTAGAGAGAATAACCCCTGAAGCTAAAGGAACTCACTCCCTTTGGACAGCAACTAAGAACTTAGCACAACCTCAGCAACGCTTCCCCCCTATCAGATCAGACAATTCATGGGCTCGCTCAGATCAGGAAAAGTCAGAAGCTTTTGCCACTCACCTTGCCAACGTCTTCAAGCCGAACGAATCTACAGCTCCTGATGATCCTGAAATTGATGCCATCCTCAACCAGGACTTGCAACTTTGTGCCCCACTGCGACCAACATCCCCACGGGAACTGGCTAGATTGATATCTACGATGAACTCCAAAAAAGCACCCGGATTCGATTTGATAACTCCGAAAATTCTTAAGGAGCTGCCAAGAAAGGGAGTAGTCTTTCTGACTATCCTCATTAATGCCTCTCTCAGATCCGCCTATGTCCCTGCTCTATGGAAAATATCACAAATCGTAATGATCCCTAAGCCTGGAAAGCCGGAAACAGATGTTTCTTCGTACCGCCCTATTAGCCTTACTCCAGTACTATCAAAGTTATGGGAAAGGGTCGTCCTGAACAGGCTGAAACCTCACCTTATAGAAAACCAAGTAGTACCTGATCACCAATTCGGTTTTCGCGAGCAACACTCCACTGTTGAACAGGTACACCGAGTCTACCGCACCATAAGACAATGCCTAGAAAAAAAGAAGTATTGCTCGGCAGCCTTCTTGGATGTTCAACAAGCCTTTGACCGAGTATGGCATAAAGGACTATTATGCAAGATAAAGTTGCTCCTGCCTCATTCATTTTACTTGCTGATGAAATCATACCTTAGTGATAGGCAATTTCAAGTAAAGGTGCGAGACGCTAGATCCTCTCTTGCCAGGTGCCTTGCAGGGGTACCCCAGGGCTCAGTCCTGGGCCCGGTTCTATACAATATATTTACTAGCGACCTCCCTCAATGCCCTGACGTATTTGTAGCAACCTACGCTGATGACGCTGCATTCCTGGCCTGTAATCAGGATGCCAACATAGCAAGCAGCATGCTGCAAAATCAACTTGACAGGACCCATGACTGGCTAAACAAATGGCGTATAAAGGCAAGTGCACCAAAATCGCATCACATCACCTTTGCACTCAGACACGGAAATTGCGCCCCGGTCAAATTGGGTCAGGACACTCTACCACAGTCATCATGTGTTAAGTACTTGGGATTCTACTTGGATCGCAGGTTGACATGGAAGGATCACCTAAAGAAAAAAAGAACAGAAATAAACTTCCGATTCAAGAACTTGCTCTGGTTGCTCGGCAGACAATCATCACTCACCTTGAGTAACAAACTTAGAGTTTATTGTTCTATCATAAAACCTATATGGACATATGGGATTCAATTATGGTCTTCCGCAAGCAAATCTAACATCATGTGCATTCAAAGGAGTCAAAACAGTATCCTGAGGGTCCTAGCAGCGGCGCCCTGGTATGCTCGCAACTCTGAAATTCAAGAACACCTGGAAATTCCAACAATTCTAGAAGAAGCAAAGCTCTATCTAGAGAAATACAAAGACAGATTGACCAACCATCCTAATCCCCTTTCACGATCACTATTGATGCCAAATCATTCTAAAAGACTCAAGAAAGCTGATATTGTGCTACCTGATTAAGCAGAATTTGGACACTGGTCCTCATTCTGTAAAAATGTGATGTATCTTGCCACACATCTGATCATAGTCAGTGATGACTGATAGCAGATAAGAAGAGGAACAAAAAAAAAAAAAAAAAAAAAAAAAAATTATTTTATTTGTTTCTTTTTACAAATTGTTTACATTTTTATTGTTTTTAAACATCTCAAAATATAAAAAAAATTGTCCGCCAATTCAGTCCCAGTCAAGGCTCTATTTATTATTAGGTCTTTACCTATGAAATTGCCGATTTGTATGAGAAATTTAAAATATTAAAATTTTGGTATTTTTTTTATTTCAGCGAATCAAAGTACTGGCCCAAATGATCTATACAATTTTGCCATTTTGATGGCAGTTTGTTTATCTCTTTACTGTAGAAGTCTGCCGGACGGGAGGCGATGAAGTCAGCGATAGCGTTTTGTACCTACTGCCTCTCGGGTGTTGAATTTTTTCCTACTTAAAAAATTGACTTAATTTTGAAAAAAGTAGAAATCTGTTGGGGCAAGGTCCGGTGAGTACGGTGGGTGACGGAGAGCTTCCAGCTGTAACTCTTGTAGCTTTGCGATGGTCTGTCGTGAAGTGTGAGATCGCGCGTTGTCGTGCAGAAGCAATGGGGAAGAGCGATTGACTAGTCTTGGTTGTTGAATTGCGAGCTTCTCCATCATTGTTTGCAATTCTTGGCAATAGACATCTGCCGTCACTGTTGTGCCATTCGGTAAGAAGCTATGATGTACAAGTCCGGCACTGGCCCACCAGACAGTTACCATCATCTTCCTATGAGTAATCTTTTTTTTAGCGCACTGATTAGGTGCTGTACCCGGGTCCACCCACCGAGACGAACGCTTACGGTTATCGTAAAGGATCCACTTTTCATCGCAAGTTACAATTCGATTAAGAATTCCCTCGTTTCTATGCCGATTCAGTAGTGCTATGCATGCTTCGACGCGTAAATCTCGCTGTTGGTCGCTTAGTTCGTGTGGCACCCACTTATCTAGCTTTTTTATCTTTCCGATTTGACGCAAGTGCTTCAATGTTGTTTTGACACTAACTCCAAAGCCTGCAGCAAGCTCAGCCGTAGATTGAGTTGGATCCGCTTCCACTATCGCCTTCAATTCGTCGTTGTCGACAATGGTTACCGGCCGACCGCGGGGCTCGTTCTTCAACTCAAAATTTCCAGATTTAAAACGATTAAACCAATATTGGACCGTGTTTATGCAAGCAGTGTTAGACCCGTACACGTCGTTAATGTTTCGTGTTGTTTGCGCAGCGGTATTTCCACGTAGGAACTCATATTCGAATATTGTACGAATTTTCAGTTTATCCATGGCGCCAAAAACTACCACAATGTCACAAAAACAAAAACCTATCTAAAAACAAATGACTGAATTTGAAATTAGAATAACACGTCTTTCGAATTACGCGCCAATCCACAGATAATTAAATCTGAAAATACTGGTTATAGAATCGGCAATTACATAGGTAAAGACCTATTATTACTATTTAA
Organism: Diarsia mendica; assembly: GCA_949316265.1. Classification (NCBI taxonomy): domain Eukaryota; kingdom Metazoa; phylum Arthropoda; class Insecta; order Lepidoptera; family Noctuidae; genus Diarsia; species Diarsia mendica. The sequence goes on from OX438909.1 coordinate 9,751,066, forward strand.
AGTTAAACCAAAACTCTTATCTCATTCCAGGTATAGACTCAATGATACCGCAGTTAAACCTTTTAATTGAGCAGTCACAGAGCAGTTGCGGTATCAACCATGCTCTAACGCGAATGGACGTAGTTCGCTCCATTATAATGACTCCTAATACCTGGGAGTTAAGGTTTCAAGGTGTTAACCTTTCCGGCGCTGACCTTAATAGGCTGGACCTTAGGAATATTAATTTTAAGGTATGTTTAACAGTATTTTTTATCCTAAAACGGAGGAGATTATGTTCTCTTGTTAATTATCTCCGTAATTATTATTGTTTTAAACAATCAAGTTCAGAAGCCAAATTGAGACGTGTTAGATTACTAATAAGAAAATGAACTTGCTCAATTTGGCAGAACCTTCATCATTCCTTCAAGCTATGGATGTAGAAAAAAAAAAAAATGATGACAACATTTACTTCCGATTTTTTTTTCTTTTTTTTTTACTTCCGATGATTTTTTTAATGGTCCAGTGCTCGCAAGTGCAACTGCTGAGCATATGGGGCAAACTGTTATTAAGTTTTTCCTTCAGAAATTTCTCCGTAGTCACGGAGTCTCGTGGCCCTTGCATTGCAATAGACTTGCTGAGTATTGTTATTAGGTACCTCTGCCTTACCCTTCGGGGATAACAGGCGTGATATGATTATATTATGTTATGATTTTTCTTCAATATTTTCAATAATTCAATTTTTTTAAAGTCAATAAACCCATTACAATGAAATTTTTTTAACACAATATTATTTCTCTATCTTCCAGTATGCTTGCTTGTCCCGATGCAACTTGAATGGTGCCAACCTATCGCACTGTTGTCTGGAGCGCGCTGACTTGTCGCACGCTAACTTAGAAGGGGCCCAGCTGCTGGGGGTCAAAGCGTTATGTGCCAATATGGAAGGTAAGACTTTACTTTGGAAGGCCTCCTCGCCTTTTTTTTTGGGGTAGGGAAATCATCAAATAACTCCTGCTCTTGGGCAGAGCGGAAGGGAGTGTCAGACTTCTGACTAAAAACCACCCATATTCCTTCTTCGCCCTTGTGCCGAGGCCGCGGTATCTCTTTCGACATCCCGCAGCCCCGACGGGCGTCGCCCTTGCGGGGTTCCATGTTGCTGACATTTCTTTGAGGCGCGCGTGGAACACGAACGCGCCGTCGACACGGTCTGTTATCGTCATAAGACGGACGGACGGCGAGCTAGCCTATCACTCACCGTCCACAGGCCCGCGTCTACGGTGGCCGGAAGCCATCACGTGACCCCCGACGCCCGGAGCGCCTCCCGCGGCGGCTGGGACGAGAGGTTCTCTCCCTCTTTCACTCTACCACCTCCTTCGCTAGCATCACTGCTTCGCAGAATGAGGCGACGGGATCCCATTCTTCCTCGCCCCGGACGGACCATGGCTTGCACCAGGGCCGGACGCGAGAGGTCGCTGCCGCCGATCGTCGCTACGAAGGCCTCCTCGCCTCCATTGGGGCTGCAGATTGTTCCGTCAGGGCTTGCTTGAACAACCAGGTTCGAAAGAGATATTGCGGCCTCGTCACAAAGGGCTAAGAAATACATAGGTGGTTTTTAGTCACTAGAAGTCTGACACTCCCTACCGCTCTGTCCATAGCTGGAGGAGTCATTAAAATTTGATGATTTCCCGCCATCAAAAAAAAAAGTGAAGAGTCATCTCAGCATATTTCACGCCCTAAATCCCTACAGTGCTACTGAATCTTTAATTTTCTTTAGTGGAATGATACAAAATTAACATTATGTACTGGCTGTGCTAACTCCATAATTATTATTTATGATTACAGGAGCCAATTTAAAAGGTTGTAACATGGATGATCCAATAGGATCTAGAGCCTTGATGGAAGGTGTCAACTTAAAAGGTAATAATAATACTTACAAGAATATTTCAAAATATTTTTTTTTTTTAAATATTTAAATTTAGCATCGCCAAGATCGACTGAGAAAGAGGTTCCGAAATGATCGCGACGCGCACGACGAAGGATGTATGGGGGAGGCCTTATCCCAGCAGTGGAAAATACAAGGCTATTAAAAAAAAAACTATCTTTTGTGTGAGTTTAATGGACGCAAACACGACAGATGAACTAGAAGTAGGTACAGACGGCTACACATCAAGCTATACATTTCCAGTATAAGCTGGTCTCGCATTGTATAGGATTTCCGTACAATGCGAGATCAGCGTTAACTGGAAATGTATAGCTTGATATGTAGCCGTCTGTACTGGGTACAAATACGGGAAGTCGCTCCATTTATAAAAATACTAATATTCTGCTGCATCCAGCTCGATTGGAAGCCGACCCCACTCCAGCATAATGGGGAAAAGGCTAGGTAGATGATGATTCTACTATATCCCACTCCTGGCCTCCCGCCACATTTTCTATTCTGTAGCAGAAGACACCATCATCATCATCAGCCTATAATGTTCCCACTGCAGGGACTCAGGCCTCCTCACTAGGAGAGGGATGGGCTATAATCTACCACGCTGGCCCAGTGCGGGTTGTTAGATGTCATATTATGTCTTCGAATTTTTTGGTTCTAAGACGTGCCGTTTTCCTTCACTGTTTTGAGAGCAGTGGTGATGAAATAAATTACACAAAGTAATGCGCCTGACGGAGTTCGAACCCACGACTCACTGTTCGTAAGTCGGGGCCCCCACCACTGGGCCACCACTGCTCGAGTAGTACTGCAGAAGACACCAACTACATTGAATAAAAACTTTTTACAGGTGCAAACTTAGAGGGTAGCAACATGACGGGCGTCAATTTACGGGTGGCAACACTGAAGAATGCCAACCTACAGAACTGTGATCTAAGAGCTGCCGTCCTTGCTGGAGCTGATTTAGAGGTATTGTATAAAACATTTGTGATGAGGAAGGATGAATCACATGTGACTAAAAAAGTTCTGAATATAAATGTGGATGGATGGAGAGGGAGAGGAAGACCAAAGAAAAGATGGATGTGTGAGGAGTGATATGAAGGAATAAATGATAACCTGACGACTGACAGGGCAGAATGGAAGAAAAAAGCTGAAAGGGACAGAGGTTCGCGTTGCCGTGCACGCCGATGTGCTGATTACCACATTGAAAACCTGACCTTTCGTCTACTATTGTGATATATAGTGCCTTCTGATCGTACCAGAACAATCCTAGACAATAATTTGTGTGTGCCTACAATTCGGATCCCGAAAGACTTTCTAGAAGCTCATAGTGACATCGCATCCAACCACGTGGCAGCGAGCTGCATCAGCAAGCTTGATCCAAGCCAGGACAAGGGTGAAGCAAAAGGTTATTGGAGTCAAATTGCCTGTTCTAGTCAAGGATCTGAATGTTAGTCAGTTTACACCAGAATTATTAATTATTAGGTATCTCTAAACCCTTCAATATTTCTCATACAGTCCACAAATCAAAACTAAAGGCCCACGTGCCACATTTTTTGGCCGACCTCAAATGACATGGAATAAGGGCAGAAAGATGATAATCTATAAAAATAAACTGCTGTTGCTATGTCCATAGCTTCGAAGAAATGTTGTATCTTCTACGAAGCCGCACTAGACTCGCGTGATGCGTCAATGTCGCTCATAGAAAGGTCGCTAGGCCAGCTGTGAGACCATCCGTACGTAAAATACACGCTTTGGACGTGCAGTTGCGAACACTAGCCCATTTTTTTATTTTTTTTTAACGTTGCCCCACATTAGGAATTTCTACTGTATCGTGGGTGCGTTTACAAACATTGAAAACCACATACACAAACACGCCCAGACCCGAAACAACTATCTGTAGGCCATACAGATACTTGTTCCGTGCGGGGATCGAACCCGCCACACCGAGCGCAGCAGTTCAATCGCTTAGCCACTGCGCCAACCGTGTCGCCATTATACAATACAATACAGAATAAACAATAGGAATATTATAGACTAAGGGCCTATGGCTGCGGGTTGTTCGAAAGAGATACCGCAGCTTTGACACAAAGGGCTAAGAAGGAACATGGGTGGTTTTTAGTCAGTAAGTCTTACACTCCCTACCGCTCTGCCCAGAGCGGGAGGAGTCGTTTGGTGATTTCCCACCCTCCAAAAATATGTAGTAGTTTGGTTACGTAGGCACAAGGCAGATGTGGCAACGCCACGAAGGGACGCCCTAGAAAAAAAGACATACACAGGCGTAGGAATCACAACCGGCGTTAGTGTATGACCAGATGTGTTCTGTGGTTTCTGCCCACCCCCATGGGGAAAGGGCGTGAGTTTATTTATGTAGGTATAGTCGACCAAGAAATTGGTTTACCACTCTAAGGTTGAATATCATTTGCACGTACAAAACATCAAGTGCTATTTTCACGTCAGAATCTGTCAATGTCATCCTTAGCGAATAATTATGTTACTGGGAGATGTCATCAAAAGTGGTAAACCAATTTCTTGGTCGACTATACTTCAAACATAAACACAGTTGTCACCCGAGCCGACCCCTTTTTCCAGCCAGCCCTTCATTTATTTTTAAAACTATCAGAAATAATAAAACCTCTTTTGTTTCAGTGTTGTGACTTATCGGGCAGTGACCTACATGAAGCGAACCTCCGCGGTGCCAATCTAAAAGACGCGGCTTTCGAACTGATGCTCACCCCGCTTCATATGTCTCAAACTATCAGATAAATTATTTATTCTATGCTTTAAATAAATGTTTACGTTGACGCTGTTTTTTATTTAAACCTACCAGTAAAATATGCCAGTAAATCTACAATATTACCAAAGCTAAATGAATCGAGAGTAAAAACATTTAGATGATGGGTAAAATATAGGGCAGCAGCTGTGTAGTGTCTTTCTTATAAAATATGAGTAAACTCAACAACAACGTATTTTAGAAACTATATTTATAAAGGTTAGTGACTAGCAGTGCCCTTTTTTTAAGGGCACATACATGTGTCACAGTACGATAGATAAAACCGTAATATGGTTATATCCCTAGGGATATAATTATATACCGTAACATAGTAATACGGAAGCGATTTATTACTATCATACCGCATACGGTTCAATCTAGTAATATGTTTTTCTGACTAAACTAATCTAGTTAAATAGTTATAAATCTTTATCTATCTATCATACTGCGACATAAGCACAAAGACACAAACCCCCCAAACAAACACAGATGCTGACAGAAACCCTAACCCTAGCTAGGCGGTCGACGTCAGGGGCACCCCGAAGTTTGATTAGTTAGGTTCCTGTAAAGTCTGCAAACAGAAATAGGAGCCCCGCGCTGCCGGGGCTCTGTCGACCTGCTGGCTGACTCAGAACTAATCAACAGTTTTGAGACAATCTTCTTACACACAAGGAAGCGCCGCCGCGTCCGCGGCACCCTCGCATAGACTTCTATTTAATATATTATACTTGAGCGGTATTATAATTATATTCCTAGTAAGATAGTAATGAATGGCTTACGTACCTATAACTATGTTACGGTACATAATTATATCCCTAGGGATATAACCCTAACACGGCTTTATCTATCTTAATGCGAGTACTGCGACACATGCACCAGCATAGAGTATAATTTATAGATTGTGCACCAGACAGCTACGCTACTTCCTGGTAGTACATGCATGTAAGTACCTAGTTACCTACCCACTATATTGACTATTTCGTAAATGAGAACATACTTAATACTATTTTGTTGTAATGTTGGTCATCGTAAATAGAGTTGCGCACAGTTGAGTATTATGGTTGTTAAAAAGTATTTTGTAATTAAGATTTTCCATAAATTTTAGTACTAATGGATACTGAATAGATACTTTTTATTTGTAAATTTACTTAAACAGCAATTTCCAGTTAATTTGAGATCATATTTAAAACAATAGTTTTAAAAAAAGTGCGTTTAGTCGATTCAAATAAGACTATTTTTTTAGTAACAAACGCACATCTCTAAAACGTTTTTGGCAGGTTGGTTGGTCGCATTTGTTTTTCATTCGCGACTTCGCGTTCTATTTTTGTGTGTGACGGTTCCGTTCGGCGGAGAAGGATTCAATTTTGCAAATAATTTTGATGGTTCTCGTTTAGATCATTGAAATCCTTGCAGAAGAGCTCCCGATTGCGGTAAATTATCAAAATGCAGAACGGAGACGGTACGCCAACGACCGCGGATAACAGTAAGTTTTCCATTTTGTTGTTGAAAATAATGGAATAACAATCATTATTCGACTGTTTTATTTACCAATTTAGAGAAAACTGATGTTGAATGGTGTAAAAATGCATGAAAAATGTTTTCGTAGTAAGAAGCACATGTATTTCGAAATACCCGCTTATAATCGATCATGAATAGTGCGATGTTTCTTTGACGCCGCTGTTAAAATATTGTAGAATTGGATTGCAGCTATAATTTCACTTGCGTTCGAGTGTTTCATGCATCGATTACCGCGATTTGGGTTGTTTTCTCGGCTTGTAATTATTGATACTGTGGGTAGCTTAATTGGAGTGTGAAGAATGACTCACATTCTTACGTCTGCCCACCTCTTTTGTAAAAATGCAATTGATTTATTAGGAATAGCGTAGAGTACAATGTACTCGCAATTGTCGGCGGTATGTCACATTAAAAAACTCAAGAAAGTTGGGAGCTGTAGCAAATAATATAATACATATTAATTTATCCTAGGTACCTCTTCACTAAGTTCATGTGTGAGGTCACTTTAGATTTTCTATTTGCATTGAATCATCGGTTTGAAGGTCTGCTTATGCAGGTGGTTGCCTCATCTATCTTTATAGATATGAGTGTGCAATTAAGGAATTTTTAACTCAAATAACTTTTTAACATATATTTTTGTATCTACCTACATACAATACATGTTATAGATTATCTGAGACAATTTTATTTAAGTGTGGGCTGCATAGGTCATGGTTGAATTATTTATCAGTGTCAGCTTTCCTGATTATTTACTTGTTACTTTGGAGTATGTATCATTAGGTACTTACATATTATTTATCTTAATGTTACAAACTTGTTATCATTATGGTAATAAGTTTGTGCATTGGTTCAGCACTTGCATTTGGTACCTACCTATAATGTCTGATTGAAACTGTAGACAGTCAATAATTGAATAATTTACATACAATAAAATTTGTCACCATGTAGGTACATATTACGACTGTAAAGAAAATGTTTGTGTTGCTGGCTCAACAGTATTTATATTTTGATAGCCCAGAACTTTGCCACTAACATAGTGTCTATTAAACAATTTACTATGATTCCCAGTACTGGACCGGCTCCAGTGGTGGCGGCTCCGACTTACAAACAGTATGTTGTGGGTTCAGACAGGCACATTACTTTGTATAATTTATTTCATCACCACTGCTCTCGAAACGGTTGTAGGTAAACATAATGAGGAAACCGGCATGTTGTAGAACCAAAAAAATCATAGACATGTGACCTCTACCAACCTACCTACCCTGGGCCCGGGTGGTGAATTATAGCCCATCTCTCTCCTAGAAAGGAGGCCTGAGTCCCTACAGTGGGAACATTATAGGCTGATGATGACTGATTCATGTTCAATCTTTTTATTCTGTTAATTAAACAGATGACACTTAAAAAAGCTTGAAATATATTTAATTCTAAACACAGTATTAGACAGCCATTGGCTAAATCATTCACCAGTCATTTTACTAAAAATATTAGTCTAATGTCTACATTAAGTTGAAGGTTGCTTGGACAAGAAAAAAAACACAGTAAGCAGCTTTATAAACAACAACAGAACAAATTCCAATCCTTATCACATAGCACTTACAAGTATTTCAATCTAGGCAACCAAAGTCTAATAACGTAAACATGTTTCTATATGTCACAGGTGTTGTATTTCAACCATGTAATGCCCTCACCTTGGTTCCCACTAAGTTTTCTATACCACCTGTTTACTAAACAAACAATAAAGTCAAATGCTTGATTTTTGTAGTTTAATGTATAGTATACTAGCATGTATTATAATATTAAACAGCTATGTTAGTCATTAAAGTTTTTTTGATGCGATACTTGTGACTTGCTGATATTTTTATCACAGACTTATCTTTGATTTATAGTGGTGTATAGTTAAGATGAAAATGAGTTAAAAAGTAGGATAACAGTTTTTTTTTTCAAATAATTTTCTGTACCATCATAATTATGTATTTCATTTCTCTTGAAATAATGATTGCAATTTTGAAATATATCCAACTTTATAATTTGGGTTCCAAAATATTCATTTAGTTGTGTAACATTACAATGGCCCAATCAAGAGGCTAACTGCCGTGCTCAGAGAGGTTTAATGATTACTTAGGCCATTACTTAGTAAAGGTTTTGGCAGTTTTGTCATACAAAAATTGTCAAAACCTTGAACCTTGTCATACAAAAAGTGACCAGTGGTGGCCCAATGGTGGCGGCACCGACTTACGAACAGTGAGGCGTGGGTTCGAACCCCGTCAGGCGCATTACTTTGTGTAATTTATTTCATCACCACTGCTCTCAAAACGGTGAAGGAAAACATCGTGAGGAAACCGGCATGTCTTTCAAAAATTCGAAGACATGTGACATTTACCAATCCGCACTGGGCCCGCGTGGTAGATTATAGCCCATCCCTCTCCTAGAAAGGAGGCCTGAGTCCCTGCAGTGGGAACATTATAGGCTGATGATGATGATGAAATAATCATTAAAGCTCTTTGAGTGCGGCAGTAAGTGTGGATAAAGCTCAGTTAAACTAAACATAACATGAAAATGATATCAATACAGTAGGGGAACATGATTGTGTAATAGATTATTTGTGCTGCTGACTATACAGGGCGATTCTTTCTTTCATTATGAAAGTGAAAAAAAATACTATTTACAATTGACTTTGAAAACTCATTTGATGTAACACATTGTGTTTTTGAACTTGAACTGTGTTGCTAACAAGGTCATAAGTTCATAACATAATACAAGTCATAATTCTATGATCAATAAAACTTTCTACCTATGCAGTAAACATAGTGATGACTACAGTTTTATAGGAACATAACAATATACCTACCTACTAGTTTTTTTCGTTTGTTTATTTTCATACACTATGAATATGAAACGTTCCTGTAAAATACAATCTAGAAAAAAAGGAAAAATAGTAGCCCATCGGTCTCTGGAATCTGTTGGCACTGGCAGGGACCTCCTAATAATACGACCCGTGTCCAGAAGTAGGACCTTTTTCTGAATGAAACCCTTGATCCAGCTGTCTAACGAGAGCCTTCTCAGGTATTGGTTGACGCTCTTGGCAATAAACCCATAGGCTGAAACGACTATCGGCACAGTGATAGCCAAGTATTTTTTTTTATTATACCGCAAATGGATTGATTGAAGAGATGTGGCTTTGACAAAAAACGTTTTGTTTGCGTCGTCTATTTGGCTGTGATGTTGACTAGTACTTTGGGTGGAAAGTAAATTAAGCACTGTTTGAAATGGCAATGGCCTTGACTTCTTTGGGCTCAAACATTGTTGTTGGCTCACTTAGTATCTCTATATGTATAGAACGTGAAAGAGAATGAAAGCAATATACCTAGCTCTGTTTTTCTTCAGTGCCAGTCAGTACCTACTAACAAACCGAGTGTAAGCTGGACTTTTATTCTATTGAAACTCCATAGGTACTACGGCAGGTCCAAGTGTTAATACCTACCAAGACATGCGGTCTTCTCTGTCTTAGCTCACATTTGAAAGCATCTGCCCCCTTTTGCCTCATAAGCCAAGTACGAGCGTTTACGCATCCCCCGGAAAACGCGCCAGCACCCACGCACACCCAACACACACACACACACGCAACGCGCGTGCACCCAGTTTTGACACAGTTTGGTGGTTAGACAATTTAGAAGAAAATATCGTACCTACACATATTTTTTGAATGGTAGAAGTTGAGATATTTTAGAAAATGTGACAATGTGTCTTTATTATTGCTCGTGACTGTACAGGTTCCGTGTTTTGAGCTTAAAATGAGACGATAATGTCCTTAACCTTTTTAGCGCCACAGTCACGTATAGACGACAAGCCGAACAAGCAAAAAAGTGCCCTAAGTCTCTTAAGGTCCTTTTTAGCTTGTCGTCTTACTTGACCGTGGCGGTCAATGGGTTAAACGCGCGGATAAATACGCTCATCTGTATGACTGTCAGTAAAGACTAATGATGAACTTATTTGATTACTCAAAAAAATCGTTTTATTAATTTTGTTCCAGTTCCAGAAGTTTGCTTTCGTATCTTGTGCTGTAACAACTCTCTGAGCCATATAATAGCGCACTGTCCATTCAGATACTGCAGGGTGACGCATTAATCAATTTAACGACCACAGATCGACTGAGTTATTCCGGTCTGATCCCCTAAAACTGATACCCTAGGGGATCCGTTTTATTATAAATTATTTTCTATTCCGGTCTGATCCCCCGTAAAAGAATCGGATACCCTGACACATTTTTAGGACAGTCAGCAACAAAATATTTGTACAGGTTCTATTAGATAAAAAAAAAAAGAATAGGTTAGTAAAGTCCCACAAACTACAAGGAGAACAGAAGTAGGAAGGAGGTATTGGAAATTGGAATCTTCAAATCAAATCTATATTATGCCTTTATAGTAAAGTCCCACAAACTACCAGGAGAACAGAAGTAGGAAGGAGGTATTGGAAATTGGAATTTTCAAATCAAATCTATAATAAGCCTTTCTAATACCATGCATTTCATTGTAAGAGATGAGAAACCAGTAAATAGCATAGTGTTACAAACTACTAGGAAGCCAGAATGGCGAAGTAGTAGTCTCACCATTGCATCATCATCATCATTTCAGCCGAAAGACGGACTTTACTATAAAGACTTTACTGTCCTGGTTTCCTATCTCCAACAAAAGAAAGTGCATGGTTTTAGAAAGAAATAATATAGATTTGATTTAAAGATTCCTATACCTCCTTCCTACTTCTGTTCTCCTGGGTAGTTTGTGAGATGATCGTACAATGTAAGTTATAGAAAAAAAAACCGATTATTTTTCATTACCAACTGTTTTTCGGTTGACTGTACTGTACTGTTCTCCTCAGTGGCGTGCAGTGGTCCGCCACGGTGGGTAGGCTACGAAATATAGACAGCAAAAAAAAATTGTCACTTAAAAAACATTTCAAAATAAGCCTGTAAAAGTTATACCTAAATCCTACAATTCAAAAACTCACCACATTATTCAAGGTTCAACTCATGATTTTTTATCGATGCAAACAGAAGAAAGATTCGGCCACCTCAAAAAACTCATCCAAGTTACAAAAGTACAAAACAAGTCACTTGCAAGTTAATATCCGAAGCGGCCTTCACACATCTACCTTTAGATACAACTTTCACAACTTGCACCATATCATTACGTAAACGATAATTGAGAAAACTTATTACCTTTAACATCTAGCAAACACACAATATTAGCACAAACTTCACAAGTAAATACCTACCAATGTTATTATTTGTTAGGGGAATAAACAAATATTATACAACAAAGCTAATATTTACACTACTGTTAATAATGGTATCTAATAACTGACACTATCTGTACGTTTTCGGTTTCAAAACAAATCGCGCTATAAATTGCTTGTCACAACAATGAACAATAATGGCTTCCATAGACGTAAAATATAATTTCTAATTTGCCGATAGAAAAATACTACCAAATAAAATTGCATCATTTTCATATCGAGCTGTTTGTTCACAACAGCGGTCAACAAAATTTTGCAGGATTATAGGTACGAAATCAATCAATGAAATGTGTTGTCAGTGCTGCACTCTATCTGTGGACGGAAGAGCGAAGACCGCAAACGCGCGAAATTCAAATTTCTTAATTTCCTTACATTTTTGCAATTTGCAGGCCCGTGCTAAGTTGTATGTTGATTAATAAAATATGATTCGCGGCTGTAAGACGTATGTAGTCAGTATTCAAGCTAGCACTGGCCTGCAAATTGCAAAAAACGTTAAAAAATAAACAAATTTGAACTTCGCGCTGGAGTTCGCGGGCTGAAGATGGCACGCATGACGCATCCAATCGTAGCCTTGTGTTGTTGCAGCCAATCACAGGCCAGCTCCACTGGCAGGAGTTGACATGCATGTGTGCGGTTCATATACACGAAAATATGCATCGATCATTCACCGACGTGACGCTGTGTGCGTAAAATTATGAATGGGTTTTAGGCTACTCGAATGCTAGCCTAAGCAAGCCTGTAAATATAAGATTCGTACGCGAAAAATTGCTCTAAGTATTTTAACAGGAGTTTGAACTTTTTTATTATTATTTTGTACATGGTGTTATTTTATTACATGGTTAATTAGTTATAAGAAATGCTCAGTTGGTAAGGTAGGCTAAGCCTAAGAGCCTTAATGGAGCGCACGCCACTGGTTCTCCTGGTAGTTTGTGGGACTTTACTATAAAGGCATAATATAGATTTGATTTGAAGATTCCAATTTCCAATACCTCCTACCTACTTCTGTTCTCCTGGTAGTTTGTGGGATGATCGTTCAATTGTAAATTTATAGAAATAAAAACTGATTATTTTTCATTAACAACTGTTTTTCGGTTGACTGTACTTCACTTCTACTTGTGTCAATAAGGGGATCAGAACGGAATGATAAATTACAGGGGATCAGAAAGGAATAAACAAAAGAAAAATATTGGCAGTGGATCGGTTTGGGGGATCAGACCGGAACAACTCGATCGACAAGTTGCGTAAGCTTATTTGTACTGGCTACCTAACAACCCAATACATTTGGAATTTTATAGACCTTAGCGACACTTCAATAACTGTTTAGAAAAAAAAATCTAAAGACATATAAAGCGACCATGACGCGCCCACAATTAAACAACTATGACAAATCACGGTCAAGAAATATTAATTGACATCAACAAGCAAATAATCACACTAATATTATAAAGGCGAAAGTTTGTGAGTGTGTGTGTGTGAGTGTGTATGTTTGTTACTTCTTCACGTCTAAACGGCTGGAGCGATTTTAATCAAATTTGGTATGGAGTTAGCCGACACAATGGATTTGAATAGATTAACACATAGGATACTTTTTATCCCAATTTTATTTTCCTGTGGGATAATTTTCGAGTTGTAGGTTGTAGCGGCCTAGCGGGTGATGCCGTTGGCAACAGCTACCTAGTGTACAATAATTCCTAATTCAAGTCACATCATAAGATCACGCCTGTAATTCTCGAAGAGTTGGGCAGATATGTTCCTAATAGAAGTTCTAAACATGTCAATAAATTCGCCGTCTGCGTAGTTTATTGGGTGTCACCTTTGCCAATCACGCGCATTGTTAAGGCTAACAACGGCTATGTAGAGTGACATGGAACGAAATGAACGTGGCGAAATATAAAAGTAAACTAGGGTCAGTCTAATAGGTCACAATTCAACAACGTAACCTAGTAACGGCAACCATAAAATTTGATTTGTTTTTCCCAAGTTAGAACTGCACAACTGCTTAACTGTTTTCAATTACGATTACATAATTATTTATTGTCTTTCTGACTGAATCTAAAGGACTGACAGTCTGACAGATGTCAAATGTGGCCTATTAAATTGGCCTTATTATGAGATCCTCTGAATTTGACAGATGTTTGTGTACCGGGTTAATTAAAGTGTGTTTTTTTTTAATTTCGGAGACTAAATTGACACTTGCAAATGTCAAACTTGCAAAATTAATGTTGTCAGTTCTTTTGTATTAGTGTTGTACCTACGGTACCGGTTTGTTGAATCGTAACTTTTTATATTTATCAGACGATTTGAAAAACAAATACAGATGCTATCAGTGTTGTTCCCGTACACGTTATACCTTATAAAAATGTTCATACTGAAAAGAAAACCGAATCTCCAACCGAGACGCCGAAAACACGATTGTGTTTTAAAAACTGCCGAAATCCTGAACATATTCAGACCTTCAATCTACAGGGTGCTGAACTGCTGAAGGAGCACAAAGAGAATGAACATTTTAGCTCTCCGAAAATAACTGGCACTAAATTAAATTTTAAAGACAAATTGGACGATTTCACTCTTTGGGCTACCTACACGCACGTCGAAAAGTTCATCAAATCTTATATAGAAACGAATCTCTTTACTCAGGATAAGCTTATTGTAAATAAAAAAATACTTTATTTTACTAACGGCTATTTACGGTAGTGGCAAATCACTATTTAAAAATTGCATAAAACTGGCAACCCACTGTCATTTTAGTCTCCGAAATTAAAATCCACACTTTAAATTATTTGATCAAACGTCACATTTCAGAAGTAATATCGAGTAACTATTGCTATGTTTACTACGACCCTTTGTAGAAGGTAGTCTACTCTGCACTTATAGTTACAAATCATGCGTTCCTAAATCTTTTTTCTGTTAAGCATAGGTATTATAATCCATACCTTAGCAACTCCGCAGTTTCGTTAGCGAATATAAACGAAACGTAAAGATATAGTCGATTTTTTAAAATCAAGTAGTATACAATTATCCTACCGCATTTTTAACAAATTGTTTTGCCACAAACATAATCTGCATCAACGCGCGCTCGTAGGGCCTGTGCCAGTTCACCGTCTTTCCTGTGTCGACCTTATATGGGACCACGCTATTATTCCCAAGAGTTCCTACCTACTTATGGTCTAATTATAAATTTATATGAATGTCAAACATATAAGTACTTATAGATGGTATGCGAATAGCGAACAGCTGCAGAAGTTCTGGTGGTTGCGTCTTGACTTTCATGTAGCAATTCCAGAGTCTGGGTTTTTGCCCGGTTGCAGGCTATGAGCTCCCAGGGGATCACCCTGGGACTTGCTTGGTACTTTAATAAAGCTGGTACTAATGTTACAACTCTGCCTAGCCCAGGGGTAATATTATACTAGTTATGTGTCTATTCTATATACATTTGTCGGTTAAGCAGAATAGTAACAATCGTTAAAATGAATCGATAGACTTCAAAATACCAATAATTCACTGACCATTATTATTTCACACATACAGTTCATATTCCAGTACAATAACTTTTATGTTGCTACTAAACGTGTCTTAGCAATTGACGGTTTTACTACTCGACGTGTAACATACCAACTGTTGAGTATAACGGTCATTTACCTTAGTTTATACATTTGTTTTATAAATATACGATTATATATTCGATTTTTCACTCACTTATCGCTTTGACCTAATTTTGAAATTGCGATTTATTCTGATAGAAAAGTCTAATGAAAACATTTTTCTTTCGCAAATAAAAATCTAGAAGTGTAAAGGTTGATTAACTTGACCCTTCTTGTTGTTCTTATAGTAGTTTATGCGACTGTGCATAATGAAGGGCATTACAACACAAGTGTGGGTTTAAGAAACGAGCCGAAGGCGAGTTTCTTAATAGCATCACACGAGTGTTGTAATGCCTAATTATGTATAGTTGCATACACTACTTTATCTACCCAAATATCATAAGGGCTCTATATGATGGGTTCAGGAACCATAGGGAAATGACCAGCATTGTTACCAGTGTAATGCAATAAAAAATACCGAACAAATGCAAGCAGCTCGAAATGGCGGCGTTTCGAATATCTGTCATTTTTTTTAAATCACAGGCAAACGAACAAGGTCACTATTCTTGTGTCACTCGAGATCAAAATGTCGTGCGATTTATAATTAAAATCATACTGAATTGGGGTTTCGTATCGATAGGCATCTGTTTTAATGTAGATACTAGAATAGCACACTCACTTGAATTTGACACCTGTTCCAAATTTAAACTCCATAACCTACTGTTTTCAGTAGGTTATGAGTTCATTACAGTTCTGTTAATTTCTGCTGGTTGGTAATGCTGGTCATTGCCTATGGTTTTTGAACGCATTATAGAGGGTTTATGCTATTTGGGTAGATAAAATAATTTTAACCACATATCTATACGATCATCATCAGTTAAAATATCTCGCAACACCACTACAGTTCAAAAATCTTCTCAATTTTACGCCAATGTCTTCACGTCTAGGCCTTGTCAGTTGTCACAAACTACATCTAGTCATCGACATGTCTTGCCAACAAACATCCTACGCATTGCCAACTATCAAAACAAAATAAAAGAAAGTTCAATAACCCGGAATAAAAATACTGTCTACCAACTTTCAGCCAAGAAAGCGGTGCCTGAGGAGATTACGAAGCATTCGTTCCGGCTGAAAGTATGGCGTCATCTGGAGACCAACGGCCTGGCCATGTTCCCGCGCCCGGTGTACAATCGCATCCCTAACTTCAAGGGTGCTCCGGAGGCTGCCGCCAAGCTAGCTGAGCTGGAGGTCTTCAAGAATGCCAGCACCGTGAAAGTCAACCCTGATAAGCCGCAGGAGGCTGTGAGGTAAGAACTTTACAAAAGGAAGATCTACGCTGTAACTTGTATGTTCAGCCTCACATAAGTTACTTTTCGTTGAATAACGTTTGCAAGTCTTAGTTAAGCAACAAAACAACGAGTGACAAAAAGTTATGGCTAAGCGCAAAAACTCGACAAATAGAAACTTCGACCGAACCAAAGAATTAAGGGTCTCTGTCTATTATTTTGAGTTTTCAGCAGCCGTTGCTTGACCCAATGATAAACTGAATTCAGCATCATATATAACTAGTATCTAAGGAAAAAGTCTATCGAGACAGCTGGAGTCTGACCAAATTTCTTAGACTTGCACGCTGCTGGCACAATATTGAATGCAAATATTTACACAATTTTGCTGCATCGATAAGCGACAGTAAAATATGCAAGTGGTATTGACAAGATCCAAGAATTGCTGATTGTACGGCCAGGGACATCTATTTGATAATCTTTTGTAGATCGATCAAGTGATTACTGAATAATTAATGTTTTATCGACATTCCAAACTAGGGGCTTTACCGTTTCAACTAAATTTTAAATTATTAGTAATGTAATTGACTTTCAGAAAGTAAAATATATTTTTTTAAACGCGAAGAAAGTCCAGCACGACACGAATTGGAGTGTACATAGCGCTCGCATTTGTAGCTCTTATATCATCCTTTCGTGCAGTTTTGCGTTCCGCACTGCTGGCTGATTGACGGCTCATAGCTCCGAATCGCGCTGGTCTAGCGAATTTAAAACCATACCTTTATCTCGCCTCGTGAGCAGTTGATTCGAGTTAGCCAGCGGCCACGGGACACATTCCAGAACTCGTATAATACAGGGCTAATTTTAGACTAGCATAGAGGTGTCTCAACCGAAACGCCTAAATAGTCGTAACTGAAAGAATTAAATCCAGTTTTCAGCGGGTTTTATAGTTCAGAAAGTGATGAAAAGAAATAATAAAGAAATACGACAGTATCATGTTATTTTTTTACTTTCACTGTTGCTATGAAAAAACGCAATATTTCACATTTCATTATGTTTCTTCAGAGTCAATGAACTCTGCATATTGTAACGTAAAGAGTTTAGGAAAACCGTTCGCTGAAAATGTTTTGCTTGACACTTTTAAATTAATTTGTAACCACAATCCCTAAGAATATGTTAAGAGGACCTCGTGGCTAGATAATGACAGCCGCTCGGAACAATCTTCAGGTTAAGCCGTACTTGCCTGTTTTGGTCTGTGGATGGGTGACCTTTTACATAACGAGTTTCCTACTTGCTTCGTAAATCACGTTAAGCTCGAAAGTATGGCAACCAGTTTTAACAATTGGTATCGTATTACCTACTATATACTGGGTTGTGGAGGTCAAATTGCCAGTCACTCCATGTAATATACCTACTGGTACCTGACTCCATTCGGTTAGACTGGAAACCAACTCATAATTTTCCCAACATAATTGGGAAAATTATGAGTCTATAAATATACTATTTGTAGGTTACAAGTTCCAACTTATGCTCTGAAATATTTTCTTTGTTTACCAATTTGCCGTCCCAGCTAGAAATATCAACTGCACATAACTAACGTTTAAAATCCCGAGCCGAGAGTTCTGATTGGATTTCTCTAATAGCCAATAAATTTCTCAAGAGCGCGAGATTGAAACTGATACAAAATAATGGGTGACAGGCGGCGAACTAGCTGTATATTATGTCTGATGGAACACTCGAATTCCTCACTTTCCAAGCAACGATTTTCTTTACGTTATGAATAGACTATAGACAGATACGCAAACTACTCTTAAATCTTCAAATGACTCCTCCCGCTTTGGGTAGAGCGGTAGAGAATGTCAGACTTCTACTGACTAAAAACCACCCATGTTCCTTTTTAGCCCTTGTGCCGAGGCCGCGGTATCTCTTTCGAACAACCCGCAGCCCCGACGGGATTATACACACACCTTTGTTTAGATGCCTTCGTAAGTACCCTCTGTCAGGAATGGATGGATGTCGCACTCCTACCGAGGTACTCTTCCCAATCATCAGTATGTCGCTCTTCACAGCACTTCTTCGTGCTGACACGAAAACCCTAACGAAACGGATTAGACATTTACGGGGTCGATAAACCTTACTGCCTACACGATAAGAAGTAATTTATGTTAGATTCACTTCCATGTTTTTACTAAGGTTTTTTTCTTTCATGAAAGACGCATGAATTTCGTCCAGTAGTAACAAGGTTATAAATGAAATCGATTCTTTGTTGCGTAGTTCCGTGAATCTCCCTGATTCAGGAAACTGGCCGGTTCTCCTCGTTCACACCTGTAAGTTACCACTGTGTCAGGCAGGAGGGCTTTTGCTATACATGGTGAAATCGTATTGAAAAAACTAAATGACAGTGTTAGTTCCGACTCTGGCCACACGCCAAAATATCCTTGTTATCCTAGACACCGTTGCCAGCATACCTGAAACCGACAATTTTTTTCAGTCAACCTTGAACCTAATGCTTTAGCGATAAAATTGAAAATCTATTAGACAGATTGTAGTAGCTACATGTGCTGGCGTATGTACAATTATAGCAGCGACATTAATTATTAGAAACAACATAACCCTTTCCTTGCAGTCGGGTAAAAATACTAGCTTCATGACGTTGTTTGTGTTATTGAATACAAAGTAGAAAACCAGAGTGGCGAAGTACATTGATTACTTGCGCAACCCATGACCGATATCTTGGGTAACGCATTCCATAATCAATGTTTTATAACTTTCCGCTTTATTACATAAATCGCTGCAAGCCGCTGAAAATGTATGCGTACTGGTAACTTAATTTAATTTTCTTATAATGAGCTTAAGGTTGAACAAGCCAGTCATTCTTCCATACAAACTTACGAAAGTGATTACTCCTCTGTTTGACGGTGTAGGTTCAAAATTAAAAATTGTATCAACTGGTCTTATCATTATCTAGGTCTGTATGGAAGCAGAATTGGAAAAAAAATATTGATTTGGAAGTTATGAACGTCAAAACTTTCATATTTTAGCACTAATTTAACTTATCTTTGGGCGTAAATAAGTAACGTATATAGTATGAAAAAGAAAAAAGTGAAACCATACGGACATAGATTAGTTATTAAAAAATTTAAATAATTTGATTTTGAACAGATACATTCAATAGATTTTTCATGAAACCAAATATACCAAAGGTCTGCATAGAAACAATCGCGCGCCTGTTTTAGTTGTGTCTCTTTCGCTCTATGCATTTCGCTCGTGATGTCGGGTGAAATAGCATGCATTTTAGCCCCGCCCACCAACTAGTTCGTGCCGTTGGCTTGTTTACCCTTAAGTTACGGACACGGTATTGGTGGATTTGCGATTTTCTTTTTCGTACATAATTAGTTTGTTACATATTACTCTTCATTATGAAATTTATAATCAAAGATATTACAAAAAATACGTACTTAATTGACCTTATAAAACACTAAAATTGGGTGTATTTAACATAGACAGAAGAATTTTAGGAATCTATACTAATATTATAAAGTTGAAGAGTTTGTTTGTTTGTTTGTTTGTTTGTTTGAACGCGGTAAACTCTGGAACTACTGATTGGAATTGAAAAATTCTTTTTGTGTTGGATAGTCCATTTATCGAGGAAGGCTTTAGGCTATATAACATCACGCTATGGCTAAAAGGAGCGGAGCATAAATGAAAAATGTTACAAGAACGGGAAAAGGTTTTCCTTTTTGAGAGTTTCCGCTGCGTGCGCTGCGAAAACGGTTTAAGTTACGCCAATATCATGTATGAAAGAATTTTTCCTCTTTAAAAGTTCTAAAAAAAAGTCCGCGACAGCATAAATCTATCTTTTAAGATTGACTCACTGTAACCCTTTTTTACTGTTAAAATGTTAGGCTAAAAATAATTATTTTTTGCGAAGCTTATTTAACCCATATGGTATTAATTTATATCTAAATAAATGTGTTTGTTAGAACGGAAATTTATTATAGAATATTTATGCCCTTTACTCTATACAGTTTAAACAAATATCTTAGAAGATATCGCAATGTAAAAATATCCGCGCGGCAAAATAATTCGCGCGTCGCAATGTAGGTACGGGGGATTGTGGCTGGCCTCCGGGAAATTCAAATTCAAAATATTTACTGCATCATAATGTTTACAAGTACAGGGTGTTATTGTATATTTAACAGTAAGAGATATATAGTAATTCTCACTTTAAGATAATCTAAGCTAATCTAAACCATCTAAACTAATATTGTATAGAGGAAAGATAAGATTTTTGTTAGTTACGATTTAGCTTAATTTATGTTGGATAGTCGATTTACCGAGAAAGGTTATAAGCTATTTTTATTTGACGCAGACGAAGTTGCGTGGGTCAGCTAGTGTATTATATTTTTAATACGTAGTGCAAGTCGCTAAAAAATTGATGATTTCGGTGATAATGGCTAAGAAGACAAGCTACTCCGACCCCAAAATAAATTGGTAAGAGGATGGTGCTTAGTAAATAAAATACGTAGCATAAGCATCCGACTGCGGCGAAGTCCAAAAAGGAGGGTTATTAACTTCATTCAATCAATAACTATATACTTACCTTTCAGCTGCATATTTTGTTTTCCTATGAACCGTTTCGAATCTTTAGAACCCGGATTTGCAGCGATATTTTCTGCGTACGCGCCGCGGTCACAGCCATTAACTTATGTAGGTAATGCGAACACGGTGCGAAATGATAAGTCATGGAAACCATTTTGTATTATGATTTCTGGGCTTTAAATCAAAGAAAAGTGTTTTATGTTATAAACTTCGTAACTATAAAGTCGGAAACTCGAGAAGAGAGAAGCAAAATATATATTAACAGGCTTTATAATTAATATCACAATGAATTCACCTTATCATTATCAAAAAATCCACGACGGTTAAAAATTAATTGAAAAAAGGATAAAATAACATAAAACACCCGCCTTAAAAAAACCCAAGAATGTCCGTCGGGGGCTGCCATTAAATGAACTAGTTTTGCAATGTTCAGCTCCCGACGGACATTCTTGGGATTTTTTAAGGCGGGTGTTTTATGTTATTTTATCCTTTTTTCAATTAATTTTTAACCGTCGTGGATTTTTTCAAAATTTTTAATTTTGCTTTTATTTTTATTTTTTTATCTAACAACATGCACCAATCAAAGTTAAACCCATAACTGAAAACTGATTCAAAATCGGACTTGTAGTTTTGGAGAAAAATGGCAACTTTGATTTGCACAAAAAATGTTTGCTGCAGCGCCCCCTGGTGAGTTGTCTCCGTAACACCTATCTAAGAACATGCACCAATCAAACCCGAACCCATAACTGAAAACTGCATCAAAAACGGACTAGTAGTTTTGTAGAAAAATGGCAACATGTATTTGCACAAACACACAAACAAACAACCTCTCACCCCAAACGCATATACCGTCTCCGTTCCGTCGTGGGTAAAAAAGAAAAGAAAAAGAAAAGAAAAAATGTTTATTTGACGTCAGTACATCAAGCACACACACAACAACAACAACAGGTCAACAGGTATCAACAGGTTTGAAAATGACAAAATTCCGAGAATCCTATAAATATTTGTTTGATAATCTGATACCACACATGTATAATCATGTAACGCATTTCTTGTATAATATGACCCTGTAACCACAGTGATAACTCAATGGTTACTATGTAAGTAAATCAGCAGTATTATTGAAAAACATAAATACAGTTAACCTTCAGTTTCTGTATGATTCCGAACTTGATAAAGAAATAGGCATTTCTTTATCAAGTTCGGAAAAAAAAAATGTAAGAAGAGGCCTTCTTACATTTTTTTTTAACATTGCCTACTAAATATTTCGTGGAGGCGTTTTACTGACATTTAAACTCACATGGGAAAAAACGACCAACGAAGAATAAGTACGTGTAGGTCAAGCAAATGTGTAACAGTCAATCGCTCAGCCACTGCGCCAACCCTACCGTCCAGCCGTCCACCCTTATCGAACTTGGCTGCACGCCGAGAGCTTAGATCGATCAAAGATGAAAATCATGGAAATAAAAAGCTGAAGGTAACTGCAAAACTGCTAAGTACACATTCGCTACAGCAGATGGGGATGGCAACGAGTTCATAGATGACGTAGCGACATCTGCTGCTTTCAACAAGTTCCATAGATACCGACCCGTCTTGTTGCATCTGTCTGATATTGCTACTGCTATGACTGCTGCTACCCTTCGGATAACAGGTAGTGTTCTTTGACTCTTGTTTTAAATAAAGATATTGTCTTTAAGTCTCGGATGCCAGGCGGAAGTGAGTTCCACAACCTTACAGCATGGACAGAGAAGGAATATGAGTAATAGCTGGATACTGCTGGAGCTGTATACTTTAGGACTATCTTTGATTTTCTTTTGAAACCATTCGTACCTATTTAATAGGAAATCAACGATTGGAAGGTACAATCAATTCGAATGTTTGTTAATAGTTAATACGATAGTTAATGTTAGCCAACAAGGCGTATCCACTTTCACGTAATTACTAGTTATATCGAGCACAGTAAAGCGTGGTTTACATCATGAAACTAGTGTCGTGAAACACTAGCTATTTGAGTGGCAGATCTACCGATCGATTTTTGAAATGCTATTAATTAACACAAAAAAACCAAGTCGCTGTCAAAGTTTTGTTTGGTGCTGTTTTTTTTTCCTTTTAGTCTGTACTGTTCACTGTCCCACTGTGGGGCAAGCCTGCTTTGTCTCGTACCTTTTATTACGCGTCCAGGTCGTCGAGCAACCTCTTACTAAGCTGGCTTAAGTGGTTCTCTTGCCGACTGGTTCTATGATGTGACGGTAGACAAATGTATCACTTGACAGAAACCTTCAGAAACGCAGAAACAAGGGTCTCGTGAAATCTAAAAAGTTTCATACTACGTTGTTAAGTTTTGCGAAAGTTTTTAAACGCGTTTCCTATTTAAAATTGGTTGTGGTATCCTAAAGCAACGTAAATCGCGTCAGACTAGTCATTTGTATGTCATCTTATTCCAGTACATTGGAGCCCTAAAAACTTTCAACAACTCGTTCGAAAAGTTCATTAAAAAAAAACAAATTATTCAGTAAACTCGCGCCGTGAGGTGTTGAAGCAATCAATTTCTAAAGTTAACAACAGCTGTTAAACGGTAACTTACTGCAGGTTAGGCGCTTACACAATCGGCATTTAACTATATCCTGATGATTGCTTTATCAGATAGGCGGCATAAAACGTAACGTGTTGCTTAATAGGAGGGTACTGTAAAAAGTGACCTTACACTTTTTGTATAACACCGGTGATACGGCGCCTTTAACTGGGCAAGGCATACTTTCGTACTAGATCTTTTTTGTTAAGTACTCAAAAATTTATTGTAGTCTTTTTGACCGTTTGTGCTCCATGGTTTTGGGTCACGATGGCCAATCATACCGGAGATTAGCCATCGGTGCTGGAGATATAGTGCAGTGCATAAGTGTGTGTGCCGCAGGCACAGGATTTAGAACTTCAAGACAAACGAAAAAATGTATTTTATACTAAACTTACCATTTCCCGTATATATATTATATTCAGTTGACACTTAACGGGGACTTATAAAGAAACCCTTGGTAAGACTTGCAAGAAGCTGCAGTTTGTTAAATATGCTATGTTATCAGCACCCATAGTCCTTCTGACCGTTGTTTGTCTCGGTGGCCACTCTCTCACTCATGCAGTTAGCAGAAATGTATGAAAACACGTTTTCTTACAATCATTGTCTAGGCACTCCCAGACAATGTGTAAGTATCCAAAGTTTAAAGATCACAGCTCATATGTGTAGCCAGACATGCTTATCACTAGGAGACAGTAATCTATTAACTATTTCAACCAGATAACAAATTAATCACGTAAGTACGACTTTCTCTCGAAGATTAGACACGTTTGCACTAGGTGACGGTTAGTAATCTTAATGTATGTTCAACACGACACGATAGTTTTAGGTAGCACTTTGTGCGTGCAGTTAGGAGTCGTGATCGCGACCATTATAATGTTATGTCATGTACTATGGCGGTCTTATGCGCCTGATCACCACTAAGCTCATTTTTGCTTGCACTCAAGAAATAGAATCGCTCGCTAGCCCGTGGCAGCGCCTCGGCACGATTTAGGCGAAAAAAAAATTAAATGATCAGGCGGAACTGTCTTCAATCGTACCTATTTGTTATGTTAGTAAATGCGTCTAAAACTCAAAAATGTTCGGTTTTAGCAAACGCGTCCCGTCCATGACTGAAAAACGACAATATCGATCAGGTCAACCTTTACAAACCCCTCAGTAGAATTTACCGACTGAGCTGTAAACAGTTTGAGTAAGAAAAGAAAACAAAGAAAAAAATGTAAGATAACTCTTCTGCAGCCAAGCAATCAATATTAAAGACTTCTGCACTTACATATTTTTTAGGCTTTTCAATACTAGACAAGCACTTTATTAAAGTGCTTGTCTAGTATTGAAAAGCCTAAAAAAAATATGTTTGTAAAAATTAGTTAAAATAAGTATCTCATGCAGTGCCGGATTAACCATATAGCAAAAGTAGCAATTGCTACGGGCCCCGCGCAAACTGGGGCCCCGCGTATCCAACCACCACCTGGTTGTAATTTTATTTGAGTGAAACTTACATGACCTTATGTGGTATATTGAATTAACTTGATGCCACAAAACTGAAACATTACTCCTTTTCCGACAAAGACACTCCACGTCAGACAATTAGTACAATTTTCGAGCTCGCTTCGCTCGCTAATACTTCCTTTCTCATATTTGTCTCCTTGGAAGATGGGTAGGTCTTCAGTGTGGGAAGGTTGTTGTCCCTTTGCAACATGGGGGGAAATGAATCTCTCTCTGGCAGATCAAGGGCCCCTGGATAGAATTAGCTACGGGCCCCGCGCTTGCTTAATCCGGCACTGATCTCATGGCTCAGAATACCAGATAATCAGTGAATTGGAAAGAACATCAAGGATATTAATGTTTTGTTTGTGGCAGAAGGACCAAAACGTTAATCAAAAGATTCTTCGACATCTTACAAAAAAAAAATATTCTTAGATTGTGCTGATTTAGCAAGAATGTAAACAAAAAACCATTTATTTCCCAGGGTCATCTGCCTGGAGCAACAAAAGACCCTCTATGTGCCGGTGCCTCGTCTGCAGAAAGGGTTCCTCAACCGGCTGGAGCTGCCTGAAGGAGAGACCGGCCCGGCAGCCATCAGGAAGGCCGTCTCGCGTAACGGAATGGAGTCTTTTGGGAAACCTATTGGTAAGTGTACTAAGTACTAGGAAATTAAATATAGTTGTCCATTGAGAGAGTTGGGTCGATTGGAAATCGTATGATTGTGCTGAAGAATTGGCCTGATTAGGGATCCTGAAAAAAATAAAAATAAATTGTTTTGTCCGTCAGTTAGATTATCGAAAAATATTGGACACATATTTTTTCTTTTTTCACGTAAACAAAAAACTAAAAAACCCGACTGAAAAAACTGAAAAGCAAAAAACAAGCACATTTTAAATTAAACAAAACTTGGAACCAGGCGGGGTTCTATTTTTTAGTTCTATGTTTTTCATTTCATAATTTAATATTCAAATGAACCCCGCCTGGTTCCAAGTTTTGTTTAATTTAAAATGTGCTTGTTTTTTGCTTTTCAGTTTTTTCAGTCGGGTTTTTTAGTTTTTTAACTACTTTTTTTTATTTCCAACTTTTTAGTTCTTTTGTGTTTGTTCTTTCGTTGGTCGTGTAAAATTCTTCGCAAATGATTTAACTTTTGTGCTTGTCTAAAGGATTTGTCACTTAAAATTTCTTTTAAACATATAAGTGTTTTATATTTTTGTAATCTCCCTTTAAAACCCTTTATTTTGATACCCCACTCGATGGTATAGGAAAAAAAAATTTTTTTGAACTCCGCGATTTGGCCCCCAAAATCCGCAATTTTTCTTTGTTTTTTAATTTTAATGTAGCCTATAACACTCGCGCCATCAAGACGAATCTAACGATGTATATTTCATTCAAATCCCTTCATCCGTTTAGGAGTTATGAGGGAACAAAGAAACGGACATACATACATACATACATACATACATACACGTCAAACACATAACCCTCCTTTTGGGCTTCGCCGCAGTCGGGTAAAAATGAAGACGATTAGTGCAGTTCTTCGAAAACTGTGTGACGTCACAGTTAAGTAGATTTTTACCGACGAGTGATGTCATAAGTCCCCCACCATGATCTTTGACGCGTTTTCTCTTCGCAATTTTTTATTTATTTATTTTCAAAAAACACGTATCCGATATTTTTCGATAATACACCTACGATAATATAACTGACGATCTAAACAGATTTTTTTTATGGTTAGGATTCATCCCTGAACCAATTTTATCAATTCGCCAATCTTCTGATACGCACTGCGGCTGCGTTACGTCGCAGACCAAACGGTCCTGGTGCATTCTACAGTTATGGCCAGCCAGATCTCTTCCAGTCATTTCAGTCAGAATTTCCACTGGCTTTATTTCTTGTCTTCAAAACCACATAAAACTGCCAAGATTGTTCAACATTACTCTTTACTTACCTTCAGACTTATTGTATGACTAGCGTGACGTCATCAGTAAACAGGTGCGTAGTATAGACTGGTCTTTTGTTCGCACTTGACCTTGCATCAGCAAAAAGTTCTGTTTAAATCAGCTCTTATTATCGAAGACACAACTCTATAATACATTTGTGCATTGCCCCATGTCTATTGAAAGTTATATTATTTACTAGCTTTTGCCAGCGGCTTTGCCCGCATGAAAATGACGATTTTCCATACAAACTTTCATCCCCTATTTAACTCCCTTATGGGTTGAATTTCGAAAAATCCTTCCTTATTCCTTGTCTACATTATAGAGGAAACCTCTGTGCAAAATTTCAGCTTTCTAGGTCCAAGGGTTTGGGCTGGGCGTTGATGAGTCTGTCAGTCAGTCAGGACCTCTCTTTTTATTTATATAGATAATTGGAAAAAAAAACGAATTAACTAAAAGACTTCTTTAGACAACACTACACGTACAGTCGGCAGCACCAATATGTATACAGTTAGCAACGTTTAGAAGAAGAAGCAATTTTCGCGAACTGTAGTTGATGTCTATTAAAACTAATATTCTATCATAAAGTAGGTCCTACTTCAAAGTTAGTAGCAATCCTGCCGGTGCTGCGGGTTGTTCGAAAGAGATACCGCGGCCCCGGACACAAAGGGCTAAGTAGGAACATGGGTGGTTTTTAGTCAGTAGAAGTGTGGCTCTCCCTTCCGCTCCGTCCTGAGCGGGAGGAGTCATTTGACACACCCAAAAAAGAGGGTTCCAATCGTTATTTCACGAGGTTTGAACTTAACCGGGGGGTTAAGTTCAAACTTAACCGGGGGGTTAAGTTCAAACCTAATTAATTTGCCAAGCGTATACCTTTGCCAGCATAACCTTTGTCAAGTGTATACACATTTTTGCTCGTGACTGTACATGCCACTATAAATAGTGTGTGGATTAGAAAAGATTTTTTTTCTTTTAGGTTACATATTCTTCTAAACTAAAATTAAGAAGTCGTGTCTCATTCATTCGGAAAACCGAAAGGTACCTGATTGCGCGATAATCACCTACCGCCTTATTAATAAAAATAGTTAAACCTGGTTTAACTTACGCTTGGTTTATCTCGCATGCCGTCTCACTTCAAAAATATTCAAAAGAAAGTGACGGTATGCGAGATAAACCAAGCGTCCGTTAAACCAGGTTTAACTATTATTATTAATAAGGCGGTTAGGTTCAAACGTGGTCTGCCGACGTTTTCACGCATAGTTCTTTTAATGCACGATTGGCGTGTTCGAAATATGGCGACCTGACCAATAAAAAACATCTACCTATTAAGGACGCATTCCCGATTGATAAGTCAAATCATTACTTTTTAAACAAAAGTATGTTTATTAAATACAATGCTTTGTATTTTTAAAATGTTTTTGCTGCTTATTGTAGATAGATGTGCAAGGTACAATTCTTAACTATAAATATAATTTTAGATATGTCCAGTTTCTCAATAAATGTACCGAAGTGTTTTAATTTACTTCGGTACATTTATTGAGAAACTGGACATATCTAAAATTATATTTATAGTTAAGAATTGTACCTTGCACATCTATCTACAATAAGCAGCAAAAACATTTTAAAAATACAAAGCATTGTATTTAATAAACATACTTTTGTTTAAAAAAGTAATGATTTGACTTATCAATCGGGAATGCGTCCTTAACTGTCAAGTCCGATACCAAAGAAAAGCAAGCAAATAGTGTTTTTGCACCAGTATCACATAATCGTTGTATCGATGGTTCTAGCTTACTTTGAATACATTGGCATCTTTCCAGAGTTCTTGCAGGTTCTCATGAATATGAACATTAACTATGCGACAAACTTCACTTTCAATTTCAGAACAATTGACCTTATAGGGGAAGCCCGCGAAATTTAAATTGAATGACTATTTCATACAAAGTAATTTAACCTTTTTAGCGTCACAGTCACGTATAGACGACAAGCCGAACAAGCAAAAAAGTGCCCTAAGTGAGACTTAAGGTACTTTCTTGCTTGTCGTCTTACTTGACCGTGGCGGTCAATGAGTTAATTGGATAAAATGAACGTAAGAGGGTTGTATTGGGTCCCGTCGGGGCTGAGGGTTGTTCGCAAGAGATAGCGCGGACTCGACATAAAAAAAAGATAAAACTTAGAAGGAACATGGGTGGCTATTTATTTGTAACTGATTCCATCTTCTGGAACGATGTCAATAAATTCAAGGTCGTTCATAATCGAAAGGCCAAGGATTTTGTTCAGGATGAAAAATGCTCATCATCACAAAAAAAAAGAAGAAAAATAAATAAGTAGGTAAACAAGAAGAGGCCTATAGGCTTACCCTTTTGCGTACCTTATCCACGTGTTGAGTAAGTAAGTATATTCATTTGCTCAAACAATGTGTATACATACAGAATGTGTATACTTACTTACTTACTTGAAAATGCTAATAATGTTATTTTTTCATCAGGCATTGAAGATTCCGTTTCGCTGGATTTGGTCGTCATGGGATCGGTCGCCGTGTCCAAGGAGGGATACCGTATCGGGAAAGGAAGAGGTAATATTTGTTTTGTTACTAGATTTAATTTAATTTAATGTTTTTATTAATTTCTATATTTATTTTATAGTTCATTTAATTTATTGAAATATAATAAATATATTTTATTTGAGAGGTATATGTATGTTATGTATGTTTGTTCATAAAAGCAGTCCCTTCTCATGGGAAGCCTCTTGTATAATGTGACCTAAATATATATATAAAAAATGTGGGAACCATTGGCTCATATAATTTAGAGCAATATAAAACTAATTCAGAAAAATAACTAGAACTATATTCATTTATTTGCATTCCAAAATGGTAGATATTTAAAAGGATTCAAAATAAGAACAAGCATGGACCCTTTAGTGTCTATAAACAGGTCTTTAAAAATGAGGTTCCTAAAACCATTAAATCTCAAAGTCAATCGTTTGAAAGATAGACACTTCCAAAGTGGTAAAATGTGTGTCCCTCCCCCCTCTTTAGGACCCCTCTCTATATGTTACCTATTTATTTACGGAGTGTATCTTATGATATGTATTGTATAGGCTATGGCGACCTGGAGTTCGGTTTGATGATGCACATGAAAGCCATCAAGCCTAACACAGTGGTCGCCACCACTGTGCACGATTGCCAGGTAAACTATTATTTCATGGAGAAGTTTATTCACATCTACCCTATATTTGATCCAAGTTCGTGCTTGTAGAAGTCAACGCACACGTGTTTTAAGCACTGTACCGAGCTATTTAGTATTTTTCAAAGAAACTGAGGCGTAGGTACACACGGCTACACATCAAGCTATACAAAACCAGTTAATCTTGGCCTCACTTTACTAGATCTTTTCGCACAATGAACGATCAGATTATACTGGTTTTGTATAGCTTGATGTGTAGCCGTGTGTACTTGTAAAAGTAACAGCCTCACCTAGGTTAGAAACAGCAGTAAAACTAGTTTATATGTACAAGGTGTACGCAGACCCTTCACGAAGCCGTCCACGCAACATTCTGTACATCAAACTAAGTAACTCGACGCAAAAATTATAAGTTCAAGGAACGAGGAAGTTTTCCAAGTATACTTTAATATAATTTTAAAATGTATTAAAAAAAAAGTTGTAAAGTTGTTGATGAAAAAAGTGAAGATAAAAAGTACCTATCGACTTCGTTAAGGGGCGTTTAACACCTTTTATAATGTGATCTTTGGTACTTTGCTTATACGTGTGCTCTGTTCTCAGAGGGGCCATTGTAGACACGATATTTCTGAGCATCTGAGTAAATTACTCCTTATTAATTTTTTCAACGTGGCCTAATGCAAGGATTCGCCACAACCGTAAACCCCATTCCTGGCAACTGCCAAGTTACCAATCGCTGCTGCAAAGCATCGTGTCTGCATGGTCCTGAATTCCTGATTTATATATGAATGTAGCTGCAAGTGACGGTCCACGCATTATTCAGTCAAGACGATGCGTCCTCTGCGGCCCGCTGATACCTTAAATTATGTTCTGCGCAACTTTACGTTAGATGTTTCGAGCCGCCATGAAGTTTGAACCGCTATACCAGCTAAGACCGTCACTTGCAGCTAACTTCAGAGCCGTCATATAGTTTGAAGTGATCAATTCCTACAGTAAACTTCTCCATGATGTTGTGTGTGTGTGATGTAGTTACTTGCACCAAAAGGCGTCGTATTTAATAACACTTTTAATACAAATATAATGTTATCGTCGTTATATTAGTCTCTTATTAACGCGTAGATAATTTAATAACGCCCTTAGTAATTTGCACTCCCCTCTAATTGATTTATTTAGTTATTTGGTATAATAAACAAATCCGATAGTAATAAAAATATTATAAATGTTAATGACAGTAGTTCATCACTGTTACAGCAACATTGTTTTGTGTTGCTGGCAACATAATAGGCATGATGACAAATTTTGAAAAACTGGTTTTTCAGGTTCAGAAATAAATATTATATATAATGTATATCAAATTTCTGCTTAAAATGAGGAATCAATATGAAATAAAATACATTTTACTTTAATTTTTTTTCATTTCCGCCAAAACGCTTCTATCTGTCATGGCGTCGCTTGTGACGTCACGTTCGACGTAAACATTGACGGCTAGTACGGCTACAGTATTAATTTTGCATTGTTTGTGTTTTAAAAGTTCTAAAATATGAGTTCGAGACCATATAGGTGTTGTGCAGTGCCTCTGTGTACTAATACAACTATAAAAAGCCCGGACAAGTTATTTATATTCGTTCCATATGATAAAACAATACGAAATAAGTGGCTTAAACTTGCAAGACGTGATATAAAAGGTATATAGCCTAATAACTCAGCTTTATTTCTGTGAAGATCACTTTGACGTAAGTATTTACTTATATTTGTAGATTCCACATAGTTTCCAAACCATTATAAATATAACAACTCAGATTACAACTATGTATTCGGTAGGTAAATATTAAAAGAATAATTGCAATATAACCTCCAAGCGTAATATTAGAAGTTTCATTGAAGGGTATATTGAAAAACAGAAAGTATACATAATATTTTGAAACATTTTGTCTTATGTTTATTCATCTATAAGTGATTTCATTGTATGATTTGTACTTACATGGATGTTTTTACATTCCTAAATTCTGACGAACAAAAGTCTTTATTTGACCCTAGAAACGCTCCTAGAATCAACAAGTCGACTCTTGGCAAATTTGTGCTGGTTTCCTTTGTAAATCCTGGTCCCATTTTTGTATTTTCACTTTCTATTTTATTTCAAATTCAAATAGTTTATTGCAATCCATAATGTTTACAGGTGGTATAAAATAATTTTAGACACAATTATGGACCCTGTCGGGCACAGCAATTTTTTAAATAAAATAATTAGAGAGAGGAAGAGCGCTTTGCTTCTTTTAATATTAAAGTTGGTATTATTTCTATACTAACTTATATCTAATAGACTAACTTATATTTAATATATTTATGAAAACAAACCAAATTATCCACTCGTTACTAGAGGGAAACTAAGAAGAGCTGTCATTGTTGTCGAACGTGACGTAATTCGCTCTGATTGGCGTTCAACATAACATGGCGGATAGTCGTATTTTGTGGTTTTATTTTATTAAAATATTAAATAATCTCACTCGTAATTAAAAAATAAATACGTTTTTTGCAATCCATAATTTACATTTCATTACATAGATGCATTACTGTTGTGACTTTTGTTTACTGTCATCATCCCTATTATTTGTATTGTTGACATTATGTTCCTGTAACACAACATGTTTCGAAGACAATGTTGTGTAACTTTTGGTTCCCATGAACACGGTGCTATACAACATCAAATAAAGTAGCTAACGAAAATCCGCAGCCGTAATGGGTTAACACTATTAAAATAATGTATCTTTGCTATTTAAACTCTGTAGTATGGTTACTTCAAGTAAGAGTTTTAGTAACTGCCTCGTAAGCCTAGTGTTCGCAAGCGTGACTGCTAAGCAAGTGGCCAGGGTATCCCGTCACGACTGCGGAATTTTTTAACTTTACGGTTTAAATAACTTATAAAAGTACGGGGATCACATATAATTTGACCCCCTTACTGTAAGTAATTGTTTATTCCTCACAGTTTCTGACATCATAGTAACGTGTATTATTCTATTATAGGTGTTCGAGACCTTGCCCGCCGATCTATTCGGGCCGCATGATGTACCTATTGATATCATTATCACACCTACTCAGGTACGTCTACTTTTTCGTATTATCCAGTATTAACTGGGTTGTGGAGGTCAGATAGACATTCACTCCATGTAAAATACTGATATTCAGCTGCATCCGGTTAGACTGGAAGCCGACCCCAACATAGTTGTGAAAAGGCTAGGCAGATGATGATGACTCAGGTACGTCTAGAAGATTAAATTGAAAATACTTTAGCTGTTTTGTGGCTAGACCTTTTTTTAATACATGCCAATCACAGCAAGAAAAAGCATGACTTAATAAATAGTCAAGACAGATCTTCGCCGGGGTAATTACATATATTATGTGTATCTGCCTAGCTATATGTTAATGTTGTAGACAGATCCCAATATTAGCCAGATGCAACTGAATACGTAGTACGTCTTATATGGAATCTGAAACTCAGTTACTGGGTAACCTTGTTATAACTGTAACGACGTGAATTTCAGACTTTTGACTGAAAAAATATATTGAGTAATCAATGGATGATTTCATTTATACAGGTGATACAAACTCAACGCATGAGCCAGCGGCCGGTAGGCATACTGTGGCATCTGTTGTCCAACCGCCGTATCGAGCTCATGCCTATACTGGGACAACTGCGTGAGATCGAGATGCTGTAAGTACCTTCATCATCAACAACCTATAATGTTCCCACTGCAGGGACTCAGGCCTGCCTCAAAGAGATGTCAGCAACATGGGAGGGACCCCGCAAGGACCGACGCCCGTCGGAGCTGCGGATTTTTCACAATTTACCGCGGCCTCGACATATAAGGCTAAGAAGGAACACGGGTGGTTTTTAGACAGTAGAAGTCTGACACTCCCTTTCGCTTTGCCCAAGACAAGAGCGGGAGGGGTTATTTGATGATTTTACACAAAAAAAAAGAGAAAAAAGGGACTCAGGCCTCCTCTCTAGGAGAGGGATGGGTTATAATCCACCACGAGGGTAGAGGTTGATACTATGTCACATGTCTTCGAATTTTTTGGTTCTAAGACCGTTTTGAGAGCAGCGGCGATGTGTCTCTTATCATAAATATCAATGGCAATACTCAATACTGCACAAAAAATCGAAGCTTGCACCGACACCGCTAAAAGCCAACCTTTAAAACAGTTCATCTTACATAAGTAACCTGGCAAACGTTCTTTTTTGACTCCAATATATTGTGCGTTAAAGTAGTGTATGTCCCACAGCGCGGGCCGAGCGTGCACGCTGAAGGAAGTGGACACGGACGTAGAGGAACGTGCGGCGCAACGTCCGCGTCGGCTGCGCAGGCGTACGCGCTCGCACAAGAGCCACAGCGAGGGAGAGGTATAAATAAAATAGCCTTTATTGCTGTTATCTTACTTACAATATTAATACGTAGATGGTTATTTTCTAAAACTAAATTGATTTAATCCTATTCTAACTTGTACTTGAAGCATCGGCAACTGGATGTTTGAATGGAACAGCTTGTCTGCCGACAAAGGCCTCCTCAAAAGTTTTCCACGCATGTCTGTCTCTTGTTAAACGGGTCCACACATGGACCTGCTATAACTGAGGGAGAGGTAACTAAGCGATTTATTGGTAGCCTGTGGCATCCCACTGCTGGGCCAATGTGGACCACTGGTCGTTAGTTCTGTCCAGAGCATCGCGCCATCTCCTGCGAAGTCTCTGGCTGTGTCAGGGCTCCACAACGTGGTTATATTGGCCCACAGCTCGTCGGGCATACGGCAGACATGACCAATTGACCAGCCTACTTTTTTTTTCAGATATACCTTTAACACACTATCAGTAGGCTCATTGCTAGCAGAGATGTATGAGTGTTCTCTTCTTCGTCGTTCCCTTAATTCTAAGGATCGTGGCCGCATACACATCTAAACTGTGGACCGATGGTAGTCTGTACATACTGTTTCCAACAGATTTCGTGGTCGTATCTGATTCATGGAGCTGAAAGGTTGTCTAGCTAGACCATGTACCAGATGGCACATCGTAGACCTCTAACAGCGTAGATCGATGATCGTTCAATAGTCGCGAGAATTTGCTGAGTACGGCCAATAATTATGGTAACATTTCGCGGGTTCGAGCCTCGCACCATAAAATATTTGTATGACCTACGAATAGTTGTCTCGGGTCTTGGTGTTTGGTTTAGTGAGTTTTAATGTATGTAAACGCACCCACGATACGGGAGAAATTCCTAGAGTGGGGCAAAGTTTATTTTAAAATTTGGGGTAGTAGTAGTGCAGTGCGATGCGCGCTCGAACGCAGACGTGTTTCCACTGTGCACGGCACGAATTTTATTCGCGAATCGCGCGGCTATAGCCGCTGCCCGTGAACACTATGAGTTCCAAACAGCTCATTGTGAATGAATTGCTGGCTTTCCTAGTCCATGCTATCGACTACATGGACGAGGTGAGCATCCTGCAAATATGTCGGTCAAATTTCAAAGAGGACGACATCAGCAGCGGGAAACTCCTACTGTTCCAGTCGCTTGGGAAAATAGACCAGATGCCCTCTCGCCGAAGAGATGGAACCGAGAAGAGTCTTCAAGACATCATCGATATGTTGAAGAAGACTGACCCGGACGACGTGCCAGACTTCGTGGCGAAGCAGCTGAGTAAGCTGCCCCCCGTCACTTTCGATCACGTCGACGTTTCACGGCTGCTAAAGGACATAACTACCTTGAAGGTGGAGATGACCAAAATGCAGTCCAGATTAGAGGTTACAGAAAAGTCCAATACTGAGCTACGTGCGGAAATAGCATTATTGCGCAACGTTGGTTCGGTAATTGGGTCATCAGAGGCCTCAGAGGTGAACACACACCGAGGGGCGCAGAATGCATCAATCGGCAGTTTTACCGATAGCGCTGACCAAGCGCCGCCCGCCGTCGTCACCCGCGCCACAACACCGGCCGCGGAAACGTCACGCGTAGGTACGTCGACCCCTAAACGTGCTTGCAGAAATTGCCACCAGCGGCAAATCTGATGCGTTGCAGTCTAAGCGACAAATCAGAAAAGGGGATAAGCAGGCTCAACCTGCCCAGCCTGCGGTCCGTTGCTCCGTCCCAAGAAAGAGCCAGGTTGATGAGGAGGGCTTCACTAAAGTGGAAAGGAAGAAGAAGAAGTCCTGCTCTCGCAACCTCTGCGGTACCGCACCGAGTGGTCCTAACATGCTGCTCCGCCCTGCTGTGCCTACGACGCAGCTGTACGTTTCACGACTGCATCACACCACGACGATTGAGGAAGTGGTGCAGTATCTGAAAGTGAAGACCAACTGGACTCTGAGGGTCGAAAGGTTGGAATCGCGCCACAACATCAATTTTAAGTCATTTGTGGTGCGTGTTCCAACCCAACATCTTCAGACCTTTTTGAAGGAGGACTTTTGGCCGAAAGGTGTCGTTTACCGACGTTTCCGAGGACGGTTACGCGACACCTCGCAGCGAAACACGACGCCGATGTTACGTGTTTAGTTTTAATTAAAGTGTAATGTTAAATATGTATTAGTTTGTTATTTCTGTATGCTTATTGTATGTATTTTACTTATGGGCCTTAGTTGCCTGCAATAAAATGATTATTATTATTATTATTATGACTGGTGTTTGACTGAAATAGTGATAATGTGTCACATATTAATGTGATGTTATTCTTCAGGGCAACACGACAGAGGGTGAAGAAGGCAAGGGCGGCGGCAAGGCACGTCGCTCGGCGCGGCGACGCAACAGTCACAAGTCTGCCAGCAAGGACAAGGAGGAGAAGCCGCGCCGTCCCAAGCGACAGAGGCCCGACATTGAATTCTCTGTCAAGGTAACGTACAGACACCTCCATTAAGGGGTCTCACCCTCCCCGTCGGGGCTGCTGGTTGTTCGAAAAAGATACCGCGGCCTCGACACAAAGGGCTTAAAATCCCAGCAACCCGTACAAACTTATTAAAGTTTGTGCCATTGATTCGTGCAATGAGAACACTGAATAGTGTGTCTCGGTGTTTGAATATATTTTCTTGTACTTTGATGGAATTCCAGAGGGTGACATTTAGTATGTTGTCTACTGTGTAACTCGTGTAGACACACGAGTTACACAGTAGACAACATACTAAATGACCCAACCCCTTGTGACCCAACAGACTAGACTATTAGTGATTTATGACTACTTTTGTTAACTTGGGTCTTACCTGTTAAAACAAATGTATGTGTTAATGAATAAAATAAACAGGGGTGGTTTTTAGTCAGTAGAAGTGTGACACTCCTTACCGCTCTGCCCAGAGCGGGAGGAGTCGTTTGATGATTACCCACCCTCCAAAAAAAGGAGTCACCCGTCCCACACAGATCATCATCATCATCTTCACCACCGGCGTAAGACCTTGCAAGTAATATAGTCTTTAATTATTGACTACGGTCGAAATATTAATTTGTTGCGACTTATCTGTCGTTTTGTTTTTTAATCAATTTATTTTACAAAACCTCGATATTAGGTATACTTGTAATAATAGTATAATAGGACACATTGCAAGATAAAATTGTTATTAATTGTCCGGTTTTCCATACAAACACCTATCCTACGTCAATAATTATCCCTTTACAGCCTAAAGTTTGTATGCATCGTCAATCCTGGTGTTATTGTTGCAGATATCCAACATCAGCCCTAACACTAGAGTGCGCGATCTGAAGCAAGCGCTTTCTGAACGCGGAGTCAAGCCACAGATCATGGTCTGGAAGGTACAGTACCCTTTAGTAATATCCTTTGTATAGGACATTTGGTTGCCCACAATCGTCATGGGAGTGATTCTACCTGTCATACTAAACAAGATATTTAATTATTTCATTGGCAAAACAAATTTTGAAGTGAAGAGAAAGTTTGTCAAAGTAGATAGTGTCTACACTTCTACAGCTATAGGCTTCTGTTTTTTAACCGACTTCAAAAGGAGGAGGTTCTCAATTCTTGTACCAGTTATATTTAAAATTGCTTATAAATTTACTTACAGAGTATTAATTTCTTGAATATTTTCAGGGATTCCGTGGCTTCTGTTATTTACATTTCTTCAAGCCAAGTCCGCAAAAGGTGAGTTAACTTTTTTATAATTTGGTTTTTAAATATTGGTCATTAGGTCATCATTGTTTAGGTGTGCTATAGCCGAAATTTTCCACCATCCACGCTGTATTAATATATTATCAGTCAGTTATAGTAAGTTTTACCGCAAAAGGATCTTTTACCCCAAAATAGTCGTTTTCCAACAATATTTTATGCGTAGACTGTAGTTTGATTAAAATAAAAGTCATTTATTCAAATTAGGCTGATATCAGCACTTTTCGAAACGCCAAAATTTATTTACAAGAGACAGTCCCCCAAAACGCTCACCCTTCGACACTTCCTAGTGTTTTAGCTGGGAAGATGAAGTGACGGAACAAACTTCCCAGCAACACATCTGTCTGTTAGGTTAGAAGAACCAAATTCTATTTCTATACAATAGTAGTTGTGATGTACAAAAAGCTTGGTGGACGGCTGCATGAAGGGTCCGTTTACACGTCGTAAATTTGTTCTCAGGGCGAGGGCGACAATGGGTCCAGCGTGAGCATGGACAGCGTACTGACAGCTCTAGCGGAGATGTCGCTGGGGGGCAGCGGTGGGGCCGCGCCGGGGGACGAGCCACGCGACGACAAGCCGCGCCTGCTCACCGTGGAGCCCGCGCCGCCGCGCACGCAGCCCGCGCTGCCCGAGGTACTGACGCAGCTAGTGCCAACTATTGCACCCGCACCGGCACCAGAGGTACAACCTACACTATTTTTTTGAATGGGATACTCGTATCATCAAAATATGACGAGCGAGAGGGTCGGTCTGGGTGGACCGGGAGGGGGAGTGACAGACTTCTACTGACTAAAACTCACCCCTGTTCTTTCTTAGCAGTTTGTGTTCCGGGGTCGTGGTATCTCTCGAACAATCTCGCAGCTCCGACACATACTTTTCGAATTCTAAGACAGAGATCGTGGTTATGATCAGACAAAAAGCTGTTAAATTAATATAATTTGACTGACTTCCACGGAAACTCCCATCTGA
This sequence comes from Diarsia mendica, assembly GCA_949316265.1. NCBI lineage: Eukaryota > Metazoa > Arthropoda > Insecta > Lepidoptera > Noctuidae > Diarsia > Diarsia mendica. The sequence continues at coordinate 9,790,302 of OX438909.1, forward strand.
TGAGACTGCTCCGTATTCTCTACACGGCGCGTAGGTTCGAGCTGCCGGAGCAAGACTCGTGACACACCACGCGCAGTGGAAATGAAGTTCAGTCATAATAATACGACAAACCATGTTTACTGCATGTTGAACTAAAAGAGGCACCTCCAAATAAATATTTTGGTCATACGATGGGCGATGACCATACAATGAAAGGGAATTGCCCATCAGCCACACAAAAAAATGCTTGAAATGGACAACAATGCAATATACGCCAAATTGCACTATAAATCGTAGGGAATCCATTACAAATTCAATCATTATCAAAAAACTAGGTAGAAGCCAGTTCCAATATTTTTTTCTAAAATATAGGTTAAGTCAAGGTTAAGGATTAATATGCAATAATTATACAACAAAACAGCATTCAATCTAAGTCCGTGTTCAAAAATGGGTAACGTGTACAGAAGTAAAATCAAAATCCTTAAAAAATGGCCAAAGTCGTCGTTAAATATCATAAAAAGCAATAAACTAGTAACTCAACTCGCAAACGCAAAACCATGAATCGCTCAAATCAACAATCGAAAAAAAAGACGGGTTGCACTCCGGGAGTGCCGGCAGAAGTGAAAACTTGATTATTAACGTTGAGCATGTTTGATATTTTGGAATGGTTAGGGAATAATTTTGCACCAATTGCTTTAACAGTATAAAAGTACTATCATTTATGTGGTAGAATACAATATTGATTTATTGCGCTATCGTACACAAACATGACAATTTATATTACATTAAAAATTTAACACTTTAAAACTATTACAATTATTTTACATTAAAAAGTTTATCTCTCAACAAAATCAACTTTCATCCATAATTTCAACGACTTTTTCACCATCATCATTACCAGAACTATCATCGCCAATCTCTAAAACTGATACGATAGGTTTATGGTAGCTGAAGTAAGAAACGAACAGTTTTGATTCGAACCTATTTAAATGTCTAATAAAGACCGCATCAATAGTAGTTTTGTATTTCGTTGTGCTAAGATTGCGATCATTCGACATAGTTAAACCAAATTCATTATTTAAAAATTCAATTATTCCGCCATAACTATGCTAACCCATTTATTTTGTCTTTCCCTGTCCTCCGATCGGAACTCCGATTGGAAGGAGGAGCGGGAATATTTTTTCCCATGCCTCCGATTAAGCATCATAAAAACATTGTACAGTCTAGTTCAAAATAAATTATTTTTGTATTTTATTGACTGTACAGTCGACATCGTTAACGTTCAGGGTCAAAATGTCCAACTCCCACACGACTAGTCTAAGATCGATAGTTTCCGAGATATAGCCGTTTCAATTTTGACAGCTGTCATCCGAAATGTAGATCTCATTGAGATCTATCACTTGTCCCTACACACAACTAGTCTAAGGTCGATAGTTTCCGAGATATAGCTGTTTCAATTTTGACAGCTGTCATCCGAAATGTAGATCTCATTGAGACCTATCACTTGTCCCTACACACAACTAGTCTAAGGTCGATAGTTTCCGAGATATAGCCGTTTCAATTTTGACAGCTGTCATCTGAAATGTAGATCTCATTGAGACCTATCACTTGTCCCTACACACAACTAGTCTAAGGTCGATAGTTTCCGAGATATAGCCGTTTCAATTTTGACAGCTGTCATCCGAAATGTAGATCTCATTGAGACCTATCACTTGTCCCTACACACAACTAGTCTTAGGTCGATAGTTTCCGAGATATAGCCGTTTCAATTTTGACAGCTGTCATCCGAAATGTAGATCTCATTGAGACCTATCACTTGTCCCTACACACAACTAGTCTAAGGTCGATAGTTTCCGAGATATAGCTGTTTCAATTTTGACAGCTGTCATCCGAAATGTAGATCTCATTGAGACCTATCACTTGTCCCTACACACAACTAGTCTAAGGTCGATAGTTTCCGAGATATAGCCGTTTCAATTTTGACAGCTGTCATCTGAAATGTAGATCTCATTGAGACCTATCACTTGTCCCTACACACAACTAGTCTAAGGTCGATAGTTTCCGAGATATAGCCGTTTCAATTTTGACAGCTGTCATCCGAAATGTAGATCTCATTGAGACCTATCAATTGTCCCTACACACAACTAGTCTAAGGTCGATAGTTTTCGAGATATAGCTGTTTCAATTTTGACAGCTGTCATCATTATTATTATTATTATTAATTATTATTAATTATATTATTATTATTAATAATTTTATTATTATTATTAATTATATTATTATTAATAATAATTATTATTATTATTAAGCGCCCTGCGCTGCCTAAACGAAACAGTAGGCCCAGGCATACATTTTCGCCGCGCCGTAGAGAGGGGATAGCTGTCTACTCTCCATCCGTCTTACGCTTTTTCGATCAGGGTCACGTGGTCACGTGTCCTGACGCGAGTTTAAGATTTTATACCCATCACAGAACAATTTCCCAAAGTGCTCAACGCCGCTAAAGAAGTTTTCACTTCAAAATTAAATGCAGTAATGTCAAAGTGTCAGTAAGGCAAAGGACATTATGATGCATACAGCCTACGATACGTTTTCTATTTTGAAAATAATTTGATTTTAATTAATTGACATGCATATATATTTTAATTAGATTTACGGTATAAATAGGACGAATTATATTAAATGAATGATAACTGTGCAATAATTCTATAAAATAGTTCGTTAAAGATCATTTGACGATTCCTGTTTGGCTGAATGTCGATTACTCATGTCAAATAAACACTGAACTCCATGATAAAAAAGAAGGAATGGGACGGATATCAAGTTAAATATTTTAAAGATCGTTATATTTTCTCCCTAGGTATACAAACTTGAGAATTATTTCATTATACCTAATTTATTCTAAATAGAATTAAGGACTGTTAGTAGTTTCTGTCTATTTCAAGCATTTTTCAGGCATTCCCCTTTGAATCTACGAACATTCATTAAGATATTTATTTGAGATCAAATCCTCTCTCCATTGCCTTTTTTTTTGGGATGGGTGGAAAATCATCAAATAACCCCTCCCGCTCTTGGGCAGAGCGAAAGGGAGTGTCAGACTTCTTCTAACTAAAAACCAACCCATGTTCCTTCTTCGCCCTTGTGCCGAGGCCGCGTTATGCCCTCGATAATCCGCTGCCCCGACGGCCTCAGAGATACAACGAGAGGGGAAACTCAATTAAGTTTCTTCTACACATACTACATAGTTACTGATCAAATAAGTAACAAAAGTTTTTCTCTTTTCAGGTTCATTGACTTCCCAAAGACGATGGACACCAACCTATATCTCTCGATATTTTGTTAACGATTACCTTATAATTATTTCTAAAACACGCATATATCGTTGATCGCTTGGTTGCACACGGACTGGCGGGTTCCCTGTCGCATTCCGAAACTAATTTGTTTAATGTTAAGGTACATTTTTCTTTACGCCGGCCCCAGTTAACGCTAGCGCGCGTTGTTTACTGCATTTTTCTTATAGTTACATCCATCGCTATGGAATATTTCGCCGCAGTGTATTCTTGGAGTGTATACTTTGTTTTCAAGTTGTGTGCTACGAAAGTTGATGTTTCCTCGTCTCGAGATCACACTTTGTAGCTTTCTCTTGTTATTATTATAGTGCAGTAAGCAGCGCGGTCGCTGTAACCGAAGTAGAAGCGAGAAGGTTCGATTTTAGTTTGTGTCGATTGTTCGGACATGTGTTCGCTCGATGGTTTTTTGTTCTTGTTTGTACGGGCCGGCCTCTACGAGTGATCTATACTTATACCCTTAACGAAAATTATATCTTTTATGAATGTTTTAGTTGTCTCTAGTCTAATGTTAGCATGTATATTTAACGTCGATTCTATATTGATTATGGTTCCACGTTCTTTTAATGCATATACATTTTAAGCATTCTTCCATAATTATATTACGAGAAAAAGAAGCTATATTTTTAGTATATAGTATAGATTGAACTAAAACTAAAAAGTTTATATTTAATTATATAAGGTGCTTGTAAGAATGGAGTCCCGAACTTTGTTTAGAAATTAGTTTGGAAGGATTTGATTAGTGTTAAGAGTATTTATTTTATTACGAATTTTGGGGCTCTGTTCTTTATCTAGTTGTATATTTGTGCCAACTTTGTTTGAATTGAATCCAACTTGTTAATAAAATTTGGCGTAATTTTTTTATCTGTAGGCTGCATATCGCGGCATTTAAACGTTTGTCTCGAAAATAATATATTACATTTAACATATCCAGTGGGCGGAAGTTGGTATAAATATTTTGAACCGTGTGGATGTCAAAGTTACTTTTTCAGTATTAGGTTATCTGTAATTTAAGACTTGAAAAGTAATATATTATTGACATAATAAGATATATTTAAACTGTATTTCTATTAGAGTTAGCGAACTAGATGTTCGCACGCATTGGTCTCGTTTAGCATAAAAGAAATGTATTTTATATAGAAAGAGGAACTTTATTAATGTATTTTTCGAAATTTTTTGTTGTATCGGGTTTGCATAATATTAAATAGCTTTGTCGAATACATTTACAGGCATTTCTCGTAACTTAGCGTCTGTATACTTGCGCACACAAGTGTCTGTGTGCTTTCGTTATTGTTATTCCTCACTTTGCAAGTTTAAGCACTATAAAAATATATATTTATGTATATAACAACTTGTTAACACATAACGCTATTTACTAGTTTATTTCGTAATTTTATAACGTTGGGTAGCAAGCATGGATGAGCGTTTTTTTTTTGTTTTGTATTTTTTTTTAATAAATTTATTAAACTCTTTATTTTCTGGCTTTTTATTTATAATTTGCGACGCTTGAATAGTTTGTTCTAGTTATTACTGTGCTAGTATTGATCCAGGTACCTAGGTAGATAGATTGAATACTATATTATGAATATTAAAAGTATTCCGAAGTCTACCGCTACCACCGATTGCAGCGCGTTAGTCCACTTGCAATATGTATGGTGGGATGGCACATGAGCTCTATGAACCGGGGGTGGACTCATGTGTTAAGGCCTACTGATAGTTCTTTCTTCAGTTAGACCGCTTTCACATTAGGGCGTTAGCAGCGCGACAGTCGCGCGGCAGCAGCACATTCCTTTGATTTTTATAAGAACACCCGTAACGGGTGTTGGTAATTGTTTATAGTCGCGCGACAGCCGCGCTGCTAACGTCCTAATGTGAAAGCGGCCTTATAGTGCACGAGGATTTTTTCACTTGGTGGAAACGGAACCGACATCATAGCGTCTTCATTGCGGCTTAGCCGCTGCAGTTGGGGTTTGCGAATTGCCTTCGAAACTTTGATGGTCGTTTAAATTCTAAAACTTAATGTTGTGATTGTATATGTCCTTTAAACATTTCGTCGCTTAGAGGTTGAGGGTAAATTAAATTCTATTTTTCTAGCTGATTTGTTGTTTTAATTGTTTGTGAAATACTCCTCTTATCATCAAATGACCCCTCCCCCTCTGGGTGGAGCGGAAGGGAGTGTCAGACTTCTACAGACTAAAACCTAACCGTGTTACTTCTTTGCCATTTGTGTTCCTGGGCCGGGGTGAAACACTTTCCTATATAACATTTTCAAGGGATCTATTATGTAAACACTAACTCTGTAAGGCCTCTACCACACGACGTATTTAAAACGCGCAGATGTCGCCCGTTTTATGAAGTAGATCCTGATTTTTCATTTTTAGATAGAAACGCGCGTGTGAAGCGCGTACAAATTATCATATTTAAAAAACACTTTCCGTGTGATCGTATCAATACATACAAATAAAGTGACATGTTTGCCTCTATCTGATGGTGCACGCGATTTTAACAATATTTAAATAAGGCAAAGGATAAATACAGCTCATTTTGCATTGCATTGCATATGGTATTGTAAGCTACCATTATGATCCCTATTATACTGATGTATTTGCTAAGGCTATGTGCTGGTCAATTTGAGATACCGGTAAGTTTTGTTTATTTATTAGTAGTACTACACTCACATTATTCAAGTCTCATCATGAAATAGGGGCAAACCTGTTGCCATCAGCCGGTATCTGGATCGCAAAGAATCCCTGGTTGTTAAGAAATCTTGATGGAAAAAACCCAACAATACTGCTCGACCTAGGAATCGAACTCAGAACCTCAGTCTCACTCTCAGCAGTGCTTGCGACCACTAGACCAACGAGGTAGGTATTCAGAAACAGTCAGTTACAGATAAATGTTATTTCTCTTTTCTCTCTAGGTTCTATCTTGTAATTACATACTAATCTTGTTAGATTACTTTAACAAAATTCTTTTCCAAAGACCTATGTAGTGAACATGAACTCTCAAATGGAAGGATATATCGGGACTGCACGTGGGTAGGTACAATGAGACCACGGCCTACATGTATGGAGTTAGCAAGTTATTGACACCCGTCGGGTTTGATTCGATGGTAAGTAAACAATAAACAATAATTATTTGTTCAAGACTTAAACCTATTACAATTATTGAACCTTAATTAGACTTAATTTCATTTTTTTGTCTTGAATCTCATTGTTTTTCTTTATCGTGTGGCGTGTGGTTTGATTGTCTAAAGATTTTATGTCGCACACTGGCCTCTGACTTTTCTTTATTATTATGCTGTTAAGAAATATCGTTAAAATTAGATATCACTTTCTCTGCCAAGTTCAAAATATCATTTCAATACTCAATACTCAATACTTTATTGCATTCCATAATGTGTACATGTAACAGTTGGTATGTTAAAACATAGAATCAATTATGGACCCTGTCGGGCACAGCAAAGTTAATTTTTATAGGAGAGAGGATGAAGGCGTCTTTTAAATAGAATAACAAAATAAATAATATTGGTTTAAAATAGTGTCAGTAAGATAGTTATATTTGCTATGAAGGTATTTAAATATTTAGTTTAAAGTTATATTTATGTGTTTTGTTTTATATATTGCATTTTTTGTAGGTATTCCCGATTTTTTAATAATAATGCTTAAATAATATTAAAAGTTACTCTCTGACTGTTCACACTGCCGACGACGACTCGCTTTACTAGTTTTGGCGCTGAGCGACGAGCTTTCAAAAATAAACTCGCTCAGCGATGCTCGCTCGCTTAATTGTTTGAAAACACGTAAAACGCGTGCGCAGGTTTGCACAGGAATGAGCGGGGTACCATCTGATCTATCTGGCAGAAACTTGATGCTCCGAAATTTATTTGGCATAACAGACTTGGCATATTCTTCTTTGATCGAATGTGTTTATGGCACTTTATGGCAGAACAATTATTTAATAGAATATTCATTTCGCAGAATGTTTAAATAGCCGAATTATCAATTGCATACTTTTAAGATGGCAGAATTTTATTTGGTAGATTTTTATAAGGTATAACGACCGTCTCGCGAAAGTATCCTTTATGGACGGCATGGGCACCGGGCCGTAGGCCGACGAAGGAGGCCGGCGGAGGCCCGGCACTTCGGGGACAGAAGATATTAGTGTTATTTAATATGCGAGCGAAGCGAGCGCGCGTCATGGAGTACATGCGTTGCATGTATGAGCGACGTCATTATTATTATTAATAATAATAATTATTATTATTTTTGACATACCAACATTTAATGTTCTCAGCTAGAAATTTTAGCCGGGGTGAGCTGATAATAATAATTAATAAAATAGGTAATTATTATTATTATTGCATGTTACACGTACAGTCACGGACTATAATTGATAAGCCACTTTCAAGATTTCCAATTTGGCAGTAGGTATGTCACATGTTCTGTGTACGAATATAACCGATTAAACCCGATTTGCATTACACGGCTAAAATACGAATGATGGCAAGTGGCTCATCATTTATAGTCCGTGACTGTACCTATGTATGAAATGAAATGCGTGCCAAAAGACGATTCTGATTATGAAATTTCGGCGAAATGATGGTTCTGGAAATGAAGTTTATGCTCAAAGATGATTCTGACTTACAAAATTATGCGTTTTGAATTTATGGTAAATGAGTGTATGCCATATGCCAAATGATTTTCTGCGAAATGAAGTTTCTGCCATCCACTGTTACCTATGCAAAACAAAATCGGGCTAAAAAAGGTAGACCCGAATGAGCGACCGCGGGCGAATGGCGCGAGTAATCGCTCGTCGCACTTGCACACTCTTATAGCCCGGCGACAAAACGATCGAAACTACACACTCGCTTCCCGCTGATCGCCAACTCGTTTTTAGTTTCTAGTTCTACTCGTTTCTCGTTCATCCTCGGCGGTCGGATCACTGCCTTAAACTGTCACAAAGACAAGACAACAACAACAATGATGACAAAAAACAACAACAACAATGATGATTATGCAATGATGTGTTTTTCAGATGGAACTAATCGTGCAAAGGGAAGTATCCGGACAGTACGAGACAATACTTACGCATGAGATTTGCGACATCTGCGCGGAGGTGGCAATTGGGAAAGAAAGTCACTATTATGACTATATGAGATACTTAACTATTCCTGAGTCGTGTCCTTTTGAAGCGGTATGTATACAAGCAACATCATTATTCTCTTGACCTTATGCCAAATCATTTGGGGTCGGCGCAGCATGTCTTTTTACATAGGTACTTCGCTGTTACATATTGTCTTCTCATGACTAAGTATTACTCATACGCGTACATATTGATATAAACACAGAGTACAAAACTGTTTCACGTTCGTAATATCACCATCTCAGGGCCAGTTGAAAACCAGCGTCGGGCACTAGCTGCTCGGCAATTTGCTGAACTGGTCCTATTTATTTTTCCTTCTGTGCTGAATAAATGTGTTTTATTTATTTCTTTTCTTTCTTTCATGAGAATCCTTTCTTGCCATATCATCCTAAACGCAGTCCATCTACCGTTTCTTTGGTCTTCCTCTACTCTTATACCCATCTACGTTCATACTCAAAACTTTCCTCATTTTTCCGCCTCTCATACGATGACAACCGATTACCTACCACATAACTTTTCAGTTGTTCGGTATGTATACAAGCAAGCATCTTCTGAGAAGCTCGTGGCTTAATAATAACTGCCACTTTGTCGATCGTTAGGTACAGCCGCGCTTGCCTAGATTGGGCTGTGGATGGGTGACCACGCATTACATATCGAGTTTCCTCCGTGCCTCGAAAAGCATGTTAAGCTGTTGGTCTTGGCTGCCATATACATATGATCTTTGGTAGTCGTTACAGGTAGTACGTCAGCGACCTGAAAGTGTTTTTACATTTATCATATTGTACTTAATTGTAAAATTATCTTCCAAATACTCGACCCTCACTTATATCGATTCTCCTTCACACAGGGCGACTATCCAATGAACAACTTGATAGTTGACACCGATGATTTGCCACTAAATGAAAACACTGCAGGCAGATACCAAGCCTTTTTTACTATTTACAAGAACTCGGCGAAAGATTGCAAGACTGACAAGGAATTCATGTGGTGCGTAACTTTGAAGTTCCTTATTGAAAGGGTTTAAAATCTGAACAGGATCTCGCATGTTCCACGCATGAATAATGTAATTAAAAGTTGTATAACGAGAACCACAAATTTTAATTTTATAATGTTTAAGTTAAATAAGTAAACAAAAAAAACAAGTAAATATTGTGTATTATTCCTATCTGCATTTGCCTAGCATATTCCCAACTATGTCGTAGTCGGCTTCCAGATGCAGAGTTTATAGGATAACAACACAAGTGTAGATAATTAAGTAACCCCATTATGCCTAAATCAATATATACAAATAATCAAAATTGAAGTGTCTGTAATTACAAAACAAAAGCTTTTTTCTGAATGCCTATCTTCTAAAGAAGATGTAAGTATTTCCCACCCCCCCAAAAATCAGGTGATGAATCAAGGTGCAAGAAATGAGGCCAAACAAACAGCTGCTATAAACTGTTGCGACTGCATCCTGTCTCCGTCGCCAGACCTTCGATGATAGTCATACTCCAGATAGATTTAAAGGTCTCTTCAAGGTGCATGAAATGAGGCCAAACACAATACTGCTGCTGTAAACTGTTGCAGACCTGTTGCGACTGTATTATATTCTGTTTCCATCGTCAGACCTTCGATGACAGTCATACTTGAGATAGATTTAAAGTTCTCATCAAGGTGCATGAAATGAGAGGCTTAACACGATTCAGCTGCTGTAAACTGTTGCGGGCCTGTTGCAAATGCATTCTGTCTCCATCGTTAGACCTTCGATGACAGTCATAGGTACTTTAGGTTGATTTAAAGTTCTCATCAAGGTGCATGAAATGAGAGGCTTAACTCGATTCAGCTGCTGTAAACTGTTGCGGACCTGTTGCGAATGCATTCTGTCTCCATCGTTAGACCTTCGATGACAGTCATACTTTAAATTGATTTAAAGTTCTCTTCAAGGTGCATGAAATGAGAGGCTTAACACGATTCAGCTGCTATAAACTGTTGCGGACCTGTTGCGAATGCATTCTGTCTCCATCGTTAGACCTTCGATGACAGTCATAGGTACTTTAGGTTGATTTAAAGTTCTCTTCAAGGTGCATGAAATGAGCCCAAACACGAGTAAAATACTGTAAAGTGTTGCAGACCTCTTGCATCTGCCTTCGGTCTGCATCGTCAGACCTTCGCACTATGGTTTTCGCGAAGAACAAGCTAGCTGGAAATGAAATGAACTTTATTTGCTAGAATTGTAGTACAATATTGATGGTCAGGTTTTGTAACAGTAGACAAAACAACTTTTTAATTCCTGTAGGTAGCCCAAGAGCCTACGACGGCCAGACCTTCGTTATTATTATTAATTCATTTATTTCAATCACAAGTGATCATAATTAGCAATTATACATTCAATAAAAAAAAAAATACTAGAAAAATAAGACAAACACAATTACATTAGAATTTACAGATTAAATTGGTACATGTCAACAAATTAAAAATAATCATAATGTCACATTTAAAATTAAAAACTAATAAATAACTAATACAAACATTATTGGATAGGTAATCATCACAAATAATAGTACATTATGGTATAAGTGTGTAACGTTGGTGATTACCGCAGAGGCGGCATTGAGACCCGAGCCGTCAGGTGAGGGTCTTATGAAAGCCGAGGACGGTAATCATCAATACACACGTGTATCATACGACGTTTTTCAACACACTTGCGAATAAAAAAAACGTGTGGCACTCGGAGACTGCCGCGGTAAAGCTATTGCATAGCATTTTTTATCAATTATTTAATTTGACAACCTCAGTTGACAACCTTGTTATTTTCCGTAACCATAGCAACCTGGTTGAAATATTTTCATTACGGAATTTCTGGATTCGCTCTCCACGCTCAAGGCCCGTGATTGAAGCTATGCAATAGCTTATTAATACAAGAAAAAACATTTTATTTAGTATATAAAAAGTTTATTTAGAGAAACAATTAGAAAATGTGCAATTAGTAAAATTATAAACTTTCATACTTCTTAACAATTTCATAGAATGGACCGTGTATGGTGAATGACCTTGGTATTTTATTCTTTGTGATAGGTATCTTCACTAAAAGCATCTGGCCATGGTTCTGTATGTCTTTTACAGTTATATTTGTTAATTCTTGTATCCTACATGCACCAGTTACACCAAATATTAAAGCAACCTGAAAAAAAGGAAAAAAATCATCATTAAGTATAACACACTACACGCTGAAGCTGAAGTCACGTAGATAGATATTTAAAATTAGTTTAACTAACCTTAGTAACCAGATATTGGTTATCTGGAGCATCTTTTATAAATTTTTTAACATCTTTAGACGATAAAACCTTTGATTTCTTGCTTCTAAATCCATCTGACAGTCTTTTTAGATAAGCTGACAAATTGAAGTATGTTTTTAACTCAGATGTTTTTAAGTCCACTCCATTCTTCGTTCGGACTGTACTTTTTAACATTGAGTATATACACCACAAAGAGCTAGGTTTGTACTTATAAGATAATTCTTTAAAGTACGCCAAAAACACATTTTCAGAAAATGACTGCGATTTCTTGGTGTTTTGCCACTGCTTGAAATTTTGGTACGCTAATAGATATTTCTCCTTGGAGTTTTCGGGTAGCAAATTTTCCATATCGTTACGGGCTTCAAATCTTACATCGGGCGGTGTACAACATGAATCATTTTCTTCAAAACTAGACATTTTAACTAATAAAATAACTATAATAACAGTGAAAACGAGTTGTGTATTTTTTTCGCAGTAGCGGGAAAATATTATGTTTTTTTTTATAAGCGTTCAGCCATAGAGTAAAAGAGGTTTTTTTTTTTGCTTGTCGTGGATAGTGTTTGGAGCCACGTACAAAATGGGGAATTCAAATTTTATTTTTATTTATCACAGAGAGAACAAAAATTATATTTGAGTGAAAGTTTTATTTATTAAAAACGTACTAAGTTTAAATTATCTATTTAAATACAAAGTATCATGAAATGAGCAAGCACTTATAGGTACATTATTTATTTTTTACTACTGAACACGATCTTTTTTGTATCGAAACTTTTTTAAGCACATAGCAACTCAACCAATTAAATTTAAAAAAAAAACCTATAACTCACTAGTGAATAATAGTAATGAAAAATTCACAGTTTGATTATAGGTGTCATTATGTGCCTAATTGCGGTGAAATTTTAGCCACTTTATGAGCAAGTGTGTTGAAAAATTATTTAAAATATTACAATTTGGGAAAAAGAAAACACGAACAGATTATAAATAGAAATGTGTTGTCATTCATTCATTTTATCGTCACCACATTAACCATGCAACAATGGTTAAGGTAGTGACAGTCGAACCTCTCAGCCATCATCCTCAAGATGGTGTTGGAGCTGGCGCGGACCCTGCGCACCAAGGATGTGCACCGTTTCCGCATCGTCGCATAGAAGCAATCAATGCGCGACTCGGCGAACATCCCCGACGCACTGCAGTACCGAGGCAGCCCCAACAACCTCCTGTAGGCATTGTTGAATTGGACTCGTAGGGCGCTGTACTGTTTTTGAGTATAGTTAGCCCACAGGGCGCTCGAATAGAAGCAAGTGCAGTACGCTCTGAAAAGAGTGTTTTTCACTTCCTCCGAGCATCGTGCAAACCTGCGAGCTATCATGTTCGCTCTAACAGACAACGCCCTACGTTCCCGTTCTATGTCTGAATCGTCTTTCAGGTCAGAGGTCACCAGATGCCCAAGGTATTTAAAGGTATCAACCCTATTAAGTGGTACATTATTTAACATAATGCTAGGGATAATATCTGGACATTTACCCCTGGCCCGAAAAACCATACATTCACTTTTCTTGCTGTTATAGAGCAGGCCATGGCTGAGAGCATATTCCTCACAAATACCGAGCAGCTTAGACAGGCCACAAACCGAGGCGCTCAGCAGCACCATGTCGTCCGCATAGCTAATGTTGTTTACACAAACTCCACCAACATGACATCCGACATGCGTGCTGCTCAGCCTCTCGATTAGTGCGTTTATATACAGGTTGAAGAGCGTTGGTGAGGTCAACCCCCCTTGCCTCACCCCGCACTCCAACCTGTATGGTTCAGACAACGCCCCCGACCACCGAACTACGTTGACCTGGTTCCCGTACCAGTATTTAAGAATACGAATGCATTCACTTGGCAGGGATGTGTCGTAAAGTTTGTCCCAGAGGATATCATAGGAAACCAGGTCAAACGCTTTCGAAAGGTCGAGGAAGCAAGCATAGACTGGTGTTTTGCGATCAGTATAGTACTTGACAGTCTGTTTCAAACACAGAATAGCCGTCTCAGTGGAGAGTCCCGATCTAAAACCAAATTGGTTGTCATGCAACTCGAGACAACCACTCATCAGTGTGTTCAGAAGACTGTCAAGTACCTTAGACAGAATTGTAGCCAGAGAGATGGGTCTATAGTTGTTGGCGTCGCTTATATCACCAGTTTTACTTTTCACGATCGGTACCACCACGGTCTGCATCATAGCTGGCGGCAGGTATGAATGCCCTAGACATATGGAGTAAAACAAAGCCAGAACCCTTGGAAGATGGACGCCAGCATATTTAAGATGCTCGATACTCAAGTCATCGTGGCCAGGAGACTTGCCTCGGGTCATGGTCGTGATAACCTTTCTAACCTCTTTGGCCGTAAACCTTACGCTGAGCTCCTGCCCCCGAGTCACACCTTTAAGTCCCGACCGTGATGGTCCCAATGGTGAAGTTACCATGAAATGGCTTTTAAACATATCAGCTATGTTCTTCGGATCAGTAATGCCAGCAACACTCACAGGCAAGCCCGGCCTTCTGTTTACTTTATTAGTAGACTTCCAAAAACTACGAAAATCATGTTTGGCGTGATGCGTTGCCAGAATGTCCATTTTAAGTTGCTCACTGTTATTTTGACACCACTTTAGTCGGCTTTTAAAGATTTTACGGCTTTCTTGCATCTCACTCCAAACACGACCCGACTTCGGTCTGCCACACAATATCCATAACTGGAACTTAGACCTGGCCTCCCGGTGAGCACCACTGACATGTTTGTTCCATCCTACTACAGGTTTCTTCTTACATATCCTATTATTACCAGAATAACTGTCATTAGCCGCTCGGCCTAAGATATCTACAATTTCACTATACATTTTGTCGATAACAGACTTATGTTCGACGTCATCGCAAGAGAAATCACAACAATTACTTAAGTCACTCGGAAAATCTATTAATTTTAATCGATCATTACATAATTTATTGTATAGTTTAATTTGTTCAGATGTTCTCTCGCCCCAACGTACTTTATTACATGGTTCGATATTATTACATGCTATTTTAGGTTTAATACTATTTAAATTACAACGAACGAACAAAGGAAAGTGATCCGACCACATGACATCATACTCAATTTCTACATCAACAACTGTTTGCATAGCCGACTCTGTAGCTAGACAGTGGTCTAACCAGCGTCTAGACCCATTCGCGTCACTTATAAAGCTATACGTGTCAGATGAGAGACCGAGTACTTCTATATCGGCACATATCCACTCAGCCTCCGTACAAAAGTCTTTCAACTCGTTAAAAAATAACTGGCCCGGATGAGCGTTAAAGTCCCCGAGTAAATATACTGTCTCAATATGTTCATTATTAATAATAGCGCTTACCAAACTAAGACAATCCGTAAATTCCGGTAAGTTCACAACACTATCGGTAGGCATATAAATGCTGAACACTAAAAACGACCTTTGCCCTAACTCCACTTTAATGGCACAGACGCGAGCGTTGTCACACTGCACTATGGACACATTCTGTAGGACACTCTTCTTCCACAATATCGCCACTCCTCCATACGGCCGGCCTACGAGCATGCCCGCCGTAGTATCCACAGCAGACGTCCCGACGTAGCCATAATCAGGGTCAATGTCGCTCAGAAAATCTATATCATTCGGTAGAAGCCATGTTTCTTGCAAAGCTATTATGTCAGAGGTATGACACAATTGCCTGATATAGTCAACCGATCGCTTTACACTTTTACAATTGAAGCTAACCAATGTGTATAGATTGTCTTTATCCATCTACTATATTCTCAGACCGGACACGACGCGGCAACGCCTCGACGTTCGTTATTTTGCGCTTGAAATTTACAAATCGCCTGAATATGATTCCTTCAGGCCATAAACCGCTATCGAGGAATAAAGACGACTTGCTTTCTGATATAAAGAATTTATAGGCCTTGTATTCCCTTTCGTACTTAAAAGATATTTTCTCTAACATAATCATTTCCTTAGTTTTATTGAATACGTAATCAGTTATATCCTTTTCCGTGGTATCATTATGTATTCTCGTAATTAAAATCGGAATCTTTCTATCCGCCGCTTTAAATCCCTGATTGTCACGACATATTCCCGCCGAGCCTGTATAGCGATATCTCATAGGTTTCTTATGATAATTCACTACCTGCCAGTCGTTATGATTATTATCAATACGGGCATTTCGCAGCATGTTCGAGTTACTGTTAGGTACAGAAGCACTCGACGCGGCAACATTCTGATGTGGCGGTGGGGTGCGCCAAAGTTGACCTAAAATTTCAACTCCGAAAATTGGAAATCCGAAAATGTTCTTCCTAACATTTTTCATCCTAACGATCGCAATTCCTAAAGTCTCTGTCTCTAATGTTTTAATTCCGAAGCATTCAACTTCCTAATGTCAGTAGCAATAAACATCTATTATCCTATTATTTGTTTTCCTATATTTTCTCAACCTAACCATCTTTTACACTATTATTCAAAGTCATATCTTTTTTGTTTATATTACTTTTTATTCATAATAATCAGTATTATAAAAGGTCCCATTAAAATAGGTGGACAAAATTTTAGAAATCATTTAGACCGCTAAAATAAGGACAATAGTAAAAAAAAGGAAAAGACATTAAAATACCTACTTTTATGGGATGAGTTTGTTCTAGAGTGCCGGCAATTTATTATTTTAAGGCAAAATAAAATCACCTTATATAGGTAGTGTTTTTTTTTGTTGTTTAGATGTCTTTAGTTAGGCTTACTTAAACGCTGTGTTAAAATTTGTCCACCTATTTTAATGGGACCTTATATGCAAAGATATCCATAGGTTAGGTTAGGTTAGAACTGTGACCAACTACGCGCGAGCCGAGCGAGCGAAGCGAGCGGTGCCGCGGCAGCGGCCGGCGAGTGCTACCTGGAAATTGGTCGCGAAATTTTTCTAAGTATTTTTTTCATAGTGTCCACAAGACGAGACTCTGACCTGAATTTCATTCATTTATTTCATTTCAAGACAAAAATCAGTGAAACGACCTTTAATCATTCTAAACAGTTGTATGAGTGAAAATATTATGGTAATTATGTTTAGGGATAAAAACGTTAGGATAAAAAACAGTAGGAGTTGCAATGTTTACAATAACGATAATAGGAATTAAAATTTTCGGAAACATGAGTGTTAGGAACATCGCCAGTAGCATTACAAATAATAGGAATTCAAACTTTAGGATGAAAAATTTTAGGAGGAGTGATCATTCGGATTACAAATCGTTAGGAAGAACAATTTCGGATAAAAAACTTTAGGTGAGCCAATATGGACCCGTGGCGGTGACGTCATGTTTACTGTCGCAACACTCGATGCAGACGGCTTTGTGATATTAGTACCGCTACCGTCAACTGGTTTTACAAAAGCCGACCGTTGAGAAACAGCTGATAAGTTGCGATGATTATTCTCATCTACCTCCACAATATCTCTAAATTGTATTGGAGTAGTTTCGATTTCCTGTTGCTTACACACGTTACTATTACTTTTCTCCAGTGATAATGATAAATGATCGATGTGTGAAAGCCCTATAGGGCCACTATCTAGCATCCAGGCGCCTCGTCGTTTGTTTACGTTTTCTGTATTCGGTAGCAAAGAGTCATATTTAATTTGTAGTAATTCAGACTTTAGTTGATCGAACTGACTTTGCGAAACACATGTAGACTTGATATTCTTCACTTCTTCTTGAACTAGGAGTAAATCTTTAAGTAGCTTCGTGCAGTCCAGGTGATCAAACAGCACTGGAGGGAGACGTTCTAATTCCCTGGCGACATAGATCGGAAACAGATCCGGTTCCTTTGATTTGAAGACCTGCACTATATCAGCTAGGTCTTTATAAAAGCTGAAAGTTGGTTTGTGGATGTCCCCCCTATACAGGTAAGAACGACCAGCGAATGTAGAGTTTTGGCTGTGGTTGTTTTGGCAGGTAACAGGTAGTAAAGGTGTATAAAATAGTAACTTAAATTCGTTAAAGTATATACTTAGCTATTTTTTTTATATTGTTTCCGAAGATTGTTCACGCATGATGTTGAGGATGTGCTGATTGCTATCAATAAATCGTAGCCCACCGGCGGAGGAGTGACTGACTTTCTAAAATCGTTATTGGATCTGAATACATGACTGTAATTGATTAATAATAATAATAATATTCCACAACTATCACACAACGCCATCTAGTCCCAAGCTAAGCAGAGCTTGTGTTATGGGTACTAGACAACTGATAAACATACTTATATATTTCTAAATACATACATATTATAGATAAATTACACCCAGACACAGAACAAATGATCGTGCTCATCACACAAACATTTGTCCTGGGTGGGAATCGAACCCACGACCTCCGGCATAGCAGTTAGGGTCACTAACCACTAGACCAACAGGCCAGTCAAATTAAAACTGTGATTGAAATATACTTTAATAAATCCAAGTAAAGTTCGTTATCTATTATACTATATATATATCTATCTATATAAATAAAGAGGGAAGTCCTGACTGACTGACTGACTCATCAACGCCCAGCCCAAACCCTTGGACCTAAAAAGCTGAAATTTTGCACAGAGGTTCCCTTTATAATGTAGACAAGGAATAAGCAAGGATTTTTTGAAATTCAACCCCTAAGCGACATAAATAGGGGATGAAAGTTTGTATGGAAAATCGTCATTTTCACGCGGGTGAAGCCGCTGGCAAAAGCTAGTCAAAAATAATAAGAATGTGGATTTTATCAAAATTTTCCTGTAGTAGATGTGCCTGGTGGCAATAGGTATTGCCACTGCCAGTAAAATACCAAAATTGCCAGCAGCATTGGAAATATTGTCAAAGTTGCCGGTCAATGTAGATAAGGGCCTATAAATGCTAATTATAAATGTATTACATAGTTTCCGTACTTAATTTGACTTATAATTAAGAAATATTTCCATTTCCGGCAATATTGCCGGCGATCTTGCACCAAAATTCTCACTTCGGGTAATATTGCCGGCAACGGCACATCTCTACCCCTGCTCCAGCTAGGGCTAACGTAATCATCAAGGTGCTTCAAATGAGGCCGAACACGATATAGGTACGGGGTAGTGTCTGCAACTTCACGTCTAAAGCGCGTATTTTGCGAACGGGTGGGAATATCACTCGATCCACTCCAGCTCCACGAGAAAACCCAGCAGCTCCTTGGTGTTACTGGCAATCTCGCGGAGAGTACCTGGGGTCACCGAAGTACTTGGCCCTGTATGGGGCAGCCCCCGGACAGTGCAGGAGTATGTGGGCTGCTGTTTCTTCTTCCTCCATGCAGGTTCGACGCAGAGGACTATCTGTGACTCATATAAGAAAGAGGTGCTTGTTAAAAGTACCGTGTACAGTGATGGCGGCCGTCACTGCTCGTAGCTGCAGCTTAGTCAGCCAGAGCGCTTGCTTGGTGAGGCGGGCGTCGATGGCGGGAAGTGCCTCCTTGGCCTACATGCACTCACTGTGGTCTAGCCACAGTTTGGCGTGAAGTTCTTTGGTACGTTTCCTTCTTCTGTTCTGGTTCTGGTCCCACCGCCGCCGCCATGCTCGAGCCCCCTCGAGAGAGCTCGTCCGCTGTATCGTTGCATCGGGAGTCGCTATGTCCTTTAATCCATTGAATGGTTATATTATTGAGGTAACCATCCTGGTTCAGGCGTTGGTGGTTTGGGGGGGTATGAGGAACAGGGTGTAAAGTTCCTCATCCCCCCCCAAACTGGTGACCCCGACGTGATGCTGCTTAATAGCTCCAGTGAGTCGGAGTGTGCAGTACTGCACTTCGGCCGGTCAGCAAGCAGAGACGCCCTTCTCTCCTGGTCGACGCAGCAGCCAGCCACTACGCAGCACTGCACACTCCGACTCACTGGAGCATACGCAGCATCACCCCGACTTACTGGGGCATCACGTCGGGGTCACCAGTTTGGAGGGTATGAGGAACTGGTTGTAAAGCTCCTCATCCCCCGTTGAAAAGGGAGGATCCTCCGACCGGACGGGCAGTTAGCCCGCCGGACACAACACCCGTCCGGTCGGAGGATCCTCCCTTTTCAACAGGGGATGAGGAGCTTTACAACCTGTTCCTCATACCCTCCAAAGTGGCACTCGTGTATTAGCTCTGAATTGACCCTGACCTCCTTAATACCAGCAGCACTGCTATGCTGCCAGAGAGTATTGCGGATCCTTATATTGGATATCCTTTACCTCCCGAGCCAAGACGGCAGATGCCGCCAGGGAGATGGCCATGCATTCTGCCTGAAAGACATAATGTTCATCATCACCATCATTTCAGTCAAAAGACGTCTACTGCTGGACATATGCCTCCCCCAGAATGGGGGGTAAGAAAGTGTTATGGGCCCCCAAAGGTACGGCTATAGCTACCTTAGTTGGCCGAACACGATGTAGCTGCTGTATAGTTGAGGACCTATTCCAACAGCCTTCCGTCTCGATCATCAGATAAAATTGAGATCTATTGCATTGTCATCAGAACTTCAAATGTGTGCCAGCCAATTGAAACAATAATTATGGAAAACATACAATCAACTCCTGTTTAAGAACTGTTATACCTAGATGCGTTTTATTTTTCAATTTTAAATGGAACCAACAGATATTATAATATATTTTGACTTGATTGAGATATTATATGTTTACCGTTGCGGGTCTTCGCCATGCACACACACACACTTCTAATGTTATTCTACACCTGAACATAAATAAAAAAAGCTCTTACAGTCTTCTTAGATCTCGCAAAAGCGTTTGATACGGTTCCCATCTCCACTCTTCTCCTCAAGCTTGAAGGTGTGGGTGTCAGGGGAGGCAACTCTAGATCTGTTTCGTAGTTACCTAAGTGATCGCACACAAACTGTCAGACTTGATAACTACAGTAGTGAGGAGCTTCCCATCAACTACGGGGTTCCCCAAGGCACACTCACACACTCTTCCTTTTCTTCATAAATGATCTGTGTAACCTCAATATTCCTAATGGCAGGATTGTTGCATTTGCAGGTGATACCCAATGATATTATAAATAAAAAGAGGTAGATATCGCATTAGCACGCACAAATTGTTGAGGACAAACTACGACAATTGGTGCAGTTTAGTAACTAGCTATCTCTGCTCTTTTTATCTTAGACGTTCCGTATTATCTATCCCTGTCGTAGAACGCAACGATATCTGAACGCCATTCAGTATGAACATGGTGTATCTTCTTTATAATATCATTGGTGATACCGCTATTATAAATATAACCTTCACGGCAGACACATGGTCAGAGCTGGAACTAATAGCTCAACATTGCCTTAACACAGCCTTAGAATCGCTCACTGCACACACCCTTACCTTAAACACCAACTTAAGAACCAACTTTGAGATACTTATTATATGGTTATCGTTGAGGGTCTTCACACACACACACACTCTACAAATCAAAATTAATAGGTGAAAATTAATTTCCCTCCATAATGATAATATACAACAACATATAATATTACTCGTGTATCTAATTAACAACTTACAATATGTTTAAAAACACATTCCGTGTGGTCCTATCACTGCATACAAATAAAGTGACATATCCGGGCCTATCAGATGGTGCACGCGATTTTAATAAAATATTAAATACAGCGAGGGAACAATGCGGTTCATTTTGCATTGCAAGGTTTTGATGAGCTGCCGTAATGATTCCTATTATACTGATCTATTTGATACGGTTTTGTATTGCGATGCCTGAAGCGGTAAGTTTTGTTATGTTTTTTAGTACTTACTTTTCTTAAGTACTCGCTTACGGGTCCGTCTTCTCAAACGAGATTTGATTTAACCCTTAACACTACTAACGCCCTTGGGCGACATTAAACTTTGGCACCAGGTTAGGTACCTATTACTAAGTTAAACCATACGAAAAATAAAGAAGACTATGTAATATTAAAATTCCTTTCCGTAGCATTACTTTGTGAACATCGACTCTCAAATGGAAGCCTGCGACGAAGAGAGCTTAGCATTCGTGGATACATCTGGGCTGAGCGTGGGCCGGTACAACGAGTCCATCGCCTACATGTCTGGACATGTCAAGTTCTTGAAATCTGTCGGGGCTAATACAATGGTGAGGGTTTTATTTAAGCTTTATTTATTTATTTCTGTACACATTAATTACATTTTTAAATCTAAAATAATAATCTAAAAAGAAACATAAAAGAATAGTACACCGGTATCGGGAACAGGGTCTAAGCTACCTGGCGGCCCAAAGGACCTCCTAACAATGTGAGCCGTGTTCAGGAGTACCGGTTTCTGAATCAAGCCCTTGATCTTACACTGTGATCCAGCTGCCCAACTAGAGCCTCCTCAGGTATTGGTCGAAACTCTTGGCAATTCAGTTAACTTAGCTCGCGAGGTGATGGGGAGGCCTTTGTCCAGCAGTGGACGTCTTATGGCTGATGATGATGATGAATGATAATGACAATATACCTAGTTCTTCATCAAAAAATCCCAATACCAATTTAACAGTTTTTCAGTTAGAAATAATTCTGCAAAAGGAAGCATCTGGAAAGTACGAGATAATGTTTACGCATGAGATTTGTGACCTCTGCGGTGAGGTGGCAAAGGGGGAAGCAAGCGACTATTATGACTATCTGAAGTACTTTGGCATTCCTGACGAGTGTCCCTTTGAAGCGGTATGTATAGCAAGCGTCTTATTAGGTATTCTTTTACACGTAATCATTTATGTTTCCTAAAGTTACTGGTTTACTAAGGGTTACAATATTAAACCAGTAACTTTTATTAAGTCAATAACAAAACACAAAACATACAAAACTTTCAGTATCTCCCTAACTAGAACTGTTCCAGACAGATATGATCCAAATCAATAAAAAAAATCACGATAGCGGTGAGAATAAGGGCCGGTTTCGTTAAGGTTGTTTTCTCTCTATGTATCCCTCCCCTGTTTTTGATTTAAGTACCAAACCTTATAATAATAAAATGGTCTTCCAAACACTCAAGTTTCACTCACTTTTCCTACAGGGAGACTATCCAGTAAAAGACTTCATAGCGGACACCGATGATTTGCCGCTGAATAGCAACACTGCCGGCAGATACCAAGCCTTATTGAATCTGTACCAGAATCCAGACAAGGATTGCAAGACAAACAAGGAATTCATGTGCTGCCTTACTATGAAGTTACTTATTGAAATGGACTAAAATCTAGAAACTGTTGGTTCTGGTAACCTCGACGTGTCAGTAATTTGAATAAATTGTGTAATGGGTACTTAAACTTTTAATTTTGTAATATAGAAGTTTGAGACTTTTGAAGATTATTGTCAAAATAAACTGTTACGTACTATTCAATACAAGAAAATATGTGTATTAATCCTATCTCATTGTCATCCTATTCGAAGCTTAATCCTAAGGTCCCATTAAAATAGGTGGACAAACTTTTAGAGATCATTCAGACCACCAAAATAATTATAGTCAATGGTACAAAAAGTAAACAAGAAAAACGCATTACATACTTACAAGAAAATAAAACAGCTAACGAAAATACACTTAAAATGTTGGTTGTTATTTGTCCACCTATCGGCTTTCAGTTTTATTGAGTGCGGAATTGCGGATCCTAGATAAGTAGTAATACAACACAATTGTATTATAATTCTATTAAAATCTCTAAATCTGGCTCTTCGGTCTAGTGCTGGCAAGCGTGACTGCTGAGCAGGGTTAGATTTTCGGGTCGGGAAAACCGGAAAAGTGTTACTGGATTTTTCTTTCAAGAATTTCTAAGTAGCAGCCACGGAGTCTGGATTTGTGCCCGGTTTATGGCGAAAGTCTCGTCCCATATTACACGGGACTTCAACATAACTAGCGAAATGTGGGTGTACTAATGGGTACATCTCTGCCTTACTCTACGGGAATTACAGGGTTGATGTTATGGTATGTGTATATTTCAAAACCACACTACGGGGACAATCTATTCGCAGAATAAAACGCATTTTATAAATTTATCTTACAACGTGTATTGAGCCAGAATCTAATCATCTGGTTCGTTTACATTCTCATCTTTACTGGACTCGTAAGAGACGGGGTCCTTACTTGTTACTTCAATATCCCCAGAGGCATCTTTTGCTTTAGCTGCTTTGGCTTTATGTTTCTTAGATTTCTTCTTTTTGGGTTTTTCCACTTCTTCAGATGTTGATTTTTTGGATTTTGGTTCTTCGACTTTAGATTTTTCGGTTATTGCTTCTGCGGTGCTTGGTTCTTTCTCTTCGCTGTCTGAACTTGTCTCGTTTTCGGATTTTTCTTTTTTCTCCTCCGGTTTCTTAGCTCTATCTTCGCTGTAATAAAAATCATCAGCATCATCATCAGCTTCTTCAGCCTATTAATGTTCCCACAGCTGAGACACAAGCCTCCCCTCTTAGAGAGGAGGCTACCTACCACGCGAGCCCAGTGCGGATTGGTAGATGTCACAAATATTCGAATTTTTGGTTCTTGGGTATGCCGGTTTCCTCACAAAGTTTTCCTTCACAGTTTTTGAGAGAAGTGGTGGTGAAATAAATTACACAAAGTAATGCGCCTGCTTGGGTTCGAACCCACATATGAAATACTAGCTTTTGCCCGCGACTTCGTTCGCGTGAAATAGTGACTTCCGGCAGATTTTTGGTTTATCTCGCGAAAAAAAAAAAACTATCCTATGTCCTTTCTCAAGTTCCAAACTATGTCTGTACCAAATTTCACACAAATCGGTTCAGTAGTTTAGGCGTGAAGCAAAGACAGACAGACAGAGTTACTTTCGCATTTTTAATATTAGTTAGGATGATTGATTAAATGACTTGAGGTGGCGCTGGAGAAAAGACATTTGAGGCAATTTTTTTAGTAACGTGAAAATATCTTGGTGCTGAATTGATTACAAATTGGAATAAAGTTAAAATAGTTTATGTAGGTATACTCAAGCTCTCTCTCCCCCCCCTTCCCCCTTCGCCCTTTTCGTCTGATGTGCTGTGTGGATGCTAAATTAAGCTTATATGAGGTCCCATTTAAATAGGTGGACAAATTTTAACACAGCGTTCAGTAGGTCTAACCAAAGGTACCTATCTAAACAAAAAAAAACATTAAATAAAGTGATATTTTTTTGACTTAAAATAATAAATACCCGGCACTCTAGAACAAACTCATCCTTTATGAGTAGGTACTTAAATGCGATTTTCTTATTTTTTTTTTACCATCGTCTTTATTTTGGTGGTCTGAATGATTTCTGAAATTTTGTCCACCTATTTTAATGGGACCTTTTATTATATTTTTAGTTTTATTTAGAAGATACTGTATATAATTATAGTGTTACCTATCGCTTGATGAAACTTCACCATCAACACTGCAACAAGAGAAAAGATGATTTATATTGGTTATCTATTTCAGGACTCGATGTAAATTATAAACCTAATCATTTTATGCAAACCTGTCTGCCGCTTTCACTTTAACGTCTCTGAAAATAAAAAAAGAAGTTAATTTTTTCTTAGAAACCTCTGCTAAAATAAATAACAGATCATTCGAGAAAAGAAGTAGGTACAATTTCTTTTTACCCTTTAGCATCTTTTTTAGTTTTGCCATCGTCGCTGAAAACCGAATGTCAAAAGATTAGATAATCGTACTGAATGTTAAAGACAAGCTTAGAACTTATTTGTAAATACTTACTCCACACCATCCCAAGAAACGGACCATTCTTCGTGAGTTATACCTGAACGGAACACTCTCCTGCAGTTTTGCCTGAAAACAGAAAAGTCCATAACATAACTAAGTAAAGGGAAACGCATATCTTGTATAATCTAAAATACGCGTACGCCATTCCCTGAAAACTAATGTTACTCAGTTATTTAACCTTTTTAGCAACAAGAAAAAAAATTAAAGCGATGCTGGCAATATTGACAAATAACTACCTAGGTTGGTTTTTTTGGAGGGTTGGAAATCATCAAATGACTCCTCCCGCTCTGGGCAGAGTGGTAGGCAGTGTCAGACTTCTACTGACTAAAAACCACCCATGTTTCTTTTTAGCCCTTTGTGCCGAGACCGCGGTATCTCTTTCGAACAACCCGTAGCCCCGACAGGAAGCAAATACTTCTCACCTAACCTTTGAAATGTGAAATGTTACAAGGTTTCAATATACTTACTCGACATCCTTGTGAATAGCACAGGATATAAACTGACGGTTTCTATAGACTGAAGTATACAAGAAGGGTCCATGACAGCTGTGAGTTTTGGGATCAATTTTGCAAGCTGAGATGACTCCAATCACCCTCTCTTTTCCTTGGTATCGCACTATCAAGGGTCCGCCGTGGTCATTCTGAAGTTGAGGAACAGTTTTTGTGATTATACAGTATGTAATTTTAAATGAGGGACATATTGAAACCCGCAATAGGGCATGCTTACATGATACTAATAAAAATATAAACAAAAAAGTAACACTGATAAATAACAGACCGAACCATACCTATCAAACATTTCGGAAAAGTCTCGCCACCCTTGCGTTTATCACAGAAAATGTGCGGGGATCAATGACTTTTAGTATAATCCATTTTCCCTTCATATTTTTAAACTGGCGTAGGACAATGGCGAAAAAGAAACGTCTAATAAATTTAGATCTGGAGAGCGTACGGGGGCCATGGGACAATTACGTCACAAATTAAGGTCACAGTTTTTTTACATATTTGGAGAATCGAATACTGAATACCCTCTTTCAATATGTCCCTCGTTTAACCTAACACCCTGTATAAGTTTAGTACCATTTGACATAATAATATAATTTTATTTTGTTTTCTGAATTATTGTGATACAAGTTGCAAATTGACATTGTATTAACTATTGTTAACTTTAAAGCGTTTTGGTTAAAACTGTAAGCTTCTGAATCAATCATTTCAGCCAAAAGACGTTCACTGCTGGACATAGGCCTCACCCAGGTGTCGCCACATTGAACGGTCCCGTGCGCCTCGCATCCAGCGGGTCCCCGCAACCTTCACCAGGTCATCGGTCCACCTAGTGAAAGACCTTCCAACGCAACGTCTTCCGATTCACGGTCGCAACTTTTCAGAAAAAGGGACTACTCCTTCATGAAAAAGAAATTGAATGAAAATGTTCTGCCAGATACGCGAGTATTCGGAGTTCATAAAGTATATACGGGGCAACATGTTTTTTTTAAATGTTTTAAAATCAGAAAGAACTAACCTCACAGAAACCACCTTGCAAGGAAGATCTTCTCGCTGTGTAGTCATCAGGGTCCTTCAAATGTCTGCCCAAGTCAACGTTGAGGGACTTAGTCGGTGTTTCTACCTCCGTTTGTCTTCTGGATTCAACATCTGTGCAGTTAGCGTATTTCTTCTAAAAAAAATAGTTAAGTACTCGTTTGGTATCAATAGTGTCACAGTCGTCTGCTATGGGAAGGATTTTCCCGAAGTGCGCCAAAATAAAAGCTTCGCCACCAGTATACCCCAGCCACCGTATTTAGCTGGTCATTCCTTTTAGGACTGAATGTATTGGTTTAGCATTATCTACACTACTGGAACACAGACCTCTTAAAAGGAATCGACCGAATTCCGCCACGCGAGCTCTGTGCGTGATGGTGCACTACAAATTTTATAAGTTTTTTTTAATAGGTACAGACCGAAATTTTCTTTGTCTTCTCATTTATGTTCTGTTCTTACTTTCAGCAGTTGTAAAGTTTTTAGAAGATTAGTACACCTCCATTCTTTACTGTGTTACTTACGTCACAAATCTCACTCAGCCTCTTCATGACGTCTTTTGTGCAGATCATGTACTGTGTGATAATGTCTCTGAACCTTTGAGCCCATTTCTTAGCGCATTGTTCATTATCCATAATGCAGACTTTGGCTTCTTGCAAACATTTGCTATTCTTGGGTATGTGTGGTGTTTGACGCCGGTATACACCCTAGGAAAAATAAATTAGTTTATTAAGCGCTAACACTAAGTCGTCAACGACACCCGAACGTTTCAGTTGTTTTCTTCGCGTGAGTATCGCCGCGCGTCGTGGTGACTCGTGCTTGTGGCCTGCACTAAGTAACTTCTTCCATTTGTTTTCCCCGCAATAGCTGTCGCAACTTGCGTGTCGTTTACCCGTGTAGTTCGTGGCCAAGGTCACGTCTAACCTTTAAATTCAAACCTTACCTCTCTGAAGTTATTACCGCTTCCCCAACCAGCGATCCATCCTTTAGTTCCCGGCTTCTCCATTTCCCGACTAACGTTGTTATATTGAATGCAGCTAGCGGCGAATTCGCATCCCTTCTCCTGCACGCCGAGTTTGAAAGCTTTATCTACTTTGACTATAGCGATATCGTTGGATGACCATTTGATGCTGTCTTGGAAGTCGAATTTGTAATCTAGAAAATGGTTGAAAACGTAGGTACTTAGAAGTGTATTTTATGTTCCATCAAACATAGTTCAACAAGCATTAATTTTCATGTAAAAACTTACTCTTAGGGATACACTTCCATACAACTTTGCGGCGATGTTTGCAGACGCACTCATCGCTCTTATAATCGAAGCTGTCAACGAATTTAGTGGTGCCAGCGACGATGTAGAACCTGTCAGCATCTTCGACACAGGCTGCTGATGTCAGCACGTAGTAGGGATCAACGATGACTCCACCGCATAGCCAGCCGCGGTATTTATGAGCTTTAGCAGATTCTTTGGTTAGGTGAAGGTATACCTGCGTAGTGGAAACAATGTCAATACCGGCTTCACACAGTCATGGTTCAGGGTCCGATATTTCGAAACATGATTTTTGATAAATCACGTTTGTGTAGTAGTTGGTAACCGATGGGAGCATATTGCAGCATACTAATTTCTAATACGATATTCCGGAACACGATTGCCAAAAAGCACCAGTTTCATCCAATTGGGACTGTCAAATAATTAAAGTCCAGTCAGAATGTCACATAGCAACGTAGTACATTATACCTCAATGCATAGCAACCAATGTTTAACGTGGCAGCATATCAGTACCTATGTATAATGACGTCGTGTATCACAGAAATTAAAATATAGATATTTTAGTTTCCGTGGTATACCACATTTTAGTCCTCCTAGCCGAATAGGGATGTTTACTGACAAAAAAAAATGATTCTAATTAGTCCGTCTCTGTTAGATCATCGAAAAATATTGGATACGTATTTTTTGTTTTATCAAATCAATAAAAATTGACGAAGATAAAACGCGTCAAAGATTCGAGTAAGAGGTTGTGACGTCACTGCTCGTTAAGAAATGTCGTCTTAGAATATGACGTCACACGAGTTTTCAAAGCACTGTATCGTCTTCATTGTTTGTTTACGTAAAAAAAGAAAAATTAATATGTGTCCAATATTTTTTGGAAATCTATCTAACGGACTAATTAGATTTTTTTTGTTTACATCCCTATAATTCTGGCCGTGATGGCCAGTCTGAACAGAGATTAGTCATCGATGCGGGAGATAGTTTGTAGAGTGCCCTACATACTTGTATGTGACAAAAACAGATCTCTAAACTTGATCTCTTGACTTGTTTGTCTTATTGAACGACAATTCGATAGGATCATTGTAATATCAGGCACCGGACCGACCGCTATACGTGCTTTCCGAAGCACACATAAATCAACGCTAACCCAGCTAGACCATATAAATTTTTGATACGATATGGGATAATGCAATTTCTAAAAATATCATCATTCTCTTGCCCTTTTCCCAATTTAAAATATCCTACGTTCTATAAAAAAAAAAAACTTTTTTATGATAGAATAATCCAGACTCAACCAATGT
Source organism: Diarsia mendica (assembly GCA_949316265.1). Lineage (NCBI taxonomy): Eukaryota > Metazoa > Arthropoda > Insecta > Lepidoptera > Noctuidae > Diarsia > Diarsia mendica. The sequence goes on from OX438909.1 coordinate 9,819,872, forward strand.
AACCAATGTTGATACGTGGCAACGTCTTGGTACAAGTAGCTATCGCATGTTGACGTCATCATAGGTATTTGAATTTCCGCGACACACGAGTAGGTTGTAAGATTTTTTTTATTTTTGTTTTTATTTAGCCTGCACTATCCGACTGCTGGACATAGGCCTACCCCATGGTACGCGTTTCAATTTAATATTTCTGCAGTTTTTTCTTCTAACAAGTCTTAAAAATATTCTTTTTCCTAGATTTTTCTACGTCCCTCCCTTACTTACCATGTACGGCCTTTTCCCCTTTTCAGTTTTCTTGCTGAACAGGATTCTCCTGTAGTCTACGTGGGTGGTGTTCTCAAAATTCCAGGTTTCGTCTGGTACTTCCAGTTCATTCAGGGCCGTGTCGTTGCTTCTCTTTGAGTGATGCTTAGAATGGTGCGGTTTCTTAGTCACGTCATTGTCTTTATCTTTTTTTGAATGTGATGATAGTACTGAACCTAAATCAGGAAAATAAGATAGAATATTAAAATTGGTATTAATATTTATAACATGGAGAATATTCACAAGAACTTACCTAAAATTAGAAGAATCGTCGCCAGGAGCAAGCAATATTTCGTCATTTTGACTCACGGGTCGATCCGAGAAGGATCAAATAATTATTTGTTCAATCTCAAAATGAGTTTGAGAGTTAATTTTTTGGTCAATTTACCGAAAGTTACGCTTTGTTGAAGCTAGTTAATTGTACGTTATCTGGAAATCGTATAGGTACCTAATGTAATTTTTATAAAGTTAATTGAATGAGCAAATAAATTGGTTTCGTATCCTGAATTAACTTCATTTCATAACTAGCTTTTGCCCGCAGCTTCGCCCTCGTTGATGTCAGAAATAATTATCAGAAATGAGATCTTCCATACAAACATACGTCGCCTATTTCACCCCCTTGGGGTCGAATTTTGGAAAATTCTTCCTTGGATGCCTGTGTCATGAGAGGAATAGGTAGGTAGGTAGGTAGGTAGGTACCTACGTGTGCGAAATTTTAAGTTTCTAGCGCTAAGGGTTTAGCCTGTGCTTTGATCCTCAGTCAATCAGCTTTGCCTTTTACAAATTGATTAGGTACCTACCTACATAACTAAACTGAAAATCATTAGTACCTAGAGTCGAACCGACATATTTTATTTTAATCATATTTTGGACCACAACCCCAAGCGACCAATATATTTTAATCAAAGTATGAAAGGCCTCAAGAGAAATTGTTTTAAATTAGGTACCGTGGGTTTTAGTTTTATCAAATTAGGACATACTTTTCAAACCTCATTTCATAGCAATGAATGAACCATGAACAAAGCCGTATCATGTCGAGCATTTTAACTAGTCGTCGCTTGATGGCGCTTATATCCCAGTAAGCACATTCGTGATTTGCTACTCATCACTAGATGGCGCTGCAAATCAGAACTGGACGTATTTTCGAAGTTTTAACTGTTATAATATTTTGTGTTAGTTTCGTTTTCGATTAGGTAACCTGTACGCTATTTATTTATTTTTGGATGTGAGGTTAGGTATCTCCGCCTATTCTGTGTTAAATTTGGTCTTTGGTTGGTTACTAAAAATTGCTGAAAGCGTAGACTCAACAAACCCAGGATTTACGAGATTTTGGTTTGAATCAAAAAAATAAGCATAGGTACCTACTTACTTATTGTTTTGCAATTCCAGACTTAATAGATTATTAAATATTTCAATTTTATAGTTGTGAATAAGAGCTCCATAAATGTATGTTGGAGATGGAGTACCTACATAATATTATATTTGTGTGGGTTATATGTGCTAGAGATTCCCTTATTGTTTTCACCAACCCAATGTAGTTATTTGTGCCCCTAATATCTTCCTCTCCTAGCATGATAACACAGTAGGTAGTCATTCATGTTATAGTCGAGTCGAGTCTGTAGTACGATCACAGTAGCTAATTACGGTTGTAATTGCGCTGCCAAATAATTTAAAAAAATGGTTATTAAAAGAATAAGTACGATTAGATGAGTATTATTGTTGACCTTCCTAGTATGAGAAGTTTAACAATAGAAAAATATTACACATACCAAGTCATGACAATGCAATGTTTACAATATCTTGTAATTATTCACATAGGTATCATCATCATCATCATCAATGATTGGTTATTTTGAGAAATACAACCATTTGTTACGAGAAACACGACCAAGAAGTTTATGTAAGTTCAATGACAATTACCTACCTATAATGTATTTATAATAACTTACTACAGCCAACTTGCAAGTTTTCCCAGAGAAAACATAATTCGTAACACATAAACATATTAGGCAGCGGTGGCTCAATGGTGGCGGTCCCGACTTACGAACAGTAAGTTGTGGGTTCGAACAAAGGCAGGCGCATTACTTTGTGTAATTTATTTAATCACAACGGCTCTCAAAACAGTGAAGGAAAACATCGTGAGGATACGTCTAAGAACCAAAAATTAGAAGACATGTGACATCTACCAACCCACACTGAGCACTGGTTGGAATATAACTAGCCTATTCCTCTCTTAGAGAGGAGGCCTGAGTCCCTGCAGTGGGAACATTATAGGTTGATAATGATGATGATGGATCATATTTTATTCGTAGTACCTGTCGTGCACGCTTCAGGAGTTGAATGAAGCAAACGACCGATCTCTCTAGGTTGCTGTGTACTGTCCGGACCAAATCTGAGTCATCGAAAGAACTCGAGAAGAACTAGAAGAAGTACCACTACCTACATTACTTAAATCACTTGAACTGTTTCAGTACTATCAGACACTGAAAGTGGCTTAAAGCATTTAGTAGAAGTTTTCACATAGGTAATTTGTGCAAGTTACAAGAAATAAGATAATTACCTATACATAACATAACGCTTGTAATCCCCAAAGGTTTATGCAGAGGTTTGTGTACCTACATAACAATACACCCGTATTTCGCCAGTAAGTGCGTATACCTACCTACCTACCAGTAGGTACACCCGTATTTCGCCAGTTTTGTTTCTGTCCCGTGTTTCGCCTATCAACTATCAACTGGGCACAACGCTGCTACCGAGAAATTCCTGATGGAAGAACAAAATCTTAAAGCTTGAACATTACGGTTTAGGGAAACTTGCGCTCAGTTTAATGAAATCGTATTTAAACGATAGACATCAGCAAGTACAAATAAATGGTGTCAATTCAACGGGCTTAAAAGTAAGTATGGGTGTGCCACAAGGTTCGATATTAGGTCCCTTTCTCTTTTTAGTCTATATTAATGATCTACCCCATTTATTTAAAAATCAACCTGAAATGGTATTGTTTGCCGACGATACTTCTTTAATATTTAAGGTAAACAGACGTGCCACAAATCTTGATGACGTAAATAACGCCCTACTGCAGGTTCATAATTGGTTCACCGTCAATAATTTAGTCTTAAATGGGAAAAAAAACGAAGTGCATAAGATTTGCTCTACCAAATGTCAAAAGTACTGATTGTGACATAGTATTGAATCAAGAGACACTAGAATTTGTCGATGATACTGTTTTCTTGGGGATAACGATTGACTCGAGGCTATAGTGGAGTCCGCATTTAACATCTCTTGCTATGGGGACGGGCTGCAGACATCGAGTCTATATTTATTCTGCAGAAAAGAGCCATTAGAGCCATATAATTATGGTCTACGAAGGCGCGATTCTCTGAGAGAGCTGTTTAAGGAAGTTAACATTATGACAGTACCTTGTCAATACATCTATGAAAACATCATGTAGTACGTTAGGAAAAATCTGCATTTGTTTAGTAAAAGAGGTGATAGACACCACTATAATACGAGGAATAGGGACCAACGTTAATAATTTCTCACAAACAAAAAAGATTAAACAAAACAAGAAATTAAGTTTCGAAGAAATTTTGAAGCGATGGACTTTGAAAAAGTTCCTGTTCAAGTCAGCCGATGTTTGGAATGTCCTCCAAACTAGGACAAATCCGCGGAAACCAGGATAAATGGCAACCCTTATCATGGGTAGTCAGATTTTCCCATATAACTAACCAATTTTCATTTATAGAGCAATACTTGACTAAACAATACTTGGGTCTTGAATTTTCCCAGCTACAAAAGCTTATAGGTACTTATGCTTTAGTTTATACTTATGCTAGCTGTTGCCCGCGGCTTCACCCGTGTGAGGTCGGTTAAATTATATAGTAAAACTTTCCTCGAAAATCACTCTATCCATTGGTGAAAACAGCAAGAAAGTCGGTGTAGTAGTTTTTTAATTTATCGCGAACAAACAGACAGACAGACGCGTTGGAGGATTTTGTTTTAAAATATATTAGCGACCCGCCCCGGCTTCGCACGGGTGCAAATGGATGTTATTATAAAAACCTTCCTCTTAAATCACTCTATCTATTAAAAAAACCGCATCAAAATCCGTTGCGTAGTTTCAAAGATTTAAGCATACAAAGGGATATAGGGACAGAGAAAGCGACTTTATTTTATACTATATAGTGAATAGTGAATATGGGATGATTATAAATTAAGATCTTATATTGTCATGCTTGTTTTCTGGTGATGTTTTCCTCGACACGCTCGGCAAAAGGAATTTTCAATCTTGTGTGAGTCCTTGGGAGAATATTGATTCACATTGACGTACAAGATATCATTTATTGTTTGGTTGTGGGTGCCCCACACTAGGAATTATCTACTCATGTATCGTGGGTGCGTTTTACCTATAAACTTTTGTTTTCTATGAAAACGTTTCCCCACACTAGGAATTTCTCCAGTATCGTGGGTGCGTTTACAAACAATTAAATTTTACATACACAATACCCAGACTCGCAACAACTACCTGTAGGTCGTAGGTACAAATATTTGTTCCGTGCGGCAATGGAACCCGCGACACACAGCGCAGCTCGCAGCAGTCCAATCGCTCACCCACTGCGCCAACCGTGTCGTGAATTAAAAGCCTTATTCTACCAGTATCTACCCCCTACAGCTTACTATACGCGCTGGAACTGGAAGCCTGTTCATACTATAAAGGGCAAGACTGATGTTCTTTACCTTAAGCAATGTTGTTGCAATAGGTCAAAATTCCATAAGTTTTAACCAGGCATGATAAGGAGCTCCGTAAAAGTAAATGAATCTAAAGTACTAGGTATCTGAAATTTAAAAAAATTGTTTCGAATAAAGACGGAATCGAAATTATTCATTATTTTTCTAGAATGATTCATAGAGGTATTTTAAAATAATTGAGGCGATTTTATGGGTTTTTGATTTGAGTTTCAGGGATAAATATTTTTGAGAGTTGCTTGCACTGTGTTTGTTTTGCCCGACCAAGCCGTCTCTTCTGAATTGTCAGAATAAGTAGTAAGATTCTAATATCCGTAACCGAAATTATCCGAAACTAGCGGACAATCTGCAATAGCGTCATATCCGAAACCGGTATAATTATATAATTATTATATTATCCTAATATCCGTACCTACCTATCTGTATCCAGTTCCAATATATTATATCTATAACATCCCTGGTTTTAACCATATCATGGCATCAAACGTTTGTTTGTTAGGCAAAAACGGTTGTTAGGCATCATCAGACAGCCAGCAGCAGTACAGCACATACTTTATTCTGATCGATAGATTCATTGTGTAGGAAGACCAAAGAAACGATGGATGGACTGTGTGAAGAATTATATGGCTAGAACGGATATATACCTGCTGAGATGACGAGTAATAAAGAAGTATGGAAGAAGCAAAAATGCTGTGCCGGATCCCAAATTAATTGATATAATGGCAAGATAAAGATGATGAACTTTAATTAAGATTAATTATCGCTATCGACCTTTTCATCGGTCCCAAAGTTCTAGACACACTGACATTCTTTATTAGCTATGGATAAGAGAAATAAGCTACTGAAAAACTTTTGTCAATCATGCTAATTGTCATTAAGACATATTGTAAAGAATGAATTATTTCTCAGTCTATTTGAACTTTGATCACATTTGAAATAATTATTCACACTATGTGAAAAAATATTTTCTCGATTGTTCCCCATGTCTTGTATTGCACCCTTAAAGTACTGGTTAAAACTACTTTACAGATAAAGAAAACATAAATGAAGATTTCGCACAGATGCACAATATTAGGTAGGGTTACGCAAGGTTCGGTCATAGGAGGACTACGAGTAGTTCAGTGTGAAAATGTTAATCATTAGAATTCTAAATCCAATTACTTGTGCTAAGTAAATAATTTGTACAGTCGAACAAGCTAATAAGTATACAGGGTAGAGATCTTTATAATTCTATAACACTAAAAATATTGATGGTAATTTTGTTTTATCAAGTGTTTCGCATTAAGCGACTGATGTCAAACGCTGTATCGATTGACATCAGTCTCTAAATGTATCTGTATAATCTTAAAAGTAAATACAAGTTAGCTGGCTGTATATTTATTAGCTTGTTCGACTGTACTTAATAGCTTCTGCAATAATTATAGTTCATCACTGGCATTGGTTTTCAAATACTTAACTATTCTCGTTGAAACAGAGCAGAAATGCCGAAGTTTTAATTCTAAGGAAATAAGAAAAGTGCTAAGAGGTTTGAGTCAACAAAATATAGAACATCGACTACCTATTCTTCTATTTTATTACTTGAGCCCAGAAAAGTATTGACTAATAGGTATTATTAATCGATTTAAAAAAATTACATTGTTAAACTTGATTACGAGTATGATAAATATGCCATATTCCAAACGGATTTTATTCAAAACCATTCTAAAAACCATCCATCCCACAAACACACAGAACTCAAATATTTATGAAATTGCAAATCCAATACACATTCCATTACGTCATACCTTTTACCGTGATCAACCATAACAGCAAAAGGAATAAGCATTCCCGTATCATAGAAAACCATAATCTAACACCCTTTACCACTCCAACTGTCGGATACAATACTATAAAGTAGCTATCTTCAGCAATACATTATCCTTACTTATCTATGGCCATAACATGAAACTTGGGATCTATTTTATTATAAAGTGCATTGTCTACTATAGAGGAGGTCGGTCGACCGCCGAACGTAAATAATTTAACTGTCTTAAAAGATTCAAAAATAGTTTCCTAACATTGCCCCCCTTAATATGTACACCATTTGTCAGGCCATAACTGGATTTAAACGACGCGTTACAAGAAAAAGGCCACGCCCTCTGACAGACATATAACCCGCCCACTCTAACGCATTGAGAGGCTTCGCTAAAGTTTATATCTGTCTCTATCGCACGAATATTCTTGGTGGTATTTACCTTGTTACAAGACCACTAAAAATGTGCCAAAGACCAACTATTGCTGGAAGATTTTAAGCCTTATGAAGCCAATGTTACGGTCGAAAACCTTTTGATAATGGTATCATGGGGGGACTCAATTGAAGCGAGACGAGCCACGAAAGGGACGCAGCGAATCGTTCTGTTTAAGTTAGTGAGTCCAAACGAGTTTTTATGTTTGGAAATCGTATTAAGCTTTTGTTGGAAACTGTTCCACTCAACGGGCATAGTTGAGGCGTTTGTGCGGTCAAACTATCGCGTTTGAATTTCGAAAAGCGGTGGGGATACTGCTGATTGGCTCGTTTTGGCCGATACACTGTGTAACGATTCGGTCGCGTGCGGTCGAGCGGAGCGCGCCAACTGAGCTTTTTTCAAATAAGAAACTCGAGTTCGTATGTTCCATTCTTATTTCGGATTTCGAATAGCATTGGTCTAATTTAAAATTAGTGTTTCCTTAAAAATGTTTAACTGCGAAAATTATCGGTGAAGACTTAAAATCTAGTGTCAGTGTTTACATAAACAGTTACAAAATCTTTAAAAAAATGTCGTCGGTGCACTCTGATGATGATCAAGAGGAGATCAACGTGGACTCTGACAGCAGGCTATCAGGTCATTGCGACAGAAGCATAGCATCCGAAGACCGAGACTCAGAACACAGTTACCACGACAGATATCATGATTCGCCGAACGAACATATGACTGACACCCAACCGAGGGTGAACCTACCTTTCAGCATATCTCGGCTTTTAGGGAAACAATTCGAGGATATAGACAAGCGTCGAAATTCTGGGGAAAGTGATGACAGAAGTGATCAGGACACTGAATCAGAGAGTGCTAAAGACGAAGGGAAGGACAATTCTGGTTTACCGTTGAACTTTTCACATACGCAAGGTTTATATACAAATTCGGGACTGTTATTGAGACCTGGGTTGGGTATCGGTGGCGGGTATGGGTTCTCGAGTAACCCTGGGGTGGTTCGAGTGCCTGCTCATAGGGCTCTGGGTGCGCTGGGTGCCTGGGGAGTCACCATGGACCCCATGAGGCAAGCGGCAGCGGCGGCATTTGCACATCAAATTGTTAAGGATAGATTGAATGGTAAGACACTTTTTTTTATAAAAGCATGCTAGAACTGTTTTGAACTGTTGACAGTTTTGAAATATTTTTTAAACCATGCTAAATTGTGGACATTGTTGCAAAAGAACTTAGGAGCTTGGTACAAGCAAAGAGAGACCCAGCAGTGGATGAAGTCTGGCTGTAGATGTTGATGATGATGCCAAAATTAGTAGCAATTCTACTAGTATTTCAAATTAAAGTCAAATACTGCGCGAAAATTGATTATGTAGTAAGATATCTGATTGACGTAACGTTAGCGTTAATTAATTCTAATCTATGATAGTCGAAATGTCAAATGTCAGATCAGTTAAAAGGGTTAATGAGGCTGATAAGAAATAAATCGAAGTGTCGCATAACTCGCATATATTCCCTGCAATTCACTAGTTGTAATAAATATTAGACGTACAGTTAATTAATATGTTTGTTTATCAATAATGTTGACCTGGATAGATTAATTACTGCTGGCCGAGTAATTATTTTAGTACTTTTTCTTTAATTAACTGTAGAAAAGTAATTAAGGACTAGTTTCTTTCAGTAGGTGCATAATTAGTTGCTCATTGGTGCAACATTGTTAATTCTAGCGTTTCTGACGTTTCGTCATCTAGTGGCCAAATATTGTTTTTCTTTCTTGATGTGTAAGTATGTATTTCTCCATTTTTTTATCGAACATGTCTCGTACACATAACCCGTGAATAAGACAAACCTATAGTTTTCTTCAACCAAACAAAAACAAAAATCCCAAAAAAAAAAACAAATACGCATCGAAAATTGTAATATTTGAAACACGACTTTTTCCTTCTTTGTTTTATAAAAAAGGGTCCAAATCGGGTGCCAACGGCCTCTGAGCCAATTACCCTCGCGTGCGAACCGATGACACACCTAGAGAACTATTTCTTTTTTTCCCCTTTTTTTGGTCCTTCGAGGCGAGATTGAAGGCGCCCCGTTCTGTAATTTGTCGCGTCGGCCGCCGGCCGGTCAGGTTGGGGACATTGCTTTTTTTTGTCATGTTACTCATCCTGACAGAAAATTGGTTGTTAAGTTGCACGTTTGGTGTCGCTGTAATTTGAGTTGAGAACTTTTTCTTATTGAACCGGATGCTTTAGTGACTTGTTTTTTTATTTTGGTTGGTAAGTAGAGACACAGTTTGTCGTGATTCATGTTTATCACTGTTTTTAATTTATTTTCCTGATGATCATAAATTCACAATATGCATGAGGACTAATAAAATGAAAATTGTTTGTGCTATTACTTTTGTTAAAATTAAAATACTTGACTCTTGAAACTACTGCCTCGAGGAAATCTTAACTTCAAAAAAAAAAATGCAAATTCAATAAAAAAATTGTTAGATAAAAACAAAAGCTAACACACCATTTAAATTTTTTCACCTCATCTCACTCAAAACAAATTCGAAAAAAATAACCGTTCCGTAACCCGACGCGTGCAGACCCTTGGGTTTTTGCGACCACCGTCAAAGAGGAAGCGGTAACAGGGTTACCCACTATAATTGAGACAATAGCTACTCAGAACTGCTCAGATCCGTACGTGCATCGGAAATACTTAAGAAGTGACAGAAAAAAAATCGTCGGCGCCAATGATATTTTTTTTATTGCACTATTAAAGTTTTTATGGCTTTTTAAAACACTGAAACACTTTTGTCGTTACACCATTTGAGTATTATGGAGTCGTTAAACTTAGATTAGCATAATCTTTGATTAACTGTTTTGGTAAATAGTTTGCAGCTGATTAATCAGATCTAGATTACCATTTGAAATTTTAAAGTATAACGATTTTCGGTCTTGTGTGATTGTCTTTAAGTTCAGATTACGGTGTATTGGATTTGGAAAATGGTAATTAAAACTATAAAAAACGTTTTACTTAAACGTGTTATAAGTTTTATTTGCAATCATAATACATAGGTAAATACTTTTAGGAATAATCTACATACTCGAAAACATTAATAAGCACCTACTTAGTACCTTAAAAACCTTGAAAATTAAACTAACGGCGGTTTTTAATATAATTGGCACGATAATGAAAATTAAAACTGTAGAGGTAGGCATGTACTACTCTTGTAAAGGTTTACCCACCAAAAATCTATTTAAACACATAGAAAATACACAAAAACAAAGTGATTATTAGTCTGTTTGTAAAACTACTAATTTAAACACAAACAAAAACTAATTCGTGACTAAAATAACATTTTCTGGCCGTTGGACCGCAGTTTTGTTTTTACGTAACTTAAGGTAAAGACACCTACGTGAACGTTTTCCACAACCATCGCCAATATTTTCTCCTCAATCTACAAAATGCTGATACTTATTGTAGCTGTACTTAGGTGTGATTATGACATGTTTAAGTGCTTGGTAACGTAGCTGTATAACAGTTGTATAACCGAGCCATTTGAAGCGTGTCGTCTGGAACAGTTTCCGTCGATTTGCGGTTATTAATTACGCTTTACTTGCCGACGGTGACCGTTTTGACATTTGTTTTTTTTTTAACCGACTTCTAAAAAAAGAAGGAGGTTCTCAATTCGGATGTTTTTTACTATAAGTACTTGGAGAGAAATTCAGGATTACAACTTATCGCGATTAGCGATCGTCAGATCTAAACCGCGTTCAAGAAATGTCGTGTTTATTTATTGTATAATGATTGCGTTTAGTTTTAATGGTGCAATTGGGCCTTAATATTAATATCTCATCGGCAGTGTGATACTTAGACGACGAGGACGTTTAGGATTTTTATGAAGGTGCTTCTAAACGGGCTGTATACTTTCCCGGCAATGTGAGGCTGTACTATTGGCAAGTATTGCTCGGCCATCTCGAAAATATTGCCGGCTACACGTGAAAATGCTGGGCTATACCTACCAAATACGTATCTATAATGGCTGGGCCATTACTGCAATATTGCGTAGTATGGCTGGCAAATCTGCCGCCTATTGTATTACAGCCACATATTGCAGTAAAATATTGCCCGTTTGAAAGTAACTTAAAATACCTATACAAGTCATTGTAAAGTATTGGTATTTGGTTGTAGTGAAAGATATCGTTTTGTTTTTGTAAGCATTTTTATTTAATTTTATAAAAATAATACTACAACCATTGACTTATATATTACTGCGTAAGGACTGGGCGGACCGCATGATAAAATGACGCCTCGATTTTGGTCCCAAATAGGTCTTGACTAAACCGAAGTTTAAAAGAAAATGAAAATGAAAAATAAAATTTAACATTTTTTTTTATTTAACATTTTAATGAAAGCTTTAATTAATTTCTTTATACCTCGATAATACCACGCCACGCCGCTCATACAAGGTTACGTTTACGAGCAGCCTGATTAGTTCTTATAGATGACGTTAGTGTTTCTCTTTATGGGGAACGCATCGAGCAAAATGTTCGGACGACCGTATCTTTAGTTTTTATATCAATGACTACAACAATCAATTAATTATGTATAATAAAATTAGAAAGAAAAAAACACACCCATTATCATCTACCTGGGGTCAGTAGAACCATTACAATTAGGACTAATTTTGGAAGGAACATAATATCCTGTATTTCTAGTCTAGCCACAATGCTTACTCGTGTCATGTCATGTCTACAGACTAGTCAATCCTGAATAGGTAAAAGTAGACTGCATGTCGCTGGAAACTTATTGGATAATGTCTGGTCTAGTGTACTTTGGAGTTTCAGTAGAATAAGAGGCCAATTAAGCCTGGTTTTGTTTCCAATATCATGTGGACTTCTGCATTTAAATTGCAAATTGATTATGTCATCTTTATTTTCACCGATATTTTTTTAGCCTTACCGATGCTTTTAAACGATTTTGAACCGGATGAGATCTAAGTATCTTTCCTTATCGTGTGGTTATTACCTATCCTGCCGGCTTAGCATGACCACCGAAGAAACGGGTTTTGTCGACGGAAGAATCGACAAAATGACAGATTGTAGCAAGGTTTCATGACGAATTGTATGAAAAAATCTTTGTCTATTCTTGGTAGAACAGAGGTAGAATCGCCATGCTACGGGGGCTAGTGTCAAACTTTTTATGCAGCCCCTGGGCCTCTCAGTTGTCTTTCACGCGTGCTAGCTTCCTCACGGTTTTTTTTCTTTCATCGAAGCAAGTTATAACCATACGCAAATGAAACCCAAAAATCAGAGCTGTGTCTGTTTTTTTGGAATGTGTGAATGACTCTTGCCGCTCTGGGCAGAGCGGTAGGGAGTCTCAGACTTCTACTGACTAAAAACCACCCATGTTCCTTCTTACCCCTTTGTATCGAGGCAGCGGTATCTCTTTCGAACAAACAGCAGCCCCGACAAGGACCCACAGTCCTGACGGGGATCTCAATAGTCTCGTTTGCGTTTTTTACTTGAATTACTTCAAGTAAAAAACGCAAACCAAAAACGCCAGCCAATAATGCCATAATACCGCCCAAAAACTCTAAAACAACGGTTATTTAACGACATCATTAGGCAAATACCCTTTCTTTTTTCCTTGTAGCAACAACCTTAGTTGATTGTCAACCGTTTAGAAAGGCAAGCCAGTTACCCTAACAAAGACAGTGATCGCTTTGCGAAATCAATAGAGAGTGTAATAAGTCTTACCGCGGGTCTTTCTAGCATTTGTTGTTAGGTTGGTACTACCTATTTCCGCTTCAGTTCTCATTATTTTACCGCACAATTTTACCTAATGCGCTTTTTTGCATCTATTACTGGCCATTCGAGCTGTTTTATTATAGTTTTTTTTTTTTATATTGACCAACCGTTTTTTCTTTTTTCGAACTTGTGGTGAAAATGGTTGTCGAAGTGCCAGTAGGTACCGTACTTAGAAATGTTGCAGTAATACTTATTTGACCTGGAACCGGGTCCTACTGAAAGTATTCTAAGTATTGCAATGCTAGCAAAGTAAGTACTGACGGATCATAGGTACTTCAAATATGCTGCAGTATATTATGTAGCTACGAATGACAGCAAAAGTATAGCCCGTTTTGCAGCGAAAAAATTAAGACTTCTCTAAGGTCATTTCCAGAGTAGCTCGCGAAATTCTAATTTCGCGAGCTTCTCCCTTAATTGCTTCAATTAATTTTTTTCCTTCTTGTTTTACACCCATACACCACCCCCTATTTACAGTTGAATATTTTCGTAGATATTTTAAGCAATGCTGATTTTCAGAGCACTTATTTTGGCCCAAACATTCTACTACATAAAAACTGTTATAATAAAAATAAGACACCCCTAAGAAGTAAACGTAGAAAATTTATAAAACAGTAAAACATCATCTATACTAGATCAAGTTAATCGTTGATAGAACAGGTTTAAGTTATCTAATCCTCAAGTAAGTTATCGGGTTAAGCTTACTCTTAAATATCAATCTACTGATAGTCTATAACTAGCGTTACTTTGTAACTTATAACGTGTAGTGAGAAGCCGAAGAACCCGTTGGTTTGCGTTTAAATTAACTGGAAAAGAATTATGAAGTTAACTTGCATGTTGATGTTCAATTGATTAAAGGAACCCTAATTTGTGTTGTAACAAATTAATCAGTCTCAAACCAATACTTTGAAATTGTAAAAAGATAATTAATTAATGAAGCCTAGACAACACCACTGCTTTACTTGTCTGCAGATCCGTTAGTAAAAAAAATAAAAGATAAAATAAAAGAATAGATTAAAGTAGATAATATTTTGATGTAAATAACTTGTCATTTCTGGTATTAGGTAGAGACTCCGTTGAACGAAAGAGATAATGCGGCCTCGACACAAAGGGCTTAGAAGAAACGAGTTATTCCGGTCTGATCCCCAAACCGATCCACTGCCAATATTTTTCTTATGTTTATTCCTTTCTGATCCCCTGTAATTTATCATTCCGTTCTGATCCCCTTTCTTTTTTTAATGGACACAAGTACAAGTGAAGTACAGTCAATCGAAAAACAGATGTTAATGAAAAATAATCAGTTTTTATTTCTATAACTTACAATCGTACGATCATCCACATGGGTAGTTTTTAGTCAGTAGAAGTTTGATGTCTCCCCACTGTTCTGTCCAGAGCGGGAGGAGTCATTTGATGATTTCCCACCCCCCAAAAAAGCATGTCAAGCTACTACAATCATTAAATAGATTTTCAACTTTATCGTTCAAGCATTTGGTTCAAGTTTGAATAGAATAATTTGTCTGTTTTAGGTAGCTTGATTGTCCCGTCGGGGCCGCGGATTTTTGTACCTGATGACGTGGCCTCGGCACAAGGGCAAAGAAGGAACATGGGTTCGGTTTTTAGTCAGTACAAGTCTGACACTCCCCTTCGCTCTGCCCAAGAGCGGGGGGGGGGGTCATTCGATGATTTTCCACCCACCAACAAAAAAAAAGGTACCTAGCTTGATTGCTACAATGGCTCATCGGTATATTTAATGATGACATCAAAACTAACAAACTGTTCTGTAATTTTAAACCAAAAATCAACTCAAAACTACTACTATAGGCCCCGACACAGTCGGGTAAAAAACAGCTTTGATAAGGATAAAAAAACATACTCTACAGACCAGTCTAGTACCATACTTACTTTAGATAAATTGTCAATGTAAAACACTCGCAATGAAAAAACCTAACTAATTGCCCCCATACGAAAGACATCAACGACAGTTCCCGTGATTTTTTGCTTTAGGCCTAAAGCGCGTTGTACTTTTTCTACACACAAAATATATCCTATCTAATCTATTACTTGTCCTTGTCTCTACTTTCACTCTACCTAACTGTCTCATTGGTCTAGTGGTTTACTCCGTGGCTGTGACTGAGGAATTCCTAATAGAAAAACCCAGTAACACTGTCATAAATGAATTGGGATAAGAGCTAAAGAATGATGTTCTTTAACTCTTATCCCAATTCATTTGGGGTCGGCGCAGCATGTCTTCTTCTTCCATACTTCTCTGTTTCTCGTCATCTCATGAAACACCTCCTTTTTAACGACTTCTAAAAAAAGAAACAGGTTCTCAATTCGGATGTTTGTTGAGTTTTTTTTTTTTATGTTTGTTCGGGCATAACTCCGTCACTTGCTAACCGATTTGAAAATTTATTTTTTTGTTGGAAAGGGTATACTTTCCAAATGGTCCGATTTTTATCGAAATCGAACTACTTAGCGGTTCTTGAAAAATCAACAAAACTCAAAAAAAAAAACTACATTGTCCACATGAACCACTAAAAACTGAAAAATAAAAACTTTTTAACAAAAACATCCGAATTCAGAACCTCCTTCTTTTTTTAGAAGTCGGTTAAAAATAAAACCGACTTCATAAAAAAAGTAAAAAATAAATCAGATTCTGAAGTCGGTGACAAAAAAAATCAATCAAACAAACAAAAGTCACTGACTTCAGAAACTGATTTATTTTTGACTTTTTTGTGTTTTTTTTTGAAGTCGGTTTTATTTTTGTTTGTCATATCATTGTTAATACAGTCCATCCGTAGTTTATTTGGTCTTTCTCTACTCTTATACCCATCCAAATTCATATCCAAAACCTTAGAAGAAGTATTATAAATAATTTGACCTCTGACCTTGAAAACTACAAAAACATAGACTCGCGATGATTCATCTGTTGTAACCGACGGACGCTAAACCACAGTCCAACCTTCCAAAAGTGCAAAGCCTTTAATTTACAGTAATTTTGCCCAGTTCTAGGTTCAGCACGAATTTGCTTTATTCCATTATTTCGTTAATGAACGTTGCCTTAAATTAGGCCAAGGCTTTCAAAGTGATTGCAGACATGATGGGATAATCATTCGTCATTATTTTATAAGATTATGTAAGTTGCTGGTTATTGCAAGTCGTGAGAATGAGGTCTTTTCAGTACTTTTTTTAGTTTTTTCTAATTGAATATGAGGTTTTTGCTTTTTTTTATTACAAAGTACCTAGTCTTGTTTTGGCCTTGATCAAGTCTGATAGAAATCAATGGATGAAGTCTAAGATAGGGTACTATATCAACAAAAATTAAAACCATTTTAATTATTTTGAAAAAAAGTTAGTAGTTTCCCCGTCGGGGAAAAAGGGACCATATTTTATTTGGAAACTCGGTAATAGTTTCTTTATCTAAATAGAAGTTACTAGTGATTTCGTTCGTTTATTTATGATTAAAAAAAAAACAAACATTTTAACCTTCAACTACGTTACTATTAATATCATAAACGGGATATTTACCATGTTTGCTTATTGTTTATACTCATATTTTTCAACTTCGTTATCATCTATGATTGAACTAATCTCTATTACATTATAGCATTAAGTCACAATATTACTAGCAGTGGTTTGTTAAACATTTATTTATTTACCATCTCACATCTCAGTAAAAGGTATATCAGTAGATAACGGCTTTTTAAACACATTTTGATCTTGATATCAAAGAACTAAAGATAAGCCTCTGCATATATGATGGTATAAAAACTATAAAACTTCCGATAAATGGATGTTGTGAGTGTTTGTCAATGTTTTTAGTTTTATAGTTATGTTCATTACTTAATTTTAATTGTGGACCTAGCTCTAGCCAGTGCAGCGGCGCCCGCGTATTTTTTTAAATCTTATCTTATTTAATCTAAGTATACAAGTAAATTAAATTAAAGTTTCTGTTTGTAAATTGAAAATAACATCTGTTTACTTAATACATTTATGAAAATACGAGTAGGTATATACGGTATTTATATGACGATAACTTTTTTTAATTAGCCGGAACATACAGACAGACAGACGTCTGTTTTTTCTTGCTAATCTCCGAAATGGCTGAACTGATTTTAATAGGGCTTTAGCTGATGTTTTATGGAGTACCTTAGGCTACATTTATTTTAGAAAAAGGATTAGGGTTCCGTGCAAAAAAAACCTTTAAATTATTAACAAATCAACTAATTTCATGCGCATGAAGGTCGCGGACATCAATCAGCTAGTCGAAAATAATAAGTTATTTAAGTAAAATAATAAATTTTTTAAGTTATACATATTTCTGTAGACTCATGAAATCCGATCTTATTTTTAAGGATATTTCTTTAAATGTGGTATAATGGGTAGTTATTCTTAATTTTCTTACAAAATAAATCTACATAGTGAATGAACACTCATTAAATTTTGTACACCCTAAAATTCAGTTACCTCCTGCCATAAACAAAAACACTTAACAGCTGCACTTACAATTTACAAAAAAAAACATAACATTTGACGACATGTCACCACAATTTTATTTCGTCGTCACTTCGCCCGAATTTTATAGCGCCATTCTTACCTTTCAAACGTGCCACAAAATCATCGATACACTAATACACATGTCTAATATCCCCCAACCTCCCCTCGAAAGCCTCTTCACCCGCATTTCCCGCGGGGAGATGCGGGATCGTTGGCGTTATGAAAATTTGACGTCAACCAATATGCGATGATATCCAGGGGTTACGTTTCGTATATTATTTTACATGTGTGAAATTGCCCGACCTCCCCTTGTGGGTGAGATGGGGTTTTCTTAATCGGGTCGGCTTTAGTTCAGTAATTGTTTATGGTGCGTTGAAATTATTGCGGTTGGTAAGGATATCTCAACGCTTTGCATATTAATTTGGTCTTAACTGTTGTAATGTCTGTAATGAATTAACTCTACAGTGAGGAAGAGTAGGTACCTACAGGATGAAATACAAATTCATAATAGGTGGAACGAATTATATTATCTTATAATAACTTTAGTTAATTTTTTTATTTATATTAATGGCAGATTGCAATGATCCGTAATAGTGGGAGAGCCGGCTGCAAAAATACCTACCTCATCAGGTACCCCAATAGGCTATCTTTAGATCGTTAACCGACACTTAAACACGTAAAAAAAATCAGGTCTGCCAGTGCCGATCCTGCCGGGTCATGGAAAAAATTCATATTTTTTGTCGTATTTTTTTGGTGAAAATTACGTCACAAGGTACCCGAATTAAAGTGCTGGCAACAGTTAACCATTGATTAATTACGTAAAAAAAAGTAGGTCTGCCATTGCGCACTCTGCCGGAAGTACTTGGCAGACCTCTAAAATATGGCCCCTCCAGCACCATGAACCTACCTCATCGAGTACCCTGATGGAACCTACGCCAAATAATAGCCAAGATGCCCTCGATAGAGGATCAAAAGGTCTGCCAGGTCTAATCTTGCCGGAACTTAGTGTTCAAAGCATTTGAAGTTGGTATGGTAAGTAGGCAGCATTATTTCATACAAAGAAGAAGGGGCGAAATGTCCCTTGTAACACTTTCTCCTATATATCAAATGAAAGAGCGTAAAAAATAGATCATTTTATTCTAAAACAGTAAATGTGTGAATAATAGGGGAAAAAAGTTATTCACCGATAAAGAGAGAAAATATTTTTTTATTTTTTTTTCATCGGACATACTTGAGTGAGGTGTCTATTGATAGGTCTTTTAAAATGACTGATAAAGATAAAGATATATTTATTGCGTAACTGTGTACATTATGTTCTTATTAGTAAACATTACATTTTTGGTTTCAACAGTCTACCCAAGTCGGATATGCAATAGTGATATTTTAAAAGTTAGGTTCTCACAAATAATTTATTATTATTATTATTTATTTTATAATGTTGATAACTGGTAAATTAATGTCATACTTAAATTGTTTTCGAATGATTCTTTTAGAATTTGATTTTAAATTAAAATATTGCATATTGTTTTAACAAATAGACATAATTCGAGTATGTAAATAGCAGTCAGTAAAAAATGATCTTAGAAACTGTGATGTTTCTAAGATCATTTTTTCTCAAAGTCAATCGTTTGAAAGATAGACAGTTTGAAAGTGCTAAAATGTGTCCCCACCCCCTCTAACTTTTAAACTAAGAGAGTGAAAACTCTAAAAAAAATATATGCAGTAGATCGCAATGAAAAATTACAACCAAGATTAGTTTGAACGAGATAAAGTTAGCCGTTTTTGAGATATAGCACATTTAAAAAACCGAAAATATAACTTTGTCATTCATACAATTACTATGAAAAACAAACTTATCACAAAATGTGTATTTCTGTTGCCGCTTCAACAAAAAATAATACAATTAAAGGTGGCTCCTACGATGGTACGGAACCCTTCATGTGCGATTCCGACTCACACTTGGCCAGTTTTTTTTTTTAATCCAATTTGTTTTTATCTCCAATTATTCACGTTTACTGTGTGAATAATTGGAGATAAAAATTAAAATTATTCACCTATAAAGAAATGATTTTTTTATTGTATTTTTTTGTAGTGACCCGGGTCACCCGCCCCGGCTTTGCAAAGGTGCAATGTGCGGAATATAAAACTTCCCCTTGAATCACTTTTGTCTATTGCTGAAAACTGCATTAAAATCCGTTACCATGTCTTAAAGATCTAAGCGTAAAAACAGGACATTTAAAAGAAATAGAAAATGACTCTTAATCCACTCTGTCATTGCGATGCATTGTGTGTTTATGAGCAATACATTCAAAAAGTATTCGTACTCGTATATCGTAGAAACGATGACATCGTCCCAAGCACGAGCAGGACCAACGAAGTTTTGAAAATGGCGGCGATGTGTTTCTGTGTGATTTCTAATCATCATTATTTCATCAGAGCTGTGGTGGCCCAGTGGCTGCCCCGACTTACGAACAGTAAGTCGTGGGGCTCGAACCCAGGCAGGCACAATAATTTGTGTAATTTATTTCAACACCACTGCTCTCAAAACGGTGAAGGAAAATATCGCGAGGAAACCGGCATATCTTAGAACCAAAAAATTCGAAGACCTGTGACATCTACCATCCCGCACTGGGCACGCGTGGTGGATTATAGCCCATCCCTCTCCCAGAGAGGAGGCCTGAGCCCCTGCAGTGGGAACATAATAGGCTGATGATGATGATTATTTTAGCCGAAAGACGTCCACTGCTTGACATAGGTCTCCCCCAAGTGTCGCCACATTGACCGGTCCCGTGCATCTCGCATCCAACGGATCCCCGTAACCTTCACCAGGTCATCGGTCCACCTAGTGGGAGGCCTTCCAACGCAACGTCTTCCAGTTCGCGGTCGCCACTCCAGAACTTTCGGCCCCATCCGTCATTCGTTCTGCGAGCAGTGTGTGGTTTTATAAAAATATCCTCATGCATGGTCTCCCCTTCATCGTCGGCGTGGTGTCCCGAGGTCAGCGCGTAGACCTGTATGACCTTCAGCACAAATCTTGAGGATATTCTGAGTATAAGGTACACCACCCTGGTCGACACACTCTCGATCTTCACCACGTTATTCATGAGGGACTTGTGGACGATAATCCCAACACCATCCTGGGACTGCCGGTAACCCTCTCGGAAGTAGAGGCGGATTTCAGGTTTATCGTGTCCTCCCCCTCTCTTCGGACCTCAAATAATTCCACAATACTCCATCGCAACCTGCTCAATTCCTCTTCGAGTTTCGTTATCATCTCGTCAGTCCGGAGTGAACGCGTATTGTATGTTGCCAGGTCAAGTCGCCGGTATGTTTTGGGGTAGCCGGACCTTGTCCCCCGCTGCCTCGACCGCTACCGTAGTCGAGGGTAGACGGGCTGCCGGGTACTAGGGGCCATTTTTGTGCGCTCATTTTCATTTGGGAAGGTTAGCAGACGCCACGCTTAGCAGACGGGTTGGCAAGCGCAGTAAGGTCATAACAAAGCACAGTAGAATGCTGCTGCCCATTCTCTGGTACGTCCCTTAGTCGCCTCTTGCGACACTCACGGGTAGATATGGGATGGTGCTATTCTTTACGTCCGACACCATATGGAACGCGTTTCTACGTTTAGATCTTGTAAACTACCCAATAGATTTCAATGAAGTTTTTAGAAATAGACAGAGTAATTCAAGAGGAAGGTTTATATTCAGCACATTGCACCCGTGCAAAGGGCGGGGCGGGTCGTCGTCTTTCGGCTGAAATAATGATGATGAGAAATTCGGACGATGTCATCGTAAAAAGTGCGAATACTATTTGAGTCTAAAAAATTAAAAAATCATTTCTTTATGGGTGAATAACTTTTCTCTCCAATTATTCACACAGTAAACGTGTAAAAAATTGGGCAAAAATAAATCAATTATTCACTCACACAGTAAACGTGTGAATAAATGGAAAAAAAAAAATTGGAAAAAAAAACTGGCCAAGTATGAGTCGGACTCGCACATGAAGGGTTCCGTACCATCGTAGGAGCCACCTTTAATTTGTATTATTTTTTGTTAAAGCGGCAACAGAAATACACATTTTGTGATAAGTTTGTTTTTCATAGTAATTGTATGAATGACAAAGTTATATTTGCGGTTTTTTAAATGTGCTATACCTCAAAAACGGCTTACTATATCTCGTTCAAACTAATCTTGGTTATAAGTTTTCATTGCGATCTAAAGCATATATTATTTTTAGAGTTTTCACTCTCTTAGTTTAAAAGTTAGAGGGGGTGGGGACACATTTTAGCACTTTGAAACTGTCTATCTTTCAAACGATTGACTTTGAGAAAAATGATCTTAGAAACATCAGTGTCATTTTAAAAGACCTATCAATAGACACCCCACTCAAGTAAGTCCGATGAAAAAAAAATAAAAAAAATATTTTCTCTCTTTATCGGTGAATAACTTTTTTCCCCTATTATTCACACATTTACTGTTTTAGAATAAAATGATCTATTTTTTACGCTCTTTCATTTGATATATAGGAGAAAGTGTTACAAGGGACATTTCGCCCCTTCTTCTTTGTATGAAATAATGCTGCCTACCTACCGTACCAACTTCAAATGCTTTGAACACTAAGTTCCGGCAAGATTAGACCTGGCAGACCTTTTGATCCTCTATCGAGGGCATCTTGGCTATTATTTGGCGCAGGTTCCATCAGGGTACTCGATGAGGTAGGTTCATGGTGCTGGAGGGGCCATATTTTAGAGGTCTGCCAAGTACTTCCGGCAGAGTGCGCAATGGCAGACCTACTTTTTTTTACGTAATTAATCAATGGTTAACTGTTGCCAGCACTTTAATTCGGGTACCTTGTGACGTAATTTTCACCAAAAAAATACGACAAAAAATATGAATTTTTTCCATGACCCGGCAGGATCGGCCCTGGCAGACCTGATTTTTTTTACGTGTTTAAGTGTCGGTTAACGATCTAAAGATAGCCTATTGGGGTACCTGATGAGGTAGGTATTTTTGCAGCCGGCTCTCCCACTATAATGGTTAGTAACAATTGGAACTTATAAACTATGTAGTAAGACTACCAAAATGTAATTACCAAACACATTTAATTACAATTATTATGTGGCTGGGTTGTGAAGGTCTGATTGGCAGTTGCTCCATGTGAAATACTGGGATTCAACTGCATCCGGTTAGACTGGAAGCCGAACCTAACATAGTTAGGAAACGGCTAGGCAGATGATGATGATGAATATTATGTGAAAAAATACATTCAACTAAAAGTAAAGTATATGCGTTTAAACATAGAAGGGAGAGCAAAAGTTTAATAGGTTTCCAGCCGCTCATAGCATTATTCTATAAGGAAAAGAACCTACAAATAACAACCATGCGAATACTGATCAACACGAAGCCTTTTCTATAACCTTAGTAAAACATAAAAAAAGTCCGCAAGAATCCATAAGCTTAAGTATAAGTAAGCCTCAAGTTGATATGTTTTATCGCCAATCCATAACGCGCGATGCTATAAACCGGGCCATATTTCAAATGTGTAAATATATGTGAGCGAGTACCCCGCGCCTCCCCCCGAGACATGGACCCGTGCTACATAAAATATTATATTGCAATTTATATTTTTCGCTTCAGAAAGATTAGAAGAATCCCCGTTTATGTTAAGTGGTATTGCATATATGTTTATGTGTTTTTACGTATATGTGTTTTTATTTTGGTTTAATCAATCATCGTCTTGACGAATTTGTTTGTGCAGTATTTTATCAAGAACTAGCTGATGCCTGCGGCTTTGCCCATTTATGTTGGTTAATTATATACTAAAACCTTCCTTGATAACCACTCTATCCATTGGTGAAAACAGCATGAAAATCGGTGCATTAGTTTTTGAGTTTATCGCGAACAGACAGACCGAGAGACAGACAGACTCGGCGGAGGACTTTGTTTTTACCCACGACGGAACGGAGACGGTATATGCGTTTGGGGTGAGAGGTTGTTTGTTTGTTTGTGTGTTTGTGCAAATACATGTTGCCATTTTTCTCCCAAACTTAGTCCGATTTTGATGCAGTTTTCAGTTATGGGTTCGTGTTTGATTGGTGCATGTTCTTAGATAGGTGTTACGGTGACAACTCACCAGGAGGCGCTGCAGCAAACATTTTTTGTGCAAATCAAAGTTGCCATTTTTCTCCAAAACTACAAGTCCGATTTTGATTCAGTTTTCAGTTATGGGTTTAGGTTTGATTGGTGCATGTTCTTAGATAAAAAAATAAAAGTAAAAAGTAAAAAAAATAAAAAGCAAAATTAAAAATTTTGAAAAAACCCACAACGGTTAAAAATTAATTGAAAAAAGGATAAAATAACATAAAACACCCGCCTTAAAAAAACCCAAGAATGTCCGTCGGGAGCTGAACATTGCAAAACTAGTTCATTTAATGGCAGCCCCCGAAGGACATTTAGGCATATCATTCTTTTCACAGTCCTTCCATCGTTACCTTGGTCTTTCTCTACTTTTATACCCATCCACATTTAAATTTAAAACTTTCCTCACGACATTTTCCTCAATAGATGGCCCCTACCACACCACATCTAGCGGTTTTAATCTTTGATTACCTATATCTATGAGATTTTTATCACGATGCTATTATCCACGCTCTTTCAAAGTTTCCGAAACAACAATGTTCAGTAATCAAAACAACCATTTGTACAGTTAGCCACTTGAACCATGCTTATTAATGACTTCTTCAGCAGCCTAGAAAATTATTTCAAGCAAATGTTCACAAGCTTTTAATGACAATGTGTTTAAGTACCGTATCACAGATAACTTTAAACATAAGTATCAACATAATTTATCAGAAAATAATGCTTAGGGACGACTTGTAAAATTAACGTTGAATAAATAAAATATTTTCAGAAGAATCGGAACAGTCCAGTGTCTAGATTCTTATTTAAATATCTGACATTCGATAAAACAAACAGTACATGAAATCTTTTGGAATATACAATTTTTCAAGACTGGTTAATTTGTTAAGGCTTTTTTTGGAGGGTGGCAAATCATTACAGAGCGGGAGGCACTGTTCCTTCTTAGCCCTTTGTGTCGAGGCCGCGGTATCTCTTTAGAACAACCCGCAGCCCCGACGTAATTTGTTATTGTTATGTCTTCAATCATTATCTTTCTGTAACGGAAGGTACTATTACATAGGTACATGGAAAACAGTCACCGATTGCTGGGTTAATGCATGTTAACAATTTCTTGTCGCATCGTCGCGTCGCGGTCGTGTAGTTTAGTTTTTAACCGACTTCTAAAAAAAGAAGGAGGTTCTCAATTCGGATGTTTTTTTTTTATGTTTGTTCGGGCATAACTCCGTCACATGCTAACCGATTTGAAAAATTCTTTTTTTGTTAAAAAGGGTATACTTCCCAAATGGTCCCATATTTTTTTTATTGAAATCGGACAAGCGGTTTTTGAATAATAAACTAAACTAAAAAAAAAACTACATTGTCCACATTATGACTCATGAACATGTGAACCACTAAAAGGTGAAAAATAAAAACTTTTTAACAAAAAATTAAACCGACTTCAAAAAAAAAGGAAAAAATAAATCAGTTTCTGAAGTCGGTGGCAAAAAAATGAAATCAAACCAACAAAAGTCAAAAAAAAATTGACTTTTTTTTTGAAGTCGGTTTAATTTTTTGTTAAAAAGTTTTTATTTATACACAGATTACACAATTTTTGTAGGTACACCTTTTTTCAGCACCAGAACTTAGTGATGTTCATGAATATCTTAGAATGTCATCTTTCTGCGCTTATTATTATTTTTTAGAAGATTTGTCTTTCATACATTCCATTCATTCAGATGCCATCTATCTCCGTTGTTAAAACTACTAACAAGAATTGGCATCTTTTTCAAATACTACTTTTATTGTTTACTAGCTTCTGCCAGCGGCTTCGCCCGCGTGAAAATGACGATTTTCCATACAAACTTTCAACCCCTATTTAACTCCCTTAGGGGTTGAATTTCGAAAAATCCTTCCTTATTCCTTGTCTACATTTTATAGAGAACCTCTGTGCAAAATTTCAGCTTTCTAGGTCCAAGGGTTTGGGCTGGGCGTTGATGAGTCAGTCAGTCAGGACTTCTCTCTTTATTTATATATATAGATTGATCTTCCTCATTCATCATCATTTTAGCCAAAAGACGTCAACTGCTGGACATAGGCCTCCCCCAGGTGTCACCACATTAACCGGTCCCTTGCGTTTCGCATCCAGCGGGTCCCTGCAACTTTCACCAGGTCATTGGTCCACCTAGTGGGAGGCCTTCCAACGCAACGTCTTCCGGTTCACGGATCTTCCTCATTACATTTTTCTCCATTCGCGTACGACTTAAGTACTCCCTCAGCCCGTTAGGGCTGTGGATTATCGAAAAGCATAACGCGGCTCCGACACAAGGGCGAAGAAGGAACACCCATCAAAAAAAAAAAAAAAAGGCTAACATCTCAACATTATGCTTGATTGATGCCTTTCAGTCATCCCTTAGCACCAGTATTACCCAATTACTTCAAAGACATCTAAACATCAATTTCGAAAACTCTGACCTTTGGCATTAATTTGATCACACCACATTTCCTCTACCCAGATTCAAGTCTAAAATTCCCATACGAACACCGAACAAACGGATGCTAGATTATCCGCAATTAGGTGGTGACACGTAAGCCCACTGGTCCGACCGAACGACAATGTAGACAAAATTTTAATGAGCAAAATGAGCGAGCGTGCGTGTAATCACAGTGTACTATGCGACAGTCCCACGAACGTGGGAGCAATCGTTGAGGTATTTCCTTGTGTTATAAATTGTAGTTAGGTCGTGGAAAAAATAAGGTCGATATGAAAATGCTGTGACGGGCTTAAGTTTTTGTATTTGCGTAAGAGATGAGATAATGTAATGCAACTGTGGTGAAGCAGAGGTTTTGAATTATGAACTCAAATTGCGTAACAGACTGTCTGACACCATGAGAAGAATTCCAAGTTGCCTCCTCATCTGGTTGGCGACGTTAACAATAAAATTAATATAAACAAATCAACATTGACGACATGTGGGCTGTGGACTCAGCGATCATTGTGCCGATTGTCGTTACAGCCAATGGCTTAATTGCCAAGAGCCTCGACCAACACCTGAGGAGGCTCTCGTTAGGCAGCTGTATCAAGGGCTTGATGCAGAAAGCGGTACTCCTGGACACGGCTCGTATTGTTAGGAGGTTCCTTTCTCTGGAGCCCTGACCGCCGCGCTGCCCGGTGACTTGGACCCTGTTCCCGATACCGGTGGGCTACATTTTTTTTATATTTTTAAATGTTTTTTTATTGTTTTTTGTAAGAAATATTTATCAATGTTAAAAAATTGTTTAAAAATAAATAAATGGAGTAATAAATTAATATTACCATTAACACTGAAACCCGGATATTTACTATGTTTACTGTTAATCAAATCAATGTTTTTGAACTGTCAAAGTGAGTGAGCGAGTGAGTGCATTTCAACTGTAAATGTCTTACGAATTATTTTAGGTTGTGGAATATGCGCGGTTTTGTCGCAATATTTTCTTACATAATTATGAGAGCAGCGTTTTTTAATTGTATAAGTGTTTTCCCAATAATACGTTCTACTAGACATATTAAAACTATTATTTATATAGCACCACAAAAGTTCACCACCATTATGTCTAGCAATTTATAATAATACCTAGGCACCGAAAGATAGTATGAAGTTAACTTTGCATACTTTGCATATCTTAATGCATGTACGATGATAATATTATGATTAAATAAGGTATGATTTGCATTGAAATCGTAATGTACTTTAAGCAATAATACTATAAAATAACCGTAAAACCAATTTACGCTAATAACATAGAAGGATTTTCCGCAAATATATATAGAATTAGTAAAATTATACCTATCAGTGTTGGTACATTACGATAATGCATAACTGCAGACAATAAGTTGGATGATTTTATCAGCGGAACATTTCAAACTAACTTAAACGGCATAATAATATGACATGTTTTAAAACTACATAAATATTAACAATGACACTGATCAATGTGAAAACTAAATGTGTGGTCCTTAATATCACATATTTATTTGTAAGATCATCATCATCAGCCTACGGCAATCCACTGCTCGATATAGGCCTCTTCAATTGCACACCACTCAGCTGCTCAGCAGTTGGTAGATTCGGCAGTTGTAACATTAAGTACAATTAAATAAATGTTATTCACTCTCATAGTGTACAAAAGTAAGGATGACTACCACCTAAAATGCAATAGTAAAACATTCACGCTATACAACACACACAAAAAAATACAATCGACTGTACTGAACCAAACTAAAACAATGTTCTAAACACTGCGAACACGTATCGTACACGGATTACGACAAACGAACAAAGGCACTAAAAGCACAACATCATAAAGCCAGGGTTTCGTTCGGGCGAACGAGTGCAACGTTTGAAAATGCAACCTAAACCTGTTTCCCGATTGCATTTCAACCCATGAATTTTCCATGAGGTCGTACCTCCCCGATTCGCGTTCGTTTGGCAACGTAACTAGTGGGAATTGGTATTCGCTTGTTGCGTATATTATGTATGAGATTTTGTCCGCTTATTTTTTCGTTTCGCACCACTGTGCAGTGTCCGGTGTAATTGAGAAATGTTTACTCTCGGTGCGCGTTGTCGGTGCTGCAGTGAACCGGATAATTACATATTTATGATCGGAGCGCAAATTGATTTGCAAAAAATTGCCGAAAAATTTTCGAGCTTTTTATTTTTTCGATTTGGTAGTTTCATTTCGTATGCAGATGGCGGGAACATTTCAATCAGTAAATATTTGATGCTGTTAAATTTTTCGTTGTCTACTTGAATTTTTGGTGCACAGTGTGTTTATAAGTGGTTGAGGCGCGAACAAATGCGAGTGTAGGAGTGATGGAGTGACTCCATGTAATCCCTCGTGACGGCTGCGTCCAATTAGGCGTCAGGCATTCGTCTTCCCGTCCTTACTTTTTCACTTCCCTCACTTGGGGGCGGATTTGTAAGAAAATATGAGCGAGAATTTGTCTCACTTTAAGTGAAAGCAACGCTCTGAGTTGTTGTGTATGGTAGCATGTATTTACATACATCTTGAAATTATTTTATTTTTCATTCCACAAAATATAGATCAAAACATTAAAATGTTTATTGCATTTACGTGATATTGCAGTCTTCTGTTAGGAAACCCCTATATTTAGCAATAGACTTCAGTAACCCGGTTCAAATTGAGGATATATATACGTCAAGTCAATTAGTTTGTGTTAAGTAAGGTAGAGTTTGACCTTTTTGGTCTAATTTGTTAGAAAGTATTTTAGTTGCCAAGCTCAAATATTTCGTTAATATTATCTATTTATATTGTAAAATAAAAATTCAAACACCTTTTTCATAAACTGTAGGTTTCAATAAAACGGCATAAATAAATGTGATTCACAGTAGTGAGTGGGCTGCCCCAAGCTGGTAGGGTTGGGTAATACGGCTAGGATCATAAAGGGTTCGCCCCAGACGGTTAAACCCTTCAATGTTAATTTGTTTGTTAATTTTTCTCCGCCTTTATAACTGACGTAATTAGGTTTTTCGTTTCAAAATTAAGGGCTATGATTTTTAATTGTTTTCTTTTGACGGGGAGAATCATTGTGGTAATCTTTATGGCTATGAAAAATGTTTTATACTTACTTTTATAGATTTTTATGTTTAGGGAAGGGAGAAAACCCATTTCGAATTCTGTTTTTAGGACAATAAAAAGCCTAGTTGCTCAAACTATCCTTTTTTTTTGGGGTGTGTGGAAATTCATCAAATGACCCCTCCCGCTCTTGGGCAGAGCGAAAGGGACTGTCAGACTTCTACTGACTAAAAACCACCCATGTTCCTTCTTAGCCCTTTATGTCGAGGCCGTGGTATCTTTGTGACCAACCGCAGCCCCGACGGAGATGCTCAAACTATCGTTGAAACGCGTATTTACTAATAATTGTAGCGATAGTGTAGAAAGACATGTGTTTCTAATGTAGTGATATGGTAAAGCGGAGTAAAACAACAGACCTACATAATTATGTAGGTAAGGTAATTCACTTAACGTTGGTACTTTACCACTTCACTACATATTACAAAAGTCCTCCGCCGTGTCTGTCTGTATGCTCGCAATAAACTCAAAAACTACTGTACCGATTATCATGCTGTTTTCACCAATGGATAGAGTGGTTCTCGAGGAAGGTTTTGTCAGCTAGCTTTATCAGCTATTTTGTAGTAAAATAAGTTGACAGTGTCTGCTTCGTTGATCTAGTGGTCGCTAGTGCGACTACTGAGCATAAGGTCCTTATTCGATTCCCGAGTCGGTCAAAGTGTTATTGGTTTTTTTTAACAGGAGTTTCACAGTCGCTGCCACAGAGTCTGAATTTGTGACCGGTTGATGGCAATAGGGTCGCCTCCAATACATGACACTTGAACATTGGCGGGTGTACTTATTAGGCAAACCTCTACCTAACATTTCGGGGATTTCACGATTCACTTCAATTAAAATATTTTCCCAGTGGGAACTCAAAGTACTTAATGTTACATAGCGTAATGTTACCACTGCTGAGACACAGGCCTCCTCTCTATGAGAGAGCATGGGTCATAATTTTAGATTAATGAAATTACTACAAAACAGAAACATGCTATTATTCCAAGAACAAAATGGTAGACTTTGAGTACCAATATTATTGATTAAATCGACAACTGCATTAGCAATTTGTATTGCGTAGGAGTCGACAGCTATAATAACTTGGATTTTATTGAAATAAGCTGTCCATAATGACAATTATGACAGCTCAAACGTGACAAAATTATACTAATGCCCAGATTTTATATCAATGCTTAGTTTAATGTCAACTTAGGCTGCAATAAACTTTCCCGTCGGGCTGCGGGTTGTTCGCAAGAGATACCGCGGCCTCGACATAAAGGGCTAAGAAGGAACATGGGTGGTTTTTAGTTCAGTAGAAGTCTGACACTCCTTTTCGCTCTGCCCAAGAGCAGGAAAAAAATGAAGGCTGCAATAAACTCGAAGGAAACTCTCCTATGATTACTAATAATATAAAGAGGTAATTTTGAAGGGGGTGATCTAAGTCTATTTTGTTTTTCACTGGTGTGCTAGTTACCTACTACGAATGTGCCTTATGAATTAAAGATGAATCTATGCTTATTATAAACACTTCTATTTTTAGGTAGCCTATAAATGAGTTAAAAAACTTTATTTTGTCAGCGTATTAATGTCCGGTAAAGTCAGTTTAAAATAGAATCTTCTGTCTACGTATTTAGAACCTGAATTTCAGGTGTCTCTTTTTCCGTTTACAAGAATAGTTTAAAAAAAATATGCTACGAATACTGACAATAAAAGCCAGATGCAGTTTTGATTTATTTTTTGTCTTGTATGTTTAAATTGTCTACATTTCAATTGCATTAAAATAATAAATGGAAGTGTGAAGTCTCCTTATTCAAGCAATTCCTTGCTAAAAACGTAATCTAATAAATAAAGAGAGAAGTCCTGACTGACTGACTGACTCATCAACGCCTAGCCCAAACCCTTGGACCTAGAAAGCTGAAATTTTGCACAGAGGTTCCCTTTCTAATGTAGACAAGGAATAAGGAAGGATTTTTCGAAATTCAACCCCTAAGGGAGTTAAATAGGGGATGAAAGTGTGTATGGAAAATCGTCATTTTCACGCGGGCGAAGCCGCTGGCAAAAGCTAGTCTCTAAATAAGTATCGTAGAAATACTCATTGTAATAGAAATATAACATTATATTCAAAAAATATCTTTATTACTCGTATTATCCAAATCAAAATAAATTCATTTTATTTTATTTTTTATTTTACATTTCCGCCAAAACGCTACAACAGCGCACCTACCTCAAAACGTCCTTATTCTGCAACTCTCACTCACGTAACACAAACCATGCCCGTTCAGGCGCACGCATGAATCATACCACCCTTAACCGGATTACGACCCGCGGAATCTTGTTACCTCACCCTTTTCCACCCTGATACCGACGGACGGGAAATTCGTTTTACTATGTAGCTAATCGTTTTTATGTAGTTCTGTGGCGGCTGTGGGTCATATTGTTGGCGTTGGGCTGAATATTGAAGGTTTTGAGATAGATGGTGTGTTTTACAGGCTCTGATGGGATTCAAGTTGTTTTGTGGAGGAAATTATAGTTCTACTTGTGTTTTTAGTTGAATCTTTAGTTGAATATTAGTTGGGTAAATGAATCAATAACGTTTATTTTTAGAGAGTTTAAAGACCTCCCTAAAAGTATGGGGACAACAAGATTTACAGAATATTTACTTTTTGTTTAGTATTCACCCAACGATTGTAGGCAACGCTTTCTTTGTTGTTTTAGCATACTGGCTAAAAACAAACAAAGAAAGCGTTCTAACATTCAAAACGTAAGCACAAGTACTTCGTGCACTGGGAAATGAACAAACCGAACGCCTTACCTTTAAACTTAAATTGCAGGGGGGAACAAAAGTCACTAACAATCTTAAACTACGACCAAGTTACTCCCCAGCAATTGCTACATAATTTGCGGTCACGTGAGGCGGCCATTACGCTGCCGGCCGACCAATGAGAACGCGCCGTTTAATACGATTCCATATTTGAAAAGAATTTATGAATGTATTTTTAATTTAGAATATGGCAGGAGTGATATAGTACTAAGTGCAATGAATTTATCGCAGTGTGTATGTCGCGAGGTGTTTAAATTGCACAAAAAAGTGTTAAATCCTTGACAGGGTTAAATTTAATGGTCAATTAATTAAAGGTCAGTAAGAAATAAATAATTCTTAGAAAGGAAAGCGTTGATAACCTAAAATAAATGACCATTGATACACTACATGATGTCCCCATGTTTTATTACTGGCATTCAAGCCTGTAGTTTTTGTACGATTAATTTAACATCAACTCAATTTCAACTAATGCTCGGAATTAAACTCGTTTTTTTTTATGATAAATGCCCAGCTTATTTACGGTCTAGTAAATAGCCAGACAGATAGATTGCTACGAAATTATAGAAGTAAATGGACATAAATACGCTATTACGTTGATTGTCCCATAATATGGACATGACATTGAAAACAATATAGTTATAAACAACATGATCTCATCTCACGGATCATTTAATGCAAATCGATCTATTACGGAAAACACCGGCGATTACCGACCGCTCGACCAATAGGAACGCACCATTTAAATAGTAATTTATTGAGTTTCGAATTTTTAAAACGTGATTACGCCCGCCATCTTGGATGTAATTTTGAAAAGAGAACGTGCAACAGCTACTTTGAAACGATTTGTAACGATTACCGCTTCCTTTTTTAAAAGTAAGATAGCTTGCGGTTTGTGTGTATGGTCAATCTTTTAAGGTGTGTTTCCATGAAACATGATGAACATGTAATTTTACATTTAGATGGAAAACTGATTATAGTACGATGTAATCAAAACTTAATAATACATGGTATACCTACTTCATAGAAACTATAAATGGATATTCTAATGAGATTTTTATTTATTCATAACTATTTTTATATAATTCTCGATCTGTATTGTTTTTATGGATTAAATCGTGACTTCAATTACAAAGATAAGATGTAAATACACGTTTGGAGTCGTAATCGTTGTAATTGTTTGATGGTTTCAGTGCGATAATAACGTTACGTAGCAAAATTTGAATAAAACCTATTACGGAGGCAGTATAACCTAGTTCTTGAGGTTTTGTTTTTAATAAACATTGAGTCATAAAGGAACACTGAATGGAAGTAATAATACGCTTCTTAAATTACTTTTTATTCATTTGATTTTTATTGTTTCATTATGAGAGTGATTCACGGGTTTTCATAATTGTAACAGCGTTTTATTGTTTATCTTGTAATAAACTTCTGTTCTTTTTAGGTAGTAATTTGGTGCGATTCAGGATTACTTAGGTATTTTTCAGAGATTTTGTTAGTCGTTTAAATATGACAGCCGTGTTGGTCTAGTGATCGCAAGCGCGAATGCTGAGCATGGGATTCAGGGTTCGATTCCCGGTTCGGGCAAAGTGTTATTGGGTTTTCCAACAGGAATTTCCCAGTAGCAGTCACGGAGGCGGTTCTTGGCATTATTTTGGGTATTACAGACGTGCTGTTTTTTTTTCAACGTTGCCCCATATTAGGAATTTCTCCTATATTGTGGGTGCATGCGCAAACATTTAAACCCACATACACAAATACCCAGACCCGGAACAACTATCTGTAGGCCATACAAAAAATGTTTCCGTGCCGATAAAACCCGCGACACGCAGCGCAGCAGTCAATTGCTTGAGCCACTGCGCCAACCGTGCCGTCCATAGCCATGCCGTTCATAACCGTGCCGACCATAACCGTGCCGACCATAACCGTGCCGTTCATAACCGTGCCGTCCATAACCGTGCCGTCCATTCATTTGCATATATTACTCAACTAACTCCAACCTACCCTCTTTCCAGCATCATTCCCGATCACAAGGCGGATCGGTCATCCCTACCAGAACCGAACGCCCCCGAAACGGAAGAAGCCACGAACCTCCTTCACTCGGCTCCAGATAGCTGAGCTGGAGAAGCGGTTCCACAAACAGAAATACCTGGCGTCTGCTGAGAGGGCCAGCCTGGCGAAGACCTTGAAGATGACTGATGCGCAGGTGAAGACGTGGTTCCAGAATAGAAGGACTAAGTGGAGGTGAGTGGGCTGATGGGCTTTTGTTTTTGAGGAGGTGTGGAGTTTATTTTTCAAGTTAGAGTCGATAACAACTTCTTCTTCTTAGCGTGTTGAACTGAGCTACTTATTTGACGCTTTCGGTAGTGTCTATCAGTTCCTGTTGAAGGGCCCCATTGTTTGATGAACAGGGCCACATTTACACTACCTCGCTTGCCTTGAGAGCATCGGTGGCGGCCCCGACTTACGAACAGTAAGTCGTGGGTTCGAACCCAGGCAGACACATTACTTTGTGTAATTTATTTCATCACCGCTGCTCTCAAAACGGTGACGGAAAACATCGTGAGGAAACCGGCATGTCTTAGAGCCAAAAATTCGAAGACATGTGACATCTACCAATCCGCACTGGGCACGCGTGGTAGATTATAGCCCATTCCCTCTCAAAGAAAGGAGGCCTGTGTCCCAGCAGTGGGAACATTAATAGGCTGTTGATGATGATGATGATGATGCTTGCCTAGGTTGGTTCGTGGATGGGTAACCACCCATTACATACCGAGTTTCCTTCGTGTCTGAGAAAGCCGTTGGTCGCGGCTGTCAGTTGTAGATCTTTGACAGTCGTTACAGGAAGTCAGTGGCCTGAAAGTCTGACAGCTAGTCCTTCTTCCTCTTTTCGATTCGATGACTAAACTCCGTCCGCCCAGCACGTGGCAACCTGGACGGCTCTATCATTTGCTTCATACAAGTCTGTTGTGTAAAACGGGCACGAGAGGAAGTGTGGCATATCCTGTGTTGAGGCACCACACTCAAACTCTGTTCGAGATGCTAGTCCTACCAAAGAATATCATATTACCCAATACTAATAAATAAAAATCAAATGAAGTGGTTTAAGATATACATTCAAGTAATTTACATAAAAGTAGCTTAATTTTTCCTAAAGAGCATGTTCCCAATATTTATTTAAACGATTTCATTGATAACAGAATACATGTACTTATAGTGGATTACAAAACTTTATCTACACTTAAAATACTTGAAATTATTTAAGGTAAAGGCGTCAACATTCTTAGCTTGGTGTCATTTAGATAACCAAAAACAAATAACTAACGTCCAAATAATTTGACACTTGGTTTCCTACATACCCTTAGCATTTCAAGGTCTTTAAAAACTGGAGTTTTCTCGTGCCTATAGAACTTGATCCCTGATTTCCTACATGCACGTAACATCTGCGAGTTTTTCATAAACTGGTGATTTCTGCGTTCTTGTTCTTATACCCAAAAAACTTGGTCTCTTATTTTCTACAATACTTTAACATTCGGGGGTCTTTGATAAACTGGTGTTTTCTTGTATCCTAATAGTGTTGGGTAGTAAAATGTTAAGTAGAAATGTATGATACGGTCAGTTGAGTATTCATTTTAATTACAAATCGTAAAACTGAATGGCGTGTTTAACGTCTAATGTTACTTTAAAATAACGTGTTAAAGTCATAAATTGAAATTATATCTTACTAAGTGGGGAAATTGGCATGCTGTCATAATGTATTAACGTTACAAGTCGAATTGCACCAATAAAAAACTAAACCTGTAGCTCTACCATGAGTTGTCATCGAAAACTTAATCGCTAGCGTTGTACTCGCTAGCGTGCTAACGTGGATCAAATAGATTACGATTATGTTTGCACCATGAGATTTACGGAGTCTTACGCAGGCGCTAAGGTAAGCTCGATAGATTGTGTCGTCTAGCTAACTTCACTCTACTCATGTTTTGTTTCTTTCTTTCCCACTAATAAGAAGAGAGAACGGTATCTTCACAAATAAACCGACGAAATTGAAAAGTTGACAGATAGTAGACTACACATAGTGTTAAGTGGTTTTTGAATTTTTATTCCTTATAATATGTCACTGTCGTGTATTCAATTTGTAATTGTGATAGTTGACCTTGAGTGACAGAGCTGCGTTGTGTAGTTTAAAAGTTTACTTTAGATTCAAACAGATTATTTAATACAATGAGGACCAGTGTCACACAGTTCCAATTGTTAGTAGAGTTTATAGAAAGGTAAGTTTGAACTTTCCTCAAAATTATATTTTCCAATTCGTATCTAACATTTTGACTTGAAATTCATGTTATTCAAGTCCTTGGTCTTCAAATTTAGCGACCACTGACATATTTCATGCTAAATAACCACTTGCAGACATTATTTTGACTATATTAGACTCAAAAACGTATATAATTTTAATGTAAACATATGTTTCACACGTCAAAATGCTAGTGAGCTACGTAACTACTAATGTAAGCGTCTTACTCGATAGGTTCAGTGAAATTAGTGACTCATGGTACCGTTTTGTATGTTGACAGCTGAAGAACGTTAGTGACTATCGAATAGATTACGTTAGGTATTTAACCTATCGTAATCTATAGTGCTCATGGTATGAATTTTAATTCTTTCTGTGGCCGCTAGGGGCGCTGTACAATATTTCATACAACTAATTTACGGAGACGCTAGCGAGTTTTGGCTGTGTAAACTCATGGTAGAGGTACTGATCGACACTTCTAAACCACGTTCAAGAGCTAAGTTATTGTCAATATTTCCCAACAATGGTTCCACTGACAGCTCTTAAACTCAGTTTAGTTTTATTTTGGTGGTGAAATTCGCCCTTCATCCACTTTCATTTTATTGCAGTCCACATTTTTGAACGCCCACCTTAGCTTTGGACAGAATATAAGATCAAAGCATACGGCCCCTTAAAATATCTATCAATAAACTTCATTTTATACCGTATAATATAATCTGGTTACAAGTGGGAAACAAGACCCTAACGATAATTCTAATCAATTCCCATGCCATCTCATATTGAAATCGTCGATTTACATAAATTAATTATAACCATTCAATCAATAGACCTAACACGTGTTTTGTAAGTGCTTTTAGCTAGCAACACCCATTTTATTTATGGTAATATTAGCTTGACCATAAATAAAGTCATCTTTGACCATAGATTATGTAGAGTTTCTGGTTTGGATATTGACTGATTGAGGCTCAATTTTGATAAAGATTACTGTGCCAAAAGAAATAAAGAAAAAGTATATCGCCCAGAACAAAACAAAATTAAGTAAAAAAAAAAACCATACTTTAAACTAAATTGGTTCAGTAGCCTGTTGTAACATTTAAAAATGTCCTATAGTAGGTGTTTGACGGCTGTGTTGCAAACATTCTGTGATTTAGGTCTTGGTAGTAAACTGTTCGGTCAGAATTTTGACTCACATAACATAATTTCATTTAAAACCGTGAAGGCCCGTTTTTTTATGCAGATAAGAAATAAAATATAAAAGCATTGAAGCATGACAATTCCTACCACAAACATAAGCACTTAATTTTATTAGTGCTTGAATGTTGTCTAGAAAATAGGTTCATGTTTAACCACAATTCACAATATACTTAATACCG
Source organism: Diarsia mendica (assembly GCA_949316265.1). NCBI lineage: Eukaryota > Metazoa > Arthropoda > Insecta > Lepidoptera > Noctuidae > Diarsia > Diarsia mendica. The sequence continues at coordinate 9,857,637 of OX438909.1, forward strand.
CAGCCGATATCAATACAAGTCTAAATAAAATGATTTCTTTAACTAAATAAATAAAATGTAAGATTTTCGAATTTTCAATGTGTCATTTCATTAATAGTTTTGTAGATCTGACAGTCGTTAAAAGAAGTTAGTGGCCCGAATGTTTGACAGACAGTATTACCAAGGGGTGTACCGTGTATGTACCCCTTAGCACATACGTTCCAGCATGAAATATAAAATACTAGTATTTAGCTTCATGCTGTTAGACTGGGTGTTGACTCCAACATACACAGTTTGGAAAAGGCTATATGCAGATGATGAAGTAAGGATTACAAATAATGAAATGAAATAGACAATCAATCAGGAAGTTAATTGACTGTATCTTCAAAGAATCCATTTACTTAAAACATGTCGAATTGAATTTGACTATTAGCCTGTATCAAAAACTTTCGCTTTTATAAGATAGTCCCGACTACCAAGACCTTTTTATTAGGCTAAAATATATTTTGTAAAAACCCCTCCTATCAGTCCATAACTTAACCCTAACCCAGTTTAAAATATATTGAGAGCCTCATAATAAATCGAACGTGCTTTATCCTAATCTTTTAAATGAGTCTTTTATTTCAAATCTCCGTTCGGAAATACGGTAAAGTGCGGCTGAACCCAAAATTCCTTTGCCCAGTTTACATCGTATATGTGTTGGTATTTTAAAACGATATCGTTTCTTTGTGGTATTGTTTCAAATATTTTAGAACGCTGAATTCCTTTTTCGAAGTGAGAGTAACATTAAAAAAAGATTTATTTTAATACATGTCATTCTAAGCGATTGTGTGATGTTTACATTATGTAAACACGTCTTCAATGTAATTTATTGCAAAAGACCAGCCATTTAACTAAAAAGCTTTCTTCATTTAAATTCAGCCCCGAAACTATTTAAAACAGAATCGTTTGAATAATTCTGTAAAGCGGTCGCTATAAATTACTTAAAACGTAGCTCTTTAAACTTTATCATTATTTATGTTCAAAATCGTCTTTCACGAAATCCGTTGGGTACTAGTTCTGTCAAAAACATTAGACGGTAAATTAATCAAGTAAACTGGAAACAAATCCTATCAGAAGTGGTCCTAGCCACGTCGCCCTTCGTTAGCAGATAACCCGACTTTTAATAATACACAACAGGACAAAAACAAGGAGCTAGAGATAAGAGACCATTAACTTGGCCGGTTAATACAAAGAGACAGACGCTAAATCGACCGAATCCGAATACTAATGCCCTTTGTACGACAGATTTTGAAATAGGAACGGATTAATTCGTTCTTATTTGGCGCCATCTTCAATCATCATCTTCATCTTCAGTAGGCGTTCGATTTTTTTTAATACATCACGGGTATCGACTGCGTAAATTGTTTTTTTAAGTTACCAAGGAAGTTGTACAGGCACCTACAAATATTGCGGTATGCGGATATAGATTTTGGCTAGGCATGTTGCAGTTTTGCTTGCAACCTGCTTGCTTAGCTACTCACAGCGTCACAGCCAAAGATGCAACGTGCGAAATACCTAGGACTGTCGTCAATGATTTCTTTAATTATGTAAATATCACAGGACGTAGCAAACGGAGAAGAGTGGTATAGAAGAACAGGGAGACCTATACCCAACAGTGGGTGATTACGGGTTGAAATGATGATGATGTGTTTAAATATTCGGTTAACAGTCGGTACGGTATCTGCATGAAACCATTGAATTAATTGAAGTGAAAGAAACATAAACATAGGAATAACTACCTATGTAGCATACATTTAATCTTCAGTTCTATCTAGTCAGATAGTCTTTATTCGAAATTCAAACCAACAATACTAACGCTACCAACTTAACAAACGTACGTTCCGAAACACAATCAAAGTACGATTACAAAGGCGAAATAAAATCCTGTATCAGACAGTAGATCACGAACATCGGCCGTGAGTGCCTGGCCAATAGTCTTTTTTGTTTTGTTATAATAAAATCAGTGGCATGGCGCCGCGCGTATCGAGCATGCGTTATCAGTACCGAACACAAACACCGCTTGTCCATTAGAACGTAATCGGTTGTGATGCCACCAACACAACTTCGGAACGCACCTCGCGCATTGTCTCGCAGTTTTGAATATCGAATTTCTTGTTTTGTGCCTGTGTTCTTATTGTTTTAAAAAGGATTTGTGGAATGAGTATCGATATATTTCAGTTCGTAGTAGGTAGCGTATCTTCAATGGCGTTCTATGTTGGTCTAAGAATGCGATTGAGTTTGTACTGAACAAATCTTTATCTTCAGGGAAATTGTTTTTATAGGCATCGCGGCGTCAGTATGAAGATAAGTTTTCCCCGTTGCTACCACTCTAGTGTCTATATGGTTTAGCAATAAAACTAAGTTGAACGGAAACTTGCATTTTAGCGGTTGGTATCAAGAATCGTTTATTTGCAGGATAACGAGTACTACGCAGAAAAATCTGACCCTATCTATACTGACTGATATTGTAAAGAGGTAGAGTTTGTAAACTTTGGAACTATTGATCCGATTCCGAAAATTCTTTTACTAATGTGAAGCTACCATCATCTTCTGGTGTTATAGGCTAAAAATACGACGTTCCCATAGGATAACTTCTGACCTAAACGTGAGCGAAGCCGCGGGCAAAATCTAGCGGTTCATAAAGTCTATTCCCTATCTACATTATTAGCCCTTATCCTAATTCATTTGAGGTCGGCACAGCATGTCTTCTTCTTCCATACTTCTCTAATGCTCGTCACCTACTCACATACTACCTCCTTTCTTGCCATACCATTCTTTGCATAGTCCATCCATCGTTTCTTTGTTCTTCCTCTACTCTTATACCTAAAACTTTCCTTTCTATATTTATTTAAGAGACTTAACGAAGATCCTAAATCATCTAAATTACTATGAATTCATCCTAATATCCTTATAACTGATATAAGAGACATAAATTAAATGAAGTGGCATTTTATCTATGACAAATGGGTTTGTATTATCTGTGGCTCCGTCGGGGATGCTGATCGTTAAAACAAATATTGGGCTACCGTAGACTATCCTATGATAATTAGTTATTATTTGACAATGATTAAAGATGGAAACTGTAAAAAGATCTTTTATTGGGCGATAAGTGGTAAAAACTTGGATTTTACGGAACTACTTAGTAAAAGAGGGTCTATAATAATCTTCTATAGGTAATTTAATTGCATATGCACATGTTTAATTCTTTCAGTCCTTACTTGGTGTAGCTAATCCGAGGAATCGAACTGTGGAGACATCGTGAAGGAATCAGCATGTCCTAGATCCCAAAATTCGAAGACATTTAACATCTATCAACCCGCACTGAACCAGTGTGGTGGAATACAACCCATTCCCTCACATAGAGAAGAGATCTATACCCCAGTAGTGGGACCATTATAGGCTGATTGTTACATAATCTGTCAAAGTTCGGTGTCCGCAGGCAGTCCGTCTGATTGGAACACACCTTTATACTCTATTTAGTTTTGTTTATTACTTTTGTGGTAGTCGCGACTTAAAAACCAAAAATTAAAAAAAGAAAGCCAGAAAATGACAGCAACTTTCCACAAAACATTCTGAAACCTCAACGACAACGACAACTCTATTTTAATTTCATCAATTCATAAACTAAACGTGAACGAAATAAAACGTACAATCATTCATTTGCATGCAATCAGCGTTCATCTGTCAACAATGAAAACAATACATGAATGAGACACAGTAAATTACACCTCTCGCGTAAGTAATAGTTTAAACTCATACATAAACAATGGCTCCATGCATTATGATCTGTGCCTTCATTGATTATCTGTGTACTCAGATAAGGATGTGACAAACTCGTATATTTAAACTATCGATTCTATTGACAGTCGATTCTTGTGTAACGATTTCTATATTTGAAATTAATTGTAGTTGTATAGTCGTGTAGGTTTTTTTTCTATTACATGAATAATGTATCAGTTTGAATTATTGATACCTAATAGAGTTTTGGAATTGTAATTTGTCATTCTTTTAAAGTTTAAAAAGTGTTGTTTCTTTAAGCAGGAATGGATTGTTGAGTAAAAAGATAAAAGGCTTGTTGACATTTAAATAAATTATTTATTTATTGGAGGGCAAGACTCAAACAAAAAAAAAGTATTGTCGCAATTAAACTTCAGGAAAACAATCTCTGAATATTGTTCACATTACTAAATAATAGGACGAGCTAATTTAGTATATTCTAACCATCTACCAACAAATTATCTGAACACAACTCAAACTTTTACGTAGTAAATCATGAAAAATCATTTTATATCACATCCAAATACACCGATATCGTAAATTACAAGCGTAACAATATAAACCCCCCGTACACCCAATTCGTTCCCCAAACCGATCCAAATTGCTATAACAAAGGTTAGAGAGAAGCAGTTAAGTGGACGTACTAACTATACATATGCTATGTACACAACATCAAGCAGGCGGTAACATGGGGTAGCTAGGGACATACATTTTGTATGAGCAACACAACTCGGCAGTTTGAGGCATCAATTATTAACTGCGGTGGAAAAGACGAACGCTCGACTTTTTACATGTATTGTACCCGTTTGTTTGGTTTATAGCCTATTTTTGTGACTTTTACCGGCGTTTTAACGTTATTTTTATGCGCAACTTGTCTTGGATAAGCGGGTATACTAGTTATTTTACAATAAATGATGCCAAGAAGCTTTTTAATTATTTTTTTCGTCGATTTTTATCTTGTTTTAAGTAGTTCTGGAGAGGTAATGGAATATCAACATACATAGTTTGCAAGTGTGTTCATGAATATTGATAGAGTCGTTACAAAGCATTAAATTTTAAGCACGTATTAAACTAAATTATTTACCTGTTTTGTACTACTTTACTGCTGCTTAACATGCTGTTTTACATCTTAATCTTTCTGTAGCTTTTCCATTTAGACGATATTATGGGTAAATTATCTTTAATTTAAAAGTACAACACTAAAGTTAACTTCAGTTCTCAGCATTCAAAAATGCGATTGGAACCTTATTACGTACATTTCTTACTATTAGAAGTTAAGTATCGTAAAGCAATTTCCTCAAACTATTTACACATTCTAAAGGTCGATGGTCATTTCCCTGGAATCGTGTTCGACTATCGACAAATCGAATTGGAATCGTTGCACGATCTAACACGTAATGTTACCCACGTAGCAACATGGCCGCCCTAGGCGTCTCGTTTTCTTTATTTATTTATTTACTTACCCTGTTTCATTTTCTTCCAGTAATTCTTTTCCCTTGTATAAGTGAATATTAAAACTCCCCGAATTAGGGTGATAAGCTTAAGACGTGTTTCTTGAAAGAACGTCTTATCTCAACCGCTAAGAGTGTGTTTTCCTTTAAGATAACACTCTGCGATTTAATTTCGCGAATAAATTATTTGCAAGGAATAATGAGGTGTATTTTTCTTGGCATACAGTTCGAAATGGCTTGTTTTGTTTTACGTGAGCGTTTCTTGGAGTCTATGTTGGTTGTTTCTTGTATAATTGTTGCTTGTAGGTTGTCTCCTTAGGAATTAGGAAACAAATCCGTTTGCCGATTGATACGGGGGTTCTAAGAAGGGGAGTGATGTGTTCCTCAGTCAGTCGTTAATTTTTATTGCACGTCGTCTTTTCTTCTTATATTCTCGTACGATTAGGGGAGCAGGAAGATATATTGATACTGTCAAATGATGTAAATGACTGTCACCTGGTAAACATGACTGCTCCTATAATGTGTTTGTGTATTTATATTATATTTCAGTAATTTATAGACATATTATCAATATTGTAATTAAGTATTATAATATGTATGTTTTTTTACTTATATACAATTATTGTCCCCCTAAATAGGTGCAATAATTCGTCACCTAAAAAACTATGAAGTCAGTAATGTATCCCAACATTTTTAGATGTGATAGTGTTTCTTATCTATTTTAACTATTTATTACAAAAATACTAAACTAATTTACGATCCCAATACACATAGTTTATGAAAAGTTAGTTTGGGAAAAGGGCGTGAGTATGTGTATGTACTTAAGTATTCATATTATAGTCACTTCCACCACCCGTCGGGGCTGCGGGTTGTTCGAAAGAGATACCGCGGCCTCGACACAAAGGGCTAAGAAGGAACATGGGTGGTTTTTAGTCAGTAGAAGTCTGACACTCCCTACCGCTATGCCCAGAGCGGGAGGAGTCATTTGATGATTTCCCTCCCCAAAAAAAAAAGTCACTTCCACCTAAATAAACCCATGATAACGATCCAAAAAAATTTAAGAACGAAAATAATAACAAATTCAAAGGCCTATACATTATTCAAGGAGTTTTTACGAGAACATCTTGAAGTTTTAAAACGCTCCTCGGATTTATTTGACTGTTTTGATAACTGCTGAGGGTAAAGTTGTAAACTTTTATCGTTAGAACATTTTTATTGTGGAGTATGTTTTGAGTTTAGGGAGCTTTTTGAGGAATATTTTGACGTAATGAAAATTTTAGTAAGTGATTGTAAAATGTATTGAAATCCGTTGTGTTTTGGCTTGCTTTAAAATAAAATAGTTTTAGTGTCGACGGACAATATTGTGAAAAAATGGCAATGTAATGGACAAAACTGTGGTTTGGTTTTTTTTTAGATTAAAACGTTTTTTTTTTTAAATGATGTTTTTACCCACGACGGAACGGAGACACTATATGCGTTTGGGGTGAGAGGTTGTTTGTTTGTGTGTTTGTGCAAATACATGTTGCCATTTTTTTCTCCAAAACTACTAGTCCGATTTTGATGCAGTTTTCAGTTATGGGTTCGGGTTTGATTGGTGTATGTTCTTAGATAGGTGTTACGGTGACAACTCACCAGGGGGCGCTGCAGCAAACATTTTTTGTGCAAATCAAAGTTGCCATTTTTCTCCAAAACTACAAGTCCGATTTTGATGCAGTTTTCAGTTATGGGTTTAGGTTTGATTGGTGCATGTTCTTAGCGTTAATAGGTTTTCCCAAGCACTTTTACACGTCGGCGTCGGTTATTTTCAAACTTGATGCGGAATTTAAATTCGTCAGTGAATTTCTTTGGTTTTTAGTAGCGTGTCTTAATCTATTTGTCTATAATAATTAAATGTCTCTATTATTTTCAATATATTTTCTACAATAAACACTTAAAATCCGCCATAGAATAGATTTCAAGCTCTACGTAATCGACGTGATTTAACAGAACTGGAAATTCATGCGTAAAAGCAAAGCAAGCTCTGTGTGCTTGTTTCCATTTTACTTCTTCGCAGCTAAATGGATTACGATATAATTTAATGCACAGGTAAACCATGACCTAGACTGGGATTTAGGATACTTTTATCCCTGTAGTCAAACCAAACCTAAAACTATAAATTTTTCCCAATCAACTTTGAACCTAATGCTCCAGCGAAAAAGTTGATAGATTTGAATAGCTTGATGTACTGGGGTCTGTACTTTACAATAATATCAGGGGGTCTAAAATGGCCACTTTAGCAGATCATTATATGAATTGCGTTAAAAAGCGTAAAATAGAAGTTTCATAATAGTAACTGCGTCTGTGAAAATTTTACGAATTTTAACGCAATTTATATTATTTTCCTATTATGATCTATTTTCCTAAATGGTTACAGACCCAGTTTCCATCATGAAAGGTCCATTTTACGCCTTTCTAACGCAATTCATATTGTGATCTGCTAAAGTCGCCATTTTAGGTCCCCTGAATTCCACGCAAGCGAGCCGACTGAAAAAGCGATACCAATAAAACGTTGCTTCAAAACCGCCGACATAAAATTACTCTAAAATTAATTATCATTTCTTCGTACAAAACAGACAAAAAGTAACGTCAAATCAGCTTATTTAACCCCAAAAATTCATAGCCGCTAAACAGATTATTAGACACGATTTTGAGAGAGAGAAAAAAGGAAAAACTGTAGAGAGTTGGCCGAAGTAATTAATAAAGCAGATCTTAATTAGCTGGCATAAATTTGTTAGAACCGACCGCGTTGGTGGGATGAAATAACATGGAAGTAACGGTGAAACTGGAAGAGCTTTTCGTGAAGGAAAGAAGCCGTAGGTTTTTATGACAGTGTATTAGTTTTGTTATGTGTTTTTTCCTAAAATCCTAATCATTATTTTACCTACATATTACAAGTTTAGTTAGTTACCCGTGGATCAAACTTGTAGAGGTTTTTAAACATAGGTATTTGACTTCACACGGTACGCACACAAAACTTATGAAATGACTGAATATCACATCAGCAGTGCAAGTGCGAACTTTGCATCGATAAGACATCGAGATCGTTATCGTTGTCAGTTTTATCGAGCTTGTTATCGAATTTGGAAGTACGTAACACGCGTCGACAAGATTTCGTTCGACACCTGTCAAAATGTCGTTTTTACTTGCATTTTCGATAAAATCGTTTAAATTTTAGAGTTGTCTACCGATCGTTAAAATATTATTTACGTACTTGCGACATCGATTTGATTCGATAAAAGCTCATTTTATCGAGAATAACTGTCAGATTTATCGAATCGAAGCGAATCGAGTGCTACGTACTTGCACTGCTGGATGGATATTTTTATTTAAAACAAAGAGCATGAAGCTACCTGAATTAAAAAAAAAAACTCAATAAACCTAACTGAACTAACCTGACTTGAACCTAATGCTAGAGAGATAAAGTTCATGTTAAATAAACTTGACAGATTGTAGTAGCTTTATGTGATGAAGTCTGTACAAACTAGTTACACTAGGTGCAAAACGTAAATGCCCTCTGTACGTTAGCACTAAACATTTACAGATGATTGAATTTATTTTATATAATTTACTTCGATGACATTTTCAAACATTTTAACTTGCCAAACTCACATACAGTCATTACCGTTGCCGCATCCAGTAAACCCACTATCCGTGTTAAACTTATAAAATAATCAGCCTGAAAATGCTAATTGCTACCCTCCACGTTTGGCTTATTTAAGGGAAGTTTAATTGTTACCCGCTTTATCTAATTATAAAGACGCAGACTCAACTCGTAGCGCGGCAGCTAGTGCTGTGCCGTGTCGATAAATTTTATCTCGATAATTTTAATTGCGATATTGTGTCGTTTTATTTACACGTTAATTGTTAAATTTTATCTTTGAGATTAATGCCGAGTGGAAAAGTTAAGTTTTAATTAAATTAATTGGTTGTTTCTTTTTCAAATTGAAATATAAATAGAAAAGAATGTACCAATACTTATTTTTGCTTTCGTTAAGCAATTACGATTATTTACGATTCTACTTTTTATGTATTATCAAGGATTGTTAAAAGGGAATAATGAGCACAAGTTTGTGTCATGATAATTGTTGTCCGTTTATCAGCATTATTTAATAAATTCCTTCACAAAAACACCGACCAAAAATATCGATATCGTAACACCTCCCTACACCACGTACATTAACCGTTCTAATAAAGTTCTTGCAACGTTATAATAGACTTAACGCTTTGTTCAATCATTCATTATCATGCTACACACAGACCAGGATAATAAGAACCCTCCAAACAGCCCAGATCTCCCCTTTTCTCATTAGAATCTTCATAACTAAAGGAGGTGGGGGAGATCTGGAATAACTGGCTGTTGAGGTTCCACTTCGGGGTGGTCATATATCAGTCTAAAGTTTGAATTCAACGAATGAATTAACTTTATATTCATTTGAACGTCAGTTTTAATGAAACGTGAAATATTGTGGAACTTTCTGCGCTTATAAGTTAATGTGGTTTCGTATGAGTTTGATGTGTAGTATCAATTATAATGTTTAATCATTTAATTTCTTTGTTAACTCGTTAATTAGTCATCCTGAGACACTGAGTAAATTGTTATGATTTAAAGTTTGTGTCGAACCGAATTTCTCAGTGGCAACGAAGTCTGGATTTGTGCTTTGTTGCTGACAATAGGAACGCCCCCATTATATAAGGTCCCATTTAAATAGGTGGACAAAATTTCAGAAATCATTCAGACTACCAATATAAGGACGATGGTAAAAAAAGAAAATAAGAAAAACGCATTACAAACTTACAAGAAAATAAAACAGCTAGCGAAAATACACTAAAAGTGTTAGTTACCCAACATTTTATGTAAAAAAAAATGGGTGCTAATTAAACCAGCTTCTTTTTAATAGCATTATTTGCATCTAAAAATCTAACTTGCCTTCTAAATTACTAAGTCAGCCACAATTAACGAGCATCTAAATAATACTATCTTAGCCACAAGTTATCTTTTTTAAAGCCACTCTAAATACAACTCAGCATCGTGATTATTTTTTAGCATCTAAATTTGTAACATGGATTCAAACAGTAAACTTCTAAAATACTAATAAATGGCATCAAAAAAATATTCTATTAGCTTCTAATTTATTAACTCAGTACGTTTAAATTATAACTCATGCCACATTAACTGAGCATCAAAATTTAATTAAAATTGTCATCAAATTTTATATTATAGCCACTAATAGTACGTATATACTCCTGTCGTGTCATCGAAAGGCTTAAATATAGAAGTTCAGAGTATTTAAAATGACCTACATATTGAAGTTCAGAGTATCGAATGTCCTAAAGATCGATTTTATTTACATGTTGTGCTACAAAAGTTAGCGACAGAATCGCTTCAGAACGTCATTTTTATCGGAAAACTAGACAATAAATTGTGAAAACATTTCTGCAAGCAACTCGGAAGTAGCGCTCGCCGGCCGCTGCCGCGGCACCGCTCGCTTCGCTCGCTCGGCTCGCGCGCGTTTGGTCACAGTTTTAACCTAACCTAACCTATTTCCCTCAGTTTACAATGACGAGTCATACAATCTGACTGTGTCTAGTCAATTAGACAATGGTAAAAACATTTCTGTTACTAGTAGGTATTTTTAACGTAAATGTAATAATCTAAAGTGTATCTAAAGTTGACATTTTGAATACACGTGACTAACTCGTCAGTACATGAATTGAATGGCGCTCTCTGATTGGTGCAAATGGCCGGTCACTGTTGTCTCGCGCGCTCGCGCCAAATCTTGCTGTTGCTATTTTCACGATAAAAGAATGTAATGTATTATTTTAGATGCTAAGTTATAATAAATGATGTTGACTATGGTCGCTTTAATTATATTTTTTTGAGGGCCTTGTGTTGAAGCTGTAAAATGTAAAATGGTGGTGAGATATAAATTCCGTGGCTGAGTTAGTAAATTAGGTGCCTATGTATAAATAACAAGGACCAGTTAATATAATTGTTGCTCTTCACTTGACGCTTTCTATAGAATATTTAGAAGGCGTTGTAAAAAAGGCGAATTAGTATATTAGAGGCTATATTATTTTCCCGTGGCTTAGTTATAAAATTAGAAGTTTGATATCGTGGCCAATTAAAAAAACTGTGGCTCGTTTTATTATATCTCAAAAAAAATCACTTTAGTCAGTGTTTTTTTTGTTTAGATATCTTTGGTTAGACGTACTGAACGCTGTGTTTAAATTTGTCCACCTATTTTAATGGGACCTTATATAGGGTTTGAAAAGTAACTGGCGAAATGTGAATGTACCTACTTTAGGGTACACCTCTGCCTAAACTTTTGGCGATTTCATCCCATTACACACAATTTTAATCTACAACAGTGATAATGCCTTTGCTAAAATTAATATTTCTTGTTAACAATTACTATGGTACATGGCTATTTTGAATTGTGAGTTAATTTTAATTAATGTTTGAGTAAACCTTTTTCCAATTCCTCTTAGAAAACATGGGGACTATAGACCATGTAAGTTCTATGTCCTCTTACAAGAAATCTTTCAACTTCGCCTTGCACGTTAGTAGAGAAGATATAAAGATACTGGCCACCACTAAATAAGCACCAACCTCCTTGTATCGACTAATTAAGATACCATTAAACTTTTCCAACGCACCCAACATTAATTTGCATGTAAAGGAACCACGTTACACAAGCACCTAACATGAACTTTATTACAACGACAATAAAGTATAATACCATTTGGATATTTGAAAAGGGTATGTTTTATAGATGAATAAAGCTTTTAAGCCGAGTCCACATGATATCGCGAACGCTGTTAAGTTAAGAGTCTCAATTATGTAAGGGCTTTATCGTAATTGAAAATTTTTCGTCCTGATATTCTTGTCTGCGTACTTAATAACGATTAAGTTTTAAGTGTTCATTAGTGTGCACCAGGGTTTATGTTATAGTTGAATGGTTAACCAGCGTTTTTAAGAGTATTTAATGTTATGTACTGAAATAAAATGAAGATTAAGGTAAACGGAACCGTCAGTTCGCGGAGCTTGAAAGAGTCATAATCGTAAACGAATCTTTAAAGCATAAAGTTTAAAAGATTTGCGGGCATGTTTTTGGGCATTGCTAATGTGTTGTAGGAATTCAAACATGGTATTTTCTTATTAAAATCTTTTGGATACCGTTGAGTTCGGTAGCACCACAAAAGAAAACATTAAGCACGTCATGTCTGCTTCTTAAAAGATACTTAATCCGTTTATGATTTCTTCACGGTTACACATTTTCTGAAATTTCGTTGTACTTTCTTACCGTTTCTTCTGCCATCAATTGCATTCGGACTACAAAAATGGACAGATTTCTGCATTTTAAAGATAATTGTTTTGGCTAAATTAATAGATAACTGTTTGTTTTTGGATAGTACTTACTATTTTTGCTAACCACTACGTATTTCACTATAATAAGTAGAAAAAGGGACCGGTTGACAAAATGAAGTATTGGTTTACTGTTTTCTGGGGGAATTTCTAAACCATCGGCTTCCTGCTATCATCATCATCATCATCGGCCTATAATGTTCCCACTGCAGGGACTCAGGCCTCCTCTCTAGGAGAGGGATGGGCTATATTCCACCAAGCCGGCCCAGTGCGGATTGGTAGATGTCACATGTCCCATTCTATTTAGGGTCGGCGCATTACATTTTTTCTTCCATGCTCTCCTTACTCTTTCATATAATTCTTCACACAACAGACTTTCTAAATGAATTTCTTTTAAAAGCGGGTCTTCTAACTTCTTCATAAATACTCTATGATTAAAACCGCCAAACTCTCAAGTTCAAGAAGTCTCATACTCAGCTTTATAAATACTTAAAAAGCGGCGTATCGTTAACGCTAAAGTGTGTTCACCCCTTTTAAGTAAAGGCCGCTAAGAGTTAAGTTGTGGCTGTATTATCTAAGTACTTGTCTGCTTATTACCAAAGATATAGTTTCATAGATGTGGCTGAAGCGAGGCTGTGATGGTTTACGTAAGGAATCTTTATCCCCCGTCGGGGCTGCGGGTAGTTCCCGTCGGGGCTACGGGCTGTTCGATAGAGATACCGCGGCCTCGACACAAAGGGCTAAGAAGGAACATGGGTGGTTTTTAGTCAGTAGAAGTCTGACACACCCTACCTCTCTGCCCAGAGCGGGAGGAGTCATTTGATGATTTCCCACCCTCAAAAAAAAGGCGTCTTTATCTTCTTATTTTGAAACATCTTCGTCGAGAGCTGATTCACATCACTTTACATGGAGTGACTGCCTATCTGACCTCCACAACACAGGTTGGTAGTACTAGGTAATATGATATCCCATAGTACCTAAGACTGGTTGTCAGACTTTTGGACTATTGACTACCTGTAACGAATGTCCGGCAGCCGATCACCAATGACTTGACGTGCTTGCCGAGATCACCCATCCACAAAGCAACCTAAGCAAACGCGGCACCACGAGCGTCTGTTATTATTTTTATTTTTTTTTAACTTTGCCCCACACTAGGAATTTCTTCTGTACCGTGGGTGCGTTCACAAACATTTAAAGTCACATACACAAATACCCAGACCCGGAACAACTATCTGTAGGTCATACAAATATTTGTTCCGTGTGGGGATCGAACCCGCTACACGCAGTGCAGCAGTCCATTGCTTGAGCCACTGCGCCAACCGTGCCGTCAAACTAAAACTATTAAACCACGAACAAGAGCAAGTAATAACAACAAAAACACTAAAGTTAACAATCCCAGTAACTACTAAACAACAACCGTGCCATTTCCAGCAAAAACTTAAACCTTCGGTATGGATGCTCTAAAATTACGACGACCCGATCGGTTGCGCAACCCATCCAAGTTTGGGTTGCGGTTGCCGACTGCGGTGGTATCCGTCATTACGGGCTGGTAAAATGGTTCAAGGAGAAAATATGGTGACTGTTGTCGTTTGGTATACAAGTGAACGTGATGAGGTTGAGGCACTTGGAGCTGATAGAAATATACTTGGGGTACAATAAATGGATGAGGCTATGTTTGTCCTATAAAATAATATGAGTGACCTGTATGTAATCGAATCAGACGAGAGAGATCGAACACATAGCAGTAATCGAATACTAAAAAACCTTGTAGACTTCACTATTTTAGAAAATACAATCCTTAATCTATTGAGCCTAATAAGAAGCTCTTACTTATTCATGTTTTTTCTCTCTGAAAACGGCTTTTAACGTGTTACGAGTTTCATGAGGGAAATCATAATTAGACGTAAATTATAGAAAATCATAAACATTTTTCTTTCAAATTCTATAGTAACCAGATTTTGGGTGCAAAATACATCCAAAGCTTTAGACACTGTCTCCAAAACCTCGCTTGATTCAAAATCTTACAAAACGAAACTCATAATCACAATCAATAACTGCAAGACCCAACTCATCGTGCAACTAGTCGGCCCAATCTAGCGACAAGTCGCCGAATAAATTATGTAAATGCAAGCCTTCGTGTTAAGAGGGTTGGCTCGGAAGTTATCAGACGATGTACTTGACTCTGAAGATCAACTGCTCACTCGGAGAGCGCAGTGAAGCCGTTGTACAGCTAATGAGATTGTATGCGACTTGCGAAAGATATGAACTGAGTTATTTGAAGGAAGTAAACTTGTAGCTGTGCTGCATAGAGAATAATAATAATAATAATAATAATAATAATTGGTTGCGCCTTTAATTCATTCAATCAGCGAGGGCTGGGAATGCATTCACTCCCTCCGTTCGCGAGTGAACCTAACCCGCGAACGAACGTCACATTCTTCCGTACACTGCCGCTGCGACAAGACGCTGTCGTCGCTGCGTCCGCGCCACCGCGCCGCCCGCCATTTTTTTCGTTCTCACGCGTTATTAAAACTGCAAAACCACCCTCGCTTGCTTGCTAGCAACCCTTCGCATCCATTTCTACCACTCGCAAAACCGGACGCTGGCTACCAAGCATTGTGCACGCTGCCTAAAGTCAAGCTTCCACGAAGAAATCCTCAAGTCCTCGTGGTGCCATCGCCAGGTGAGTGAACTGCTTTTCTTTAGCTCTCGTCTGGTTGGATTGTTTTTACGGCGCACCATATTTTCTCCCGCTCATACTATAACTCGCATATAATCCTCGCATTTTTACCCGCATCGCTTCACCATAATTTTGGTCCTTCGAGCCGGATTGAGCCAGTATATACCTTTAAAATATTCCCCATCTCGCTATTTAAGTATTCCCTACTATAATTACGCTTATAACTGTGCTTGTTCAAGTAAATTACGTTGTTCATTATACCATTTCAATATCACATTTTTTATAAATTATAACTCGAACAACGGGAGCTTGGGTGACGCAACAAAATGGCGTCGGAAGCAAAGTTGAAAATGATCGTTGCAAAAAAAGAAACTATTTTCGAGAAAATAAATAGCTTATTCAAGATTGCAAAGAAAATAATTCCTTCAAATATTGATACTAGAAGTAAACAAGAATTTCTAGCCGCTTCTTCGAATATCGAAAAGTTATATAATAATTTTAACGATCTTTGTGATCAACATAATACATTATTATTAGAGATAGACCCTGATTATAAAATAAGTTTTAGTAATTGGAGCTCGTTCGAAACATTATTTACAGAAATCCAATATAAACGTAATACCATATTAGAGTCTACCCGCGCTAATGTAGATATTCCCGCTGTGGAATCTTACGTTTGCCGCTTACCGCCATTGGAGTTATTAAGTTTCTCTGGTCAACCGGAAAGTTGGCCACTGTTTTACCAATGCTTCAAAACTAACGTTCATGATAATAAAAAACTAACTGATGATCAGCGTGTACAGTATTTGGTAGGTAAATTAAATGGCAGCGCAAAAAATATATTCGCGGGAATAATTCCCAATGCGTCTAACTATCTTACGATATGGAATTCTTTAGTGACAAAATACCAGGACAAGAGGTTACTTGGGTCTATGTACTTAAATAATATACTTGACATAAAACCTACCTCGGGTTCACCCGGTCAATTAAATGATTTTATTGAAAGAGTTCACTCATCTTGGTCCGCGTTAAGACTGTTAGACATTGGCGATTTATCCGATTTCTTGTTTACTCATCTCGTTTTAAAAAAGTTAGATTCTCAAGTATTACAAAGTTTCGAGTTATCCGCCCGCGAGAAAGATATACCCACAAGTGATGATTTAGTTACTTTCGTACGGCATCACATAAAGGTTCTTGAACGAACAACAGCTGTTCGTCAAACCACGTCACCGCAAAATAATCAGGGGACTAACTTACAAAATAGGTCGCGTTCTTCTGCAACGAAAACTTCGCATAGTTTTGCAGTAACAGAAAATGAAGTTAATAATAATGTACCCACTTGTAAGTTTTGTAAAAAATCTCAACATACTCATTTATACGAGTGTTCAGAATTCAAAAAATTAGATGTAAAAGATCGCTTTAAGTTCATAAAAGAGAATAAAATGTGCATCAATTGTTTTAGTAGTAAACATTCCACCCTTAATTGTGGTTCTACAAATACTTGTAAACACTGTAACAAAAAGCATCATTCATTGTTGCATTTTAATAATCGCGAGACAAGCTCGCAACAATCGCAACCTAGTGTATTGGAACCGTCGCCATTGCCGGGCGCTCGCGCACTGGACAGCAGCCCTCAGTCGGTGTGTATGCATAGCAGCCATGTCGCTCGCGCGTCGCCGGTCGTGACATCTTCGTGTGTCGGGTTGAATGAATGTACTAATTCTAAGAATTCGATCGCGTTGACGTCGCGTAATAATAGTATAGATTTATCTTGTGACCAGTTGAAAACGTCAGTTGTTTTACCAACGGCACAAGTTTATGTTCCGATAAATGGAAAACGCTTTGTTATAAGATGTTTAGTGGATAGTGGTTCACAAAACAACCTTATCACTCTCGCATGTTGTAGAAAATTAAAACTAAATATTCAACCGCTTGTTAACTCGTCTTTAAAATCAGTAGGTACGATTTCCACTCCCATTAAGGGTTACGTGTCTCTTACAATACAGTCGCGCGTAAGTGACGCTCAATACGAATTAACCATGTTAGTGATTGATCACATAGCTGATCCGTTGCCTGTTCGCGCGGTACAAAGGTCCGTGATGGATCATTTCATAGGTTTACCGCTCGCAGATGAATGTTGGGACGTACCTGGGAATATAGACGCTATTCTTGGTACGCAAATGTTCGCGTTTGTTTTGCTAGGGAAAAAGGTTATACCAGCATCTACCTCTCAATCAGCTGATTCTGCGATCACCGCTCGCTTCATACCTCATGCTTTAGAAACCACGCTTGGCTATATTGTCATGGGTGAGGTACCTTCTGTCAACCATGACAGTGTAGCCTGGTCCTTCGGCCCGTTAGTAGATAATTTAAATAATTTAATTTTAAAATTCTGGGAAATCGAGGAAGTACCTACTGTTAACAAAAAGGGTCCGGAATATCAAGAATGTGAAGATTTTTATAAATCGACCGTTTCGCGACATTCATGTGGGCGATATATTGTGTCGTTACCTTTTAAAGGTGAACCTAAGTCTTTAGGTAACTCCTTCATTCACGCTCAGCGTAGATTGTCCGCGCTAGAGCGAAAGTTTCATTCGCTTCCCGCTTTACGTCAAGCTTATAACGACGTAATAAATGATTATATAGATAAGGGTTATCTGTCGGAAATACCTCATTCTTTGTCCGCTATAAATGAAGGCTACTTCATCCCGCACCACGCAGTTGTAAGGCCTGAGAAGTCGACAACAAAAACCCGCATTGTTTTAGATGCAAGCGCTAAAACTGATAGCGGCAAGTCGCTCAACGACTTGTTGCATACGGGGCCTAATTTGCAGGCAGACTTATTTTCGCTTTTGCTAAACTTTAGATATTTTAAGGTAGCAATTACAGCTGATATACGTCAAATGTATCTTAGAATTTCATTGTCAGATAAAGATCGTAAATATCAAAAAATATTATATCGCTTTAATGATACCGAGAGTATTCGTATTTTCCAATTTAATTCTGTGGCTTTCGGCCTCCGCTCGAGTCCATTTTTGGCAATGCGTACCGTCCGTCAATTGGCGGAGGATTATCGCGAACGCTTTCCTCTCGCGGCAGATGTTGCCATGAGAGAACTGTACATGGATGATCTAACAACTTCTGTACATTCTGCCGAAGATGGTACTCGTTTAGCTGACGAGCTGCTCGCTTTATTCAAGTTCGGTGGATTTGATCTCGTCAAATGGGCGAGCAACTCATCGGAACTTCTCGCTCACTTGCCGGAGTCGTATCGTGCTGTGATCGAGTTCACAGATGATGATGACACACTGAAAGTTCTAGGTTTAAAATGGATACCTACTTCTGATGTGTTCTCGTTCACTACCGCCGCCGCGACTACGTGTAACACCAAACGTGCTATATTGTCAACTATTGCTCGCCTATTTGACGTGCTCGGGTTCGTCGCACCTGTCATTCTCTACGCAAAACTTCTTATACAAGATCTTTGGCTTTCTAAGGTGGGGTGGGATGAAGAGCCCCCGGAACTCATTACTAAATGTTTCGTTAAACTCAAATCAGAATTACCGTTATTAGTTAACTTACAAATACCTCGCCACTTAGGTGTCGCGGCCGACTGTGTTATAAATTTGCTTGGCTTTGGAGACGCTAGTATGAAGGCTTACGGCTGCGTCTTATACCTGCACGTAACGAACCCTAACGGTAATATATCCATTCATTTAGTATGCGCTAAGTCTAAGGTGGCTCCTCTAAAGACTGTTTCACTGGCAAGGCTTGAATTGTGTGCCTCGCTACTTCTGGCTAAACTTGTCAAACAAGTACATACGGTTTTTGATAATCGCTATCCTATAAAGGATATTTTCGCTTTCAGTGATTCTACGATCGCTCTGTCATGGATTCATTCATCTCCACACCGGTGGCAAGTATTTGTGGCCAACCGTGTGACTGAGATACAGGAAAATCTATCTCCTGACCGCTTTTTTCACATCAATGGGATAGAAAATCCCAGTGATTGTTTATCAAGAGGTTTATTACCCTCGCAACTCATTAATCATCCGCTTTGGTGGTATGGTCCACCTTGGGCTTGCCATCCAACCGCTGAATGGCCAATTGTACCATTCAAACCGTCTTCTGTTGAAGGTTCTATACCTGAAGCAAAGAGCTCTGTTACTCTAACAGTCATTCCTGATTTGGATTCTTCGATACTTCTGGAGCTAGCTCTCAGAGTCTCGTCTTGGAAAAAATTATTACGCATTCTGGTATATATCTTGCGCTTTCTGCGTAAGTTACCTCTCGCTCCGGTAATTCAAGTCTCTGACCTTGAAACCGCTGAACTCGTGATTCTTCGCGAATTGCAAAGCAAACATTTTGCTGATGAAATAAAAAATATTAAAAAGGGTAGATTACCTTCTCCTTCTTTAAGAAAGCTCGATCTGTTTGTTGATGACAACGGATTGCTCCGCGTAGGTGGTCGACTAATAAACGCACATATACCTTATGAAAGTCGGCATCCATTGTTGCTTCCTCGTCGACATCACTTAGTCGATCTACTAATAGATGATTGCCATCGATCCAATTGTCATACCGGTTCACATCTTCTTATGTCTTTATTAAGGCAGCGATATTGGATCATATCCGCTCGGAATATTATTCGACAACGCATACGCCAATGTAACTTCTGTTTTAAGGTTGCGCCCTCTCATCCTACACCCATGATGTCAAGTTTACCCCCTTCGCGGGTGCAAGAAGCTAAGGCCTTTACTCACACTGGCGTTGATTACGCTGGGCCTATAAACATTACTATGACGCGAAGGAGGGGCGTTAAAAGCCAAAAGGCATATATTTGTCTCTTCGTGTGTTTGACTACTAAAGCCATACACATTGAAATTGCCTCAGACTTGAGTTCGGAAACGTTTCTTGACGCTTTCAAGCGTTTCTTGTCTAGGCGAGGGCCAGTATCAGTTCTCTATTCCGATAACGGAACCAATTTCATTGGTGCAAAGCGTCAATTGGACGAGTTATATACTTTCCTTTCTTCTAAAGATACGTCTACCGCATTTCAAACTGAATTGAATAATCGTAAAATAACATGGCGTAATATCCCTGCTCGTGCACCCCACTGGGGAGGCATTTGGGAAAGCAACATAAAATGCATAAAAACTCATCTATATCGTTGCATTGGGCAACAATTACTGTGCTATGAGGAATTGTTGACAGTATTAACTCAAATTGAGAGTGTCTTAAACTCTCGCCCATTGTGTGCGCTGTCGGACCAGCCGCATACAATTATTACTCCTGCGCATTTTCTAAACACAACCCCTTTGCAGTCGTTGCCTGCCTATGAGGTTGACGCATCTGTAAGCCTTCATAACAGGAAAAAACTGTTAGACAGTTTAGTCCAAAGCTATTGGAAAAAATGGCATGTAGATTATTTGCATACACTTCAACTGAGGCAAAAATGGAATACTCCTGATGTACCTATTCAGCCGGGTTTACTTGTTCTCATCCACCAGGATGATTCACCGCCGCTTCGCTGGCCTACCGGAATTATTGAACAAGTATATCCGGGTAAAGATGGAATCGTGCGAGTCGCGTTAGTACGCACTACAGCAGGGATTTTCAAACGCCCCGTCGTTAAGTTGTGTCCCCTTCCTTCGCAATAATTTAAACTTAATTTACCAATTAGCACAGTTATAATTCGTTAATCTTAAGTATGTAATTTAGTAAATCTGTAATTTAATCCACACCCTTTCACCTTTTAAAACTTAAACTTTAAGTCAATCCATTTGACCTCGCTCCGCTTTAATCTAAGATCCTCTCCTTATCCTTTCCGTTTGTTTCGAAAATCCTAAGGATTTCCAAAGGGGGGAGGATGGTTGCGCCTTTAATTCATTCAATCAGCGAGGGCTGGGAATGCATTCACTCCCTCCGTTCGCGAGTGAACCTAACCCGCGAACGAACGTCACATTCTTCCGTACACTGCCGCTGCGACAAGACGCTGTCGTCGCTGCGTCCGCGCCACCGCGCCGCCCGCCATTTTTTTCGTTCTCACGCGTTATTAAAACTGCAAAACCACCCTCGCTTGCTTGCTAGCAACCCTTCGCATCCATTTCTACCACTCGCAAAACCGGACGCTGGCTACCAAGCATTGTGCACGCTGCCTAAAGTCAAGCTTCCACGAAGAAATCCTCAAGTCCTCGTGGTGCCATCGCCAGGTGAGTGAACTGCTTTTCTTTAGCTCTCGTCTGGTTGGATTGTTTTTACGGCGCACCATATTTTCTCCCGCTCATACTATAACTCGCATATAATCCTCGCATTTTTACCCGCATCGCTTCACCAATAATCTTTATTATGAACATCTTACAAAGGTTTCTTTGAGGTGAGACCCTGACCTCCAAACTAGTAAAATACTGTATCATGAAGGTCAGTTCCTTCCCTTCACAAACGTGTTATTAAATACGAGTACAGTAGGTTCATAATTTTAACGTAGGCTAACTTCTATCTTAGGCTAGCAAACAAAAAAATATATTACTAGATTTCAGTATAACTAAAATCAGAAAATAACGGTAAAAAATAAAAGAAAAGAAAAAGGAATGTGCGTGTGTGTAGTTGTGTGTGTTTGTGTAGTTGTGTGTGTGTGTAGTTGTGTGTGTGTAGTTGTGTGTGTGTGTAGTTGTGTGTGTGTAGTTGTGCGTGTGTGTGTGTATCTATGTATATGTGTGTGGGTGATCTGAGCGTGATTGATTGTGTATTTCATACCGTTACAATAAAAAGAGATTCTATTTTTTCATAGTCCATGTCATTCAACCATGCAATAATTTTACTTTTGACTTGATTATTACTGAATGATCTGATGTGTTGAATGGACTGTGTTATTTTATTGTATAACCGTGGAGCTTGGACGTTGTAAAATCTGCTAGCAAATTTTGTGTTGGCTCTAGGTACTGGGCAATGCACTTTTCTTTTATTCAAATTGGGTAATATCGGAATGACCTGTTTGTGGTATCTACGTAAGACTTCATAAACATAAAGTTTACGAACGCTCATGACATTTATTCCTTCATATAGATCTTTGGTGGGATAGCGGTAGGGAAATTTAAATGCGACTTTTAGCAATGATCTCTGTGCGCGCTCAAGAACAATCATAATTGTTTTACAAGCCCCACCCCAAGCACTGATACAGTAGTTAATAATACTTTGACCAAGAGCAAGATATGTTTGTACCAGGAGATCTCTGCCAGCCACATCACGCAGGTTTTTAAACGCGAGTATAAGTTTCCTTGTCCTGGCCGCTACCGAATTTATGTGTGCACCCCAGTTCAGTTTGTCATCTATTATGACACCTAAATACTTAATGGCTTTTGATTTAGCTAAAATGGGACACGTGCAACTTGTATCGTTATCTAGATAAGGATTCCTGTTGCATGGGTATGTGTGACTCTTAATTGTAATTGTATCCTTTGGGGCGCCTGATTTGGTAATGCTAAAACAAAGATATTTTGTTTTCTCCGCATTTAGGTTTAACAGGCTGTTTTCTAACCACCGCGTTACGATACGTAAGCCTCTTTCAACAGTAGTCCTTATTGAGTGCCATGAAGTATCGTGAAACAGAATAACTGTTGATTTCTTGTGAGGTTTTATCTAGAAGTCAAGTGAATAGTTGTAAATCATGTGATTTATTTTCTGGGTATTGATGAATTTTATGATTTCATCAGATTTTATGGGCGATATGTAGGTGTAAACAAGATTAGACATAAGTATAGGTCAATTCGTGTAAAGCTTAATATGTTAGTGAGCAATTTATTGGAGTGAGTTCGAAATATTTTTTTTTCTTTTGAGTATGTGATGTCATAAAATGACTCCTCCCGCTGTTGGCGGAGCGGAAGAGAGTGTCAAACTTCTACTGACTAAAAACCACCCATATTTCCTACTGAACCCTTAGTGTCCGGGGCCGCGGTATCTCTCAAAACGACACTCAAAACGCGGTTCAAAAAGCTTTGATATGCGGTTGAGTGATACCAACAAAAGCTTAACTTTGACTTACGATCTTATGTATGAGCTTTATGGTTAACTTTCATCATAAACAGAATAATGTAGGAGTAACCAAACATGCCGATAGGGAGGTCTGTAAGGTCGCAATTTAAGTTAACTTGGAAAATTAATTGGTGAAAACTATTTTCAATTTATTTTGTTAATGTGAGTTTATGAGGCTCTGTGCTGTACACGGAGGTCTATTACTATGTTCGGTCTACGGGGCTATATAGGAAGTTCTAAGTGACGAAAAGATCGCATAAAACCTGCCTTTAAACTTCTTTTTCTATTAAAACGAGTGACCACAAATTTTTACCAATTCTTTATAAAGATCAATGCTATAGAAAGGTCTAGTTTCCGACAGCTTGACGATTTGTATCATCAAGATGTCGGTCTGTACCTAATATATTATAAACAAATCCTTTAACTTAAGTTTTATTAAACCTACATCTATAAACTAAACCCGCCCCCGCCCACTTAGTTACGCGTAAAACTAATTCGCCTGTCGCCATTGAGATAGTCGGTATTTAATTGACAGTAGTACAGTGCTGACACAGGGCCTGTCGTGAGGCCGCTTGGTGTCAGGTCTTAAACTCATGTAATATGCACGTGGGTGTTGAAAGTGGTGGGTGTTGATCATTATTAGCTTGTGTTACTGATATTTGTGATTGTAGAATTATTTGATTCGGTGAGGATGGATTTAAAATTTTGTCAAAGAATTTGCTACTATGATACTTACCCTTATCGATTTTTGTACCGTAGATAGACATCATCTACCTAGCCTTTTAACAACTATGTTTGAGGTTGGCAGTCTTACTAGTAGCATGAATACCATAAATGTATAGTCGACCAAGAAATTGGTTTACCACTTTTGATGACATCTCCCAGTAACATAATTATTCGCTAAGGATGACAGATTGACAGATTCTGACGTGAAAATAGCACTTGATGTTTTGTACGTGCAAATGATATTCAACCTTAGAGTGGTAAACCAATTTCTTGGTCGACTATACATGAGGTGACTATCTAATGTCTGCATATCTGTCTTTTGTTTCGTTTTCAGTATACAGCAGTGTGTTACTTGTGTTAGGTTAAACGACGGACATATTGATGGAGTGTATTCAGTAGTCGATCCTCGCCCTAAATATTAATATGTAAAAAAACTAAAACCTTAATTTGTGACGTAATTGTGGCCATGGCCCTCGCACGCTCTTCAGATCTCACTTCATTAAACTTTTCTTTTTCGCGACTGTCCTACGCCAGTTTTCAAATATGAAGGAAAAATGGATTATACCTAAAAGTAAATGACACACATTTTCTGTGATAAACGCTTTTCCGAAATATTTGGTATGGTTCTGTCTGTATCAGTGTTTTTTTTGTTCATATTTGTATTAGTTTCATGTAAGCATGCCCTCTTGCGGGTTTTAATATGTCCTTAGTTTAAACTAACAACATACTGTATATAAGTAAAACACATAAAATTAACAATTGTTGATGGCAATGCTTCTGTGAGGGTATTTACCCACTAAACTAGGTCTTAATCCTCCAACCAACACAACATAATCGATGTTCAGGTTCAACCATAAATCATGCAAAACAATAGCAATAACTTCAAATATTCAATGCATAAACTTTCAAGCAAATACTACAAAACAGTCTTATAATACCTTTGTCATATTGACACGGATCTTATTATCGCAGTCATATATTTAATATTTAGTAGTAAGCTGGAATGAGTCACAGTGTAAAGATAACCGGTAATCCAACTCGGCCCTTTTTGTGAAATCATACGATAGTAGGGCTGTCAATACTTACAAAACTTGCACTACACACGTAAAATGTAACCTCCTGTCTCATTCAGACAAGTGTAATACGATACCTTGTGCCTTGTGGTAAGAATGGTTCGCTCATCATCTGCTACTATCCGAACTATCAACCTTTCCTCCTTTATGTTGGCGTCGGCTTCCAGTGTAAAATTGTACCTACAGTTTTACCGTCTCTGACTCTGACCTTGACAACCCAGTAAGTGGGTAATACGATACCCCCTTGCAGGACTGGTTGTTATTAGATGTTTGGTCTTATCTCCTAACGGCTGTAATGTTAAAGACCTAAAAAAAATATGACTGTTGGAACCTACGGCAAAAACTCGGTGTATAATGATAGGCTACCCACATTACCCACTTACCGACCTTGCCAAGTATAGCCTTGCCTTTTTTTTGGAGGTTGGGTAATCATCAAATGAGTCCTCCCGCTCTGGGCAGAGCGGTAAGACTTGTACTGACTAAAAACCACCATGTTTCTTATCCCTTTCCGCCTTATTACAAAACGTAGTTAAACCTGGTTTAACTTAGACTTGGTTTATCTCGCATGACGTCTCACTTCAATAATATTCAAAAGAAAGTGACAGCATGCGAGATAAACCAGGGTCTAAGTTAAACCAGGTTTAACTACGTTTTGTAATAAGGCGGTTTGTGTCGAAGCGACGGTATGTCTTTGGATCAACCCGCAGCCCCGACGGAAAGTGTGGCTTGGCCTTGAAGATTGACCCATGTGGCTATTTACCTAGCCCTAGCCATGAATCCCTTGTTCCTAAGTAGTTGGTATACTGTTAACACTAAAACGTCTACTGTGACTGAGTCGAGAGTCGTGAATAATTCTGCTGCCCATTAGTGTGTGTCCATTGGTCGAGCTGGTGTGTTTACATGTGATACCGAAATTAAAGCGATTTATTGATGACTGAGTAAAATAGTTAATTGTGTTAGTGAGACAGAGTTATATTGTTCGATAGATTCTGGCGAATAGAGTAGGCAAATTGGTTAAAGGTTTAAATTAAGTTGTTTCTTTGACGGATTACGGAAAGTCATACGGTTTCAATTGTCAATGACTTCAAGTCAAGTCTTTACTGTCGTTAAAGCTTTCAGGTCCAGTGAAATCTACCAGAGGGTCTAGTATAGTTAAACTAACTTTATATGAGTGGTTACGATAGTAGAAATTTTAAAGGGTATGGGTCTGAAAAACGCTGTTGTAGAATTATTTATCAAAGTTGGACAAGAACAGAAGGAAATTATTTTGAAGGTTCTTATTGTCTCTCCATACTTATGAATGGTAAAGAACGACAGATTGCGGCTTTTGAACGTTGCTGCTGTCTGACAAAGTTTGATTGTGCAAATCGGATCTTCAACATTTTAAATACTTTCACGAATAAAAACTCTAACCTAGCCTCTCTTGTTACAGACGCCAAACAGCAGAAGAACGCGAGGCCGAACGACAAGCAGCGAACCGCTTGATGCTGTCTCTCCAAGCTGAAGCGCTTTCCAAGGGCTACATGCCCGAACCCCCGCCCAGTTCAGCACAACTCTCCGCTTTACACTACCAAAACTCAGCCAATGCAGCGCAAAACCAACCATCAAACACCGCTTTAAGCGCTTTACAAAACCTCCAGCCATGGGCCGGCAATCAAGCTAACTTTATGAATGCGCAAGCGGCGACCGCCCCGCCCCCTCACCCCCCTCCAGTCGCCTCGCCTATATGTTGATCGGGATTTTATTAGTTTTTTGTGAAGGAATTATGTATGAAGAGTTGTAAAGCGCTTTTTGTACTAGGAATGTTTACGCTAAGTTGAAAATTAAGCTTCAAGCGTTTGCAGGCCTTTTGATCTAATAGTAAATTTATTTAATCTGGCTGTATAATATTATTATATCGTTTCTGTATATTACAAAAATTACAGCAGAATAAAGTTCACTTTAAAACAAAAGTGCAGGTGTTAGCAAAAGTGTTATTGATATACTATTCAAAAACAAGTCCTAGTTTTCCGCTCTACTCCAATTGAAATGAATACCAACCTTGAAACTTCTTGACTACATGCAATACATCAATTATTATGGTTTAATGAGCTGAGCTATTTGAAATCTGTCTTAGAACTAGTTTTGCATGATGATAAAGATCAAATGTAATAAAATTATCATACCGATACATTCTTATAGTACCTATACTTATATCTACTCAATTTATAATTGAAATTCGCCTCTAGTCCACATTAATTACAATAAAAAAAAACAGAACTACTAATATTCGAAGCTCTTTTGTATTATGTTAAAATAAGTAGCAATAAATAAACGTAACTCTTTGTAAATAAAATTTATCAGTATTATAATTATAGTTATATAATTAATTATATGATAAAATGTGTAATAGAATATATTCATTAAGTCGGCTTAATTGAAATGTAGCAAAGAATTTGTAAATTAATAAAATAGATTTAAAAATACAGCGTATAAATAAAAAGTTTTACTGTTTAAGCGAAATATGAAGTGTTATTTTTTAATTCTGTAAGTATTTAAAACGATGTTTAATCACACAGTTTTGAATAATAATTATTGTCCTAAACATTGTGTGCAAGATTGTACTTAAATCAATTACAATATTTAGTGAAAACTTCATGAAAAATACATAATATTTAATAGATTTACGCATTTCTCATGAGTTTTCAACATATTATTATATCTCAATTTATTCTGCCTTGTATTGTGAGAAAATTAAAACGACTCAGTCAGCTACATATTATTATGATAAACACGTTGTAAAAATATTGTAAATATTTATGTAAGGTCATACAAATACTCTTCGTATTATTTTAAATTTTCACTCGGATCTCAATATCTAATGTTTGCATAAAAAATTTAATTAAGAAAATATGTGTAATTTCTCTATGAAAAATAAAAGTATTTTACTACTTTTCACTAGGTAACCACCCTTTTTTATTTGTATTTTACACTTTTTTACAACCAATTCTCGTTTTTAAATTTAAGAAAAAATTACGGCTTTTAAATGTAA
Organism: Diarsia mendica; assembly: GCA_949316265.1. Classification (NCBI taxonomy): domain Eukaryota; kingdom Metazoa; phylum Arthropoda; class Insecta; order Lepidoptera; family Noctuidae; genus Diarsia; species Diarsia mendica. The sequence continues at coordinate 9,885,832 of OX438909.1, forward strand.
GTTAAATTGTGCATTCCAAGTAGAAAACTTGTAAATATAAATGTAATATTAAGAAAGTAAGTGATAGTTTGTAAAGTAGCTCAATTCACTGTGAAATCTGTCTTTAATTGCGTTTATGTACCGGAAATGTAAATGATTGTATAATTGTCGAATTATCATTACGTTGACTACATACACCATGTGGACGTTTTAATAAAATATTGAGATATCCGTATGTTTTTTTGTTTGTTTTTTACTGACCTCTTAAATACTCGCTCAAGCGAGAACCGAAAACTACTTGAAAGAGGCGATTATGGTGCACGCACCAGGGCAACCCGCGAAAACGAACAGCAACTTACACATAAGTACAGTCAGCATCAGAAGTAGCTGAACATTTCGGAATTTTAATTCTTTTATGTACAGGACTCTGGCTATTATTTTTAATGTTTCAGAAGGTTATTCGTTAAAATAGTCCTTATACTCCAATAACATGTAGTAACGAGTAATATCTAACAAGTTTTTATTAAAAAAAACAGCTTCGAAACTTTGAGTAATGTTAATATACTTCTGATGCTGACTGTACTTGTCTACAGTGGACGAAGAAGTCTTTTAAACCGATCGGATAGTAGCGAGTCAGCAACTACTGTCCAGGTTTCCAACAGTGTCCACTGTTTTTTTAAATCGATGGGTCCCTGCACAATGGAAATGGGGTCTTACGCCAACTAATAACGCCGCAAAGTTGCACGTATGTCGGTCTTCTACAGACTGTACTTCGGAGAGTGTGCGCAGGAGCTCAACAAGCTGATTCCACCATCTCACTTCTTCCATCGAGAGACTAGACGTACCGCAGGTTATCACCCATACCTTGTCGTCTCATTGCTCGGCAGGACTTGATTCTGTAATGTAATGTAATGGAACCACGTCCCGGTCCATGTTCATAAACGGGACCTAAATGTCATTGAATCAAATCAAACAGCTCTAGAAAGAGCCTCCCCTTATGATCAGTCACCTGCGTAGCACTTTGCTACGGCGTAGCGCACTGGTATTTTCAGTCACAATACCTATACGCAGTGTGAGGGATATAAAGGCACGAACAGTAACCATGATTCAGATTATAGACTCCTCGAGATACATAGTATTATGTGTATCCTGGGTGGTAATTAAAAAAAATACATATATGCATTACATAGAAGGAGATGGCGGGACGAATTAGACAGGTTCCGTCAGAATTGGAAGGAGGACGCATGGGTCCGAGAGAAATGGAAGGAGTGGAGGGAGGCCTTTGCCCAGGAGTGGGAAAGAGCAGGCTAATAAAAAAAAAATACACAAGATCGAAATGTCTTACTCCGCGTGTATGATATTCTTTTAAAAAGACAACAGAGAGGGCAATAAGATCCCTCAGTGTAAAGCTGCTAGTCATAACCGAATGTTGCAGAACCGCATATTAGTAAGTATTACTACAGCAGAAGCAAAATCTCATTCGTAGCAATAGACAAACATGCAAATTCAGTAATCAATCCTTGAATAGTAGGACTATACTTCCTCTTATTGGGGTAGATGTTGAATTAAAACTATAACCATAGGTACCACTGTACCAGGGTGCCGCCGACAATACGACAATATATGAAAACACTGGTAATACTAATAATAATAAATCTATATTGTTCAAGAGAACATTGCACAAAAATACTAGTTCATAGGAATCACATCACACTAATATTATAAAGGCGAAAGTTTGTGAGTGTGTGAGTGTGTATGTTTGTTACTTCTTCACGCAAAAACTACTGAATGGATTTGGATAAAATTTGGTACACCGATAGTTTATAACCTGGATTGACACATAGGATAGTTTTATTCTGATTTTATCTTCCCGTGGGATAATTTTCGAGTTGCAGCGGGTGAAGCCGCTGGCAACAGCTAGTATTGCACTTGCTGCTTCAAACGCCTTTGCCAAATTAGATCCTTTTTTATTTCTATTATTGAATAACTATCAAATAAATTGTAACAACAAAATATTCAAAAAAAAAATATAGCATTACAAACTTAACGAATATATCAATCTATGTTATCAATATTGGTTTACTAACCTTCAGTATAATTTGCACTAATTCGCGTCAAGAAATAAAATTTAAGGAACTAATTTGGCAAAGGCTTTTGAAGCAGCAAGTTGGCAACGTATTGTGTTTAGAATTCATACCATTTTGGGAGTCGTTAACCTGTCGGTGATAGCCTAATTAGACCAGAACATGTAAACTGTGACTGAACTAACTACTGGATATATTCAAATGGCTTTTTGTATACAGACTGGGGACGTTATGTTGTTATAATTGTCATATGGTTGGTGCCACCCTATACAGGGTGCAATTGAAGTCATGAGCATTATTCTAAACCAAGACACTACTCACGATACTAATTGCATTAGGGCTACTATTACGCAAATCAAAAATATTTTGTTGATGCTACTTGTAAGGAAATGCGGCGCGCGTGCCGGCCCGCAATGACACAGTTTTTTTTTACTACTTTTAGTGTTTATTTACAATAATAATAAGCCTTTTGCAGTATGACTTACTACAATTTAAGGTTTAGCATACTAACATTAATAATATTTTTGATTTACGAAATAGTAGCCCTAATGCAATTAGTATCGTGATTAGTGTCTTAGTTTTGAATAATGCCCATGACTTCAATTGCACCCTGTTATTATATAGTACGGGAACCTATAAAAAAGGTAATTAGAGGTGATTTCATTAACATAAATGTTTTGAGTTCCGAACTGAGACTCCGTTAGAACGAGTCAGATTACCACAGTTGCCAGGAGTACCTAAACCAAGTAGTTTCAGTTTATAAATAAATGTTACAACTTCAAAGAGTATGGTTTTCCTTATACATCTCAAACGTTCTAAAATAGATGAGGTCTGTAATCATAGAATCATTGCCAGACTTAAAAGAGACCGACCAATCAAACAAAATACGGTAGGTAGATCTGTTCGTCATATTTGTAGTACAAAAAAGCGGCGCTCAACCAAAATTATACACTGCAAACGGGAAACAATTGTCCACAAAACTACTAAACGAAATCGATTTTAAACAAAAAACGTTCGAAAAAAAAAACATTTCCGTCCTCAAACGAACAATTTAACGACAATTAGACCTCCATTTTGAAAAATTTAATACAATTTTAATACCAAGAAGGTTTGATATAATAACGAAACATTATATGGAACGTGACTCCTGTGCTGTCATTACTGCGTTTTATTTTATGAAGCGGAAAAAAACTAAACTGATTGTTTTTGTTAACCCTAATATCCTTGTACCACTGAGCGACTCCACCGTCCCACAACTATTCATGTTCAGCATCCATTGACGCTTCTATACCAAGCAAAATTATATGATCAAAAAAAAAACAGCAATGGTTCTCGCTAAATTTGGAATAGCAGATACGCTCGAAGTCTTGGGTGCATATCAAGGTTAGTCTGAATGATATTTTAAAGGATGTCTCCACATAATCGATGTGCGATACAAATGATTTGACGGCGTCGTTTATAAGTCACCTTATTATTATGTTCATTAAAGGTTGCATGATTACCGTCGCTTATTCCAGTTCTTTTAAATGATCATTTTCTATAGATAAAGGGCAAACAAAAATTATAAATATAAAAATATAAATTTAAAAACATATGTTTATATGTTTTTAAATTTATATTCCCGCCTACCTATATTACCCTAAGAGTTAGGCAGAGGTGTAACCTACTGAGAAATTTCTGTTGGAATTTCTCTTCGAAGCCTCCAAAGTTTCAGACCTTGGGCACTGATGGTCAAAATGTAAGTTAGCCAAAGAGATTGAAATTCTTATAGGATGGGCATAGTGGCCATTTTCATACAATATTTTTACATATACATGATTAAACAGAACGATCTGTTACAAAGCATTGACAAGTATTGGATAACAATTTACTTCGCCTTGTCTCGTCTATCGCTCATAAATATTTGAATGTCTTTGAAGTAAGCATTTCGCTCTCTGCCTACAGAGCCACTTGTGAATTACGAAATGGGGACTGAATCATCAGCCTAGCATTTTCCCAACTATGATGGGGTCGGACTTCCAGTCTAACCGGATGCAGCTGAACACCAGTATTTTACATGGAGCGACTACCTAAAGACCTTTACATCCAGTTAGTCCTGGGTACTACGATACCCTTTCGTAAGGCTGGTTGTCAGACATTCATACCTTCAAATACCTGTAACGACTGCTAAAGATGACAGCCAGCTTAGGACCAACGGCTTAAAGTGCTTTCCGAGGCACAGTTGAAACTCGGGTTGTACATTTGACGGCACGGTTGGCGCAGTGGCTCAACTGCTCAAGCAGTTGACTGCTGCGCTCAGTGTCGCGGGTTCGATCCCCGCACGAAACAAATATTTGTATGGCCTACAGATAGGTATTTCGGGTCTGGGTATTTGTGTATGTGAGTTTTAATGTCTGTGACGCACCCACGATACAGGAGAAATTCCTAGTGTGGGGCAAAGTTTAAAAAAAAAACCCTTCATCCTAGGCAAGCATGGATTAAACTAAAGTTCGACCCTAGTGGCAGTTATTATTAAGCCACGAGCTCCGAAATGGGGATAAAATCTCCTACAGGCATCATTGTATTAATAACACAAAATCCAGCAGCCGAGTTCCACAATTTTGTCTCCAAATCAAAATTACCGGTATCCAAAACAGTCGTATTAAAATAATGGCCTCTCAAAAAAGTTTTAAAACAGCTTTTTTTCTTCATCGCGTGACGTTTTGCCTCAAATTAGTTTACAAAAGTCGCAAGGGCACGTCGGACGGGAATCGAAGCGGGGACCATTATAATAGCATGTAGCGTGCAAACTGAGCTCCTAGAGAATGTAGTGATGGTGATTTGAATTGGCGTTTTGGTAGTTTTATTTTTAACCGACTTCTAAAACAAGAGATAGTTTTGTTTTCGGCCAGTATTATTTTCCCGTATGTACATCGATTTCTCCGTGAATACTGATCCGATTAAAGTAGTTCTTTTTGTCATTTGGTAGCGGAAGCTTGTGTGGTAGTCTCATATTAATTATATTAATTTTACTCCGGTACTTTATGAAATATTAAAGGACCCCATAATAATAATAATTCTTTATTTATCAGACAACATGATCCATAGTGTTAGTAAACAATAGGTCCTTCAATATTTCATAAAGCATCTCCATGGAGCAGTGGCGGCCCAGTGGTGGCGGCCTCGACCTACAAAAAGTCGTGGGTTCGAACTCCAATTGATTTCATCACCACTGCTCTCAAAACAATGTAAAGGTGAAGGAAAACACCACGAGGAAACCGGCAATCTATCAATAGTGTATCTCAAAGAGAGGAGGCTTGTCTCCCAGCAGTGGGAACATAATAGGCTGATTATGATATATAGTTTCAAACGTAGCTGTCCAAGACTTTATAAAACTATCCAATAGATAAAACACACCAATCCACAACACTCCTACTAAACAAATGAACGCGTCAGTTCGACATGCGCTTTGCGACTCGACTCGCCAGTCGCAACTAATTCGATGTCATATCGTAACACGACAACATAATTTGACTAGTTCCACTAACTACCGATAGTTTGTTCTACTAACGTTTTTTAATAGGTTCGAAATAAGCTGTTTTGTGAAAGATGATATTGACAGAAAGACAGTTGAAATAAAAACGAAAGAACTAGCTTTTGTCAGGGCGACGCAAATTTTTATTCAAATCTAACAGCGGGTCCTATTGACAAAAGAAAAAATAATAAAAATTATGAATTACTAAACTCATCCCATCTGAGCGGGATCAGTTGACTAAAATCTTCGCCCATGTTAATTACTTTTTTACATAATATCTTTTTAAATTATAGCTAAGTATATGCTGATGGGCTAGGGTCGTCACGCAGTGGGTGCCAGAGCACGGGTGTCGTCGCCGAGGGAGGCCTAGAAAACGCTGGCGTGACGACTTAGAGGCTTTTGTACGAGATTGGCCGGAGAAAGCCGCACGCAGAGAAGAGTGGAAGACTATGGGGGAGGCCTTTGCCCAGCAGTGGGACAATATAGGCTAACAAAAAAAAACAAAAAAAAATATGCTGAACATTTTCATCAAAATCTGTTCAGCCATTGTGACAAAGGTAACACTAACAAACTCCCATCTTAGTCATCAATTAGTACTGTATAATACTAGTTTATGAGACTGGTTGTCAGACTATCAGGCCATTGACTTTACCTATAACTATTGTCGAAGATCAATTAATTACAGCTGGGACCAATGGTTCAACGTGCTATTCGAGGCACAGAGGAAACTCGCTATAGTATGAGTGGTCACCCAATTTTGAACCAACTTAGGCATAGCTCGGCTACGACGGGAAAAAAGTCGTTTCCCAGCAATATGGTTTACGCATTGGTTTGATTTACAGAATACTTGGTTGGCGACTCGTGAGGTTCCATGGAACCCTGACAATAGTTCTTCCAAAGAAAAACTGCAGTACGAAAATCTGTTTCTCCAACACGAAGCCTCTAAATTCCACAAAGACCAAAACCAACTAAACCCAATTAAAACATTATAAGTACATACTTAAAACAAATCCTTTCAAAACCTTAATTATTACGACCCTTAAGTAGTCGTAGTCACACATTTAGTTATTTAGTACAATAGTGGAAAGCAATTAGCGGGGGTAAGTGAGACTGATTAGGACTGCATCAAATATAATCTCGGCCTGGCGTGCAATTTGAGGTGAGCGGGGCCATGAGCTAGGATTGCGGTAGAGTGGGTATTTTTGGACTAATTATTTTGTTGAAACTCGTACTGCCCCGTTGTTGAGTAACTGCTAAGCATAAGGACCATCGGGGTTTTTGGAGTTTTCCATCAGAAATTACTCAGTAGCAGCCACGGATTACTTTGTATAATTTATTTCATCACCACTGCTCTCTAAAACGGTGAAGAAAAACATCGCGAGGAAACCGGCATGTCTTAAGACCAAAAAATTCGAAGACATGTGACATCTACCAACCCGCACTGGGCCCGCCTGGTGGTTTATAGCCCATCCCTGAGAGAGGAGGCCTGAGTCCCTGCAGTGATGATGATGCTGATGAACTACGGATTTTAGATTTGCGCCCGGTGTATGGCAATAGGTTCGCCCTTTATCGTGTCATAGGACTTAAACATAATTGGCAAATTGTTCGTGTAACATAAGTCTCTGCCCTTCCAGAAATCACAGACGTAATCTGTAGGTTTTTTGATTCATGCCATTATTAAACAAATCTAAAAAAAAGATAATATAGACTAAAATAAGAAACCAAATAATAGCTCCCTCTATGCCGCTTAGTAGCTCAGCACACAATTTGTCGCTTGACATGAGTCTCATTACCAAACCACAGCGCACAGCCTTGCACTGTGTGACCGTTGCTGTTAATTTATTCGACACAGCAATATTATCAATTTAGAGCGAATGTAGGTAATGAGAACTGTGTTGTTTACAAATAAATATACAATTAATATTGATTTTTATGCCAAGTAAGAATAATTCTCGTTTCATCTATGTCGCTTAGTAGCTCAGCACACAATTTGTCGCTTGACACGAGTCTCATTACCAAACCACAGCCCACAGGCTTGCACTGTGTGACCGTTGCTGTTAATTTATTCGACACAGCAATACTATCAATTTAGAGCGAATGTAGGTAATGAGAACTGTGTTGTTTACAAATAAATATACAATTAATATTGATTTTTATGCCAAGTAAGAATAATTCTCGTTTCATCTATGTCGCTTAGTAGCTCAGCACACAATTTGTCGCTTGACACGAGTCTCATTACCAAACCACAGCCCACAGGCTTGCAATGTGTGACCGTTGCTGTTAATTTATTCGACACAGCAATACTATCAATTTAGAGCGAATGTAGGTAATGATAACTGTGTTGTTTACAAATAAATATACAATTAATATTGAGTTTAAATCAACTAAAGTAAGACTTACTGTCATTTCTTCAATGTCGCTTAGTAGCTCAGCACACAATTTGTCGCTTGACATACAAAAATACAAAAATACAAAATACAAAATCTTTATTTTTTAAACAAAACGTTTTACATTAGTTGGTGATTGGAGCCTCCCTTTAAGCAAGTAATGCCTGTGTTAGGAGACTCCGCTCTTCCACAACAATATAAATCATACAGAACCTTAGATATAAACAGTATGTTTGTGTGTGTGTATGTGTTTGTGTATGCATGTGTGTGTGTGTGTGTGTGTGTGGATGTGTGTAGATGTGTGTGTGGATGTGTATGTTTCATTTTGGGTGTTGCAATAGTGCCTCAGTGTCTATGTAATTCAGTGACTTTATCCAATTAGTTAAAACTTTTTTACACTCGTGTAATTTTTTATTGTGTACATATATATTTTTATTTATCCTATTATAAAGTTGGCATGATAGTTTAGTGTACTGAATGGCAGCAAATTTCGTTTTAGTTTGTGGAACCTGTGCTATGAGATCTTTACGTCTTCTTGTTATTGCAGTTGAATCATATGGTAGATTTTTATGCTTTTTGAGGACAGTGCATATGATGTACAGCTTTCTAACAGAAAGCAGTCCACTATCCTGATAGAGACTTTCAGTAGGGTATGTTATCCTTTTAAAATACATAATTTTTATTAGTGCACGCTGTCCTCGTTCAACATGTATAAACTTCGATTTTCCTGCACCTCCCCATATTGTGATACAGTAGGCTATAACTGATTGTGCTAGAGAGATATATATTTCATTTAATAAGTTTCTATCAGACCCAGATTTCTTTTTTATATTTATGGGCACAATACATCTTAGCGTTTTAAAAATCCACATCAATTTCCTAATCCTTCCAGACACATGTTCAACATGAGAGTACCACGATAATCTCTGGTCAATAATCACACCTAAATATTTTGTTTCAGAAACTTTTTTAATGATGGGGCAAGCGCAATTATTGTTGTCGCATGTATCGCAAGAGTGTACTTTAATGTTGAACACTTCATCTGGTTGTGATTTTTTATAAATAGAGAAGCATATATAATTGGTTTTCAAAGTGTTTAACGTGAGAAGGTTGCTATCAAGCCAAGTCGCAATTTGGAACATGCCTCTCTCTGTCTTAATTTTAACATCGGACCAACTGTGTCCATGGAAGACAACAGCAGTGTCATCGGCATAGGAAAATATACTTGCGTTTTCCACTTTTAATTTACAAAGATCGTTAATGTAAGCTAGAAATAGGGTGGGGCCCAGAACACATGAGTCTCATTACCAAACCACAGCGCACAGGCTTGCACTGTGTGACCGTTGCTGTTAATTCATTCGACACAGCAATATTAGCAATTTAGAGCGAATGTAGGTAATGAGAACTTTGTGTAGGGGAATTCAATAATATAATGTGAATAGGTTCAACTACATTGTTTTTTTTTTTTTATATCGGTTGTTGCTGTGCTATTAACGTACTGTGGATTCTCCTTTTATGACAAACTATGGAATATGGGGTAGCTTTATAAATAAGATAGCCTGTCCTCGCAGTTTTTGCAACTTTCAAGACTAACACAGTCATAAATTCATAACCTACATTTAAAATGTTGACTTGCGTAATTATTAAACTCCAATTTAATCGCAAGCAACAAAACGCACTCTAAACCTAGACTCCCAACAAAGTACAGTCACAACGAAAACCATTTAATATTTTATCAGGCAACTTTTCAATGTTAAAAATTCTACGTCCCCCCTATTATTTTCAACACCCTTACTCGATAACGCTTTTATGTTCCCCCTGAAAGAAAAAATGAAATAAAGAGTAAAATTTAAGTTAAAATGGACTTTGACGGATGATGGCTGACCCGGCACCGTCTTGTGCTACAATATTCACGATGTGTCAACGGTGATAGAGTTCGGTACACTTGTGGCAGTGACTGTACGTAGATGTTGAGTTGTTAAGATTTAAGGGCTCAGATGCATGATCGGTTTTTTGTAAGAAAGTAGTCAATATACTTGTGATGATGTCAATACGTTATTTGAAAACAGCAACTTGATAGCTATCTTTTTAATAACACATACTTACACAGAAATGTTTTATGAGTATCCATCATCAACCGTAAGAGGTCCACTGCCTGCACATGGTAATGTAGATTTAACGAGGTCGCAAAAATATTTTTTTTTCTTTTTCATGTAGTATCTTACCTAAAGTCAGAGTGCCCTGCGATTCTGACTTTGTTTTACCTGCCGTCGATAAATATCTCTCAAGCATGCTAGTTTGATTCCCTCACGAAGTTTTCCTTCATCGAAGCAAGTAACAATCACACAAAACGCAAAACGCAAAAATCTGAGCTGCGTATCTCGGGTTTGAACACGAGATCTATGACTTCGCACTACTTCGCAGTGTTTTCATCACTGCTAAAATATTTTTTAATTATCAACCAATTTCGACTGTGATTAAATGCTTAAGGAAGACAAATATAATTATACGTATATTATAATATATTCAATAATGTTTGCTTGCCAACTTTATGGTACACTTTTGTACCACATTTGCTGCAAATAAATAATTTTTCATTTGACAAATCGATCGTGTGTGGAACCTCCAAGGTTGTCTTTGTTTATATGTAGATACATTGATGTTCCTCTGCAGTAGTTTTATGTCATTAGAAAGTTGTTTTTGTGGTTCCAGTAGAGAAAAGGTGAAGAGGTTAATGATGTATGCTATTTGTTTTACTACCATGTTACTTTTGATATGCCCCTTGGTCAAAAATCTTTTTTGAATATCATTTAAAGAGAAAATTCACTGAAAGACAGTCTTACCAAAGGGTCAACCCATAGGGTGATCCTAGTAACTGGGTGATGGAGGCACCACCCAGTTGCTAGTAACACGGTAAGATAGGTCAAGGTTAGACAGACAGTGACTTCTTATTCAAATACTACTGGTATTCAGATGCATGCATCAGCAAGTCTGGATGATAACCCGGACACATTTGGGATAAGCGCAATGCCATTTTTTTCAAGCAATCCAACTGACATGACCTTTAGTAAAATAGAAAACTTAACAATATAATAACATTGTAAGTATAACCAAATTTATTATTATATTAAAAACCTAACTTCAAATAGATTCCTATTGAACAAAAAGATAGATACCAAAATAATATTTGACCCCAGTGAACATCAGAAAATTCCTCTCACTTATTTAATCCCGTAATCGCAAACCCGTGCGAATTCAACTAGCCAGACCCAAATTGTCCAACATAAGATGACCTCTAAATTTAAAACATTTACCCTAGATACAACTGTTAATGTAGGAAAAGAGAAGGGTGAGGTAGATCAAGTTATGGGGTACAAAACAACCCCAACTAATGATATTCTCAAGAGAGAAGTTATAAATGTTTGGAGATCGTCACACGAATTTAATACAGTCCCACGCTTCGGTGATGATAGTGATCTAAAATTTGATGGACATGATATTTGGTGACAGATTATTGAAACTTTAACTATCAGCATGCTAACAGGATTTTGAAAATCTGATAATTACTGTGTGAGTGTGAATTGACGCGACATGAAGGATATTTCAAATTCAAATTCAAAACATTTAATTCAGACTTTTCGGTCCATAAAGTGGGCATAAGGACAAGATTGGTTTAGATACACTGGAATTGTATTATATTAGATAGAAAACTATGAAGTGCGTATTACAAAGACGGCAGCAAATCATAGACATACCAATGATGTTTAAAGATACAGACATAAAAAAACTACTCTATGATAGACTAGGTATGAACACCACAGATGTTATATGGTTTACCAAGTTTATTATCTTTCTTCAACATTCTGCCTGTAACTGTCAATGAACAGATTGTCGTATTTGTAATATGTTTTCTTTGTGTTAATGAATGCTTATTTTCGATGTCACAATTTACCAGCCACTGGAAATTTATTTATTTATATTTATAATTTAGTAAATGTGGTGTTACTCCACAAACGTTGGGACTTGATAGGTACCATAATTCTGCCAGTCCTGTCGTTCGCACATCAGAGAATCGATGGTACTAAAAGTGCTAAAGCTAAACTCGTCGACAAATTCTTTGCTGATTCAATTTAAATTTTTTCAGACAGCCATTTTAAAGAATCTTTGTTTTATTTGATGCTGATAACCTCACTATCATTCTGTTTGAAACGACCAGAATTAATACATTCATTCATTCAGTTTCATCTTCAAAGATTATTTGTGTAATTACTGTCAAGTGGTGGTATAAGTAAAAATTCAAATGGATGGATACTTGAGTACTTATCTACAATAAAACAAAAGGTCAATAAAATACCATTCAAATCATTCAGAAACATCAAACAAAGCACTTCCATTTATCACTCAAACAACAGATAAGAGAATCACAATTCAGACGCCAATTTCCACCCACTTTTTATTAACACATAAAATCTCCCAGCCCTCCATATAAAACAATAACACGGTTTTTGTAATTCCCTTGGCTAACAAGTGCGCCTTCATAAACTTTCCATCTGTACCCCGCAAAGCTTTGGGGTTTGTTTGTACCCCATGGGGATTAACCGTGTTAACTGGCATTTGATATTGATACAACCCCACATTCTAAAACAGACTCTAATGTTGCAAAAATAGAATTTGAATTTGATAGTGCTGCAGATTTGATTTACGATGTTTGATATTTGGTTGAAGTAATTGCTCTAACACGTCTCATTTTCAATGTAAATTCAACTTTAAATCTCTCAGCTCAAAACACAAATTCAAATACACCAGCTGTAGGTTCTAAAGACGTTTTATCATTGACATCAAAGCGTGATTCCCATAATATGTAATGCTTTAGTGCTGTAGCGAATTTTGCACTTGACTCTAGTACTGTATGGGTAACATCTTGTTCACCATACAAAAAGGGTGATAGTGATGGTCCCTTAGCGACGACTCTTCTGATGTCTGAATCATATTTGTGAATTTCTCACGGTCCGTTAATTTTGTCGGATTAAAAGTTAATGCGACGTGAAATTTCATTTGGTTTTGGTGGACTTTATGACGTATCTGCTTTCAATTTAAACTTTTGTAATTGGTGTTACAAATATTAATTGGATTTCAGACTGGGTGAAATTATTGTAACATAGGTCTACTTTAACTTTTTCCAATGACGGAGAGGTGATCATACGCCTTTTGATACTTAACCAGAGTACTGTAATTAGTGCCAAAATAACATAACATCATGTGAGCCGGTATTACCATTTATAATGAAGTTCCAGGTAAAAGAGACGAGCCTGAAATAATTGATAGTAAATGTACAGAATGAAGTAGATAGTTCTATTAAAAGTTTTATTGCATCATAGACTGACCTTTGTACTCAAGATGCCATGAAAGGAGCGAAGTGCTGGTGAATAAAGTACCTTTTACCAAGAAAATAGTACCTTTTTTTGGGGGGGGTGGGAAATCATCAAATAACCCCTCCCGCTTTGGGCAGAGCGAAAGGGAGTGTCAGAATTCTACTGACTGAAACCCACCCATGTTCCATCCCAGCCCTTTGTGTCGAGGCCGCGGTATCTCCTCCGACGAGAAGAACAATAATCGAACAATTACACAAAGTAATGCCGCTACTACTGGACCACCACTGCTTTCCTCAAAAATAAAAATAGTACAATCACCAAAACAAGCCAATCAATAACGCGTTAATAATAAATTCAACAAAAATTCGGGTCCAACCCTCACAATGATATCAGATGGTCGTTGCATATCGCGCCTATTATATAATGGGATAATTTGATCACAAGTGCGCGGCGTGTGGCGCGGCGGCGTGCGAGCGGCATGTGCCCCTTCGCAGTTTTTATTGTCCCGCTATGAGTGTAGTAGGGTGATGCTGGGTAGTAGGGCTAGGGCTGTACCCTGCGAAAAATAATATTTTTGTGAAAGCGCTGGTGAATTTCAGTCACTTCTTGGGTAGTTGATGTTACTTAGGAGTCCTAAAGTTCTTATCGAGACTCAGTGGGTGTAATGTAATGCTTCAAAAAAAAAATACTATGTTTGGAGTGGATTTTCGAACAGGCCGTTTTTTAAAAGATTCTCTCGTGTACCTATCGTCCTATAATTCACAATGCAAAAAACAACCGACTGCCAAAAAAATACAAGAACAGTCTAAAATAACTTTACTCCCAGCGAAGTCGATGAGTTTGTTAGTTTCATTCACTTTTTTGCCACCGAGTTCCGCGAGTACCTATATTATAATTATCTTCTCACTTAAAATAAGGTTTATTTCAAATCCGTTCAGAAAAGACAGAGCAAACATAAATAAAAAACACAATTGAGAAAATAATTCTTTTTATTTTTTTAAGTTTTATCGACCTTTTCACAATTTATTTCACCCACTGCTACTTTACCAAGAACTTGCGACAACCCTACTAGCTTACTTTTTTAATTCATCACTCTGGCACAGACAGGCAGTTACAGTTGTTTGTTTAGACAACAGATTGTTTTACAAGCAAGTGCTTTACTATTCGTTGTGTTCACGTCTCATTGATTTACAATTAAATATTAAAATATAGAGTTGTTGTTGTTTTGTTTTTAATAATAATAGTAAATTAAGACCCTCCGTGGTTCGGTTCGGACAAACGATATCGGACCGTCTGTAAACAGCGGGGCCTGGCCGTGTTAGATTATTCGGGCAGAAAAGAAAACTTACATTTGTAATCACACAGGTTTATTTAATAAGGAGGAACGACAAAAAACGCACACAATCGCATCTACAGATGGTGCGGGTGAACCAAAACTAAACAGTGTCAAAATCAAAATGACAGATGTCACTGCATTGACAGTCCGTTATAGGTTCCGTTTATAAACTTAATATAACTATTAGGCTAGTTGACAAAAAAAATCTAATTAGTCCGTCACATAGATTACTTAAAAATTTTGGACACGTATTTTTTTGCACGTAAACCAAAAAAGAAGACGATACAGTGCTTCGAAAACTCGTGTGACGTCACATCGCACTACTTTTTTACCACGTAGTGCCGTCAAAAGCCCCCACTGCTAATCTTTGACGCGATATAACTTCGTCAATTTTTATTAATTTGATAAAACAAAAAACACGTATCCAATATTTTTCGATAATCTAAGTGACGGACTAAACGGAATCATATTTTTTCACCCAGGACACATCCCTATTCTAGCAGAGTTTCTTCAGCTACCTATATCTGTTTTTCCGTACACCAAACGAAAAAGAAGAAGATTGAATGGCCTGTTGGTCTAGTGGTTAGTGACCCTAACTGCTATGCCGGAGGTCGTGGGTTCGATTCCCACCCAGGACAAATGTTTGTGTGATGAGCACGATCATTTGTTCTGTGTCTGGGTGTAATTTATCTATAATATGTATGTATTTAGAAATATATAAGTATGTTTATCAGTTGTCTAGTACCCATAACACAAGCTCTGCTTAGCTTGGGACTAGATGGCGTTGTGTGATAGTTGTGGAATATTATTATTATTATTATTAATAATTGACAACAGGTTAGGAAACCTGATGTCAACGTTTTTGTGTCGCCCATTATTATTATTTTCTAATAATTCATTAAGCTGGTCATCATCTGCCTAGCCTTTTCCCAAACTATATTGGGGTCGGCTTCCAGTCTAACCGGATGCAGCTGAACACCAGTATTTTACATGGACCGACTGGTGGTGGTCATTAATAGATCTTTGACAGTCGTTACGGATTGTGAAGGTTTCAATAAGTGGTTAGAAATATTTAAAAAAAAATACCAATATAGCACTGGCGAAAACATGTTTTTATTACCCACCAAACTTAATCAGCCTAAAACTATTTCATAACATTACTTCATAAGACCCCACTCATTAATAAAATAAATAAATCTAATTATAAGAAGATTATTTTCCAGAGCAATCACTTAACAATAAGCCGCAATCATTCCAACTAAGATGCTTATCTTCCGATCGATTATAATTCAATCACAAACAAATAAATTTTATCCCCATCACCAATTTACTTCGACCTCTCACTATTAAAGATATTCAAAGGAAAGTTCCGGTATTACGGATCCGCATAGAGTGGGCACGTTAGTTAACCCTCAAAAGCGCGTTAAAACTCAATAGGGCGGTATCTGACAGTGTCTGTCTATAAACTTGCGATTAACCTAGCAGGAAATTAAACAGAGGGTGCAGAAGGTACAATACTGGATATTAAAATTATGATAACTACAATTTATTTGACGCGGAAGCATAATGTTTTAGATTACTATTTACTCTGGTTTCTCTGACACACGTCAATGCTTTTCACCGTTTCAAATAAATGGTTAAAAAAATCGAAAAAATCTACCACAAAAAAAGATACAAGGAAAAAAAACTAAACAATGCAGTTACGTGAAAAGTCATTTGAACAATTTTACATTGCCATACCTAAAACCCCTGAAAAGACTGTCACTTCTGTAGTTGGACACAAACTTAATCTACATTTAACCCCCCAAGTGTTGCAATAAGTTAATTGTTAGCAAAGGGGCGAGGGTTACGAGCATCCAGTTATATTGTTATCGGGACATCGTTAAGTACGGTTTTGTTTTAGTGTCCCACTTATTACGGTTATTGCGACCGGGTGCTGCATTTGCAGGGTTATGGCTTATAGATTATAGTTGTATGATTATTTTATGACGGGCGGTATTTAATGTTGGTAGGAGTTTCAGAGATAGATTACTTATTTTGGTAGCTATGATGATATCCATAGTAATAATATTGCTCCTGACTATTTTTAACCGACTTCAAAAAGGAGGAGGTTATCAATTAGTAGGGATCTTTTTTATTTTTTTATGTATGTGATTTACTTGGACATTGTACGATTTTTTTTTTTATTTCGTTTAAAAGGATATACTTTCCAGGTGGTCCCATGATCATCAAAGTCAGGATCTGATGATAGAATCCTGGAGAAATAGAGAGAACTCTTCAAATTTTATAGGTACTCTTGCAGCGATTTGGGTAGTTTTTGGAAGAGTACTTTCTCACGCCGCGCGCCGCCGCTCCGCCGCCGCGCCGGTACGCTGTAAAGGCGTAAGCACATGTGAACCATTAAAAAGTGAAAAACAGAAACTTTTTAACAAAAAATAAAGCACAAAATACTTACCAACCTAGGTAAGCGCGGCTTAACCTTATCAATCTTCAGGTAATGCCGCACTTTCTAGGTTGGTTCGGGTCGAGCTCAGGGGCCGTATTTTTGAATCAATAGAATTCCAAATCGTGTACGAAATCGCAGAATTCGTATGATTCGCATACCGTACGAAATCGCTATTTTTGAATATTCATACCCGTGAATTTTGCAACGAGTGGTCCGACCCACTCGTTTCCGATATTCTACCAGTAGAATTGACGGAAATGACGTGATGAATTCTGCGATTTCGTACACGATTTGGAATTCTATTGATTCAAAAATACGGCCCCTGTAAGGCGTACTTGGCTATTCCGTGGTGGGTGAACACACCTGCAATTGCCTTGAATTTATCCCTTTTGTGGCCCAACATTCTGATCCAAACCCATTTCTCTACTATTCCGTAAAATCTAAACCACATGAAAATCCAAATAACAAATAAACTTACAGACTCACAGATAATTTTAACTCACCCGCCTCCCTAGCGACAACGCGACAAAAAAATCGCATCAGTAATTGAGTTGATACTGCGAGTGAGGGAGCTTTATCGCTGTCTGACTTATGTTTGACGAATTAAAAAGGGGATGGACTCGAATGTCTGGCCTGCGAGAGAGATTGGTCGCGTGCAACTAGCCTACACAGTTAGACGGTCTTTTGTGTGTGTCAAATGCCAGAAAGGCAGGAGATTAGTTCATTTCTGTTGTCACTGTGTTCAAAACTAAAGTTGACAAACGCGCACTATATCTTCTATTTTATTTCATTCTATTGCCGACAAACGATTAACTGGTTAATTAATAATTGGGTGCATTCCTTGAAATGGCCTGGGTAATTCCCAATTTGCAACAATTTTGACCCCAAAAACTTTGTAGAGCATTTTTTTTCGATGCGCGTCTTTCTTTTTTGCACTTTTTCTTATTACTACCATGCAATGTGATGATGGCTGTTTGACTTAATTCGCTGAGTCGGAGAAATATAAGGAGATAGGGAAATATGTGGAAATAAATGAATTAATTCATAAATCGATTATTGAACTTCCTTCATCAAAATTAACCATAAACGAATATCAACGCCAACAGAAATTCTACCCTATTCTCACAAATACCATTATTTATATTCAAATGATAATTTTACACAAAAGCTCTTCTTCCGAAAGACGTGCCTAGAACGCGTCTAAATCACGATGAATATTTAATTCAGCTCAATACCCACTTTGCCCAATTATCGAGTTCAGCCGGCATTTGCCTACAAATAGCTCAACAGCCCTGCTGGGTTTAACTGTAAGACAAAGTTCTGCTAATCGATAGTTTGTGGTGACTAGACGATTTAGAACGTTCTATTTTTGGAGACTCATTTGGGAACAGATATCTAGAAACATCATAGACGTATTGATGTATTAAAATTTATGATTTAGTTATGCCTGTAATCACCGAACTGATTGAAAAAGCTACCACAGCCCTGGAACACAAATGGCTATTCTTAGCCATTACTACGACTATGGGACTATGGGTGGATTTTAGTTAGTAGAAGTCTGGCACTCCCTTAATTCTGCTTCGCCTAGAGCGGGTAAAAAAGATAAAAAAAAACAGTACAAAAGGCAAGGGCAAGGGTAAGGGCTAAACTGTTTTACGTTCGTTACGTCACCATCTCAGGGCCAGTTGAAAACTAGCGTCGGGCACTAGCTGCTCGGCAGTTTGCTGAACTGGTCCTATTTGGCACAGCCGTGAGATGCACACACGCTTTTATTTTGTTTTGTTATTTTTTCTTTTCAATTTCTTTTTTATTTTTATTGTTTGTTGTGTGCACTTGTGGCATGTACCTACTAAATAAATGTTTTCTTTCTTTTTTCTTACACCCACATTTCGCCTGTTTTAAGTCCCATGCAATAGGAGACGCGCCTAGAGTCATCACCTGTCATTACAAATCCAGAGTCGGTGATTTCTACTGAGAAATTCCCGATAGAAAATCTTAATAATACTTTGCCCGATCTGGGAATCGGGCCCTGGACCTCATGCTCAGCTGTTGCGCTTGCGGTCACTAGACCAACGAAGCAGTCAAAGTTATTTAAAACAGTTAAGTTATTTTTGTATGTAGTTTATTTGAGTCTCAGTGAATTGGCGAAATATGGGTGTACTATTAAGTAAACATCTACTCAACCCTTCGGGGTTTACAGGCGTGATGTTAAGTTACTTACAAAAAACTTTTTAACAAAAAATAAAACAGACTTAAAAAAAAGTCAAAAATAAATTAGTTTCTGAAGTCGGTGACTTTTGTTTGTTTGATTTCATTTTTTTGCCACCGACTTCAGATACTGATTTATTTTTGACTTTTTTTTTGAAGGCGGTTTTATTTTTTGTTAAAAAGTTTTTATTTTGCACTTTTTAGTGGTTCACATGTTCATGGGTCATAATGTGGACAATGTAGTTTTTTTTTTGAGTGTTGTCGATTTTTCAAAAACCGCTTGTCCGATTTCGATAAAAAAAATATGGGACCATTTGGGAAGTATACCCTTTCCAACTAAAAAAGAATATTAGCAAGTGACGGAGTTATGACCGAACAAACATAAAAAAAATATAAACCTCCGAATTGAGAACCTCCTTCGTTTTTTAGAAGTCGGTTAAAAAAAATATCACTTTTGTCATTCTCGTATTGCTTTAAAACACTCGTCTACTATTTACCGTGCCTATAATATGACGTCATATAAATAATTCTGTTCACACCGCGACCGCTGGCAGGTTATCAGCTCATTATGCGACAGATGAAGCGATTAATTAGTCGCACTGTCGCGATGTCGCACGCTATCGATACAGTGTTTGACGATAGTAACGATTAATCGATACTGTGCCGATTGACGGGTAACATGCACGTTTGAGATTTTAACAGTTATTTTAAATACGGTAGGTTATTCATTTTAATGAAATTATGTATCGCGGAGGAAAGTTTTGAGGGGATGGGTATAAGAGTAGGGGAAGATTAAAGAAATGAAGAATGGACTGTGTAAAGGATGTTTCAACAAATAAATGTTTTTTTTTTTATACGTTGCCCCACACTAGGAATTTCTCCTGTATCGTGGGTGCGTTTACAAACATTTAAACTCACATACACAAATACCCAAACCCGGAACAACCATTTGTAGGCCATACAAATATTTGTTCCGTGCGGGGATCGAACCCGCGACACGTAGTGCAACAGTCCAATCGCTCATCCACTGCGCCAACCGTGTCGTCAAAAAATTTGTCTAGTCTTGATGATATGGCAGAACTGTCTGATGAGTTGACGAGTAATAGAGAAGTATGGAAGAAGAAGACATGCTGCGCCAACCCCAAATGAATTGGGATTTTATTGGGCTTTTATACCGAGATAGTTAGGTCTAGGTGTAGCTCGTATCCAGAATTGAAATTGAATTGAATTCATCAAATGGAAAAAACGGGTCCCATAAAGGATCACTCGTGTGTCAGTCACGTCTGTCCAACCATCCCCCCCCCCCCCCCCCTCTTATATAAATTCTGAAAAAATACAGAAATTAGTTCAATACTTAGGTATAGATTACAGGAAAACCTATAAGAAGTATATGGTGCTAAAATAACATGGAAAATCTCTCAACATCTACTATAATGGTACGGAACCCTTCATGTGAAAGTCCGACTTGCACTTGGCCAGTTATTTTTCTGTCAACTACATAAATCTTACATGCCAGGTCTACGGCGTAGACGCTAATCGCTACGAGATGCTACGCGCGTAGAACGATCTAGAACATGTATTTTCTTCACAAAACTTAGATCGCAATAACAAAAATGAAATTTGGGTATCTTTGAATTTTAGGAATCAACAATCATTCCGAGCATGAGCAGCTGAATACCAGTATTTTACATAGACTTCCTATCTGACGTCCACAAGCACAACCCAATTTGTATTGGGTAGTACGATACCCCCTGTCAGACTTTAAGCCACTGACTTCCTGTAACGATCTGTGTTATCTTATTGCGTGTTCTTTACCTACGACCCGTAGGTTAGTTGCCTGAAATAAAATTATTATAATTAAGTATTATTAACCAGATAATCGATCCAGCCACGAGCTTTTACTCATCTCGTTTCTGCGACATCTAATTATTTTTTCTTTCTTTCATCTCATCTCATGACATCAAGCTCATCATCTTAAACCATAGCCTCAAAAATCAATAACCCTGCAACGGTTAATCTCGTTAGGCTCATCCTAACTGGCGGTCGGACCGCTTTGTTCGGCACGCGCCAAATTGCGCGGTAATTGCGTTTCGATCATGTGACGTTGTTCGTAGATGAGTGCGCTGTGTAGCTTGACGACGTCGGACTGAGCACGTCGAGCAGTTGTTGGATGAGTAACACGAGGGCTTGCCAATGTTGTTAGGTTCACTTTCAGATATAGAATTAAAATTATAAGGGTAAATATGGGTAAAACTAATCAATTATACATAGCTAGCTTAGCTGAAAATATGAAACAGAAGTTTTACTGTTGGTTAATTTCACACGCATCTCTCGTTACTCATCCTCGCTCTCATGTGAAAACGTACTTCAACGAAACAACACACAAACAAAGTAGGTACTTACTTTCATTCAGAGCCACAAATCAATGCGTAGTGCCCCTGTATAGTGGAATTCTACCAAAGAAGCCTTTGTATAAATAAGTAAGTAATTAAATAAATACTTCCTAGCAAGTAAACCCACTAAACCGCCTACATTCTATTTTTACCCCACCACTCCCAATTCGAGGAGCGGCGAACGTGATGTGGTTCAGTAATACAGCTAAATTTAATGCAGCTATTAATAGAAACCACTAACTTTAATTAGTTAGTACTCGTAGGACAACGGGACGTTGGTATTGTATCATCGATGTCCCGCAGTTTGGCATACTATTGTATTAACGGTTTGTGTATGTTTTGGTAATTATGATTATGTGTAGATAGTTGAGTGGATACAGAAAGGTGATGTTTATTTGGAATTGAATTATATTGAACTTATTTAGAACTTAACATTGCCTTCTACAAAGTTTTTTTTTGAGTTTAATGCAGCTATTACCTAATAGAAACCACTTATGTTAATCAGTTAACAGGACAGCGGGACTTTGGTATTGCGTATCATTGATGTCCCGTAGTTTGGCAAACTTACTTTTGAAGAGGCTGCCTCTAGTAGTGCAAGCGTGAGTGCTGTTCTCGTATCGTACGAGTATCTTGTGTCGTAAAGTGTGCTTACTTATCATACTGAATAAGAAGTTCTTGCTCGGTGCTGCCGAGGAACTAATTCCTAGATTCTATCCCCAGCGTTAGGTTGCGTGTCCATTGAAGCGGAGCGAGGCTGCAGAGCGGAGAAACGGAGAAACATTGACCAGTAGGATTGCATAAACACTGCCTTCTGTTCCAGTGTGCAATCCTATTTAGTTATTTTATGATGGTTTCTTGTCATTTTTATCATAGCATATTATGGAACCTCAACTTATCTAACATAATATGTTATGGTACATTTTTGCCTACCCATCATGGAAAAACTATCATTCAAAATCAACAAAATCCACAAAATATTTTTTTATTTATAGTGTAGTAATTAAATATGGCGTTGCTATCCAAGAAGATGCAGGAAGTTATCCCACCATTTTATGCCCACGGCTTCACTCACTTGGACGGTCCAATTACGTTATAAAACCCTTCTCGAGAACAACTCTATCCAATCGTGAAAACAGCATGAAAATCGGTGCAGTAGTTTCGGAGTTAATCGCGAACAGACAGACGCGGCGGAGGACGTTGTTTTATAAAATATAGTGACGTGAAACAGCGGTTATTATTAAAACCTACATTAATCGATAGCTGCCATCAATACAAACAAGTTTTGTATAAGACAAAATTTTTCCGAGATATGAGCTTTTAAAGTTAAAGTCGATTCTCTGACGGCATCTACAGTACAAAACGTAATTTTCATAGCAGGCGGAATCTTAAATTAAAAAAAAAATAGCAATTTGTCTGGAGGTATTACATACAGCCTTTGAACTATCATATTTCATTGCTGGCTGTTTCTCGTGAAAAAATCTGGGATGCCTTAATTAATAAAAAATATTGTTTTTACTTTTTCCATAGTTACATGAAATGTCGTTTGAACTTTTTGACGTAAATATACCAGTGTTAATCATTGTTTAAATTAAATAAATACTTTTTTCACTTCTCATGCTCTGAAAGTGCTTATTTGTGCAGGATATAGGCTGCACAAAATCGAATTTTGTGCACAAGGGCATTAACGTATCTGATCTACTCATCAATGTATCTTTATTAAGGCAAAGAAAATGAGCCATAAAGCCAAACACAATAAGAAGCTCTTAAATAGAATTTGTTATTTTATAATATTTACTTTAATTTATAATAATAATAATAATAATTTATTCAATAAAAAGTTTGCAATGTTACATATTATTCATAAGGCTAGTTTTATACATTTACAAAAGAATTTACCATCTGTAACCGAACTAGGCAAAAGCCTGTATTTCGGTTATCAGCGCCAATCCCCTCAAATATTAATAATTAATGGTAGCCATCAAATAGACATGTTAACCTTTAGTGGGTACTTATACAACAAAAAATTCATCAAAACAAATTAAAATTTGAAAATTGATATTGTTAAAGTAAATTAATTATAAAATCGTAGAGGCAAAAATAAAAAAAATAAAAAAATATTAAAAATCATTAACTATTTTCCTCTACATAAAATCACAAATAAATTAGATCATTAAATTAAAATCAAAGAAGCATAATAAAGAATAAAATCCGAGGAAATCATCTCGAAAATTCAATAATATTAAAACACTTAAATAAAGTACATCCATAAAATAATATTTTTGAAACAAATAATAAAACCATTTCAATAATGTCATGTAGGTAGATTCAATGTTAATTAATACAATTCCTAAGATAAAAACAAAGCAATATTAATAGATCTAGATATTAGAGTTTGCCAATAAATAAAAATAAAAGAATTTGGGTGGTGTGTGTAAGTATGTATGTGGTCCTCTCTTTGTGTGATATGATTATGTAAGTGAATGAGTGTGAGAGGGTGAGTATCTGTGGTAAGCAGTCAATCACTTTGGTATATGCAGAAGCTGTTCAGTCTCATCGTAAGTAAGTTTTTGCAAGTATTCAGTTACCTTTTTCTTACATTGCGTTTTAGTCAAGGGATAGATGTTAATAACTTTGTTTATCTTATTATAGATGTAAGGTCCAATGAAGTTAGCAAATCTAGTGCTGAAACTAGTATTTGTAGCATCTTTCCTGACACAGACCCTATCGTTTCTTCGTTTATGTAGGGTTAGGGGATTAAATATTAGTTTACTGTGTTGTAGAAGAGTGATACTTAGTAAATAAAGCTGCCTTACGGTCAGGACGTCACAGTTCTTGTACAATTGGGTGGTAGGGAAGAAAATGCGCTTAAAGGTACTAACTTTTAGCACTGCACGTTGGGCGATCTCAAGACGCTTCATCGTTGTCTTAAAGGAGCCACCCCAGGAGGATATACAGTATGTCAGGAGCGACTGACAGAGAGCATAATATATCTGCTTCAGCAGTTGTGGATCAGCGACATGGCGTAAATTTTTAAAAACAAATATTAATTTACGTACCCTTCCACACACAAGTTTTATATGTTCCTTGAAATTAAGGTTGCTGTCAATTATTACGCCTAGGTATTTAATCTCCTGCACACGCTCAAGGGAAGGACAAGTGCAGGTTGATTTTGATTGACAGTCGTGTGAGACGATTTCCAGGGTACTAGCCACTCCACTTACATTTCTAATGCCGAAACAGACATACTTAGTCTTATCCACATTTAGAGTAAGAATGTTACTCTGCAGCCACCCCTGAACCATGTCAAAACCAAGCTGCGCAGCACGGAATACCTCTCCCCAGGTATCGGCAGCAAAACAGAGGGCAGTATCATCTGCGAAGGAGATTATTTCGCCATGGGAGAGTTTAAGTTCTGTGAGCTGGTTGATATATATCAGAAATAATGTAGGGCCCAGGATGCTGCCCTGCGGTACTCCGTGTGTGATTGGGAGGTCATCACTCCTATGCGTATCGAGACGAACACATTGAGATCGCCCAGACAGATAGCTTTTGAAAAGCTCATGCTGCACGCCTCTAATCCCCAACCTTTCCAGCTTACTCAGGAGGATGGAGACAGAAATCGTATCAAAAGCCTTTGCCAGGTCGAGGAAGATAGTAAGACATTTTTTTCTGGTATCTAAGTTAGAGCTTATGTAATTTGTAAGTTTATTGACAGCTTGCTCAGTCGACTTACCCTGCCGAAAACCGAATTGATTGGAAGACAAAAAATTGTTATTTTCCAAATAGTCTACCAGTCTTGAATTAATAACTCTTTCAAGGATCTTTGACAGTGCTGGCAAGATTGAAATTGGCCTATAGTTAATGATACGATCTCTATCTCCACTCTTATGAATTGGAACAATCTCTGCCTTCTTCAGGCAATCCGGGAACACTCCCGACTGCAGACATCTGTTGAATATTTTAGTTAAGGGAGGTAAAAGAATGTTTTTATATGTTTTCAAAAATTCAGCACTAATATTATCACTCCCACTGGCACAGTTTGACTTTAGTCCAAGGATGAGACGTTCAACCTCCGCTTCAGTGGTGTCCATTAATACAAACGAATTGACTGGATCTGTATCAGTACTTGTAGTTGGTGCAATACTGTTTGGCGTTTGTCTGTTTTTTTCGTGAATTTTGTCTGCCAATGTACTTCCCACGTTAACAAAGTAGCTATTAACTTCATTGAGAGATTTGTCAGGATTTGCTGATATGGTAAGTAGCTCCTTTGCAGTAACAGTTTTATTTGATGTATTTGTGATGTCTTTGAGGGGGTGGGTCTGGGCTTATGCTTTTGCGATTTTACAGCGACATGCTTTGCACACGCACGGGTGGTAGTATAAACCCAGGCCTATCCTACTGCCTCCCTCAGAGGCGGTAGGATGGCGGGGTCTTGAGGGGGAGCGCCACGGTCGTGTAGATCCTCAAGGCAAGTCTGGGGGATTCACCTTCACGAGGTTGCCACCCTGTTTCTTGGTCTAGTTCCATAAGAAATAGACGCAACAAAAACTCCCGGGCGCTTTTTCGCATTCCCGAAAGCCAAATACCAGGCCTAGGGTGATCCCACACCCCACTCCCATGATCCTACGCCCAGTCCCTCCCTCCCGTATCCCTCTTCTCCTTTCGGTCCATGAGGACGGGTAACCTCATTTCCAAAAAAGCCCACCACCAATCCAATGAAATGCAGAGAGGAAAAATAATTATTCCCCAGGCAGGTACCGGCAATGCCGGAGAATCCTGCACCGACTCGTCGGTCTGCCTCCACCGTAATCTGGGGGGGGGCACCAATCTGCCTAGTGCTGCGCCTTCTGCGCAGCTGGCTGCTTCGGCGCCAACAGCTTTGGCTGCGGCTCACGCGCCATCCATCACGACTACGGCTGCAACTTCTGCACCTACTGACCCCAAGACGGCTGCGACTCCTGCGCCAATTTCCCTGACGAATGTCACACCTCCCACGATGGCCTGGAAGCAGAGCATCGTTCGGAACAGTGTGACAAACAATCCTGAAAATGACGATAACAGAGCTCGACAATCCAGTCTTAGCAACGAACTCCGCGTGCTGGCATCCCAGCGCGAGAAGATCGAGGCTAGGCTGAGGGACATGACCTCTCTCGGGACGGGAAAGGAAGTGGAATCCGACGGTTCTGGGTTTATCTCTGTGGACGAAGTACGCTGGCTGAAGTCAAATTGCGGAAAGATCCGAAACAGGGAAAGAGTACTCAACAGCCGTTTGAGCAAGATTTGCGAGGGCAATAGCCAGCGCGAAGCACAAACGGCTAGTTGTAAGGGAGTACGCGACCGGCTGCAGACATGCGAAGGGGAAACCCAGCGCGTGAAGCAGTCGGACGCGGAAACGAGCGGGCAGGGAACAGTGCGCGAGGGGGAAACCCAGCGCGAGAGATCACTGCCCGCACCAGGACCATCCGGAGGAAACGACCGGAACCGCGACGAGACCGTAGACCGACGACGCACGAAAAAGAAGCGAGGCAAGCGGTCTGGGTTTCTGCACCGGGTATCCCTGGCACAGAGCACTGTGCCAAGCTCCTCGGAACCGCAACCTGGCCCAAGTGGACAGGGAGCGGCGAAGAGGGAGCGCCCGGACGACACGGCATCACCGAGTACGCTCCAGGGGGACGCCAAGCGCAGTAAAACCGAGGCCGCTCAAGGGGAGCGGAGAACCTACGCGCGGGCCACGAAGGATATTCCTGCGCGACTCGCCGTGGCAATCTGCCTCTCGCCTCCATCCCGAGACTTGACGACTGTGGAGTTCGAGCACATCAAGCTCAGCCTCGAGAGCCTCATCATGGAGACGTGCCTAACCGATCCCACCAAAGTCCCGGCTTTCCGTGGCCTCCCAAGGGAAGCGGACGGCACGGTCCACGTGTGGTGCGAGAACGACAACGCCCTGACTTGGCTGACCCAGAACGTACCCAAAGTCAAAATGCCCAATACTGACGAGACACTGACGGTAGTTAAACAGTCCGACATACCGACCCGGGTTCGGGTGGCGCTCTTCGTACCTCGGTACAAAGGGGAGGTACCAGTGCTCCAGACGCTCCTGGCCTGCCAGAACCCGTGGTACAGCTTCGGTAGGTGGACGATGCTCAGGGCGACAGCAGTCGGTGGCGAAAACTACGGGACTTACATGACCCTGGCTATCCCACCGGACGAAGTCCAGAAGGTTCTGGAGAGGGAGCGACGGGTATCGTACCTACTTGGGTCGATATACGTGCGTTTCCTCTCCAAAACCGCCCCCTCTGACACGGACAACGACACTGAACGGACGAAACCGACTCCGACCGACAATGACCCGACGATGACGCACCTGGAGGAGGAGATGGCCAGAGCGGCGATGGCTGATGCCGACGCTGCGGAAAGGCAAACCTCACCACCAGGGTGGTCGGAGCAGATGCTCCTATCACCGCCACCGGCACCGAACGAAGACCAGCATGGGCTGGAAGAGGGGGGCGAATCATCCAATGGATCGACCTCCTCCTAACTCCACCCCACTGCCGCCCCCATTCCGTCCCCTAAACATCATCCAGGCCAACCTCCAGCATAGCCAGACGGCTACCGCCTGCCTGCGCAGAGCACTGGAGATGGAACCCCGAACCATTGCACTCATCCAAGAGCCGTGGATCCGCAACAACAGAGTATGCGGCCTAGGTAACATTGGAGGTAAGCTGATCCTCGACACACAAGGCACAGATAAACCACGAACCTGTGCTTACATACCCAAAGATGTACCCACCACCACACTCACGCAATTATGTTCCAGAGATCTAACAGCCGTCAGGCTCAAAACCGACGGTGACGCACCCGACATCGTCCTGGCCTCGGTATACATGCCTGGCGAGGAGGAAGACTGCCCACCGAAAGAGATGGCTGACCTGATAAGGTACTGTGAAGGCACCAACCTGGACCTGGTCATCTGCACGGACTCAAACGCCCATCACCCGCTTTGGGGTTGCAACAAAGCCAACACTAGAGGTGAGGTACTATGCACATATTTGTTCTCAACTAACCTTAACATCGCAAACCGCGGCTCGGAACCCACTTGGGTCACATCGCGCGGACAGACGATTATCGACCTAACGTTGGTTTCGGAAGGCGCGGCAAAACTTATCTCTGACTGGCACGTATCCAACGAGCCTTCCTGCTCTGATCATAGAAGGATTCGCTTCTCACTTACTGCTAACATAAAAAAACCCGAACCTAGACGCAACCCACGCCGTACAAATGTACCTGGCTACAAACGGCTGTTGGCCTCACTACTAACACAGCACCAAACGCCCCAAATTCTAATGGACCCCAAACAACTTGAAGAAACCGTAACAAAACTCTCGGAATTTATAATTGAAGCTTACCACGCGTGCTGCAAGCTAAGAGATCCAAACACCAAGAGCAAGGGCAACTCCTGGTGGAACGCGGAACTTAGTAAGCTCAGGCAATCTATGCGTAAACAATTTAACAGAGCCAAAAACTCCAGACTACCAGAAGACTGGGACACATTTAAGAAAACACAATACATCTTCAAAAAACAAGTCAGGAACGCCAGCAGGGCGGCCTGGCGGAGGTTCTGCGAAGAAATTGAATCGAACAGCGAAGCCGCGCGTGTGAGGAAGATCCTATCCACCGATCAAGATCGCACCCTCGGGTCGCTGAAAACCCCAGACAACACATACACCAAGTCGGACCACGAAACAAGTAAAGTTCTCTTGGAAACCCACTTCCCGGACTGCAGTCTATCCGAGGACAGAACCTGGGCAAGTGAGCCAACGCACATCCCGGATGACCAAGACTGGGCCAGAGCCCGCACCATAGTAACCGCAGAAAGAATAAAATGGGCGATAAAGACCTTTAAACCATACAAGTCCGCAGGCTTGGACACAATCTTCCCCGCCCTACTGCAATGGGGAGTAGAAGCTCTAACGCCATGGCTGACCGCCATCTACCAAGCCTGCATAGCACAGAAATATATACCATTAGCATGGCGAGAGGTGAAAGTCATTTTCATCCCTAAACCAGGAAAACCAGACTACACACAACCCAAGGCGTACAGACCGATAAGCCTAACATCTTTCTTACTGAAAACCCTCGAGAGACTCTGCGATCGACACATTCGGGACGGACCTCTTCGGGAACGACCACTTCACAAACAACAACACGCGTATTCCACAGGTAAATCAACAGAAACTGCGCTGCATAATGTGATCTCCAAGATCGAATGTGCAGTGGACCACAAATGCTCGTCATTAGCTGTCTTCATTGACATAGAAGGCGCTTTTGACAAAACCATCTTCCATAGCATCAACGCAGCCCTCGAGGAACACGGTGTGGACTCGACACTGCGAGGATGGATCACAAACATGCTCAGACTGAGAGCCGTACAAGTTACGGTGAATGACACTACTAGAGCCATAGTGGCCAAGGGATGCCCCCAAGGTGGTGTCCTCTCGCCACTACTGTGGAACCTCGTAGTAGACAGCCTCATTAAACGCCTAAATAGTGGGGGCTACTACACGGTGGGTTATGCGGACGACCTGACCACAATACTAAACGGCACACACGAAAACACACTATGCAACCTTATGCGCCAAGCACTAAGAATAGTTGAGGACTGGTGCAAGGAATACAAACTAGCAGTGAACCCTACCAAAACGGAACTCGTCCTCTTCACAAAGAAAAGGAAGTTGGCAACGCTACAATTGCCAAGCTTCTTTGGGACAACCCTAAGCCTATCGACTGAAACCAAATACCTGGGCATCTTTTTGGATAAACAGCTGAACTGGGCAAAACACACTGAGCACACCATCACAAAAGCCAGTATAGCTCTATGGCAATGTAAGAGACTCCTGGGAAGAAACTGGGGCTTAAGCCCCAAAATAACCTACTGGCTATACACCACAGTTATCCGACCAATCATCACATACGGCTCTTTAGTTTGGTGGCCTAGGACCAACCTAAGTACAACCCAAAAGGATCTCGAGAAACTACAAAGGCTGGCCTGCGTAGCAATCACCGGCAGCATGAGAACTTCCCCCACTGCTGCCTTACAGGTGATGCTGGGGCTACCTCCCCTGCATCTCGTCATAAGAGAGGAGGCGGCCTTAGCGACTTTCAGACTCGAAGTATCCGGTATCCTAAGAAATGACTCGAGAATCAAACACACACGCATCAGAGAAGATGCAATCAAGGAACAGCCAATGATGACATCACCCATCGACAGAACCCTGAAGACCCATTGCTTCCAAAAACATTACAACATAGAGCTCATAGAGGAGTGGTGTGACTACTCAGGTACAAATGAGCTAAGGATTTACACCGATGGATCAAAAACCGACTATGGGACAGGCGTCGGGGTGTTCTCCGACGACCTAAACATCAAGATATCCAAACCACTTGGAAAACTTAACTCTGTTTACCAAGCAGAGTGTGTAGGTATCATCCAAGCGGCACACGCTATAGAGGCCAGGGAGGTCACGGATACCAATATTCGAATACTCTCCGACAGTGCCTCAGTCCTTCAATCCCTGAAGAGTAATCAGTTCACGTCGAGACTGATACTGGAATGCCACAAAGCCCTGGAACGAATAACGGAAATAAATCACAACAAGGTAACGCTGCAATGGATTAGAGGTCACAGCGGATCGCTTGGAAACGATGCGGCCGACGAACTTGCCAGAAGAGGATCCAGCACAAGGCCTTACGGACCCGAACCCATTGTGCCCATCCCTTTCAAGCAGCTAAGAAGCTGGTTAAAAGAACATACTCGAATACAAGCAGAGAAATGGTGGAGCTCGACACCAGGCTGCAGGCAATCCAAGGAGGCTATGCCATCCCTGGATACAAAACTGACCAGGCGCCTTCTGCGCCTGGACAGAGATAGCCTGCGCCTGGTGGCGGGGACCATCACCGGACATTGTTCACTGAATAAACACTTTCACACCCTAGGAATCACTGACAGTCCCCTGTGCAGGGCATGCATGGAGGCGGAGGAAACTGTGGCGCATGTGCTCCTCGAGTGCACAGGCGTTACCAAGATTCGTGAGGAGACCCTGGGAACACCACGATCTCTTGCGGATGCCCTGAGGAGACCGGGAAGCCTGATCTGCTTCTGGAGGGAGGTGGGCTGGTTGGAATAATCGGCCGCCACGGCTCACGCACAATGGTCCACTTTAAGGATTAAGTGCGGAAACCTAAAACCCATAAAGAAGAAGAAAAGAAGAAGATGTCTTTGATTGCTTTCCACAGTTTTTTGTTATCCCCTTTTGCAGATCGAAGTTGGTCTTTCTCATATGCTCTTTTTACTTTCCGTATTATGGCAGTGCAAAAGTTTCTATAACGACTGAATGTAATTTTTAATACAGTTGCTCAAAAAGTGGCGTATTGCAGGGACGTATAGCGTTCGGGATGGGGGCTATTACGTACTCGTGCTTTTTCTTTACCTTTCCCGAACTCGTGCGTTCTCTTTCCCAACTGTCAAAATAATGTCCATTAAAAAAAAACCAACCACGAAGTATTTACTAAATAAAATCATATAAGTTTTTATGATTCATGCAAATATTTCTAAAGAAGCTACTAATTTGTTTCAATATCAGATTTAATTATTTGATTCAATGAGATCTCATTAAATTTCATTTTTATTTCATATCAATAAAAAAAATCTACTGAAGACTTGGCTGTATGGGCATAGTTCCCTTTGCCTACCCAGAATGGGTAAAGAAAACAAAAAAAAATCTCTGCTTATATTCTTTTACGGTAGGCGCCATTTTCCAAAAATGTTCTTTGCGAGTTTAAATAAGGTTTTATTATTTTATTAAATTGCTTCATTTTTTCGCAACTGTATTAAAAATAGTTGTTCAGTACACGTGCGGAACCGTCATTGCAACTTGTTCCGACTGTCAACCCTCGCCGTCGGCTATGCCTCGGCTCGGTTGGACATTTGTCGAAACTCTTTGCAATGACAGGCTTTCCGCACTTATATTGAAATATACTATTTTACAATATCGTTGTCTGGATCCCGTTTTAACTTTTTGTGTAATTTATCCCTATGCCTAACACAACGAAGCAACCCTTCAGTCATCCACGGTTTTATAATCTTATTTCGTTTAGGTATAGTTATTTCTATTGTGTTCTTATGAATTGCTTGTTGTATAGATTGCGTCAAGTAGTTAAGGGAAGCATTTGGATCTAATATATTATTAATTGGTTCGAAGTCGATGTCTCTTAGATCTTGTAGCAGACCATCTTTGTCTGTTTTAAATCTTTTCGAAAAAGCATAATGTCTTCTCTTCTTCAAATTAATGTTTAACAAAACGGGGTAATGGTCAGTTAAGGTAGTTTCAGGTACAATGGTGGTGCATGAATAATTAGTTTTTACTAATACGTGATCCAGACAAGTACTACTTTTACTACGTGTAATTAAGGTGTGAGCCGGTAAAAGGCCATGAGTAGCTGCTAGAGTCAAATAGCGTTCCCCGTTTTGGTTGATTTTTTCGGGGTTTATATCGATATTGATGTCTCCCATCACTACAACATGTTCGAAACGGGAAAGTTTATGTAGGGCATCATCTAATGATGAGAGAAATTGATCGATGTTTTTATAGGAAGGTGATCGATAAATAGCGAGTATAGCGATACAGTTTTCAATTACAGCAATCAAACTATTACAGTCCTGCATGACTGGCTCTTCAATATTTACAGTTAGATTTTCATTGTAATAAATCACTACACCATCGTTTTGTTTCGTGTTTAATTTCGATCCTTCATGGCAATATCCCGGAAGATTCGGTATTATAGTATTATTCGAGAGCCAGCACTCTGTCAATATGACCAGATCACACTTGAGTTTCATCCTCTTAAATAAAATATCTAACTCTGGCATATTGCAATTAATGCTGCGTATGTTTTGCGTAAAAATAAGTAAATCTTGCTCCGAGGAGGTTAATATTTTATGACAGTCTTCAACAGTAGCTATTTGCGATTGAGATACAGAAACTTGATCAATATTTTCGTTTAATTGAATTATATCATTGAATGTTCATTAAAAAGTTAATATTTAGACATGTAATGACATCGGGATATACGAATAATTGGCGGAAAGTTTTAGAGCAATTTTGAGATATGCAGTGAGTGCGAGTGACTGAGGGTATGATATGTTTGTTAGGATTATGTGTGTGTGTGTTAATTCTGTAGAGTGTGTGATAAAGATTTCCCATTAAGCATAACATTTGAATTTGGTAAAAACAGTAATAACTAATTAGGTATTTTAGAATTGGTTCACAAGATAGCAGTAAAAACATACAGAGGTCACACAAGACATACAGTAGTTCATAAAACATTGTATAAGTTTTAAAATGCCCCGTATAAAAATTGAAACTATTTATCAAATTAATTGGACATAATCTGTAACGTAATGAGTAAAACCTGATAGCTAAAGTAAAGCTTAAAATTACAAACACTTCAAATTCATTTTTTATATGGCAAAAAACATTCGACAAAATAATTACAAAAAGATTATAATAACTTAATATGATGTAAAATACGTTTTTAAGTTGACAACGAGAAAATAATAATACTGATCTACTAAAATTTAAATGACTAGGATACACAAAAAATATGAAAAGATCGCTTTTGTAAAAAACATGCACAAATATATCTTTGGACTTAGAAAAATATTGACATCTTACGACAAAACATAGTCATGTAGCAATCCTCAACTTCTCCAAGTCCGACTCCGTATTAATTCGAATATGTGCCGATCCTTCGGTATTTTTGAGATAAACAATCCCGTTTGTCGTCCAACAGAAATTATATCCATGACTCTTTTGGAACTGCCTCGCCAGAAAGAAAAGCTTTTGAGTTTTCTGAGTAAGAGTTTCCGCTATGTATAGCGGTTTTGGATGGTGTTTGGAGTTCAGATGAGTTGCGTTAAGTTTTTCTCCCTTTGGTTTGGTTTTATTGAAACTCTTAACAGCCCTTAGAACTTTATCCTTCAGCAACACCGTGGTAAAGTCAACAATAACCGGGTTTGAGGAGTCTTTTGATTTAAGCCGGTAAATGTCCTTTATTGATGAGCAATCAATTTCGACATTCAATGTCTTTCCCAATTGCATAATTTCGCAACATAATGCCTCCTTAGTCTCGTTGTTTTGTTTTGGGATATTACGTATTTCGATACCAGATCCCCGGGACTTTCTTTCCAACGTCTCTAATTTCTCCTCTAGTTCTTTGATCAAGATCCGATCAGCCTTTCTCTCTTTTTCCAGCGAAATAATTGTAACAAGAAAGTCATCATGTTTCTTCGACATAACTTCCATGCTAGATTTTAATTCCTGAAATCGGGTTTCTTGCTCTTTTGAGAATATGGTAAACATTTCCTTAATTAGAGTCGCTATATCAGCATTTTCACCGATAAGCTCGTTAATTTTTCTCTTTTTTACCGACTTATTTCGTTCAGTAATATTGGACGCGAGCGACTGCAGGTCAATCTCGGAATCACAGAGGTTTATGCGAGTTTGTCCGGTTTTTTTAACCAATTCCTCCTTTGTATCTGCAGCGATGGGAATTCCACTCTTGGGTTTCTCAGGGTCATCGACTGGCGTATTAGAAGTAGAGGCGCGAGGAGGTGAGCGATTTATTGGCATGTTGATCAAAAGAAAAAACCAAAAAAACCACCACAAAAATAAAAATCCAAAAAGTATTCCAAGATCTAGGATTTGAACCGGCGACTATTCACAATTATCCGGCTCCTTACGCAGCGAGACCAACTGTACTACGTCGGACGGAGTTGAAATTAGCTAACGGGTGATGAGAGCTTATGCGTGCAGTCAAAGTGGTTCGCCTTTCACTTTTGAAGGTCACACTACGGTCGCAGTCCGGACTCGGTACACAACAAAGCACGTTTTTAGTTAACACTTTTTCGTTTGATTTTTGCTCACTGTTGTTTATATTGGTGCTCGTTTGTTATTGTTTTAACACAGATCACTTAGTCACTTGATTCTTTACTGAATACTGCAGATATTAGGCCGTTTTGCGTGGATTAAACAATTTAATATACAAAAAAATGAGGAGCGCAACGATAACACGTCTACTCGCGGCAGCGGCGCAGCGGGGGGGGAACTGCGTGAACTACGACGCAAAGCACAACAAAAAAAAATTATAACATTTCATACCACCGGTAAGTCAAAAATATGTCAGTAAATCAACATAAAACATTATTTAAAACAGTTTTCATCCCAAATTATTTGTCTTGACGTTTGGCAAAGACGACGCGAGGCCCCGCCCCCACGCGCCGTACGGCTGTACGACATAACTTTGCAGCGGCGTGCGTTGTAGGCTTGTGGCCGATGAAATGAAAAGATTTAATTATATAATAGTTTTATTCGAAGGCCAATAAAAATGTTATTATTATTATTAATATGTATAAAAAAAACTGCAATAAACATACTTTTTTTATTTAATTGAAAGCTTTATTTAATTTCTTTATACCTCGATAATACCACGCCACGCCGCTCATACAAGGTTACGTTTACGAGCAGCCTGAGTAGTTCCTAAAGATGGCGTCAGTGTTTCTCTTTAAGGGGAACGCATCGAGCAAAATGTTCGGACGACCATATCTTTAGTTTATATCTATGTTCACGAGCGTCTCCAATGACGTTCTAAATTCAAAATGCATACAGCCAATCATCCAAAACCATTCTACCATTTCTTTCTTATAATTATTTCTAATTCTTTATTTCTAATATGTTATTCTTACTGTTTGTTTATTTAATACTTTGTTTTTCGTACTACCTATGGCTATTATTTTCTCACAGTATGTGTAAAAAGTAGAGTATCCTCCTCTGGGCTAAAAGTGTATTTGCCTTGGGCTAGCTTGAATCCCTCGCTGCATTCAGGGTTCTTGTATTAACTCCCTCCCTGCGGTCGGGAGTTAAATCCCGAATCCTTCATTGCGCTCGAGATTCAATATGACGCCCGTGACATAAGACACAACTTTAGCCCCTTGGTGCATAATCTACTATTGTGGACGAGTTATAAACTCTGCTTTTCACTTCGAATGCGAGGAAATAAAACAGTAGTCATCATCATCATCATCAGCCTATAATGTTCCCACTGCAGGGACTCAGGCCTCCTCTCTAGGAGAGGGATGGGCTATAATCCACCACGCGGGCCCAGTGCGGATTGGCAGATGTCACATGTCTTCGAATTTTTGGTTCTAAGACATGCCGGTTTCCTCACGATGTTTTCCTTCACTCACGATGTTTTTTTCCTTCAAAACAGTAGTATAACATATTTATTTAATTAAAATTCAAAGTAAAATTTGTACAGTTTTGAATACTAAAATAAATTGTTTAATTTTTAATCTTACGAAATTGATATTAGGCTTGCAGACCTATACAGCCTACTATTAAATTAATTTTGTAACAATAATTTTCATTAATTAATTAAATAACTTACCGTACTTGAATTTAAATTTTAATATCTTTTAAGTCTTAAAAAACACATAAGGCAAATAAATGAAAGGAAAGTGAAAGGTTCACTACACAACTTGGCATTTTCACTTTTAAAATTTACGGACGCACCCGAAGATAGCCGATCGTGAACTAGTTCACTTCGGTTTAATAATAATAATAAAAGCCATTTATTCAGACCATTTACAAACTAATGCTACAAAATCGTTATAAAAAGAAAGATTTACATTTTTTTTTTTTTTTTTTTTTTTTTTTTTTTTTTTTTTTTTTAAGAATAAATTTTATTTAGTCATTGTTACAATAGTTTCTTAAATAACTAGCACTAATAATAAACGTAACAAGTTAAATTTTACAATTGTTACAAAACAGAGGTCCCCAAACTAGGCTGCGCCTGTATCTTGGGGGCAATTTATAAAGTTATACTATATTAAATCATTATTGACACCGGTTTGGTCTGTGTGCCGGTTGGCATAGGCCTCCTCCATCCCCTTCCATGTTGCCCTATTGGTCGCAACTCGAGTCCATAGTTTTCCTACGATTTCTTCAAATTCATCACTCCAGCGTTTTTTCTGCCTTCCTCTCTGTCGCTTGCCATTTCTAGGATACCAGACTGTGGTTCTTTTGCTCCATTTGTCTGACCCTCTTAAGGTGTGGCCAGCCCATTTCCATTTAAGCTTTCTGCTTTTGCGTGTGACATCGGTCACAATCGTTGCTTGTCTTAAATCTTTGTTTTTTATCCGATCTTTCCTTTTGACACCCATCATACTCCTCTCCATGGCACGTTGGCATACGGCTAATTTGTTCTCTTGAGACCTAGTTAAGCCCCAAGTTTGGCACCCATATGTCAAGACTGGCAGTACGCACGAATCAAATAGTTTCCCTTTTAATTTCAGGCTAAAATCAGGATTCTTCATAATTTCTTTTAGAGACCAATACCTGTTCCATGCGTTGGCTATTCTTCGATCTGTTTCTCTTCCGTTCTGATTCACACTGGAAATGATTTGTCCCAAGTATACATATTCGTCTTGGTATTCGATGATTTTGTTATTTACTATGATTTCTTGCCGTTGGTAGTTTGATACAAGCTTGGTTTTGTCTGTATTCATAGTAAGTCCAACTAGCTCACTTTCCCTCGCTAGTTCCTCTATCATTTCTTTTAGTTCAGTCGGTGACTCTGAGAAAATAACTACGTCATCAGCGAATCTAAGGTGAGTAAGTCTGGCTCCGTCAATTAATATCCCAAAATCATCCCAATTCAGTCTGCGAAATACTTTTTCTAGAACTGCTGAAAATAGTTTGGGGGAAAGTGGATCACCCTGACGCACTCCTCTTTTGATCTCTATAGTTGTACCTTTCCTTTCCAATTGTATTTTCGCTAAACTTTTTGAATACACGTTTTTTATGATTCTTATATACTTGGTTGGGACACCTTGTTCTTTCAGCGCCTGCCAGATGGTGTCGTGTTCTAATGAGTCAAAAGCTTTATTGTAATCGACAAAACAGCAGTATAGAGGAAGTTTGTATTCGTTGTATTTCTCAAAAATCTGTTTGACTGTGTGTATGTGGTCGATGACAGAATATCCGCATCTAAATCCAGCTTGCTCAATAGGTTGATTTTCATCCAGCACTCTAGATATTCTGTTTAATATAATTTTGGAAAATATCTTATAAATGTTAGACATTAAGCTGATTGGTCTGTAGTTATTAATATTGTGTATATCACCTTTTTTGTGAAGCAGAATAATAGATGATTCGGTCCATTGGGTCGGAATGCATTCGCTGATTAAAATTTCATTAAATAGTTTTGTCAGTACCTCCGCTGTTATCAGTTTTGTTTTTACTAGGATCTCATTAGTTATTCGATCAGGTCCTGGACATTTTTCCATTTTTTGGGTTTCTATGGCTTTACCTACTTCCCTTGTCAATATATTTGGGATGTCATCACTATCGTATAGGAGGTCGACTATCTGTGCTTTTCTTTGGTTTTTGTATAACGCCGTGTAAAATTCTGTAGCAGCTCCTACAATTTCTGTTCTTTTTGTCATGATGCATCCTGCTTTGTTTTTCAGCTTTGGAACCCAGTGTTTTGTGTCATTTAGTTTTTTCTGTGCCTTTCGTATTCCTCCTGATTTAATGATTTCTTCCTCAATTATTTTGAACCTGGTTTGTTTCTTTTGTTTTCTAATTTTTTCTCTAATTTCCTTACTTAACTGTGATATTTCTGTGCGAATTTCTTTGTTCTTCCCTCCTTTTAAGAGGGTTTCCCTTCGATAAAGTAGTGTTTTGATTTCATGCGTTATCAATGTATCAGTAGGTGTATTATCTTTTTTACTGTCTATTCGTTGTAAAGCTTTTTCTATTTGATCGTATTGTTCTTGTACTGA
The DNA here is from genome assembly GCA_949316265.1 of Diarsia mendica. Taxonomy (NCBI): domain Eukaryota; kingdom Metazoa; phylum Arthropoda; class Insecta; order Lepidoptera; family Noctuidae; genus Diarsia; species Diarsia mendica. The sequence continues at coordinate 9,925,450 of OX438909.1, forward strand.
GAGTGTTGTTTTTTTCTTTTCGTAGTCATTGAGTACTTCTTTTAGATTTTCACATACTTGGAGAATTTGTTCTTGGTTTAATGTTGTTGGTTTTGTGTGATAGTTGTTTCTAGGTTTCTTTGTAGGCTCAAGTTTAAGTTCCGCCCTGATCATTCTGTGATCCGTGTTGAAGTTAAAGTTGTTTAGTACGTTAAAGTCATCAAAATCTTTTGAATGAGTTGTGAGGATAAAATCAATTTCGTTTTTAATTTCTCCGTTGGGCGATTTCCAAGTCCATTTCCGATTATGATTTTTTCGAAATTTGGTGTTTAGTATCATAAGGTTGTGTTCAAATGCAAAGTTAATTAGGAATTCTCCGTTTTTGCTTCGCTTTCCGTTTGTGTAGGGACCCATTACGGTATCCTCGAAGTCTTGTTTGCGACCAATTTGGGCATTAAAGTCACCCATTACTATAAGATTTTTATGCGAATGATCCTTAACTGTTTTACTCAGCTCTTGATAGAATTTCTCGGTTTCTTTGATTTTCTTTTTGTCTGTTGCTTCCGTAGGTGAATACACTTGGATAATAGTCCATTTATTTTTATATCCAGGGAGAGTCACGTTCACCAATGCAATACGCTCCGATATTCCAACAATTTCTTCAACGTTTTTTGCATATTCTTCCTTTATAATGAAGCCTACACCATACTGCCCAGGTGTTTGGCCTATGTGGTAGAATAAAAATCGTCCATTTGTTGTTATTGCTTCCCCTTGTCTTCTAACTTCACTGAGGCCCAAGATGTCCCAGTTTATATCCTTTAGTGCCGACTCCAATTCTATAAGGCTCTCATCTGATTTTAAACTTCGAGTATTAATAGATGCTATATGTATGTGTTTCAGTTTTTCCTTTTGCAATTTTCGGTATGGAGGGTTTTGGTCGATTTCCCCACGGTGACCAACCGGATTGGGGATATTGTAGGTATGTTGTAAGTTGGTTGTGTTATTTAGTTTTCGGGTACCGGTGTCAGCTGTATCCTATTTTTTGTTAGAATTCTGGTTTTCTGACAGTGAGTACGATCTTGCTCGCATGTATGCAAACGCATCTGTTTTTTGCATTTTAGAATCTAACTTTACTGTTTTCTCTACATTTTCTGAGCTTGGTGAGTTTGTATTTGTTCTTTTCCTTTTTTCACTTTCTCTTTTGTTTCCTGCTTTTTGTTTTCTATACTGCAGTTCTTCTTTCGTGAAGTCTTGAGTGATATAGGTGTTTGGTCTCATCTTCTTTTTATTCTTTAGGATTTCTACCTTTTTTAAGAGGGTGGTGGTAGTAAAAAGTACTGGTCTAATTTTGCCAGTTTCACCTTTTTTTCCAATGCGATGAATTTTCATTACTTCATTTTTCCCAAAATCGACTTCCAAATCATGTATTGATGCTAAAGTTGCGTTAGTTAACTTTTCTATAGACTCTTCTTCTGGTTCTTGTAGCCCGTGTATTATAAGGTTATTTTTCCTAGCATTCATATCTAGTTTACTTATTTTTTTGTTCAAGAATTCGACTTCGGATTTTAATTTCTCATTTTCTTCTTTGATTGGCTTTATCTTCTCTTCTATACTTAATAAAACATTTGCAGTTATTTTTTCTGTAAGCAGACTGGTTTGCTTCTCAAGTTCTCCTTGTAGTTTTGCAAATAACAGTTCCATTTCTGGAGTCAGTTGGTGAGACATTTTTCTAAAGCTTCCGAACGCACCTTTAACTTTCTGCCAAAAGCCTTGTTACCAAAAGTGGCACTGACAGTTCTAAGGTTGGTAGCACTGACGGATGTTGTCTATGGTCGGCAGACAGTGGTTATTTTCCCGTAGCCGGTCAACCTCAATTTGCTTTGTTTACACTTTTTGATGCACTTTTATTTCGGAATTCTCGGAACTGGTGGAGGTTGAATGTTTTCTTTCAATAATATGTACTGTAATTTAACGATCGATTTGGTATTTCACGATTGATCTTCACTATTTGCACTAAAATGTCACTTCGGTTTAGTTAATACCTATTTGGGACCAAATACGAGGCGTCATTTTATCATGCAGTCCGCCCAGTCCTTAAGCAGTAATATATAAGTCAATGCTCGTGAAATTATAGTATTTTTGATAAAATGTGATAAGTAAATCGACTGTAGTATACTTAGATAGGTTTTATTACCTATTTATTTGTTTATTCACAAATTCCACAGCAATATTATCTTAGCGCAGTTTACTTAAAATAAATTAACTAATGTTACAGCCAATTACTATTACGGTATTACGGCGCGGTACGGTATTTGTTATTATTAATGCCAGTTTTAATGTTATTCCATTCCTTTTAAAAAATGGTTCGTAATTATCTAATTATTCTTACAAATTATTATGTCTTCGAAAACATGGCAACGATATGAAGAAGCAGTTGTTATGATTTTGTAGGAAATCGAGAATATCATCCACGCGTAGTAAGGGTATCGAGAATAGCTTTCCTCTTTCTGGCACCAAAGGGTTTTTGTTATAGTGCGCGCGGAACTAGTTGGCCGCGCCTTAGGTGGCGACAGGGGTGAGGGGGCGGGTTGCCTACAGCTCGCAATGCACAGGAGACTATAATTATACAGTGATGACCAATCTCGAGATATCGTGAACAATAATAATTGTTCAATTTATTGAAAAGAATACAAACAAAAAACAAAAACATGCCTAAGGCGCGGCCAACTAGTTCCGCGCGCACTATAGTAGGTACTATACTGCCAATTTAGCTGAGCATGTGAGATTCCAAATTCAAATCACATTATTGACCAGCGGGTCATAATGAAATCCAGTACAACATTATTGACCGGCTGTTCCCCCGGCCACTAATGACTCACTTTAGGTTAAGGTTGCTTGACATATAATTTGACATTTTCGAGCAGGTGGTGTGAAAAACCATTTTTATCCTCGACATTAGGTACTATAGTCATACATTAGTCTCGGATAAAAATGGTTCGTTTTGTGCACTTGTTGTAAAATCTACTATTGTAACGTTATTACTGAATTTTATTTAGGCCCGCATTTATTAATTTTAGTTATATGGTGTATTCCCGCCTGCAGAGATAAGCCGATTGATCTGTAATTCTGTATGTGTCGGTATGTTGGTTCCACTGCGTAGAAAACAAAAAGGTTCTTTTTTCACAATCTCGATCTCATAAATGTGGTTGCGTATTGTTTTTGCTACAATCATATCTGCGGCTATCGTGTGGCCATTTTTATATTGATTTGGTCGTAAAAACATAAAATCTTTTGGTCTTGATAATAATAGCTTTTTAAAAAGCCTATGATTGTAGACTTGTAGATAAAAACATGTTTTAGTAATAAACTTAATAAAACGTATCTACCCATAATGTAATATACGTTGTAGGTAATCAACTTTTAATAAAGAAGAGGTTATGTATAGCACCAATTTTCATGATGATTTCATTATGATTCCTCGCTAGAAAGTATCATATAAATAATTACATACTAGCTTTTGCCCGCGACTTCGTTCGCGTGGAATAGTAACTCCCGGCAGATTTTTGGTTTATCTCGCGAAAAAAAAAAAAAAAAACTATCCTATGTCCTTTCTCAAGTTCCAAACTATGTCTGTACCAAATTTCACACAAATCGGTTCAGTAGTTTAGGCGTGAAGCAAAGACAGACAGACAGAGTTACTTTCGCATTTATAATATTATATATAGTTAGGATGTATGAAAAGAATTTGTGTACTAAAAAGGGCAAAATAAAATAAAGCAAATAGAAATTACCGGCTTCCGAAAAAAACACAAAATGAGTGAAACAAAATTTTACTCGGGCGACTTAATTAAGTCGGTCACTTCAAAGTGTGACGGACTTCCGAAAGTCAAATTATTTTTTCACTTTTGTGTGAAAAAGGGTTTTTTTAATCCATACGATCTGCCAATCCACTTCAACAATATTAAAAAAAAACTAAGTACCTAGGTACCTTATCACAAACACGCAAAACTAACAAGTACTCAAAATGAATAAAACAATCCCTTTACTTCAGCACAACAAATTCTATAAACATATTGGCTAACTAAACACAACAGAATATCAATATTGAATATTCCATTTCGCCAAAAGACACCTCAAACATATTCCAGCAAAGAATAAATTTGTCTGTCCAAATAAAATTTGAAATAACATCATTTCTTATACCTCCCACGCCAGACGATGGTCATATAAAATCAGGGTTCCAATAAAATGCAGGAAAAACCCCTCGGTCGCTGGCACGTACGGAACCAATCGAAATCACTGCATCGCTATGTTCTCATCAAACTTTCATACATCGGACCTGCAACTGAATATCAATTCGTGTATTAGTATTCTATTCTAGAATATATTTAGTATAACTGTCAGTGGATGATGTTTTTGGTGGGATTGGTTGAACAAATTGGATTACTAACAAAATGGCGCCTGACAATAATAATAAATAAAAATATTTTATTATCAGGCGTCAAGGTCCATAGGGTGTTAAGTATTACATATTACTTAAAAACTATGTTAGTAACAAGCAGGAACATTATAAAGACAAAAACAGAAAAACAAAAAAAAGATCAAACAGACACAGATTATGATGGTCTGGACTTACTATAAGCGATTATAAGTTGTATTTACCTATTTACTTTTGACTTTTTGATGGCGTCGTTGTTCTAGTGGTCAATCTCAAACTCAAACTCAAATCAATATAAGTTTTTAAACTGACATGGTCACTGACACTACTATTAATATCCCGTTCCCGTTTCCCGTTTATGATATTAATAGTAGTGCAAACTCAAATCGTTTATTTCAATTAAGCCATTACAGGCACTTTCGGAAGGACGGAAGAAGAACGAAACTACGAGTGCAATACGTCATTCCGAAAGCCACCACGCCGAACCACACGCCACCGAATGCCCGCAACAACGAACACGGCGATCACGAAAGCACGCAGCGACGCACACCGCAACAACGAATGCACAAGTAAAATGTTATGGGCATGATTCATTAAGAATTTGACAGTAGCAGCCATGAAGTCTAAATTTGTACCCGGTTGATAGCAATAGACTCGCCCCCTTTTACACGGGACTTAAACATAACTGGCGCAATGTGGGTGTACTACGGTGAAACTTGGTTAACTGGGACCTGGATAAGTGAGAAACCTCTATAACTGGAACTCATACTGAGGTCCCATGAGACAGATTTGGATATCTGAGACACTGGGTAAGTGGAATACCTCTACAAGTGAGACAGATTTTCAGGTCCCTTGAGGTCTCACTTAACCAGGTTTCACTGTATTAGGTACATCCCTGCTTAACCCTTAAGGAATTGGCGTGATGGTATGTAATTTACTTTTGATTACGATATTCGAAACCTGTCAAAGCTCTAGCAATTTTTCAACTAGGCATCTATTGGGTCGTCTTTACAAATGAAATTTGCTCTAAACTTGAATGAAATACTAAATTGTATATTGTGCATAAGCTATTGTTTTTCTGTTCCCAAGAATATTGTGCCTACGACAGATTATTTTCTTGATAGAATGAAATCCTACCCATAATACGTGAAATTAATATTTATTTACACAAACTCATAGGTAAGTAACAAAGTTTAAGGAATGATATGGCAAGAAAGGAGGTGTTTGATGAGATGACGACTAAAAGTGAAGTGTGGAAGGAGAAGGCATGCTGTGCCGACCACCGAATTGGGATAAGGAGAAGCGAACGAGGATGATGGGGAAAATCTGACCTCCACGACATTAGGTAACCGTGGTCAGAACTCTAGGCTTCATATAGTAATTTCGGGAACGTAATGACCATCAAAGATCTACAAATACTAATAGACAACATCATCGTCCATCATTATTATTCATCATTATTATACATCATCATTCTCCTGCCGTTTTTTTTTTTTGGTGTGTGGAAAATTATCCAATAACCCCGCTCTTGGGCAAAGCGAAGTCTGACACTCCCCGTGTCAGACTTCTACTGACTAAAAACCAAACCCATGTTCCTTCTTCGCCCTTGTGTCGGAGCAATCCACAGCCCCGACGGGATCCACAGCCCCGACAGGATCCACAGCCCCGACAGGATCCACAGCCCCGACAGGATCCACAGCCCCGACGGGTCATTCTCCTGCCCTTATCCCAATTTATGTAGGCGCAGCATGTCGTCTTCTTCCATAGTTCTTTTTATTCGTCATCGCTGCAGTAACACTAAGAAATATCTTCAAAATCCCTCCACTCTGCGCATCCTTGCAAACCCGTATTCAGCATTTTCTTTTCAACTTCGAAAAGGCATGTAAGTACATATATCTCCTAAGGAATGGTTACCGCAGAGCCGTAAACGTCCCTGACAAATTACATAACAATAACAAGAGCACACGCGATCCGGATACAGGGCCGTTTGCAAACCGGTCACGTTTCTACTGCGTTTCGGATGATCGACGTGCGAGGAGCGGTCTTGATACTTGCGATTTTTTGTGTGATCTGTTTTTAATCTCCTACATGTGTAGACAAAAGAGAAAAAATGCCAAAATATGGCTGGAGTTCGTATGAATTTTATACTGACAGCTTTAAAAATTAATTGGAAAATCATAACACAATATCATCATTTTCCCTGAAGAGTGACTCAGAGGTGTCTCATATGATAGGGGGTGAGCCTATTGCCATCAAAACGGCACACGTCCTAACTCTAGGCTGCTAGATAGATACTGAAACATTCCTGAATTAACTCTATTCTCCTTGGTGTCCAAAACATTACTTAATGTAAATGGTGAATTATCACTTAACACAACAATTAAATAATATGTTGGTATACTATTAGATACACCCCTGCCTTACCCTTCGGGGATAACAGCCCTGATGTAACCTATGATATATGTACAACATAAAAAATATATACTTTATTTCAGGAAAAATACACATTTACAACAAAAAGTAACTGCTTATCGGAAAGTTAAGCCTAATTTCGGGCAATGAAAAAAGTTTATCAGAGTCGCGAGTCGAACTAGAAAAGACTCATTAAATCATCTGGCATTACAATTAAATGAGCTTAACCGTAAAAGCAACCAGAAATTCAAAAGAAGTTTCTAAAAGTATCAAAACCTCACCGTCCTCGTACGAAGAAAGATGAGAGATCTCATAAAAATTATATCGAAGTGGGCACCGCGTTTAGGTACGAGTGTCATATCGATATTGAGCACAGCACTTCGCTATTCTGCACAATTGCTTCGGTATACCTCGTATGGAGTCGCAAAATTTTATCGATAAAATCTTGTGGGCTGAAAAAGTAATGCTACGAAGTAGGCTACCAGCGGCGTAGTCAATGACAAACAAAATACGTAAAAGACAGGATTTAACCTTTTTTTAAAACCAGTATAGAATCGAAAACAGAGTTATTATTATAAAGGGTGTAAGTTGAAAGTTTTTTTTTTGGTTGGAGCCTTGATGACCTTTTAAGGAGATAATTATTCAACTTTAAAACTGGTCAAAAAAAAAACTAGTTTCTAATGTCTAAACTTATGACCTATATAATATACACACACATTGAATTTTGCTGTACCAATCCGAAAAAAATTTTGTTTCCCAGCAATATTTTTGCTGAATCAAACTAGGGTGGTCGCCTTAGTTCGATGTACTCGATGGTTGATGGTTTCGTGAAGAGTCCGTTTACACCTTGTATATGAGGGTACCAGAAGAATGACCAAAATACTTTTTTTTTTTGGTGAGTGGGAAGTCATCAAATGTCACCTCCCGCTCTGGGCAGAGCGATTGGTAGTGTCAGACTTCTACTGACTAAAAACCACCCATGATCCTTCTTAGTCCTTTGTGCCGAGGCCGCGGTATCTCTTTCGAACAACCCTCAGCCCTCAGCCCCGACGGCCATGACCAAAATATCTTAATCTGTTTAAACAGTAATATCAAGTAACTTTCTATCACTTATTTGTAATCCGTCGTTATCCCGATAGCACTGTAGATGAACCTTATCAAAATAATATGTATGAAGACGTCAAGAGTCTCATTAAAAATAAAACAAAAGCCTAACTAATTGATTACACGCGATTTACTTTTCTTAAAAACGTCATAAAACAATTGACACGCACAAAATCATAAAGAACATAAAATCTACTAATCTAACAAGAAAAAAATGTTTGTATTTAATACGTCCAATTAATTACAAGTTTATAACAATTTTATCAAGACTCGTATCCAACTTAAAAGGTTTTAAAACATTCAATATGTGGGGCATGCACTCACAAATCACTTGGACCGATGAGAATGTGTTAACGTGCATAACATTTAATGGGTTCTGTAGGTCAAAATGTTCGTGGGATAGTTTAGTTTTGATTGAGAATAGGGTATTTCACCAAAAAAATCTAATTAGTCCGTCTGTTAGATTATCGAAACATATTGAATACGTGTTTTTTGTTTTATCAAATTAATAAAAATTTACGAAAATAAAACATGTCAAAGATGAGTGGAGGTTTGGGATGTGACTTTCTGATAAAAAAGTACCAAACTGTGACGTCAACGTCACACGACTAAATACGACTTTTACGTTAAAAAAGAAAAAATATATGTCCGTAATTTTTTGGAAATCAATCTGACGGACTAATTAGATTTTGTTTGGTGAAATACCCTTCTATATAAATCTGTCTTCGATATTGGAAAGCATGTTATGGAACTCAAATAGAGTCAAGCAGAACACGTAGCAAGACGCGGTGATGGCAGGTGGTAAAGCTGTAACTGGGAGGCGTCCAAAGACTGGAAGGAAGAGATCCAGCGTTTCGTCCGGCGGCGAGATGGGCAGATGACAGTGTTTCAATCGCGGGAATATCCTGTAAGAGGCTGGCAAAATATTGTGGAGCTAGGTACAAGACAGGAGGCCCCTATACCCCAGACGGTGATGATGATGGATCAAGATTAAAACTTAAAACTAAACAGATATGGATAGTAAAATATCTTCATCACATTAATTAAACTTTTATAATACAGGATAAAGGATATCGAGGCACAATTTGTGAATTCAGTACATGTTTCTACAGTCCGTTACACAATGTATACCTACGTGATTTGAATAGACTAGAAAAATAGTTATCTGAATAGTTTGAAGTCAATAGAAGAAAAAAAATGTCAGAAATTTTTCTTTTGGAGTCAATTTCTTACAAGTTAAGAGTATGAGATGATGTCGGATAGGAACCTATGATCTCCTCGACAACTTCATAAATTAAAACCAGCATTTTTAACAAAGAACTATATTAAATTAAACACGCAAAAAGAGACACACCTACCTATCACCTCTTTCAAAGCTAAAACACAAGATTCCCTTTCAAATCCCAACAACCGATTCCCAAGATTCCGAAACCCTTTCAACCCGAATTCCCTCTTGCAAACAATGTTTCTTTTTTGCCACAGATCCCAAAACACGGCATAAAAAAATAAAAAAGAGGCACAGATAAAGAGGCAGAAAGGTAAACATTGAACACGTAGCAGACTAAATATAAATGTCTCGGGAGAACATTAAGATAGCGCGAGGAATGTTAAAAGCTATTTAATATTATGTTCTGTTCGAACTTTATTATGGACTTTTGGTTGGGTTGTAGAAAGTACTGGCTTAAAAAAAACTATTGTATATTGTCTTCAAAAGTATTGTTTTTGGTAAGTAATGATCATGACGTCATAGTTGAAAATGACAGTTTCGTTACATACAGTTCTTTCACAGTTTGACTTCTCGAGTCGACGCTGTCATGAGTAGATAAAATATCTGTGAAATGACTACAGCACAGTTATGTATGTTTCCCGCACAATGAGAAATCTGCACTAATTTTGCATCGCTGAATTTAAAGCTTGATATATTTTTCTACACCATGATATAAAGATCCGATAGCAGCACTGTGTGAAGAATTTCTTTGGGGAAAACCCCCGAGGGTTCTCCCACTGACCCATCTTGCCTGTAGGGACCGATTCTCTGGGCACAGTGTTTCTTTTGCCCCCCCCCCCCCCCTTATATCTGTTTTATTTCTTCATGCTAACATTGCTTTTTCTGAAATTCTTGAACATTTCTTACCTATGTGCGGTCTAGTATCTGAGTTATTCCATTCGAATCCTCCTGTAGTTTTTTTTTTTTATATTGGTTGTCTATAATGTCTTTTAAAAGGTGATCAGATATCTTTTCACACTTTTCAGATTCATGAGCGTATTGTATTGTCACTTGCTTCGGAGAAGGTAAACATCGTGAAGAAACCAATATGCCAGAGAGATATTTTTGACGGCATGTAAAGCCAAGTCAGAGGCCCATGGGCAGCATGAAAACTCTGACAATAGGTTCGGTAAAGATGATTTCATGTTTTTGCATTTTTACTTTATTCACTTATCAAAATTTTTACCAAAAAAGCTTAACTATGTTTCAGATCATTTCAAGTCTCAATTAAATATCTGAACTTAATATTTCAATACCAACACAATTCGTACTTGCCCCAGCCATGCATTAGGCCGTCTCTTACAACTGGAAGGCATTTAAATGAAAGCGCGATAACCAGCTCGTATTAATGAATGTGCTTTGAGTCCAACGCCTACACTGCCGTATCATGGTAAAGGTACAGCACTATACAGAACGTATGTCTCTCAGTTGTATTGAGCTATGTGATAGGGACTTGTGATGGGGATAGGTTATCAATTAAACATTAAGAAAAGAAGGTAATTTTGTTTTTTTATTTTTGAACAAAAGGTCCTGTAAACCGCGTAGGATATGCCGTTGTTAGTACATAGTCGATTTGATCATCCAAAAACATTATCACGACTAAACAAAAAAAATTGAACATTAAATGTAATTTATCAGAAATTGAACCTCCCTTCGAAGTTTAAGTATATTTAACGAATTATATTTTTTAAAGTTACATATTTTATTTACAGAAAAATCATTTATTTAGTAAAGTAACTAAACATTATTTATTCATTGAAAACTAAAATAAGGAAACTAACAACAAGCTATAAAAGGCTGGTAATGTGCCCGACGTCGCGGCGTTGCCACGTTGTATGGCAACACCTTAGCCTCTGGTCAAGGAAACAGCCAGCTCTTGGGCCACGGAAAGACCCCACGGGCTCAGATTTAAGTAATTAAGGTAGTAAATTGATAATATTATTCGTAATCAAGGACGACGTTGTCTTTACATATTCTTTAGCAATTTTATTGCATCATTTAAGTAGTCTACATAGTTGTTCTGAATCTAGCTGTTGTGTATGTAAGATACTGAAGCAAAGCGCAAAACCACGTCGACAAATCCTTATCATGGAAAAGCGACAAAGAATAGAAATAATAGAATTCAAGCAAAAAATATAGAGAAATCTTACAAAACAATAAGCAAATAAGGAACAATTTACACTAACACAAAATTCAATACTATCAGAGGACCTCATAGAGATTGCATTCAAAACCCAACTCAATCTGAATCCTACACGTTCAATTTCAGATTAGGTATCTGCGACATCCGACAATAAATCGCAGAGCTCGTCGCAGAATAAAGTCGTCACTATATCGTATCGGTATCGCTGCGCCCACGACTTGGGGACGACTGGTATACGAGGACCCGGTATTCGGTGTAAGGGCCGTGGTGTACTGGGGACGGATTGACGCTTTTGTATTTGAAATAAAAAAGGTTACGTTGCTGGCTTAGTCATATTTAAGCGCTTACCACACGCTCACACTTCACCACACACAACCATATGCGCGATGTACTGTGAAGTGTGAACCAAACGTGTGGTGAAGCTTGAGCGTGTGGTAGGACCATTAGTATCAAGTGACTGCCGAGTTGCGTATCGCGGGTTCGATCCCTGCACGGAAGAAATATTTCACGGCTTACAGATCCTACAGGTACCTAGTTGTTCCGGCTCTGGCTGTATACATGTGACCCGGAACAGCTATATTATGTAGGCCATATACATGTGTGAACCGGGTGACAGAGTTTTTATACTGCTCAGGGCCTCTGACTTGGTTTTAAATACAGTCGAGAAATATCTTTCAGGAATTTATCCTCACGATGTTTTTCTTCGATTTATCCTTTATGCACATAAAGTCTTGGATTCGAACTGCTGTGGGTCTGGTCCTGGGTTCATTTCCCAAGACGGCAAAGTGTGATTGGGTTTTTCCATCTGGAATTTCTCAGTAGCAGCCACTAGGCTGGCCACTGGCCACCTATATTACGTGGGACTTAACCAAAACTAACAAAATGTGGAAAGTGTACCTACTAATGGGTTCATATCTGCCCAACACTTCAGAGAATACAGAAGTAATAACGGCACGGTTAGCGCAGTGGCTGAGAGATCGGATTGCTGCGCTGGGTGTCGAGGGTTCGATCCCCGTACGGAACAAATATTTGTATGGCCTACAGATAGTTGTTTCGGGTCTGGGTGTGTTTGTGTATGTGAGTTTAAATGTTTGTGGAGGATACAGGAGAAATTCCTAGTGTGGGCCAACGTTTAAAAAATAAATAAAAAAATGTTATGTTATAATAATAATCCATTTATTTTCAGGTAACAAAGACCCATAGACAATTAATCTAATCTAAACATACATACTAATAACCTTCGTGTAAGGAACTTTTGTCAACCTTCACCCAGTGTGCGTCCAGCTTAACCCCTCAACGTCTGTATTCAAGTTATCGTCAGCGCTAAGTTAGGCGCAAGTTCACGGCGACGCATATCTCGCTAAAATAAATTGCGCATGTAATCAAATGTTAGAGGGAATTGTTATGTCTTGTATTTGCAGCACTTTTTGTCCCTTTTCGCTATTGTTCAAGTGACATTCTTGGACCTTTAAGATTGTGTTCAAGTTAAGAATAAGTAGAAGCTAGCTTTTTGTTTTTTTGTCTACTTACATGTGTTTTGAGATGACACATCAACATCATTCTCCTGCCCTTATCCCTATTTATTTGGGATCGGCGCACCATGTCTTCTTTTTTTTTCTGTATTTATTTCGAGGCTTTTACCTTACAAAGGTATCTATGTCAGCCTCATCATACCCTAACTAATTATAATACGTAATTAATTTATAATTATACACAAACATATTATTGCGAAAGCGAGGGAGATTGTGATGCAGCGACCATTTCATAAATCAGTTTTGCGTCTCCCGAATTTGGTGTAGATAGTATTCTAATGAAAGCCCCAATATCATACAAATTAATTTTTAACTCCCGCATCACTATCTCCCACCATGTATTCTTCTTTCCTGCTTCTTTGTTACTAGTCATCGCATAAGACACTTTCTTTTTTTCTATTTCACCTTTCACACAGTCCATTCATCGTTGGTCTTTCTCTACTTTTATCACATTCATGCTCAAAATTTTCCTACGGACAATAATTGTATGTAAAGCTCTCCAATCGGTAGATTTGCATCTTATCTCCTCTAAACTGGCTGTCAGTCTATAATAACAACACATACGTATAACATCAAGCCTGTAAACCCCGAAGGGTTGGGCTGAGATGTACCTAATAGGTACTTAGTACGTCCACATTGCGCCGTTGTTGTTTCAGTCCCATGTAACAGAGGTCGAGCCTGTGCATGTGAACACAAATCCAAACTCTCACCAATAATTCTTGATGGATAAATCGAATTACTCTCTGTAACTGTTTTCGGAGAGACTGTTCGCCATGAGGTTTTTGGTTTGATTCATCAATGGACCTTTGAATCAAACCAAAAACCTCAGCTTTTGCCAGCGGCTTTGCCCGCGTGAAAATTTCGATTTACCAAACAAACTTTCATCCCCTATTTAACTCCCTTAGGGGTTGAATTTCGAAAAATCCTTCCTTATTCCTTGTCTACGTTATAAGGAAACCTCTGTGCAAAATTTCAGCTTTCTAGGTCCAAGGGTTTGGGCTGGGCGTTGCTGAGTCAGTCAGTCAGTCAGGACTTCTCTTTTATTTATATAGATTACACACAAAATAGTAAACCTACAAATTGCAATAATATTTTATAGACAATGACTTAACCCAGAATTAAGTTGACGCAGTAACTGACCGATTATACTCATGTGCTACTACGTGATACGTGTCGCTTGTTCGATCCCCGCACAGAACAAATATTTGTATGGCCTATACCTAGATAGTTGTTCCGGGTTTGGGTGTTAGGTTTGTGTTAAATGTTTTATAATCGCACCCACGATACAGGAGAAATTCCTAGAGTGGGGTAAAGTCATCTTTAAAAAAAAGGTATAATTGAATGCACAGCACACAGCTTTCAATTGGTTCAGAATCATCAGAGGGACCACTCTTATTAAAGAGAATCGAAGTTTACTAAAATACTCTTCATTTACTAATGTACCCACCTACATCGATCAAATTGCCAACGATATCCCTACTGATGCGTTAAATGGTGACTACCATTTAACGCATCAACCTCAATGAGGTAGTGACAGTCTGCGTAAGTGCCCTAATAGACGGCCCGTAACTGCTACGGTTCTGCTATAGACGGCCCGTAACTGCTACGGCACTGCTACCTATAGACGGCCAGTAACTACTACGGCACTGCTATAGGGAGGCCACAAATGTCCCCATGTTCGTGCGGACATAACGTGTCAACGTTAACGCTGCTAACTATCTCTGGGTCTTTAACTGAGTCTATAGTATCGATCTGAACGGGGTTTTAGAGACCCATGTATTTTGGCTATTTTATTTTTTACGGATCATTGTTGTTGTTGTAGATGGTTGTTGTTGTTGTTGTTTGTTGTTTGTTGTTGTTGTTGTTTATATCGCGATAAGACCCGTTTCGATAGTGTTTTATAATGTGGATCATTGTTTGTTGAGATAGTTTTATATATAAGTTCAAGTTATTACAATAACTTGAACATAATTATTAATATCATCACGCCTATCACCTTAATATGTTCTCGTTGTTCGGTACCAGATGTGTTCATGTAATAGGGGGCGAGCCTATTGTTATTAACCGCCAACCGGGTAATAATTCAGACTCCGTTGCTAAACCTAACAACACTTTGCCCGATCCGGGAATCGAACCCAGAGTCTCATGCTCAGCAGTTGCTCTTGCTACCACTACATGAAAAACTAACTCGTTAAAAACTATTGATATGGCTATTTGTAAGCAAAGGTCTTAAAACGTTCCCTCTTAATTTTAATGAAAATTCTAAATGTCAAATGAAGAGTTGCAAAGTTCTAGCGAGTTTTCGTTTAAATAGTACCTCCCTACTTACTTTAATCTAAGTAAGATTGACAAAATCTATTCCCTTCGTCAAGAATTAAATATTCACGAAGTCGGATATACCGTGCCCTTTACTCTGCTAATAGATTTTGACGTAACAGAAAAGCGCATAAAATAAAATAAAAACCCTTTTATAAAATATTTTCAGCCTCAATTTCAATCACTGCACCGGAAAATTAGATAAATTGACAGAAAAATGACGACACACTTACAACGCCGAAACGTACAATAAAAACTAATTTGCAATCCAACGTTGCATTAAATCTACCAAATTAGATATATCCAAACAAAAATAACTGGCAACCCAATATCTATAAATATAAAAAGCATAACGAATTTCAAAAATGACGTGGAAAATCAAAAGTCATTAATGTCCAATAAGTTAAAAAGTTGAGAGACGGCTATAATAAATCATTTTATATTACATCTCTGTACCAATTTTTCCTAGTCTTTTTTCATCAATTTAACACGAGCAAAAAGTGGCACTCAATTGTAAGGTTTACGCTGCGATACATTTTTTTTTCTTTTTTATTATGAGCAACCCGTTTAATATTTTCAACCAATCAGCGGCGGCGGTTGGCGGTCGCGCAACGCCCTCCGCGCTCACTATTGGTCGGCGAGTGGTACAGATTGTGCGATGGCGGGAAACGGATTTAAGTCTATGGCATCTCATTCTTACAATCGACAGGGCAGTGCCGTAGTATTCGGTGTCGATGTCGATGAACTAAGAATGTTACTCGACAGATTTCCTCATTTACCATCCGAAAGTGTGGTTGGTAAAGCGTCTTGAGTAGTTAAGATTGAATTTTGAGATTGTTTTTCTATTTTTTTTTGTGAAAGACCAACTTTGGGCATTTTATTGAGGACGAAGTCACGTATTCACCAAAATGTTCTCTTCTGAGTTTGTAAATCATCCCTTAGTGTGTTTTTAAGGATCTGTAAGAGAAGGTTCTCCAAACATTTCTGAATGCATTTTTCGACTTTTTTTTTCGTGTCGGAAAAATAATGAGACTTTATTAACTTATCAAGGCGAATCCATGATCACCATGGCCAACTAGGCCATAGTGATCAATTGATCATGGATTCGCCTTGATTGTCCTAATATTTTAACGAACGAGCACATTTTGATATACTTACGATTACGATGGACAGGGCATCACGGAATAAAAAACGAAATCCACTTGCAAGAGCCAACAGCTAGTCATTGCTCACTTTTCTAGTTCTAGTGTAATCTATATAAATAAAGAGAGAAGGACTGACTGACTGACTCATCAACGCTCAGCCCAAACCCTTGGACCTAGAAACCTGAAATTTTGTACAGAGGTGCCCCTTATAATGTAGACAAGGATTAATGAAGGATTTTTTGAAATTCAATCCTTATGGGAGTTAATAGGGGATGAAAGTGTGTGGACTAAGTTTTTCTATATTATTCCTTCTGATTGTTACCCCATAAATCTCTTTAATTTATCTATTAATTTCAATTACGCCATTGAAACAAACTGTTTATGCCCGGTTTCTGAGGCACTTTATCTGTGGTTTATCTGTGGTTTATCTGTGGTTTATCTATTCAAATGTACGCATATGAATAGATAAACCACAGATAAAGTGCCTCAGAAACCGGGCATTAGTCCGTCAGTTAGATTATCGAATAATATTGAATACGTGATTTTTGTTTTTTTACCTATGACGTCACACGAGTTTTCGAAGCACTGTATCGTCTTTATTTTTTGTTTACTTGAAAAAGAAAAAATATGTGTTCAATATTTTTCGATAATCTCACTGACGGACTAAACAGTTTTTTTTAATTTTTTGTCAGGAAATCCCTATTCTCAACTTCAAAAACCAAAACATCAACACTCAAATATATTTTATCGACACATCCCCACCACTAGTGTTGTAAACGTCTCGAGCGTATGTCTTCACGGCGACGACCAATTTCATCAGCAATACATTGCGCCGTCATCATTACCCGCTCGTTGAGTCTCCTCGTAATTTACGTGTAATCACGCATAACATCGAACTACGTAATTGGTTCTCGAGTAATTATGGTTTAAGTAGTTTTTTTACTACTTAAATCGGTTTTGATGTGGGGGTTTTTGTAAGTATGTTGATATGTACTTCTTAATCTATCTGTCTCGTTGGTTAAGTGGTCGTTTGTGCTACCGCTGTGTGTGAGATATTGGGTTCGCTTCCCGGGTTAGGTAAAGTGCTATTGGTTTTTTTCGTCTGTCATTTCTAAGAAGTAGGATCTGGATTTGTGTCGGCAATAGGCTTTAAACTTAAAGTAACTGCTAGAAACTGACTAACGTTTTGGAGATTACAGTTTTATAATCTATCTGAACTCGACCTACCAATTTTTCTTTTTAAAGCACTAGCATGTACATAATTGGGAACTAAGTTTATGAGCAGTTGCACAATCTTCTATACTCCTGAATGACATAAAGAAGGTACCTTTTTCAAGCTCCTTAGAAGAGTTACTTACTGGCAGGAAATGGGAGAGCACTTTACAGCAGTGAGACAGTGGCGGAAAAATACGTAAAATAATGTATAGTATATTATATAGTTAGGAAATCAATACTAACATTTTCAATTGCCTGCTGATGCAAATAAAGCAAAACAAACCTAATCGAAAACTGTTTGAGATACTAGAATCCAGAACATTTCCCACATAGTTTTCTAGACAAACGCTTAAACTAAGTAGGTCATCGGGTAAGTATATATTATGTACGTTAATGTTCAAAGGCTACAATGTCACCATGTTCATAGTATGTATGTATGACATTGTGTGTCAAAGGTACTTAACTTTAAATAATTACTCACCTACAAAAAAACAAAAGGAAGTAGGTACCTCCAATGAACGTTAGTTCAAGTTAATTTACTTTTAAATGGCTCCATACACAAGTTGTAGCCCACTGAAGTCTAATGATGCTTGTTACGAATGATTTATGAAGCACAAATTAGATGTTGAGGTGTCACACGATATTAAACTTTATAGTCGTTAAGCTTAAGGCTTGTACCGAAAGGAAATTGATTTTCAGCCACATACATAGGTAAATTCTGTGGGCTATGGAGATATTTTATATTAAATAAAGAGAACCTAAATTTTGATTCTAAGGTAGTACTTCAATAGTTCATTTTACGGGCACGCAAAACAATACCAAAAAGTTAAGATTTTTTAAAGTATTTTCCATCTAGCGTCGAATAGCTGAACTAAAATACCGTGTGGCGCAGTAACGTTTGTAGTGGTAATGCTATTTCCCACTAGATAGCGCTTCCATAAATTTTTATATAAGTGGTTTTATTCATTGCCCATAGAGGGCGCTAAAATAGTTTTGCTTCATAAGTTTTTGGTTTTAAAACTAGATGACGCTTTCAGCAATCTGTCTGTTCAACTATCTTCATCAACAAAAATGATGTTTGAACCACTGATATTTTACAGAAGACACTGATGTTTCACTCCCCTGCTGGTCTCGTAATAGTATCAAGCTTCACGTCAACGCAGTCGTTGGAGGTTCAATTCCCAGGTCGGGCAAAAAGTGTTAATGGATTATTCCATTAAGAATTTCTCATTATCAGTCGTGAATTTGGAAGTTGGCAGTTTGACCTAAGACACGGGGGTCTTGAAAAGCACGTCATGCCCATGGATCTGTACCTGATCTCTCTCCGATCGAATCAGATTGCCGTCCCATCTGTCTATGAGTGAAAGTCAATCAGGCTAACAGAGTTCCATGTCATTTGTTATTCCTGTTTCATAATCTACTTGTATGAGTTGGTGGTAGCTCTCAACAGGGCACTTTTAATCTATTTGGAAAACGATTAATTGGTTTGCTATCGAGAAATTCCTAACGGTAATAATTACGGAACCTCAAAATACAGAACATAACCGTTCCTGTTAAAGTCGGTAAATAAAAAACACTATCACTTTTCACACTTTTATTTTCAATATAAGTTACAATACAATATTGTTGTCAACATTTTAACATCGTTAATACTATACACTTTTAGTTTTAGTAGGACTGCACCTTAAAATAGCACAATTAAGTTACACAGTAATTAATAAATATCAATTAGTAAGCATTAAGTTTATTTAAATCACTATACAAATTACTTATAGTCATATTATAAACATTTGCATTTTTATTTTCAAATAGACAAGTAAAATTAACAATACCATAGACAACAAAAATCTAAACTAAATCTCTTTGGTTTAGCAATGCACCTTTCCAGCCATGAATGCATTACTATAAAATTATCTTAAAAACTTGTAATAACGGGTGATTCATTTGGAGTTACTTTTTTGTCTATGCATTTTTTGACAGATAAAGCGTCAGTCATGACAACCTAACCTAATATTTTCATTCACTATAGTTTGACATTTCATCATGGAAAGACTGAGCACGGCTCTATTACGAAAAACAGCGTTCTACGAGGAATGTGTTTCGTGCACTTAGAGCAACATATCGCCCTACCCAACGCACTATTCGCTATACCATCGAAAAGTTTATCACACCCATGTGATATCACACCCTTAGACTTTTTTCTGTGGGGTTATGTAAAGTCCAAAGTTTATATGGATAAGCCGCGTACGATTGATCAACTGGAAGCCAACATTACTCGCGTTATTCGCCATACCACTGGAAATGCTCGGTCGGGTCATCGAAACGAAAACTGGAACTCCAGAATGGACCACCTTAATCGCAGTTACGGACAACATTTGAAAGAAATAATCTTTAAAAAGTAAATGTAAGGAATGGTTCTTTTGTATTATAATAAAGATTACCCGATAAATTTGTTTTATTCATATTTTTTTTAGTTTTGGAAAAAGTAACTCCGAATGAATCACCCATTAAACATTATTACAACAATAAAATCTATCAAAATGGTCCTTGTATTACCTAACTATAAAGTAAAATAATCTCATATATTTCTGTTGGCACATTATGAATGTAAAGTAAAATAATTTCAGTAATAACCATCCATGAAAGCATTGAGGTTTCTTTCGGTGAGCGCTCTGGGGTATTCTTCAGGGTCGACCATGTCACAGGGTATGAGTAGCTAGAACAAATAATTATAATAGGTAAGTTGTTGTTAGTTGCCCCACTCTAGGAATGTCATACAAATATTTGTTCCGTGCGGGGATCGAACCCTACAGCGCTACAATCAACTGATTGAGCGACTGCGCCAACAGCGCCGTCTTTACTTTACTGAGACTGCCTCGTTGGTCAAGTGGAATGCTAAACATGAGGTCCTGGGTTCGATTACCAGGTTACCTGTTCTGTTTCCGTGGGTGTGATAAATAATTTGGGACGTCAGCATCTGCCTAGCCTATCCCAAGTATATTGGGGTCGGCTTCCAGTCTAACCGGATGCAGCTGAATACTAGTATTTTATATAGAGCAACTGCCTATCTGACCTCACAACCTAGTTACTACTGGAAGATACTGGACTACCCAACTGGTAGATTCATCATCTGCCCACAGTACTGTCCTATTTGACCCTAAGGTTGACTGGTAGAGAATGCCTTGTGGCATTAAGTCCGCCTATGTACCACTCTTGTGCATGAAGTTTAAATAAATAAATAAATAATGTTCCCACTGCAGGGACTCAGGCCTACTCTAGGAGAGGGATGGGCTATAATCCACGATACGGGCCCAGTGTGGATTGGTACATGCATGCACAACTTCGAATTTTTTGGTTCTAAGACATGCTGGTTTCCTCACGATGTTTTCACCGTTTTGAGAGTAGGTAGCTGGTAGATTGGTGTCTGGTTATCAGACTGTAAAGATAAATATCTGATATCTGAAATGATAGCCGCGCACAATGTCTTAACGTGCTTTCCGAGGTGCGAAGGAATCACGGTAGAATGTGTAGTCAACCATCCAGAGACAAAAGTAGGCAAGCGCGGCTTCACCTGAAGATTGATCCGTGCGGCTTTAATTATCTAGCCTCGTGCTCCTGTTGTATTGGCTCCACAAGGGTTGGCCTAAGCGATTTGTCGATTTGCCCCTGGCTGGAGGCCTTTAACTCAAGGCATTCACATGGATTTGCCCGGTTAAGCTGAAGTCAGTCTCATAGACTGAACTGCGAGATGACACTCCTAAAAAAAACTATTTGTGCTGGGCACGGTGGCACGGATGCAAGTTATTGGTACCTCTACTCCAAGATCAATGAAATACCAACCCTCTCAGTGATCGGCCTTCCCTCCAAGAGGTACTTCAGCTTGTTTTTCTGGCACGGCGAGAGGATTTTGTCCAGATTGTTGACGAGTTCCTTCATTTCGGGTCTCAGATGCATCTGGCCGTCGCGCTTGCCGTTCGTCCAGCCCCGGGAATACTGGAAGGTCTGCGCCGTCACTGAGGCTAGGGTCACGAAGATGAGGAGTAGGGTCACGTTGGCGGACATTGTGGTGGCTGGAACAAGAGAATAAGGTTTTAGAGTTAATCAGGCAAGTGTAGTCTCGGGTGCCATATTGTATTGTTGTCAGTATACATTTGTTTTTTTTTTGGAGGTTGGGTGACCATCAAATGACTCCTCCCGCTCTGGGCAGAGCGGTAGGATGCCGTCACTTTCATTTGAATATTATTGAAGTGAGACGGCATGCGAGATAAACCAAGCTTAAGTTAAACAACTCTTAACTATTTTTATGAATAAGGCGGTAAAACATTACAAAACCATAAAATGCCCGCGAAATGTATGTGTACTATTTATTAGCTACACCTCTGCCTAACCCTTGGGGATTACAAGCATGATATTATGTTACTTTTGCATAATGAAGGATCCTCAAGCCTTTTATCTCAAGGTCAATTAAAAAAGTACACCCGTTAAAATTGGTAAGGACAACGAGATAATTCTATTGATTCAAATGCAAGGAAAGGACCGATAATCTGGTTAAAAAGTTAGCCGGTTAGGGTTAAATTAATTAACCGTATGAGTAAACTATTTATTATTCTCTTTACATTGTGCGGTGAGTTTCAAACACAGGTTTTCTGGTATCCAGATGTTTTCCTTGCAGGACACCATAGTAGGGACTAGGGTTAACATGCAACTAATTAACATTGGTTGTTTTTGTCTAACTTTACTTTCAATATTTTGATTAATATTTGGCCATTAAACTACACACAGACTAATGTTCTCCCGAAATTCAGTAGTTTTTGAGTTAGTTAGATTTTTTTTAATTCAATCATCTACATAGTTTCTCTTTCTTTATCCGGACTAAAATTGAGACCAGTAAATAAAATTAAGACTCCAATAAACACTTGAATCAAACAAAAGCTGTCATTAAAAACATTCGATAAAAACGATTCAGAACGGGTTTAAAATGGCTTCCATTAATCAGTTGGCAGCTGTCTACTATAAAATTGCCCAGTGGTTTGGAGTGAAGTTATTTCAAAGAATACCTTAATGAGAACATAAAGAAAGAAGGAAAGAAATAACGTATGAACTGAACATGTACCAAATTCTTTACCAGTTTTTTTGTAAAAAACGAAAACCGACTTCCAAAAAAACACAAAAAATCGGAAAATAACTATACTTTCGAATGTCGGTGACTTCTTTGTTTAATTGACTTTTGTTGCTACCGATGTCTTTAACGGTAGACTAAGCTGGGCACGAGAAGTCATGCTTTTGCTGTGTAGGTGTACCTATTATCTCATCTCATCTCTCTCTCTAGGTGTACCTATATAACGCAATAGCATGCTTCTAAACTCGAGTTAGTAGTAGGTACCTACGCCTAAAAGTTCCTTCATAAATGAACTCTAAAACCATACTAGCATTGATTTTCAACCCACACAGTACGAGTTAAAAAAATATTTCAAGAAAAAGATTTAGTCAGTAAAGAAACCCCAAAGATTTTCTTTACTCCACCCCTTATCCGATTCAGCATCCGCCGGTATCCACAAAAGATCGCACAATTAGGTACGACGGGAAGTGCGATTTTAAAATCTTTTGATAATACGCACAATTAAAGTGACAGTTTTATCAAACAGCATCAAGCCTACTGAAGGGGTAAGCAGAGCCCGTCGGGGCTGCGGGTTGTTCGCAAGCAATTATCAAATAACCCTTCCCGCTCTGGCCAGAGCGAAAGGAAGTGTCAGACTTTTACTGACAAAAAACAACCCATGTTTCTTCTTAGCCCTTGTGCCGAGGCCACGTCATCTAGTACTAAAATCCGCGGTGATAACCCTCCGTTTGCCTCAGACTGACTACTGAGGGTATCTTTGAGGAATTTCACTTCCTTCACATTTGCTCTTGTTACTACTAAATAAACCTTGGAATCTTCTATCCCACAACCCTCAATCTTTTGTTAACTGATAAAGAAAAAGCAGCTTGCTTTAAAATAACGAAGGAATTGAACCAACAAACGCTGAGAGCTATTCAGCGCATAAAGTAGAACATCTATTGCATGCTATTTCACAGACCATAGACGCACTACTGGCCGGAAAAATCTACTAGGGCATTGGGTAAAGTGCATATTGCCTCGATACTTAATAATGTGTTTGAAACCTTGAACCAAGAAGCAAAAGGTTGATATTTAAATGATGAGAAGGAGTATTCGAATTTGATGGATTGGTTTTTGGCAAGTGTTTAGAAAGTGGCATTTAAGACGGACTTATGAAGTGACATAAAAATATAGTATGATGTATTATTTTCTAAAAGTAAGGACATTAAAATATACCTAAACTAGCTGATGTCCGCGGCTTCGCCCACGTGGATGTCAGTCAGATTATATACTAAAACCACTCTCCATTGAATTGAAAATCGGTAGATAATAATAGACTGACGCAGCGGAGGACTTTGTTTAGTGATGTAGTAGCGTGACAGTCTATAGGTCACTTTATGGAGCATAAAGTCGGCATCCTGAGAATTTGCTATCTGAGATACTATACCATAGCATTTGTCTATCAAGAGTAAGTTAGGCGGCCAGCCGTAGAGACACGAGCGGACCCAACAATGCCTGAACATTTCGATAGGTTCGTTGGTTTAGTGGTCACAATCGACTGCTTCTTCTTATCATGTGGGCAGTAAGGTCTAACGACCCCACACACCCTAGTGTCAGAGTTAGTAAACCGTTTCAAAGGCCTCTAAGCATGAGGCACTGGGTTCGATTCCCCGGTCGGGCCAATTGGTTTTAGGATTTTCCATCAGGAAATTCTCAGAAGCAACCACGGAGGTACCCACTTGTTGGCAGACGGCTTGTCCTCTATTATATAGGACTTAAACATGACTGCCAGTGAAATATGGGTGTACTATTTGATAACTCCATCTGCGTAACCCTTCGAAGATTACAGACATGATTTTATGTTATTTTAAAGGGTTCATGGCTATGTTGACGTACACTCTTTTCGTTTTTGTTTATGAACAAAATATTTCCTCATTCATCTGATAAATGAACGTTTCTTTTTCAAGAATTATGGCTTTTCTGACGAGTTGTAACCACGTAGCCACCTGTTCTCGTCGTGTCTCCGTCATCACTTCAATTTGTTGTTAATTCAATTTCACAAAGAGTAGGCTGAATTTTTTTTGATAAAACATGACGTAACTTCACGCATGTATCCTCTAAAGGGGTAGACAAAAGTTAACCATTCCGTTATTGTAAAAGAGTTGTTGTTGGTGTATACTAATATTATTTAGAGGTAAAATTCGTTTGTGAGTAGGCGGTAATCCCCGGAACTAAGGATCCAATTCTAAAAGTTCTTTCACAGGCAGAACACCCATGAATTAATTAATTCGTGGGTGCTATAGGCTATAAATTAAATAATTTATATCATTCATAATAGCCGGACTATCACAAATTTTGCAGCTGAAATCGCGGGCGTGCCTAATAATGATCGGTACCTCTGCCTAAATAACCCTTTGGAGATTACACAGGCGTGATGTTATATTATGTCCTGAAGTCACGGGCGAAGTCCTAGTGTACAATAAAGTAATATCTATCTATCTACTCTATCCCCCTTCCAGGGTCAAATAATCCCGTCAGCAAAAAAAAACAAAACATAACAAAAACTTTTTGATCTATATCGTATAATTCGCATGTTGCATTCCTTTGGGGAAACAACACTAACTTCACCATAACTTCACTAATGAAAATCTCAGAATCGATACATGGATTTAGAATTAATTTAAAATCATTTCTGTAGTCATTAATTCATCTAGACGAGGAGCTCGTGGCATAGTAAGAACTGCCACTCGGGTCGATCTTTAGTAATGCTATCCTTGCCTAGGTCGGTCTGTGGATGGGTGACCGCCCGACATACCGGGTTTCCTCCGTGCCTCGGAAAGCACGATAAGCTGTTGGTCCCGGCTGCCATATATAGATCTTTGGTAGTCGTTACAGATAGTCAGTGACCTGAAATTCTGACATCCAGTCTATTACCTAGTATTAACTGAGTAGTGGAGGTCAGATAGGTAGTCGCTCCATGTAAAATACTAGTATTCAGCTGCATCCGGTTAGACTGGAAGCCGACTCCAATATACTTGGGAAAAGGCTAGGCAGATGATTAATTCATCTAGACATACTTGTAGTGGTTAAAATCGTGGTATTTTAGCGTTTCGGAGTTTTATCCATAGAGGGAAAAATGGAGGAGAAATAGGGGGAATGAGAAAAAAGAAGGGGGAAGGAAGTAACAGTTTTCCTTAGCGCAGTGAGTGTTTGGCTGCTACGCTGCTTGTAGCGGGTTCGATTCCCGCATAGAACAAGTATTTGTATGGCCTCAGGATAAGTAGCTGATCTAATTGATGTTCGAGTTGTTTGTGTGTTCTTTAAATGTTTGACACACGATACAGAGATATTACTAATTTGTGGCAATGATTTATTAAAACTGAACTGACATAATAAACCAACAAAATCTTAACTCAACCCTATTTAGTATAGTTATTTACTTGCCTGAGAATAAAATGGATGTTGTTATTGTGTTTAAAGTAGTCGTAGGAATACCAAGTCTCGCTAGTCAAGTAAACAATTTTTGGGCTATTTTAATAACAGTCTGGCGTCTAGATTCATATCTGGTTGAAGCAATAGGTCCTACCCAGAAAGTTAGAGCAGGAGGCTACAAAGTCAACTGAAATACAATGTTGTTGTTTCTGACCTACTATAACATCAATTACAACAACTCATATTATAATAGACAA
Source organism: Diarsia mendica (assembly GCA_949316265.1). Classification (NCBI taxonomy): domain Eukaryota; kingdom Metazoa; phylum Arthropoda; class Insecta; order Lepidoptera; family Noctuidae; genus Diarsia; species Diarsia mendica. The sequence goes on from OX438909.1 coordinate 9,951,788, forward strand.
ACTAGAAAATTGCTTACCGATTTGATAATTGTTCTCTGAATGAAACTTCAGCATAAACTACCGATACCTTAGCGAAACACAAATACTAGCTGAGCTAACTGAGAGCAGCGGTGGCCCAGTGCCCAGTGGTGGCGGCCCCGACTTATGAACAGTAGGTTGTGGGTTCGAACCCAGGCAGGCGCATTACTTTGTGTAATTTATTTCATCAAAACGGTGAAGGAAAACATCGTGAGGAAACCGGCATGTCTTAGAACCATAAAAATTCGAAGACATGTGACATCTACAAATCTACCACGCACTGGGCCCGCGTGGTAGATTATAGCCCATTCCGTCTCAAACAGAGGAGGCCTGTGTCCCAGCAGTGGGAACATTAATAGGCTGATGATGATGATGAGCTGAGCTCCGCGACCTTCATTGGTTTAGTGGTCGCAAGTGACTGCTGTGCACGAGGTCCAGGGTTCGATTCTCAGGTCGGGCAAAGTGTTTATGGATTTTTCTATCAGGATTTTCTCAATAGCAGTCATGGAGCCAGGATTTGTGCCCGGTAGATGGGTATAGGCTCGCGCCCTATTACATGGGACTTAAACATAACTGGCGAAGAGAGGGTGGATTCTTAGGTACACCTCTATCTAACCCTGTGACAATTACAGGAGTGATGTTTAGAATTTTTAAAAAGAATCAAAATCAAAAGTCATTTATTCAAATAAGGCTGAAAATCAACACTTTTCGAACGTCAAATTGTACAAGAAACAGTCCCCCCAAAACGCCCAACCTTCGACACTTCCTAGTGTTTTAGCTAGAAAGAAGAAGTGGCTGAACAACTCCCCAAGCAACATCTGTCTGTTAGGTTAGAAGAATCAGATTCTACTATTCTACACACGTACCCAATAGTAGTACATATGTAAACAGGATGTTACTTTTGGAGAAAGAACATAAACATTGGCTTGTGTTCAATTCAGCGACCAATTAAGTAAGTATTAAGTAAAGAACCGTAATAGTTAATGCCATAATCCGATGTAGTCGAAAGTATGATCTGGCTGATCCCTTGTCAGTATAAGTTGCCAGACAATTTGTCACTATTCGGAAATAAGCCAGCCAATCAAGGACAAAATTCTGAAGTCTTAATATTCTGTATCTATACGAGTAGTAGGATCATACGCTGTGTTCTGAATACAGATTATATTTTAGCCAGACGTCAGGCTACCACATACTCCCATCGGGCTGCGGGTTGTTCGAAAGAGATACCGCGGCCTCGACACAAAGGGCTAAGAAGGAACATGGGTGGTTTTTAGTCAGTAGAAAAAATACAAAAAGGCTACCACATTCTGAATTTCTTAAATTTTCAACTTTTGCGCTAAAGCATTAGGTTCAAGCTTAATTGGGAGACTACTATTAATATAGTAGTCAGTGACCATGTCAGTTTAAAAACTTATATTGATTGGGAGAATTCAACAGTTTTGGAAAAGCTTGATGTACTGGCGTTCTTTCTACAAACAATAGGTACACGTGCGTCCAGTTTCTTGTGTCGAGATTCATTTCCTTCACCGTTTTGAGAGTCAGTTTATTATATCTCAAATTGAATAAAATAAAGCCTGCCTGCCAGGGTTCGTACCCATGATCCATCTTCAAATGACCACTGGACAACTTCTGCTCACGACTATCAGCTCACTCTTGTGTCGAGATTCATTTCCTTCACCGTTTTGAGAGTCAGTTTATTATATCTCAAATTGAATAAAATAAAACCTGCCTGCCAGGGTTCGTACATTCGTACCCACGATCCATCTTCAAATGACCACTGGACAACTTCTGCTCACGACTATCAGCTCACACTTAGAATCATCATCATCATCAGCCAATTTATAATGCTTCCACTGCAGGGACTCAGGCCTCCTCTCTAGGAGAGAGACGGGCTATAATCTACCACGCGTGCCCAGTGCGGCTTGGTAGGTGTCACATGTCTTCGATTTTTTTAGTTCTAAGATTCTCACGATGTATCCTCACGAGGTTTTCATTCACCGTTTTGATAGCATTGGTGATAAAATAAATTACACAAACTAATGTGAACCCACAACATACTGCTCGAGATTCGGGGCCACCACTACTGAGCCACCGCAGTTTTCACACTTAGAATGCGCAAAGTTAAATTGTTCATAAACAAACGTTTCATCAAGGATTTTGACACTAAAACTGGTGTGGACAGGTGGAGTCGTCGGTTGCATCGCAAAAGCGCGGGCTAGTACTAATGTCCTGGAGAAACTTGTGGATGCGAGTTTTACAGACTGACTTCTGTTTGGACATCTGTAGAGACATTTCAATAGACCTACAGAAGAATTGAAATTTTATGCAGATTATGTGGTGTAGGTACCTTATAGTCCAAGTAAATTCATATACACATTTCGCCTCTTATAACACGGTCCTCTGTAAATGGGGGAGAGCCATAATTATTATATTATTATTATCAGCCATTTGTGTCCCACTGCAGGGCAAAGGCCTCCCTTCCCTCTTTCCACTTATCCCTATCCAGTGCTCCGGTTTTCCAATCTCTGCAAAAAGAATCCAGTTCGTCCCGCCATCGCCTTCTGGGCCTGCCGCGTTGTCGTTTGCTGCTGATTGGCACCCATTGCGTGGTTGCTTTGGCCCACAACTCCTCCGGCATGCGACAGATGTGGCCAGCCCAGTTCCATTTGAGCTTGGCAGCCGTGTGACCTACATCGGCAATTTGAGTTTTGGAACGCAGTATCGAGTTTCTTACGTGATCAGTGAGCTTAACTCCAAGGATACTACGCTCCATTGCTCGCTGACAGACCCCGAGTGCGGACTTTTGATGCTTGGTTAGTGACCATGTCTGCGCTCCATATGTGAGGGTAGGAAGAATGCACATGTTCATGAGTTTTCTCTTCAGGGAGAGAGGAAGAGGTCCCTTCATTATTTGTTTCATCGACCAATAGCTCTTCCAGGCGTTCTCGGTGCGTCGAGCAACTTCTTTGTCTTGTCTTGCCTGAAAGGAGACTATTTGGCCGAGGTAAATGTACTCATGGACATACTCAATCCTCATTCCTCCAACTCCTATGGTACGCTTGGTGCTGTTGGTCATCACCTTGGTCTTCTCCATATTCATCGCGAGGCAGACCTCGAGGCTGGCACTGCTCAGTTGGTCGAGCATTAGGCCTAACTCGGCTGCCGTGGAGGAGAAAAGGACAATATCGTCGGCGAAGCGGAGATTTGTTAACCTTCTGCCGCCCACGATGATGCCCTTGTCTCTTCAATTGCTACTTAGTTTTTTGAAGACTTCTTCAAGCGTGGCTGTGAAGAGCTTTGGAGAGAGTGGGTCGCCCTGTTTAACTCCCTTTTCGATTGGGAATGATGGTCCTGTGCTGTTAATTCTTATGGCTGCTGTGCTACTTTGATATATTTTTTGTAGTAATTTAATGTAAAGAGGTTCGATGTCTTGATTTTGCAGAGATTGAAATATGGCGTTGTGCGATAAACTATCAAATGCCTTTGAATAATCAACAAATGCGAGGTACAAGGGTAGGTTAAATTCTAAATGTTTTTCGATGATTTGATTAAGGGACTGTAAATGGTCGGTAGTGGAGAGGCCACGGCGGAATCCGGCTTGTTCAGGAGGCTGATGCAGATCTAATTGACCAGAAATCCGATTTTCAATTATTTTTATAAACATTTTATAAAGGTGTGAGATGAGGCTGATGGGGCGGTAATTACCTATGTCAGTCCTGTCCCCTTTTTTATGGAGGAGAATAACATTAGAGTGGCAGAAACCACTTGGAAAAACACCTGTCTGCAGAATAGAATTGAATAGGTTGCAGATGTGTGGCAACAAGATAGGCTCTGCGGCTCGAAGAGATTCGGTTGTAATACCATCTTCGCCGGGACTTTTACTGTACTTCATGCCTCTGAGAGCCTAGTGTACTTCATAGCCAGTAATAACTGGGACCTCTTCAGGACATGAGTAGATTTCGGTTGTTTGCTGGGATGTTTGATCGCTGGAATACAGAGATTTATAAAACTCTGTACTTATTTCAATAATTTTTGCTCTATCTCCTTGTTTAATGCCATTTTTATCTCTCAAATGTGTGATTGAAGACCGGCCTGCATCCATACCACGCATAGCCGATCTTAGGGATCGGTTGTTGGTTAAAGCAGCATGAACGAGTTGTGTGTTATGGTGTCTTAAGTCTTTTCTGATGCTCCTCTTTACTTTTCTGTCCAGTTCCCTATACCCTGCAGATTGGTATGTTACATTCTGCCGCTCTTCTATAAGACGTGTTGTGCTGTCGGTAAGTTTTGCTTTCTTTTTCTTGAGACTCACGATTTTTTGACTGGCAATTTTAATAGCTTCCTTTAAGTTTTTATATTGTATATGAACGTCTTCTGAATCTTTATCTAGTAAACTGAAGGTGTTTTTAATATTTATACTAAACTGTTCTTTGTTTGCAATTAGTGTAAATTTATCTAACTGTTTAATTGTGCTTTGAATAAGTTTTTTGCGATGTAGTTTCAAATCAAAATTTGCTGTTATTCGTAATGGCCGGTGATCGGAGCTGAATTTTAGTTGATTGAGTGCGTGTACATTTTTAATAATAGTTTTACTTGAGGAAAGGCAAAAATCGATTTCGTTTTTTGTGCGACCATCAGGAGAAGAGGAAGGAGTCCATCGGCGTTGAGGCTGCTTATCAAAGAAGCTGTTGCTAACACTAAGGTCCTGCCCAAAAGCGAATTGTAGAAGGCGTTGTCCGCGTTCGTTTCTATCTCCTAAGCCGTGAGGTCCCAGAACATTGGTGTTGTCTGAAGATGTTTGCAGACCAATTTTAGCGTTGTAGTCGCCTATGACCATCGTCCAGGTGCCTCGGTGTTCATCACAGGCTTTATTTAGCAGGTCATAAAATTCCTCAATGTCATCATTGCTATGTGTAGATATTGGAGCGTACACTTGGATTACAGTTAGAGTCTTGTTCTTGTTGATGGAAAATTTGAGTAGGGCAATTCTGTCTGAATAGGCTACAAATTCGATTATGTTGTCCTTCCATCGTTTTGAAACGAGGAAGCCAACGCCATATCTGGTGTTTGTTTCTCCGTAATGGAAGAATATGTTAGTTTGCCTTTCGAACGTGTTTTCTCCTTCTCGTCGCACCTCTGCCAGCCCGACTACATCCCACTTGATGCACTCTAGTGCATTTTCTAACTCTACTAGACGCTCTTTAGTTCGTAAAGTACGAACATTAAAAGTTAAAATATTAAGATTATCGGTGTCCCTTTGGCTTGCTTTGGTTGTTTGGCAGTGGACCGTCGCCCGGAGATTATGATCCCCAGCCCCAGGGTACACCTGCGTACTGCCAATAGCCGTGCACTGACTGGAGCTGCCGAGCACTGGGGGATTGGCTTTATTTGTGTCTTTCATTTTGGGAAGGGGTTTAGACAAATTAACCCACCACGCTTGTCTAATGCGGGTTGGTGGGTGCTCAGTAAACCGCCTAACTGGGTCTTTGGGCGCCGCCGTTGACGTACCAGACGTTCATCCGACACCGCCCTAAGTCGTCATCCTGCACTGATGCCGCCTGTTCCATCCAGACCTCTAGGAAATCCTTTTCCGAGCTCAAAGATGGTCTAGTGTGGTGTGAAGTTATTAGTTACAATACACACACGGGTATAGGTGGCTGATGGATGATATTATCAGCCACCTACACCATCCCTTAGTCGGCTTTTACGACACCCACGGGAAGAGAGGGGTGGTCTATTCTAGGCCGGAACCACACAGCCATAAACTGGACACAAATCTGGACTCCGTGGATGCTACTGCAATATTCCTAGTGGAAAAACCCAATAATAAAATTGACCCGACCTGGGAATCAATTGCGACCACCAGATCAATGACGCAGTCAATAAACGAATAAAAATATTGTATTATAAAAAAATGTCAACAAAAACAGTCATTGTTTCCAATACCAACTGGGTCACGTTTATAATCTACGCAACTAACCACCAAAATCTAATTGATGTTTCCATTACGTAACCTTAAATACTAGCACTTTGAATCTCGATACAGACGTCAATCAGGGTAGGTACGAGTACTCTAAGCTGTTTTTCGGTTATAAAATAGACAAGGTAATTGATGAGAGAATTATTATTGACCAAATGGGCAATACGTAGACGGAGTATAATCCAAAAATGTTGCTATGTATGACTATGTAAATAACAGTACAATACTAGGTACCTACGTAATAAGCTAAGTAATAAGGTTGAAAATAGTCGACCATAAGTGCATTCGGTAGTACACACAGAGTGACAATCAAGCTTTACATTTCTAGTACCTATAACATAGCCTAGCTTTGTTAAGATTGCCAGTACAATGAGATATCCGCGTAAACTGGATAGTTGTTACTACTTGTATAGTTTGATTAGTCACTGTCCGTACAGGATTATGGTTAGTGGCTAACCTATACGGGACCGCGGTAAAGACCATGATAGAATATTCTTTCAGACCGTAGGAAAGCTTGGTACACTAAAGAGAAAAAATCTACACAGCAGCCGCTAAAACAAGACGATGGAGGCTCCGAAATGCTGTAAACCTGTCAACTTCATAACTGAAGTAACTTTGACGAAGACAATCAGAAAACAGACAATTAAACGAGACAATAGGATGTCCATAATTCAAGGAAGGGACACAGTGTGCAGACAGATTTTCAGCGAAGGTAAATTAGGGCAGATACAATTTGTATAATATCTTTTGTCATACAACAATTTTGTTTACAAATATTCTAAATGTTGGTAGTGGTTTCAGTAGTTTTTTTTTCAAATAATTTGTAAAGGTAGTAGTAGTAGTAGTATTGATTTTATCTACTGCAAAACTAAGTTTGTTTCTCAATGAATTTCTTGAGAAAACTTTGATATTTCTGCGGTTGTAACAGAAAATATTCCAAAAGCGAAAGTTGTATGTCAGAACTGTTGTCGCAACTGACAATTTTTCCCAATCAACTTTGAACCCAATGCTAAAGAAATAAACTTGAAAATCTATTTAGGAAAGAGCATTGAGTAACTTTGTATAGACTAGTGGCGTCATTTTTTTTTCAGCGACCACTTTTAATTTTTATGATATTTTGTTGTGCTGTAACAAATTTTTTGTCGTATGTGTTATCTAAGCTGAGATATTTGCGTTTGAAGATTAAGTATAAAAATGTGGTCATTATAAAAACTTCAATTACTGTCCTGCGTAATGAAATATTAGTTATGTTTTTAGAAGGTTGATATTATAGCTGGTTTATCAATAACTACCACTCGGGACGATCTTTGGGTCAAGCCACGCTTGCCTAGGTTGGTCTGTGGATGGTTGACCGCCCATTACATACAGAGTTTTCTCCGTACCTTAAAAAGCACGTTAAGCTGTTGGTCCCGGCAGCCATATATAGATCTTTGGCAGTCGTTACAGGTAGTCAGTGACCTGAAAGTCTGACAACCAGTCTTTCGAAAGGGTATCGTATTACCCAGTATTAACTGGGTCGTGGAAGTCAGATAGACAGTCGCTCCATGTAAAATACTGGTAATCAGCAGCATCCAGTTAGACTGGAAGCCGACCCCAAGATAGATAGTTATGATGATATTAGAGATGGCTTTACTGTTTTACAATCGTCTGTCAATGTGAAGTTAGTATTTGGGTTTTCGAAAATAATAAAAACACATTGCTATACTTGATTGCATTTCATTACATGATAAGTAAAAACATATTTTCAACTCATTTCTTCCATTAATTTCTTTCTCAATGTCATGTCGAATATTCGTATCTAAAATTGTGCTGGCGGAGTCAGATTATTTTGATATCTGCTCGGACCCATGTGTCATATTATAATGGGAATTACATGTGAACAGCAGCTTAAGCTCTGTTTCCCAATAATACATGAGCTATAGTGGCCCAAAATTGCATCCAGCCCTTGTGTAGGTCTTTCTACGAGAATGTATAGGTACGTACCTAAATGTCCGTCTAGAAGTCTAGATGAATGCCCAATACGAGTCCCGCCAACACGATTCAGACTTCGCCATCAGCAGCAAATGCAAAATGCACTGTTAATTACATCCATGGCGTTATACACAATACACAAACGATCACAATGTTCAAGGAAATGCCAAGTCGTTATAATGCATCGGCCCATAGATAACAGACATCGAGCCATGTAATCTACTAATCATACACAAATACCCAGACCAGAAACAAGTATCTCTAGGTCATACATAATATTATTTCCGTGTGGGGATCGAACCCGCGTTTATCACACGTAGTGCAGCAGTCAACTACTTGAGCCACTGCGCCAACCGTGCCGTCTAAATTCTCAACAACAAGTGCAATTAAAACAGTGCAATCATCATCATCATCATTTCAGTCAAAAGACGTCCACTGCTGAACATAGGCCTCAGGAAACAGTGCAATAGAGTATAATAACTTCTTCGATTTTAATAAGCAATACAAAACCAAATATCTCCCAATAAGATTTAGATAGATGCATCCATTATAACATCGCTTTATTCTGTTCTTTCAAAATATCCAAGTTTCATTACTGGCCGCGCAACTTTAAAACGACGACGACAAGTTACTCAAACCCCTTTAGCAGATTGTAGTATCTTGATGTGATGGCATCTGTACAACTTCGTCTGTGTCAAATAGGGTATTTACCAAAACAATCTAATAGTCCGTCAGTTAGATTTCCAAAAAATAATGGACTCATATTTTTTTCTTTTTTCATATAAACAAAAAATGAAGACGATACAGCACTTCGATGACTCGTGTGACGTTTCAGTACATTTTTTACCGGAAAGTAACGTCACAAGTCTCCATTCATGATCTTTGACGCGTTTTATCTTCTTCTATTTGTATTAATTAGATAAAACAAAAAACACGTATCGAATATTTTTAGATAATCTAACTGACGGACTGAACAGAATCATTTGTTTTTTAGTTTGGAAACATCCCTATTATCATTTACAATACTTAACCACCTTACAGTTGGTTCCATTATTGCTCTGGACATCCAAAGAGTAATGAAGTGATCATATTTCTAACCGGGAACGTTAACAGGCGACGGCATCACGATCACTATAAATGTTGTTTAGGTGGCTCTATATTATTAGCTCGGGCAATTCTAGCCCCTAATGTGCTGTTTGGAATGTGAACTGTTTGCTATGAAATGTCGTGGTGGGTGACGTGACGTCAAAAAGGCTGATTTTGGAATGTGTATTTAGTTAACTCTTTCTAGACTTTTCTTGGTATATTTAATTATTTGCGTGTTTCAAAACCTTACCTATCAGGCTCTAATTTTTTAATTCGAATCGTAAATACGCACGAGTGACAACCGATAAAGCTATACCTAACCAGTTTATACAGATCTCTCATTGTACGTAAAATCTATACAAACCGAAGCTATGTATACTGGAAAGGTATCGCTTGATGTGTCACCGTGTGTACACAGGGTAATTTGTCCCGCGTCTGGACAGACACTAACTTACTCTTGTAAATGACCACTCCAATCTAAACGTAACTTTTAGTGATACACAAGAATATTAAATTTAGTGCTACCTAATGCTAAAAGTTTTCCCTACGATTAGAATTAGCTTAGCTATGATATATGAACGTGGAAAACAAAAAGATTATGGCACTGTGAGAAAGTACTTGTTTACATTTTGTAGTTTTCGACTGCCTATTGGTATATGCCTATTGTTACTAGCATCAATTAAAAACACGTGTGTTACTAATTTATATCACGTGTAAAGGTACCGTCGCACAGTAAACATTTTCGTGACTCGTAGCAAGGGGACTACTTTTTAAGTCCGTCAACGAAGAAACGGGCCCGTCCGAAAGTAACTTCAAAATTTACCAAACTCACTTTTTTATTCGGATTATTTTGAACAATCACGTTCAAAATACATCCAGAGTAAGTAAAGTACATCCGTAAGTGATACAGATTATGAAACGCTGTATCTTTCATCGAACGGGTTTCGTACATTGAGAGTGTCTCCTAGGCAAATATTTAATTTGTTTTTTTTTTCTGCAGCTGTCGTAGCAACATTCGTGTCGCGTAGCGTGTAGATTGTGGCCTACCCAGGTGTAAGTTTACGTATACGTGCAAGACAGTAATAAACTTATTTGTATACTTTAAATTAACGTAAGTTGTTTGTTGTTTTCTCAGTTTGTTAATTGTTTTTGTTGTTGATATTTTGGGATGTAAATATTTAATTCAGTTTTGGTTACATTTGCAATCCAATGCATTTGTTATTTCCGTTGTCGGTATCATCTGTCCAGCCTTTTCCAAACTGAATGTAGCTGATTACCAGTATTTTACATGGAGCGACTGCCTATCTGACCTCCATAACCCAGCTAGTACAGGGTGATATAATACGATACTCCTTAGTAAAACTGGTTGTCGGACTTTTGGGACACGGATTATTTGTTGTTTTTTTTCGTGTTTTCTGCAATATTTATGTTACTATTTGTAAATTCCTTTCATCATCACCTTCCTGCCCTTGTCCCATGTCACTTGGGTTCGTTGAAATATTTTTTTTCTTCTACATAATTTTGTATGTCAAAAATCCCGTTTGAGGAAATAGGTGTACTTAATAATTTAACTATAAGACCACAATGGGACTATGATCTTAGACTCTATGGTCTCCTAATGAAATTGTTTATTAAGTGCAATTCAGATGATAAAAATATTATTTCGGTAGGTCGGTCGGATACCCATTTATTTCACAACTCAGTGGATGCAACTTGCAATATTTTTATTTTTATTTTATCTATTGTTTATAAAATTATGTACATCGTTGCATTTTCAAGTTTACTGTCAAACTACAAGTTATACACAATAATTATAACGATTGTCCTTCTACTTTACTAAATTTCAATTTAATTGTTTAATAAACCGTAGGCAGCTTGTAATTATATTACAAAATTAAATCTGAGAACAAAACACCGACAAAAATTCAATCAGTGAAAATCACAAAATAATTTCCTTCCGAAAACAAAATACGAAAAAAAAGAACACTCACCGTTTAATTATAGGTGGCCAATCAAAACCGTTGCTGGACGTCACACAACTCCACAGAATGGAAAGTAATTTATAAAACAAATGGTGTTCCAAAATCAAAATGAGTTTGGTGAGATTCCTTCTAGACCGTTCGATTCCTTGAAAGGTATGGCTTGACTGTGATCCTCAGTATTCCGTCGCCCCCTTTTATATGAACGGGGCTGTTGTACAATGAACGTAGGTTGGTAGCGTATTAATATTGGCCACGAACATTTTACTCGTTGTATGTTTATGACTTTACTTGTGTTGCCCTGTGGTTTATTGAAAAGGGTGTTGAAAAGGGGTTTGTCAAAAATATGGTGGTTTAATAAAAGTCTCAGTTTACTACTACCTACATAAAATGGCTTAAAACTATTTAATGTTTTTATTGGTTTCAAATTAAGATTTGGAAAAATGTGTTCATTCAATTATTCCTCATATTAGGTCAGAGGTACTTAATATTTTCCTGGTACCTTAAAAATGCCATTTTAATAAAAGTGCCATTTTTTACCCTGGTAAGTAAAGTTAGGAATGTGCATGACATATAAGATGTACTGCTTAGACAGTAGTGTTTTTATTATTGAAAGGGACAATACATTAATATTATTTATGAACGCCTATATTTGACCAAGTCTCTGGAATCTGGGCCCCTACTATGACGTCTTAAAACAGTCCTAACTTAATGTTATTCCAGTGTGACAGAACTATACAGGAAGTCATGAAGTTTAAATAAATAAATAATAAGAAGTAACAAATAAAACTGACTTTTTACCTGTACATAGGTACTTTACACTCTCAAAAAAGCAGGTTCCACTAATAAAAAGGCAGTAAACTAATTCTCAACCGTCGTGTAATATAAAAAGAATTCAATTTAATATAATAATCGCTCGTTTTATGGCACCATTGTAGAACGCGTCGCGAGTACGCGGTTAGCTTAGCACGGCGCGCCCAAACGTGAAATAATAAACTCGTATTAAACACTGTTAGAACCCTTTCTACACTCTATTTGCAAAGATGAAAGGTGTAAAATCTCTTTTGTTTCCGTTGCAAGTTTATGTTTCGTTGATATATCAGACAATATTAAATTTAATTTGTAATGCTCTCGCGTGCATATTCGTAAAACATGGTGTGCCTGAAACAGCCCGCAGAAAAAAAAACAATAAATAGGAAATAGGACAGTATTTTTTCATCATCATCATTCAATCATAATCAAAATATTTTATTTTACACAGGCCTACATGGACACTTATAAAACGTCAACTAAAAGTTGCACGGTTCGTGTTGGTCGTTTCCAATGGAGAAGAACTAGCAAGAAACTCCATAGCTATATACTGTTGTAAAATGGTTTGGTTTTACAAATTTCAAAATCAAAATCAAAGCATTTATTTCAAGTAGGCCGTTACAGGCACTTTTAAATAGTCGAATTAAACTAACTGCGGCACTCAGAGATATCCAATGACTACTCAAGCCGCCACCCAGCAAAGGCTTGACATACTTTTGTATGACAAAACTGCCAAAAACCTTTACCAAGCGACGTCCCAAGCAACCACTGATACTCTCCGAGTGCGGCAGTAAACTACTAAACTAATGCATGAAGCTAAATAAACTAAGCTACATTCCCAGTCACAAGGCATAATAACTCGTGATTGTACTGTAGTTGCCCATTCCAAAGCGTTGGTCTCATAAGAAGAATGGCAAGAAACTTCATGGACATTCTTTTAAAATCATTTGGGTTTACAATATGTTCAAGGTACAGACATAATCTTGGTATAATACAATTTCCTTGTTACAGCATTATTTAGACTTATATATGGGGGGACAACGATATTAACATCGACAGCCTGAATTCACCCTGGGTAAAGGCCTCACTTTTCTTGTGCCAATCGCCACGGTCCTTTGCCAGCTTCATCTTATAGGTTTTCTCCCAATGGCAACTATGTCTTGGACAATAAACAAAATGCTTCTCCTTAATGTACCTTAACAAAAATTAATTTATTTCTCAGACAATTTCAAAGGCTGTCGAAACTAGCTCTTTGCATCTATCTTCCTACATTTTCATAAAAAAATACTGTCCTACAAATTATGCGAAGGTTGACGAGAAATGAATACCCCGCAAAAAAAACTTCTTTTGTTTTCCTTAATGCATTTTTGTTATAGATCAAACGAAAGAGGAAAGGAAACAAAATATCTTCGAGAAACGTCTCGAACCTTCTGGGACTCTTAACCTGAAGCCTTTAATTTGAAGCCTTTAGACTGACAGTTGAATGAACGGAATGATTAACATTTATTACGTTAACGAATGATATAAATACAAATATATCCGAGAACTTGGATTATTCCCAATAGTCCCCTCTAGCCCTGTCCTCCGGGGTGACAGCTGGGAATTGTCTTCCCAGTTGTCACCGGGGTGACAATTTGTGCCGACTGTTCCCTTTGAAAACGGACTAGAGGGGACAAATGGGAAGTCTTTTTCTCAGTTGTCACCGGGGGGGTGACATTTGCTACGATTTCAAAAAAATATTAACTATTAAGTAAGTAGGTAAATAAAAATTTCAAAAAAGTTAATTAGAATCAAATAAAAAAAAATCAACGTTATGTTTCCTTTAATAAATACAATCACAGATTTAACACCAATATTTTTTTTAATTTTATATAATTTTTACATTTTGCGGAATTTATTTTGTACGGCAACAGCGAGGTTAGATTTTTTTTTTCAAAATTTAGGTAGAAACATATTTGTTAACATATTTGTTACTGATTATGAAAAACCAGCTATGAGCGCCATCGCTAAAATTTTTCCAACTGTAATAGTGAGCGGATGTTACTATCATTTTAACAAGGCTATTTGGCGAAAAGGGCGCGAGCTCGAAATCACGAAATCGAGCAATCCAGCAAAAATCCGTGAAGTGGCATTGAGTGCTGTACTCCCTTTAATACCACCATCCGAAGTCATGAACGGTTGGTCATATATCACACGGAAGCAACCAGAAGACGAGAACATGATAAAGTTTCGAGCCTATATGACAAAGCAATGGTTAAAAGAAGATTTTATACAAACTAGGAATGTATTCGGAAGTCAGCATCGCACCACTAACTGTTTGGAGGGCTGGCACAACAAATTGAATCGGGAAGTAGGGAAAAAGAAGCCCAATGTCGTATATTTTCTTAATATTATACAAAAGGATGCATCATTGGTCACAGTCCGACACACGATGGAAAAAAACAATTTTATTTTTAAAGAAAGGCAGAAGAAATTATGTACTCAAGGACGAATTCATCCAAAAAATGCAGATGGAATTTCTGCATGGCAATATGTCTGTTGGGCAATTTTTGGAAATACTTCGACATTAAGTTTATGTCTATGGTATAGTACATAATTAATTAATTAGTAAAAAACATCATTGTTCGGTTAAAGTTACACGTGCTAATTTAGTAGCATGTTTGTTTGTAAGCTTGGTCATTGATTTTGTGCCTTGCGCCGCAGGTAGCATGACACAAAATAGAACGTCCGTCGATCTCATTCCTCCATCTCTCTCTAAGCACTCTTGAAATAAGCAAGTACAAATGAGTTCGACGGACGTTCTATTTTGTGCCATGACATCTGCGGCGCAAAGCACAAAATCAATGAGCAAGATTTCAAATAAGCATGCATTTAAGCACGTGTAACTTTACCCTTAGTTTTTTCCTTAGCCTACACTGTCTCACTGCTGGGCAAAGGCCTCCCCCATGGCTTTCCAATAATTAAAGTTAATATATAATTATAATAACCTGTGATTGTACCTATTAAAGGAAACATAATGTTGATTTTTTTATTTGATTCTATATCACTTTTTTTTAAAAATTTATTTACTTACCTAATAGTTAATATTTTTTTGGAATCGTAGCAAATGTCACCCCCCCCCGGTGACAACTGAGAAAAAGACTTCCCATTTGTCCCCTCTAGTCAGTTTTCAAAGGGAACAGGCGGCACTAATTGTCACCCCGGTGACAACTGGGAAGACAATTCCCAGCTGTCACCCCGGAGGACAGGGCTAGAGGGGACTATTGGGAATAATCCGAGAACTTGATCTTTACGCTAATTTTGACTTTAATTTTCCGCAAATTATAAGGTTTTGATTTATTTTTGACTTACGACAAGTTTTCTAGAAGATTATTTTATAAAACAAGAGTGCTTTGAATGTGTTTTGCAACCAAGCAATATTTTCCTGTAAACATGTTGTGTTATTTAAGTTCTAACTTTAAACAAACAAAAGAATTGTTCATCTCCAATTACGAAAGGAACGTCAGTAAGTCAGAAGTGTTCATGATCCTCTAGATCTTAGTAAAAGTACATTTTTGAAGCTTTAAAAGTCACATTTTAATACTTCAGAAA
Organism: Diarsia mendica; assembly: GCA_949316265.1. Classification (NCBI taxonomy): domain Eukaryota; kingdom Metazoa; phylum Arthropoda; class Insecta; order Lepidoptera; family Noctuidae; genus Diarsia; species Diarsia mendica. Next base: position 9,967,223 of record OX438909.1, read on the forward strand.
TGTACTTTTACTAGGCTTTTAACCTTCACACAAATGAGTGCTTAAGAAGCGAGTTATTAAATATGTTCTGCTCCTAGAGAACTAGTTTTTAACCGTGGTTTCGTCTACGATAACGGAATAAAAAATTTCCTACGTACAAAACCGTGTTATGGTCAAACCCCATGGAGAACCCGATCAGCCGTTAACGCATTATAACGTAGGAGACAGATAGACAAAGTTACTCATTTCAATTTTAGTAGATGGAAAAATGCATTTTGTATGCGAAAATTCTAAATGACAAAATATGCACATGTTTACTCTTTCTGTTTTGTTTTATTAAGTACTTAGTGGGCAGCCAATCATTATTCGTAGCTCATAAATTTAAATATTTTGTTTTTGTCATTTTCATGAGTATCCATACATAACAGCACGTGCGCCTTTATCCCAGAAGGATTAGGCAGAGATGTACTTAATTGTATACGCACATTTTAATGAATTTTTCTCACGGTTTTCTTTTTTCTCACGGTTTAATTTGCAGGTTTACTGAATTTTAAGCCTGACACTGACTTGTAAATTGCAAAAACTTAGGAAAATTGTCTAATTATATAATTTCAAAAACACTGTCTCACTGCTGGGCAAAGGCCTCCCCCATGGCTTTCCAATAATTAAAGTTAATATATAATTATAATAACCTGTGATTGTACCTATTAAAGGAAACATAATGTTGATTTTTTTATTTGATTCTATATCACTTTTTTTTAAAAATTTATTTACTTACCTAATAGTTAATATTTTTTTGGAATCGTAGCAAATGTCACCCCCCCCCGGTGACAACTGAGAAAAAGACTTCCCATTTGTCCCCTCTAGTCAGTTTTCAAAGGGAACAGGCGGCACTAATTGTCACCCCGGTGACAACTGGGAAGACAATTCCCAGCTGTCACCCCGGAGGACAGGGCTAGAGGGGACTATTGGGAATAATCCCTTTGACTGATTGTTTGCCTGGTAATTGAAGTATTAGGAAATCTAATGTATTTTTTTAGTATGTTCTAGTGTGTCAGAGCCTAAGTAACATCTTCAATGTAGACACTGCACATTTTTTGTGAAACGTTTTTAGCCACTCCCACTGGGCGCCGGAAAGACCCAGTTGCATAAAAAAACCGGACTGTAAGGACCTAAAATAATAAATAAAGAAAATTAGGACATTGAGCCATTGTGAGATTGAAAAAAGTGTTTCAAAAGTACACACTGATACATTACCTTATTTTCCAAGGACACCCGTTGAGTAGACTTTAAACCAGCAAGCTGCCTCAGCACTCGACACAAAAACCTGAAGGCTGCCTTAGGAAGCCTATATCTTCTCTTAAATTCAGCTTCCGGAAGGTCTCTAAGCGGATTGCTCGAGTTACGTTCTCTTGCACGACCAATGGACATTAATTACGCTCATCTTGTGCTCTCGCGGTCTCAAACATCCTCCAAGTGAAATACAAGCGAGATGCCATTGTAATTTACAATCACAAATATGACATTCAATTCAATAACTTTGTTATTACACCACTGTCACGACGCTCTCACCACAAAATCACAAGTGACAATCAAACGCGTTGCAAGGTGACTCGTTTTCTTATTCGAACATTACGTCATATAACGACGTACATATTTGGTCAATGCAGCCGTAAATTTGGCAACATTTGTCTTAATAAGGCGAAATATGCTTAGATCACGACGGATCAAATGGTAACCTTAGGTTATATAACGACGTACATATACGGCACATATAAACGTAAATACGGCAATATTCACCTTATTATAAGGCAAAATATGGTCAAGTTACGACTGATTGAACGGTAACATTACGTCATTTAACGCCGTACATATTTGGTCAATGCAACCGTAAATTTGGCAATATTTGTCTTATCATAAGGCGAAATACGCTCAAGTTACGACTAATCAAACGGTGAATAACGTCTTATAACGACTTACATATACGTCGAATGAAACCGTAGATTTATGGCAATATTGACCATTAGGATAAGGCGAATGATACTCGAGTTAGGTACAATTTAATCAAACGTTTAAAAAGTCTGATAACGACTTATTCGGCTAATAATTATAAGCGTAAATTTGGCAATATTTAAGGTTAACCTTTCTTACCTATATGTAAGGTATAAAACTTATTGGTTGTTGTAAATCAGCAATATCATCGGGGGGCACGGCAGTGCCCCCGCCGAGTCGAGCGCGAAGCAAACACTGCCGTACCATCCTTTACTGGAACCATTTCGCCACATTATCAGGCCCCTATTTGAGGACCTCTGGATAAGATCAGAACGCTGAAATTTCCGTCATCCAGTAAGCTATAAAACACACTTAAAATAAAAAGTTTCAAGTCTGTAGGTCATTTAGTTCCGAAGTTAAGCGAAAGCAAAGTTTCGTATTTATGACACTCACTCACTCACTCACTCATGATCATCAAAATAGAACTAGTACTTCCCATAAACTCAGGGAGCTGAAATTTGGTACAGAGTGAGGGTTTAATGGCCACATAAAGGGAAAACTATAAAAAAGTAGGATAATCGAAAATTAAAAAAAAAAAACTACTTACAACTTACAAAAAAAAATGTATTAAATAAGAAAATCTAATAAAATAAATCATTAGCCCACGTTTCTACAAAAAGAAGAGAAATCCCAACAAAAACATTCTGTAAAAAATAAGCCAAGTCTCGATGGAGCTGCTTGTTTATCTCTAAAAAGTAATGAAATCTAAACAAAGTCGTGCCAAGTCTAAGGTTCCTTATTGCGATTTCTTTATTATTATAGTTAATGTTGTGTGACTTGGCCGTTGTTCGTTTCGTTTAATTCTGCTACTTTTTCTTCTTGGCGTCCAATAACCAATACCAGTATGGGTCATTACCTCGCTTAATAAACATAGGTAGTTACAACAGATATAACATTACGTATAAACAAAATTGACTTGTACCCACTAACGGATAAAGAATGTTCAACGGCCAAGTCACACAACATTAACTATAATAATAAAGAAGTCGCAATAAGGAACCTTAGACTTGGCACGACTTTGTTTAGATTTCATTACTTTTTAGAGATAAACAAGCAGCTCCATCGAGACTTGGCTTATTTTTTACAGAATGTTTTTGTTGGGATACTACTTACGTTAAACATTATGTCGAAATATACACAGCGCGTTGAATAGACACAAACACACTATAAAACACTAAAAGTATAAAATATTATATTAAAATGTAATAGGTACCTATTTCTTATCTTGTATAGGTATGTACCTAATGATTTTATGATAGGAAATAAAAAATATTTATTGCTTTGTCATAGGTAGGTAGGTACCTTAGAAAGAACATTACATTTATTATTAGACAAGTTCGTATCCTGGGTGTTAGGTATTGGTTATTTACATTTTGTCATGTAGGTAGGTAGGTAGTTAAAAAACCTTAGGTTAGAGATTACATTTGACAGATAACAGGTTTGGGTTCCTCGCTCGCTTTATCTAAGTGGGTACAGGCACCACAGTCTTTATTCTTTGTAGGTACAGGGCTTGTGTGTAGAAGCGAGGGCTCTGCCTCTGGCTGGCAACAAGGAGGATCATAAAGCCACAGAATAAAGATCATAAAATATCTAATATGGTAGGTATAGGTACCTACCAATACCTACCATATTAGATATTGACCTTAAACTCACCAATTTACTTAAGGTTCTTTGTCGTACCTACATAATACACCTATCCAGTTCAAACCAACGAGTTATGTGTTCCACACTCAGTTACCTACTCAGCAGGTAGATATATTACTTAACCTACTTATATTGTTTCTATTTTTAATATAAGTAGGTACTTATGTAGGTGCCATAATATGAATAGGTTTGTACGGTAACCCTCAGTGCGCTAGTCGAATTGCACTAGGCCAGGTTTTTTAACCCTAATTTGCCGAATGCGTAAGTCGTTAGACTTTGTAAACGTTTGAATAAATTATAAATTGTCACCATCATAAGATAGGTATTATTGCCATATCTATCTACGGTTTCATTCACCAAATATTATGTAGGTACGTCGTTATTGACCGTATGAAAGGGGAAATATTGCCAAATTTACGCTTATAATTATTAGCCGAATAAGTCGTTATCAGACTTTTCACACGTTTGATTAAATTGTACCTAACTCAAGTATCATTCGCCTTATCCTAATGGTCAATATTGCCATAAATCTACGGTTTCATTCGACGTATATGTAATTCGTTATAAGACGTTATTCACCGTTTGATTAGTCGTAACTTGAGCGTATTTCGCCTTATGATAAGACAAATATTGCCAAATTTACGGTTGCATTGACCAAATATGTACGTCGTTATATGACGTAATGTTACCGTTCAATCAGTCGTAACTTGACCATTTTTTGCCTTATGATAAGGTGAATATTGCCATACTTACGTTTATATGTGCAGTATATGTACGTCGTTATATAACCTAAGGTTACCATTTGATTCGTCGTGATCTAAGCATATTTCGCCTTATCATAAGTCAAATATTGCCAAATTTATGGTTGCATTGACCAAATATGTACGTCGTTATATGACGTAATGTTACCGTTCAATCAGTCGTAACTTGACCATGTTTTGCCTTATGATAAGGTGAATATTGCCATGTTTACGTTTATATGTGCCGTATATGTACGTTGTTATATAACCTAAGGTTACCATTTGATTCGACGTAATCTAAGCATATTTCACCTTACGATAAGACAAATATTGCCAAATATACGGTTGCTTTGACCAAATATGTACGTCGTTATATGACGTAATGTTACCGTTCAATCAGTCGTAACTTGACCATATTTTGTCTGATGATAAGGTGAATATTGCCATATTTACGTTTATGTGTGCCGTATATGTACGTCGTTATATAACCTAAGGTTACCATTTGATTCATCGTAATCTAAGCATATTTCGCCTTATGATAGGGCAAATGCGGCCACATTATACGTTTATATTGCCGAATACATACGTCGCTGAAAAACTTTATATTTACGTTCAAATTTTTGTGACTGAAGTATATTCCGCCTTATTATAAGGTGAATATTGCCATGCTAAAGATTATTTATGACGCTTTCGAAAGTTCGTTTATGACTTATGTTTACGTTTGTTTAGTTTTTATTGAAGTATTATATCGCCTTAATTTAAGGTAAATATTGCCTTAATTGCGGTGATATTCACCACATATTCGACGTCGTAAATTTAAAGCTTATTATGTAGTCCATTACTGCTGTTTTAAGAGTATAAAGTTGAATTCCAAGACTGCCTTACGGTAAGACATTTTTGTCGGTTAGTGTTTATCATAAAAGACGTACCATTTTAACGGAAACGCCTAGCTAAGCCAAAATAACCGTAAGCGTTACAAAATCGCCTCGCGTCATTACAATTTAGCCGTCGAAGGCGGAATACACCTTAAGCCAGAAATCAATTTTTCTCAGTGTGGTTATGTTTAAGTAACATGTATTATGGAGCGAGCATATATATTGCCACTAACGGGGCACACATCCTGACTCCTTGGCTGCTAATGAGAATTTCAAGATACAAAAGAGACAAGACAACCAACACTAGACAAGACAAGAGATACTTCAATAAAATAATATCACAAAAAACGCAAACATTGTTGCTTCCTCAATAAATACTGGTCACATCTAGCGAAGACAGCGCTTTAAAAATGTTTATTTACTTTACAAAAGTACTACTTACTTCTTTACATAGTTCTTAAGATTGAAAACGACTGAATTGGCTGGGTGTTTGTTACATGGTCACCGTCACCGAAATTCAAAAATCATCCATCCAGAGACTAACCTAGGCAAGTACGTTTTAACTTAAAGATTACGGTTTTATTGGTTGTAAAATATTAGCTGGTTGTATGTACCTACATTATATAAAAATACAAAAATATTAATTAATAATTAAAACTAAAAGTTAATACTTACTTACAACGATCAAATAAGACACTTAGGCGTCATAATATCGCTGTCAACCGGGAATGTGCCCAGAAGACTGGCCGCATTGCCACGTTGAATGGCAATGCTGATCTTTTGACCAAAGAAAGAGCCAGCCGACCGAAGTGTCGACCATAATAAAACAAAAACACGAAACAAATCTGAGAGATCATTTCAGAAGTTGTGGTTTGTTGTTTGTCGTAACCCTAATTTTTGGCTGGGCCCAATTTCCCGTGATTATGCAAATTATCCTGTTTTAGGGAACAGAAAAGGCATCTCATTAGAGTACGATTCTAAATATACTGAAATGTATTTTCATGAGGAATTTTTCAGTAGCCGCTCGGTGTCTAGATTTGTGGTTGATGACAATAGGGTGTCTCATATGGGACTTAAGGTGGAAGAACTAGGATAGCCCGTGAAATTCAAATTTTCCTAAGTTTTTGCAATTTACAAGTCAGTGTCAGGCTTAAAATTCAGTAAACCTGCAAATTAAACCGTGAGAAAAAAGAAAACCGTGAGAAAAATTCATTAAAATGTGCGTATACCATTAAGTACATCTCTGCCTAATCCTTCTGGGATAAAGGCGCACGTGCTGTTATGTATGGATACTCATGAAAATGACAAAAACAAAATATTTAAATTTATGAGCTACGAATAATGATTGGCTGCCCACTAAGTACTTAATAAAACAAAACAGAAAGAGTAAACATGTGCATATTTTGTCATTTAGAATTTTCGCATACAAAATGCATTTTTCCATCTACTAAAATTGAAATGAGTAACTTTGTCTATCTGTCTCCTACGTTATAATGCGTTAACGGCTGATCGGGTTCTCCATGGGGTTTGACCATAACACGGTTTTGTACGTAGGAATTTTTTTATTCCGTTATCGTAGACGAAACCACGGTTAAAAACTAGTTCTCTAGGAGCAGAACATATTTAATAACTCGCTTCTTAAGCACTCATTTGTGTGAAGGTTAAAAGCCTAGTAAAAGTACATTTCTGAAGTATTAAAATGTGACTTTTAAAGCTTCAAAAATGTACTTTTACTAAGATCTAGAGGATCATGAACACTTCTGACTTACTGACGTTCCTTTCGTAATTGGAGATGAACAATTCTTTTGTTTGTTTAAAGTTAGAACTTAAATAACACAACATGTTTACAGGAAAATATTGCTTGGTTGCAAAACACATTCAAAGCACTCTTGTTTTATAAAATAATCTTCTAGAAAACTTGTCGTAAGTCAAAAATAAATCAAAACCTTATAATTTGCGGAAAATTAAAGTCAAAATTAGCGTAAAGATCAAGTTCTCGGATTATTCCCAATAGTCCCCTCTAGCCCTGTCCTCCGGGGTGACAGCTGGGAATTGTCTTCCCAGTTGTCACCGGGGTGACAATTAGTGCCGCCTGTTCCCTTTGAAAACTGACTAGAGGGGACAAATGGGAAGTCTTTTTCTCAGTTGTCACCGGGGGGGGGTGACATTTGCTACGATTCCAAAAAAATATTAACTATTAGGTAAGTAAATAAATTTTTAAAAAAAAGTGATATAGAATCAAATAAAAAAATCAACATTATGTTTCCTTTAATAGGTACAATCACAGGTTATTATAATTATATATTAACTTTAATTATTGGAAAGCCATGGGGGAGGCCTTTGCCCAGCAGTGAGACAGTGTAGGCTAAGGAAAAAACTAAGGGTAAAGTTACACGTGCTTAAATGCATGCTTATTTGAAATCTTGCTCATTGATTTTGTGCTTTGCGCCGCAGATGTCATGGCACAAAATAGAACGTCCGTCGAACTCATTTGTACTTGCTTATTTCAAGAGTGCTTAGAGAGAGATGGAGGAATGAGATCGACGGACGTTCTATTTTGTGTCATGCTACCTGCGGCGCAAGGCACAAAATCAATGACCAAGCTTACAAACAAACATGCTACTAAATTAGCACGTGTAACTTTAACCGAACAATGATGTTTTTTACTAATTAATTAATTATGTACTATACCATAGACATAAACTTAATGTCGAAGTATTTCCAAAAATTGCCCAACAGACATATTGCCATGCAGAAATTCCATCTGCATTTTTTGGATGAATTCGTCCTTGAGTACATAATTTCTTCTGCCTTTCTTTAAAAATAAAATTGTTTTTTTCCATCGTGTGTCGGACTGTGACCAATGATGCATCCTTTTGTATAATATTAAGAAAATATACGACATTGGGCTTCTTTTTCCCTACTTCCCGATTCAATTTGTTGTGCCAGCCCTCCAAACAGTTAGTGGTGCGATGCTGACTTCCGAATACATTCCTAGTTTGTATAAAATCTTCTTTTAACCATTGCTTTGTCATATAGGCTCGAAACTTTATCATGTTCTCGTCTTCTGGTTGCTTCCGTGTGATATATGACCAACCGTTCATGACTTCGGATGGTGGTATTAAAGGGAGTACAGCACTCAATGCCACTTCACGGATTTTTGCTGGATTGCTCGATTTCGTGATTTCGAGCTCGCGCCCTTTTCGCCAAATAGCCTTGTTAAAATGATAGTAACATCCGCTCACTATTACAGTTGGAAAAATTTTAGCGATGGCGCTCATAGCTGGTTTTTCATAATCAGTAACAAATATGTTAACAAATATGTTTCTACCTAAATTTTGAAAAAAAAAATCTAACCTCGCTGTTGCCGTACAAAATAAATTCCGCAAAATGTAAAAATTATATAAAATTAAAAAAAATATTGGTGTTAAATCTGTGATTGTATTTATTAAAGGAAACATAACGTTGATTTTTTTTTATTTGATTCTAATTAACTTTTTTGAAATTTTTATTTACCTACTTACTTAATAGTTAATATTTTTTTGAAATCGTAGCAAATGTCACCCCCCCGGTGACAACTGAGAAAAAGACTTCCCATTTGTCCCCTCTAGTCCGTTTTCAAAGGGAACAGTCGGCACAAATTGTCACCCCGGTGACAACTGGGAAGACAATTCCCAGCTGTCACCCCGGAGGACAGGGCTAGAGGGGACTATTGGGAATAATCCAGTCAAAGGTAAGGTCTACTATAACTTTGCTGACATACGTAGTAGTCTTAATGTAACTATTATACAATATTAATGACATTGTAATATGAAAAGCATAATTATTAAGTACCTATGTTGTTTGTTTCAGGTTTTGTGACAAATATGGAATACCCGGAGTAATTGGGTGTATTGATTGTAGCCATTTTAGAATATTTGAACCGCCAAAGGAAGAAGAACATCTATATTATTGCCGTAAGCACTATCATTCAATAAATGTTAAAATGGTTACTAAATAATAATTTAATTAGATACCTATATGAGTTTGATTTAATCTTACCTTCTTTAGATAATTATTTTTCTTAACTGGTTTGTTTTATTTTACAGGTATGTGATGACCAATATAGAATTTTAAATGTAAATGCCAAATTTGGAGGTGCAAATCACGATTCTTTTATTTGGGAAAACATTGACATCAACCCTTATATCCAGTCTTTGCACCAAAATGGGGAGATAGTGTGGCTTTTAGGTAAGTTCTACCCAATTATATATTATTGTTTGAACAACATTGTGCATTAGGCTATGGCAATAAACTAATACATTGATCATCATTGTAGGAGACTCTGGTTATCCACAACGACCATGGCTGATGACTCCGATTTTAGACGCTGCTCCGAACACCTTGCAAGCCAAATACAACCATAAGCATGTAGCAGCCAGAGTTGTCATAGAAAATACATTTGGACGGTTGAAGAATCAATGGCGATGTCTTAACAAAGATCGAGTGCTCCACTACAAGCCACTCAAATGTGCAAGAATCATACAAGCCTGCTGTGTTCTACATAATATTGGCATTGATTTTAATGTTGCAGAAGAGGCGGACATCACTGGTTGGTATTAATAAATTTATAATTCGAAAAGAAAATCAATGACACAAATGTGTATTGAATATTAAATTATTTATATTTTTAGGATTGCACCATGAAGAACAACATAATAAGCCCATTCCCACAGAGAGAGTAATAGGTGCTCAAACGTCTGACCTAATCAGAGGAAGGGTTCTAAGGGAACAATTAGTTAGAAGACTTGAACATATTTAAATTCAAATTCAAATTCAAATCGTTTATTGCAATCCATAATGTACATTTTTACAGGTGGTATAAAATAATTTTAGACACAATTATGGACCCTGTCGGGCACAGCAATTTTCTATATAAAATAATTAAAATAATTAGAAAATAATTAGAGTAATTAGAAAATAATTAGAGAGAGGAAGAACGCTTTGCTTCTTTTATTTAAATTAAGTTGGTATTATTTCTATACCTATCTTATATCTAATGATCTATATATCTATATTTATTTACTTATTCTACTTATTAATATTATAGCAGTCTATCTATTCTTTAATTATTAAGTTAGTTATTATTAAATTACTTATTTGTTTATCTACTTGGTTTCAAAAATTTTGTTTTAATTTTATTAGTACTTACCTAGTTAAACGTTTTAATTATGTATTATCATCGGATTTATCTGTTAAATATTCGTGTATTGTATAGTAGCTTTTTTTAATTAAGTATTGCTTTAATTTATTTACAAATATATTGGTTTTCTTTTGTTGCTTTATGTTTTCTGGTAATTTATTATATATTTTTATGGACATGGAATATGGACTAGATTGGTGTAGTTTAAGACGGGAAGGTGGCAAATTCAGTCTATTTTTATGTCGCAACGAATAATTAGTTTGTACGTCTCCCCGTGTGCTGTAAGAATCCGGATATTTGCGGACTAGTTTACATAATTCCAATACATATATACTAACTAACGTGAGAAATCTTGTGTTTCTGGAAGTAAGGTTTGCAACTGTCTGTTGATTCTATATTTGTAATTATTCTAATTAACTTTTTTTGGAGGGTAAATAGTGAGGGGGCGTCTGTGCTGTTTCCCCATAAGATTATGCCATAGTTTAACCAAGCGTGGGCATACGCGTAGTATGTGGTTAAAGCGGTTTGTAGGTTTGTTGTCTTTTTAATTTCGCGGAGGGCATATGAAAACTTTGAGATTTTTGATTTAACTGTCTGTATGTGTGTTTTCCAGTTTATGTTTGTGTCTATAGTTAAACCTAGGAGAGTGAAATTACTAACTGTTTCTATTTTTTGTTGGTTAAAAGTAAAATTTACATTTATTTGGTTTTTCTGCCAGGGGTGAAATGTTATTAATTTAGTTTTAGTAAAATTTATTTCAAGATTATGGTCATGCATCCAGTTTATAGTTTTCTCGAGAATAGTTGTAAGTTTTTCATGTAAATTAGCATTTGTTTGGCATGAGGTAAGGATTGAGATATCATCCGCAAAAAGAACACAAGGGCCGTCTATGGTTTTGGGGAGGTCGTTTATATATATTAGGAAAAGGAGGCAACCTATTACACTTCCCTGGGGAATTGAAGCGTGTACTGTTTTTACATCAGATCTAATTAGCTGTACTTCTTTTGATTTTTTATTATAATATTCTATCTCGACTAATTGCTTTCTATCCTCTAAAAATGATGCGAACCAGTCATGGGCTTTCCCGCGTATTCCTATTCCATTTAGCTTATTTAATAGTATTTTAAATTGAACTTTGTCATAGGCCTTTGTCATATCGAGCAATATCCCTATTGCATATTGTTTATTATTTACAATATTTAATGCTTCTTGGATGTATTTATAAACAGCTAGCGTGGTAGATCTGTTTTTTCGAAAACCATTTTGGCAGTCATGGAAAATCTTATATTTTTCACAAAAAGAATATACACGATCACACATTGCGCGTTCGAAGACTTTGGATGCTGTTGGAAGAAGGGAAATTGGTCTATAATTACTTGGGTCTGTTTTTGCGTTCTTTTTATGAATGGGTTTTATTAAAGCTTTTTTTAATTGATGAGGGAAAGTGCCTTCTTCGAAGGATTGGTTTATTAATTTAAAGAAAGGTAGGGTTAGTTCGTCAGCGCACTGTCTGAATAGAGTAGGAGGGAGTTCGTCTATGCCGTGGCTATTTTTATTTTTAAGGTTTTTTAATATCTGGTTTACTTCATATCCGTCAACAGGGGTAAGAAACATGGTGTTTTCAGTGGGGTTCATCACTGATGTTTTTGTCTGTGTACTGCCAGATGTTTGGGTGGTACTCTCTCCAATTGACGCAAAAAAGGTATTAAAAACATTAGCTACTTGTTTTGGTTCACTAATTAGGTTTGTTGTTTGTAATGTTATATTGTCTTTTTCTTTTTTTGTTTTTTTATTTGTCCGTTCTTTAACAATGTTCCACATGGTTTTAACTTTATTTGATGATTTATTCATTTTACATATGTAATGTAATTTTTTTGCCGTTGTTACTGATTTTTTTAGGATTTTTTCATATTTTTTATAGTAGGTCGTAAATATTGAATTATTCATTTTTGAAGAAAGAATTTTTAGTAGCCTTTTGTTTTTACAAGATTGTTTAATACCCACGGTTAGCCAGTGATTATTTCGTTTTGTTTTTAGTTTAATTCTGCGTTTAGGGATACATTCATCTAGGATGTCTATCAGACTATTGTGAAACGATTGGTAGTTCTCATCGACATTTCTATTCGGCTGTATAATATCATTCCAGTTTAGTGTCTTTAGTTTGGATTTGAATTTTTGAATATTAGTTGTATTAAATAGTCTTTTATTGGCAAACCAGATGGACTGCTTACTTTGCTGTTCCTGTATCATATGCATTATTGTTCCGCAGTGGTCCGAAAAGCCTAATTCTTCTACGGTCGTGTACATTTTACTGTCGTTAAAATTAGTAAATATCAAATCTAAGCATGTTGACGTAGTTTGTGATATACGCGTAGGTTCTTTTATGTGTTGTAAAAATTTAAATTCTAGCATGAGATCGATCAACTGGTTTGATTTTACACTATTTTCTAAGGTATTTATATTAAAATCTCCTCCTATTATGACGTTAAATTTTTGGTATTTATTGTTTATATATTGCATTATTTTAAATAATTGACTAATAAAAATTACTTCCTCTCTTCTATTCCAGTACATGGTAACTATTAACAAATTTTGCTTTGGTAGCTTACAGGCACATAGTTCTATACAATATTCAATAGTCATATCTCTAATATCACAACATTCTATATATTCTATACTATCGTCTAAAATAATACAGACGCCGCCACCACTTCGAGAGCGGCGACAATACGATGCTGCAGTTTTAAATCCACTAAATTGCACAGTTTCTAATTTATCTTTGGTGAGCCAGGTCTCGCACAATGATATTGCTTTGAATGTGGGTTGATCATTAATGAAAGCCTCTATAAGGTGTTGTTTGTTATACATGCTTTGAATATTCTGGAATAGAATTTTAAAATGTTGGTCTGGGGTTTCGAAATGTACGAAAGTTTCGTTGTTGTTCGTTGTAGTTTGTTGGTCTGGGGTTTCGGAATGTACGAAAGTTACGATCATCTATATCTTCGTTTATATTTACTTGAGTTACACTCTGTTCGTTATTTATCTGTCTATTATCATTGTTTATTTCGGTTTGATCCTTCGGTACGGCTGTTCTTTTACCTTCTATAAACAACTGATTGTTTTTTATTATTGCATATAAACCTTTTTTCCTTGCTTTCAACATTTCTTCTCGCATGTTCTTTCTTTCTAATCTTGCGTTTTCGTCTAAAAATTCAGATAAGAACAATCTGGTTCCTTGGAGACAGTGTTTATTTTCGACAATGTATTTAGCCATTCTCTTGCTAATGAGTTCAATTACTAGGGGTCGGTTTTGATTATAGTTTCTGCCTACTCTATATGTTTCTTCTATATACCCTGTAAGGTCGATATTCAGTTTTTCATAACAAAGATCAATTAATCGACATTGTTGATCATAATCTGGCTCTTTATAATATTCAGGAAAACCATAGAGTACTATTTTCTTGCTGTTGTGTCATTTCTGGTTTTTTTCCGTTTTTTCTTTTACTAGGTCTTTAATCTCATTCTTCAATTTCTCATTTTCTATGTTTAGTTTTTCTATTTTTTTGTTTATTATTTCTATGTCTTCTTGTCTCTGCTCGTTTTCTTTAAAAAGTGAGTCTGTTTTTATTTCATTTAATTTTAGTTACTTTATTTAATAGTTTTATTAATGTATATACGTAGTTAGTTTACTCTATTATATAATTTGAAATCACCTAATAACCATCTTTCCTAAATTAAGCATAAATAGATGTACTTATTAGTTGAGTTTTATTTTTGTACACCTTTATAGAATAGAAATTGTCTTTTTATTTTACCATCTTTATTTTGTAAACACTTGTAAAAACTGTAATGCTTTTATTCTAATCTCTTATTGTTAATTAAGTCTCTTAGTATGTTAATTATCTAAATGTATAGCACATATGTGAGTAAGTATTTACGTAAGTTTCCTACTTGGAAACTAGTATTTTCTAGATATTTGTTTCTTGCTGATGCTAGCAACACATATTGGATCCTTCAGATCTTTTTACTTTAGTTTTTTAAATTAGATTTATATATCAGACATTGTAATAGTGACTGGTTGATCTAGAATAAATTATGAAACACTGGTATATTATCTTGTTTTTCTAACCAAAACCAGACCTTACGGCTGGCCCAACTATGTTGGGTTGGGCTGTTAAAACACATAGGTATGGTATTCTTTTTAATTTAAGTATACATTTTTGTTCTATTGATTGCAGAAGCTTACAAAGACTGGGAGAACAGCTTTCTTAGAACAGTAGGTTACGCTGTTCACTGAAGGCATTATCATGAAGTTCATGTGAAGGATATTAGCTCGCGCTACCTTAGAGTGAACGCGCACTTTGAGCGGTCCAATGCCCTTAATATGAACTAATAACTGATAGTAAAGCAAGTCAATCATGCCCTTAGGGAAAAGCGTCACCAGCCGTTAGAAGGCTTTTTTTCCGGTCTTCATAAAACATTTCTGCTTGAAAAGAAAGCATAAATTACCTTATTAGAAGGTGAATACGACTTAGTAAACGTTAAAAGCGCTTATTGGACAGGTTAAACCACTGTAAGGAAAGACATAAGACACCTTATAAGAAGTCGATTACGAGTTAGTAAACGTAGAAAACGCTTAGTGGGCAGGTTAAACCCACTGTAAGTAAAGACGTAAAATACCTTACTAAAAGTGAATTACGACTTATGAAAACATCAATATCGCTTAGTGCACAGGTTAAACCACGGTAAAGAAAGACTTAAGATGCCTTAATAAAAGTCGATTACGACTTAGGAAACGTTAAAAATACTCAGTGAACAGGTTAAAATACAGTAAGGTAAGACGTAAGACGCCTTACTAGAAGTCGATAAACGTTAAAAGCACTTAGTGGACAGGTTAAACCACTGTAAGGAAAGACCATAAGACGCCTTATAAGAAGTCGATTACGAGTTAGTAAACGTTGAAAACGCTTAGTGACCAGGTTAAATCCACTGTAAGTAAAGACGTAAAATGCCTTACTAGAAGTCTATTAAGACATAAGAAGCAGTAAATAAACATTCATAACACTTTGTGAACAAATTAAACCACAGTAAGAAAAGACGTAAAACGCCTTACTAGAAGTCAATTGGGACAATGATACGTCGGAAAGTTTTATGTGTGTGACCCGAGCACCTCTCTTTACCGTTTATATCGCCTTACCGGAAGTTAAATATCATCGTCAATCAGTCGATCCTATCTGACTTACCACGTTTATAGTTTTTGAATTAAGGCTTATCTGTTAATAATTACGTCTAAAATACACATAAGAGAGTATATTGCGCATAATTTTTGCGCCTTACGCTTAAGGCGTAAAACGCCTCCAACCTAGGAAGGCGTTTTCGGTCGGTTGACTTTTGGTCGTTTTTTCGCCTTCATTACGAATAAATCCGCCCTCGTTACGAAACATTCAGCTTTACATATTATACGAGTAAGAATATTTTAGAAGGAGAAAGCAGAGAGACAAACAATTATTTAATTTGGCAACCTCAGTTGACAACCTTGTTATTTTCCGTAACCATAGCAACCTGGTTGAATCTTGAATGCTGAATATTTTTGTTAGGAAATCTCTGGATTCGCTCTCCACGCTCAACTCAACTCAAGGCCCGCGATAGAATCTATGCAATAGATTAATAAAACTTACTTTCGTGAAATATATATAATAAAATGAGGTGTACCCATATTTTGCTGCAGCAAAATATGGGTACACCTCTATTAGGTACACCTCTGCCTAACTCTTCGGGGATTACAGGCGTGATGTTATGTTTTTAATTTCACGAAAGTAAGTTTTATTAATCTATTGCATAGATTCTATCGCGGGCCTTGAGTTGAGTTGAGCGTGGAGAGCGAATCCAGAGATTTCCTAACAAAAATATTCAGCATTCAAGATTCAACCAGGTTGCTATGGTTACGGAAAATAACAAGGTTGTCAACTGAGGTTGCCAAATTAAATAATTGTTTGTCTCTCTGCTTTCTCCTTCTAAAATATTCTTACTCGTATAATTTGTGTACAAAGTGTTTTAAATATGAATAAACAAAGTGCATTTATTAATGAAGAAAGTCACGAAAAAATAGTGAAAGAAAATGAGTGAGGTAGGTACTCTATAAACATTCATTTTATTATTAGTACGCATCTATCATAAGTTTTATTGGTTTTTGCATTACTATTCTGCGAATCGGTCTAAAACGATTCGTTTTCTTATAAAATATCTAAAATAAAATAAATAATTTTCATATTTTTCAATGTTATGACATTGTTATGACACTTACGTCAGGCTGTCAATACTTTTTCTTTTAAATTTTCTGTCATAGAGTTTCTTACTAGCTTAGTTAGTCTATGAAGGTTAGTTTTGATTTATATAATGTACATCGCGCGAAATTCGAAGATCAAACTCTTAATATCGTTATTTTTGTTCAATTTTTTTGAATGAATAATTATTTTGGTGTAATTACACTATTAATACCTAATTATTTATACCTATTATTGCATAAGTTGATAAAAAATGCTATGCAATAGATTTACCGCGGCAGTCTCCGAGTGCCACGCGTTTTTTTTTTATTTAACTTTAGTTTAGCCCACAGTGTAGCCTACTCTTTATAACGTAAAATAAAAATCACGTGCAGCCACTGTTTTTTTTTAATTTCGCGATTAACCTTAAAATTATCCTCTTCTCATTTTTCGACTATACTTAGTGTATATAATAAAGTAAACTAAAACAGATTAAGAAATAAGTGAAGAGACCAAGTACGTACTTCAGTAATCGCTAAAAAAAGATTTTTATCATCAAAGTAGCTTCAGGCGATAGGTCACTGGAACAACTTGCGACCCCCGGATGCCCCTCAAGTTAAAGAGGAAAATATACGTAAGTATTTTGCAAAACTGTGCAGGTGTACCTGTAGAAATATACCTGTCTGGTACACCCTAGCGAGTATAGCTAACTTTAGGGCATTCCAAGCAACTTTTTATTTGTTCCAGAGAAAGATGTTTCCCAAGATATTGTTACGACGCGCGACAGTCATCTAGAATCTTCGAGAAACCTTGCTAATAACTGTGCAGTACCTAGAAAAGACAAGTAGTGACGAGTTCATTTTTTTTAGGTAGTAGGTATAGTTACATTGTATTCAAGGTCAGTCAACGCGTGGCGTCAGCGGCCATTGACATTGTAATTTCGACTGTATGCCGAGGGCGTAAGGTAACTTCTTCCTTGTCGGTTCTTTTATCTTTAAGTTTATTTTTTTTGTTAATGTTTTTTTGTAGATGCTTTCTTGATTATTAAAGAATTATCTCGAATTTCTTTTGTTTGCTTGGGTATAAAAGGGCCGATTGAGAACGAAGTGAGTCAGTTCACTTTTAAGCGAGACTACGAAAAGTTCGAAGAGTTATCTAGTGCGATAAAGTGTTCAGTACTGTTTTGCGATTGTGAATAAGTGTATTGTGACTTTGTGAGTAATAAAGTTAATTCGTGTGTTTAATTTGTAGTGATTTTATTTATCCCATACCCAGCTCGTAACAATTTGGTGTCAGAAGCGGGGATAAATAATGCCGATTTTACCTAAGGACGACACGGATAGTATCCGTACGAGGAGTCAGCGGCAGCAAGGTATGGACCAAAGGCGATTTGGGGACTCCCCGACACAGGCACCGGGCGGTGTCCAGCCTACGCCAGAGCCAGTCGCTGGCCCATCTAGAGCTACTCCAGCGGCGCCTACTACATCAGCGGCGCCTGACTTGTCTGCCTTAATGGCACTGCTGCAAGACCAGGCACGTCGTCAGGAGGAGCAGGCTCGACGTCAAGAAGAGCAGGCTCGCCAGTTGCAGGAACAGTTGCGACGAGACAAGGAGGAACAGGCTCGCCAGTTGCAAAAACAGCGGCAACAAGATAAGGAGGAGCAAGCTCGCCTTCAAGAGGAACAGGCTCGTCGTCAAGAGGAGCAGGCTCGTCGTCAAGAGGAGCTGGCGCGCCAGTTGCAGGAACAGCGGCAACAAGATAAGGAGGAGCAAGCTCGCCTTCAAGAGGAACAGGCTCGCCGTCAAGAGGAACAGATGCTCCTGATAAAGGATCTTCACGCATCAGTAGGAAAAGAGCTGAGCGTGATGAAGGAGCAGGTACAGCAGCACGACAACCGTATCGCAAAGGCCGAAATTCAGATCGCCGATGTGAAGAAGGCCTTAAGTGAAATTAAGGTTGGAGACGGGGCTGTGGCTTCGGTGATTGCTACACCTTCAGTACGCGGGTTTAAAGTGCCGCCCTTCGACGGAACATCTTCGTGGTCGGCCTATAAAATCCAATTTGAGGCCGTTATGAAGGCGAATGGGTGGACCAAAGGGCAAGCCATGACCGCGCTCACTTTGGGTCTCCGAGACCAGGCCCTTACCATTCTTGAGGCACTCGGGAAGGATGTGACCTACGAACAGCTGCTGGAGGCATTAGAGTCAAGATATGGCGACGCGCACCTGGAGCACGTTTTTCGTGCTAAACTAAGGGATCGCGTTCAACGTAGTGCCGAGAACTTACAACAGTGGGCCCTGGAAGTTGAAAAGTTGGTTCGGAAAGCTTACCAGTCTGCCCCTGCGCTTATTGATGGCAATCTGGTACAGGTGTTCATCGATGGAATACGTGACTTGGAGGTTAGAGCTGCTGTGAGACTTGGGCATCATGAGACGCTGAAAGATGCCTTGGCCCATGCCTTAGAAGTAGAGGCAGTAAGGCAGGACCACCGTACGCACCGGGTCAGGGAGGTTGTAGTGTCACCTGTACGCGACCGCCCGCAAGGATACAGCCCTAGATGCTACACTTGTGGAGAAAGGGGTCATCTTCGATCAAGCTGTCCTAAGCGCAGTTCACCAAGAGAAGACCAACCTCAGCAGGGAAAGGTGGCTGAAGTGGCTGCCCAACCACAGCAGGGAAACGAGTAAATGCCAGGACTGGGGGGCGGGTGCTGGCTGGTCTTGAAAGAGCCCCGAGGATCTCGATCTCACAAGCACATGACGGGAACAGCCTGACTATCAACGGCGAAGTCAACGGAACTCCATGCAAACTGACGTTGGATACTGGAGCTTCTCACACGGTCGTCAATTCTCACCTGGCGAATCGGTTTCTTGGGGGCTACTTCAATAACCGCGACCGTCTTCAATTACTAACAGCTACCGGTCAGCACATACCCGTCCGAGGCAAGAAGGAGGTGGAGTTAAAGTTAGGTGATAGAATTTACTGGCACAACGTCATCGTGGCCGACATAGTGGACGATTGCATCTTGGGCTTGGACTTCATGCGGAAATATCGTTGTGAGATCGACATTGACCAAGGAGTATTGAAATGTGGTTCCGAGGAAATTTTCATGGAAGGTGCACCATCAGGGAAAGTGTACTGCTTGAAGGAAATTGTTCTTCCTCGCAGATCAGAAACCATCGTGCCAGTCAAGTTACCACCGAATTCGGGACACAAAGATCGAAGTGTTCTGATAGAAAGGGTGAACAATGATTTTTCATGGAAGATGGCACGAACTCTGGTAAAGGCCAACAACATCTCAGCTGTACGCATCCTGAATCCAAGTGACAAGGAGCAAGTGATTAAGAAGGGTACCTTGATCGGCACTTGTGAGGAAGTAGCTTGGATGCGTCAATTGCAAGATCTACCCACCGGAAACAAAATTAGTAGTGCCAAATTCGACGTGTCAACGCTTCTAGAAAATTGTCATTTAACTGAAGGTGAAATGGACAAGGCTAAGAAGATGCTACTTCAGTACGCCGGTATTTTCTCTACGAGTGATGCTGACATAGGCAGAACTGGACTGGTTCAGCACAGGATTAATACAGGCAACGAGTTACCTATCCGTCAGCGACCAAGAAGACTGCCAGTTGCACGGGAAAAAGAAGTGGAAACCATGATTGAGGGAATGGTGAAGGACGGTGTTATAGAACCTTCATCCAGTCCATGGTGTTCTCCTGTGGTCCTGGTGAAGAAAAAGGACGGCAGTATGCGCTTCTGTGTGGATTATCGACGACTGAACGACGTCACGAAAAAGGACAGCTATCCACTGCCTAGGATCGATGACACACTGGATACGCTGGCGGGAATGAAGTGGTTTACGACACTAGACCTTAAAAGTGGTTACTGGCAGGTAGAAATAGACCCCAAGGATAAGGAGAAGACTGCATTCTCAACAGGAAAAGGGTTGTGGCAGTTTAAAGTTATGCCTTTCGGTTTATGTAATGCTCCTGCAACATTTGAAAGGCTGATGGAGCAAGTACTTGCCGGGTTGATTGGGGACGCATGTCTTGTCTATCTAGACGACATAATCATTGTGGGGCGTACGTTTGAAGATCACCTGAGAAACCTCAACCGAGTGCTGTCGAAGATCCAAACAGCAAACCTGAAATTGAGTCCGAAAAAGTGCTCGTTTTTCAGGAAACAAGTGAACTTTTTAGGACACATAGTTTCGGGGGAAGGTGTTCAAACAGACCCAGAGAAAGTAGTCGCCGTCAAGGATTGGCCAGTTCCGAAAGACAAGACACAGGTCAGAGCATTTTTGGGTTTGTGCTCCTACTATCGCCGGTTTGTGAAGAATTTCGCCGACATTGCGAAACCTCTACACAGACTCACTGAGGAAAAGCAACAATTCTGTTGGGATGAGAACTGCGACGCCGCATTTCAAGAATTAAAGGGACGGCTGTGCAATACTCCTATTTTGGGATATCCTGACACTGAAAGTGACTTTATAGTCGACACAGACGCAAGTAATACTGGAATTGGGGGCGTGTTATCTCAACGGAAAGGAGATCAGGAGATTGTTATAGCTTACTTCAGCAAGTCTTTATCCAAACCAGAAAGGAATTACTGTGTAACGAGACGAGAGCTGCTCGCCGTAGTGAAGACATTGCAGCACTTCAGTAAATATTTGTTGGGACGGAAATTCCAGCTACGAACTGACCATGCTGCATTGAAGTGGCTATTACAGTTCAAGAATCCAGAGGGGCAAGTGGCGAGATGGATTGAACTACTGCAAGAGTTTGACTTTGTAACCGAACATCGCAGTGGGAGAACTCACGGTAACGCAGACGCCTTGTCAAGAAGACCTTGTCCTGAAGACTGCAAGCACTGTGCCAGGCAAGAGACTAAGGAAGTAGTGCCCGTGAGGATGCTTAGAACGGATCTCAGCGATGAATGGAAGGAGACTCTACAACAGGCTCAACAAAGTGACTCGGACATCAAGCCAATCTTCGACTGGATCAAAGCAGGTGCTCCGAAGCCCAAGTGGAGTGATGTGGCTGCGATGAGTTCCATCACGAAGAGTTATTGGGCACAATGGAACAGTTTGGAGATTCAGGATGGAGTCTTGTGCCGTAAATGGGAAAACGCTCGAGGGGACAACTGTCATCTACAAATGGTTGTCCCTAAAGCTAAGGTACCGGATGTTTTACGGCTCTATCATGATGGATGCTCAGGAGGACATATGGGGGTAAAAAGGACTCTACTGAAAATCAGAGAGCGCTTTTACTGGATCCACTGTCGAGATGATGTCGAAGACTGGTGTCGCAAGTGTACCAGCTGTGCGGCTGTGAAGGGACCCCACACACGAAGCAGAGGTGCATTGAAAGTGTACAACGTTGGAGCTCCCTGGGAGCGGATAGCACTGGACGTTGCGGGACCATTTCCAGAAAGTGACAGCGGAAACAAGTACTTTCTGGTTGTCATGGACTATTTCACAAAGTGGCCAGAAGTCTTCGCCATTCCTAACCAAGAAGCCACAACAGTCGCAGATAAATTGGTTCAGGAAGTCTTTTGTCGTTTTGGAGTACCCTTAGAAATTCACAGCGATCAAGGGAGGAATTTCGAATCGCAAGTTTTTCAGGAGACTTGTCGATTGATGGGTACCCACAAAACCAGAACCACCTCTTATCACCCACAATCTGATGGAATGGTGGAACGATTCAACCAGACGTTGGAGAGATATCTGGCAAAAGTTGTGGAAAACAGGCAAAGGGATTGGGACAAGCACATACAGCCGTTTCTTCTGTCCTATCGGAGTGCAGTTCACGAAAGTACGACTGTAACTCCAGCCTTCGCGAACTTTGGAAGGGAATTACGGTTGCCTGCAGATTTAATTACTGGAACTCCCCCTGATGTCCCACGCAGTGTAACGGATTACGCGAATGATCTGCGTAACAAGTTAAATGATGTGTATGAGCATATCAGGCAATCCGGACAACAGATGTCTGAGAAGATGAAGACTCGTTATGACCGGAAGGCAAACAGTCGTGGCTTCGACGAAAGTTCGCTGGTTGCATAACCCAGTGCGGAGCAAGGGAAAGTCTCCGAAATTGCAAGCAAAATGGGATGGACCATACAGAGTTGTGACCAGGATCAACGATGTCACCTACAGAATACAGAAGGGTCCGCGAGGTGCGCCTAAGGTTGTGCATGTAGACCGACTGGCGCGATATTACGGGACCAATGATGCTCGGGACGAGCATGTCTAAGGAGGGGGCAGTGTTACGACGCGCGACAGTCATCTAGAATCTTCGAGAAACCTTGCTAATAACTGTGCAGTACCTAGAAAAGACAAGTAGTGACGAGTTCATTTTTTTTAGGTAGTAGGTATAGTTACATTGTATTCAAGGTCAGTCAACGCGTGGCGTCAGCGGCCATTGACATTGTAATTTCGACTGTATGCCGAGGGCGTAAGGTAACTTCTTCCTTGTCGGTTCTTTTATCTTTAAGTTTATTTTTTTTGTTAATGTTTTTTTGTAGATGCTTTCTTGATTATTAAAGAATTATCTCGAATTTCTTTTGTTTGCTTGGGTATAAAAGGGCCGATTGAGAACGAAGTGAGTCAGTTCACTTTTAAGCGAGACTACGAAAAGTTCGAAGAGTTATCTAGTGCGATAAAGTGTTCAGTACTGTTTTGCGATTGTGAATAAGTGTATTGTGACTTTGTGGGTAATAAAGTTAATTCGTGTGTTTAATTTGTAGTGATTTTATTTATCCCATACCCAGCTCGTAACAATATTAAGCAGAACCGAGTACGTAGCCAACTTCTTCTTAACATGTCGATGACAATTCAAATTGACACAGCCCAATGTTAGGTGAAATTTGCGTACCTGTAAAGTTACCTTTTTTGAGGGGAAAATTCCTCATAGATACCCTCAGTAGTCAGTTTGGGGCAACCGGAGGATTATCATCATTCATCATTTCAGCTAAAAGACGTCCACTGCCGGACGTAAGCCTCCCCCAGCCCAGGTATCGCCACATTGACCGGTCCCATGCGTCTCGCATCCAGCGGGTCCCCACAACCTTCACCGGCCCCTGTGATCTGCAAATAACTGGACAAGCAGGACATGATATCAAGACACGTGTCCCATCGTTTGTGGGGTAACACGACATTTACAATTCAGGGTAGAGTCAGCACACATCACCACCTGAACAGGTTTTCTATGGAATCTAAAAACAATTAACTGGCCGTATTGACTGGCCTGTTGGTCTAGTGGTTAGTGACCCTAACTGCTATGCCGAAGGTCGTGGGTTCGATTCCCACCCAGGACAAATGTTTGTGTGATGAGCACGATCATTTGTTCTGTGTCTGGGTGTAATTTATCTATAATATGTATGTATTTAGAAATATATAAGTATGTTTATCAGTTGTCTAGTACCCATAACACAAGCTCTGCTTAGCTTGGGACTAGATGGCGTTGTGTGATAGTTGTGGAATATTATTATTATTATTATTTTGTTTTGACATTTTTGTTCCTCCGGCTATCCGGGAATTTCTGATGGCACGGGCCTAAGCCAAGTGTTCATCAGTTGGGTTAAGGGTGGGTATGGACATATTAAAATCCACGCGATTTTGCGCAGACTGTCCGATATTGTCTGAATCACATTGCAGAAACTTTCTTACTAGTCTACATGTGTTTAGAATCACTGCCTTCTGCAGTAGGTGATAGGTGCTAGCTGGTAAGTTAAGGGAACTAAGGGACTGATGCAGATGTTTGGGGATTACTCCTGTTGAAGAAATAACTATGGGGACAATTACTACCTTTTGTAAGCACCAAAGTCGAGTTATTTCATTTTTTAACTCGGTATATTTGGATAGTTTTTCGGCTATTGTAGTCTGTAAATTGTGAGTGTTTGGCACGGCTATATCTATAAGGAATCCAGTGTTGTTTATTTTGTTAATCAGTGTGATGTCTGGTCTATTGCAGTGAATTGTGCGGTCGGTGAAGAGACCTCGGTCAAAGTACAGCTTTGTTGTGGTGTTTTCTAGTGTTAACTCTGGCTTGTATTTATAATATGGAACTACAGTATCTACAAGCTTGTACTGATGAGCCAGTTTTTGATGGATTACGTTGGCTACTTGGTCGTGCCTGTGCTTGTAGTCGGTTTGAGCTATTGATTTGCAGGCACCAGTTATGTGTTGAATTGTTTCTGAGTTACTATTGCATTTTCTACATGTGTCGTTTGGTAGATTCTTTATAATGTGCTTTCTATAGTTTTTGGTTTCTATTACTTGGTCCTGTATTGCTAGCATGAACCCTTCAGTCTCCGGGAAGAGTTCGCCTCGATTAAGCCATGCGTTCGACGCTTCTTTGTCGACATTTGGTTGGCATAAATCTTGGCGATGTCTTCCATGGAGAGACTTCTGGGTCCATTCCAGACATTTCGTTTTGTCATCAATCAATCTTTCGTTTTTCTGCTCTGTTGTGTCTTTAAGATTAAGAGGTGTTAAGTGTTGGTCGTTTTGAGCTATTAGTTTGTGGAGTGTCGAAGATTCACTTTTAGCGAAAAAGTATTGTCTGAGAGTTGTGACCTGTCGATTGTGAAGATTTAAAATATCAATAAGTCCCCTGCCTCCCTCTTTTCGCGGTAGTGTCAGCCTTTGCACGCATGATCTTGGATGGTGTTTACGGAATTTAGTCATCGTAGTGTTAATTTTGCGTTGTAAGTTTTTCAGGTCTGTTTTCGTCCAATTAATTATCCCAAACGAATAAGTGAGGACAGGGATAGCAAAACTGTTAATTGCTTTTACTGTGTTTCGAGAGCAGAGTTGTGTTTTAAGAATTGTGTTTAATCTATGTTGAAATTGTTGTTTTAGTTTCTGTTTGATTTCTTTGCAGTGTATTTGATTTGATTGTATGTACCCTAAGTATTTGTAAGTGTCCTGTTCATTCAATGGTTCTATTTGTTCGCCTGTTGCTAGTGTGTATTGATGTTGGTAGTTCTGTCCTGCTCTTACTGAGTTTATTTTGCATTTGTCAATACCAAATTCCATTTTTATATCGTTAGTGAATTTCTCTGTCAGGTTAGCTAACTCGTTAAGTTCAGTTTCCGATTTTGCAAACAGTTTAATGTCATCCATGTACATCAAATGGTTTAAGGTGCTACCGTGGATCCCTTGCTGCCCATCAGCAACAGAGTTTAAAGGGATTCCTAGTGAGGTTGTGTTCAATATTTTTGATAATGGGTTAAGGGCAAGGCAGAACCACAATGGACTAAGTGCATCTCCCTGAAAGATACCTCTCTGTATTTTAATTGGGCTAGTGTCTTTTGTTTCGGTTGGAGTCGTGAGTCTAAGAACAGTAGACCAAGTTGTCATTACGGTCTTAAGGAATGTTATTAATGATGGGTGTATTTTGTATAGTTCTAGTACTTGCACTAGCCATGAATGGGGAACTGAGTCATAAGCTTTTTTGTAATCTATGTACATGGTAAACAAATCGGATTTGGACTTCTGGACTTTTTTTAAAACAACGGAGTCTATTATTAATTGTTCCTTGCAGCCTTGGCTAAACTTTCTACATCCTTTTTGTTGTTCGGCCAAGATGTTGTTGGCGTCAATGTGTTCATATATTAGTTCGGAAATACAAGATGTGATGATCTTATACAAGGTCTGCAAGCATGTAATGGGTCTGTATTTCGCAGGATTTGGGAGATCATTATGATCTTTTGGTATCATAAAAGTAGTGCCAGATGTTACGAAAGAGGGTATTGATTTAGGGTCATGGATAAATGTATTAATGAAATTATATAAATAACAGTGAATTGCTGTGAATTTCTTGTACCAGTAACTGTGTATGTGGTCTGATCCAGGAGCTTTCCAATTATGTAACTTTGACAGAACTTTATGAAATATATCAGGAGATATGTGCTCGAATGCCATTGGCTGAATATAACTATTGTTATTTGAACATTCTGATTGTATCCAATCAGCTTGAGAGTTATGGCAGACAGGTTGTTCCCAAATTCTTGCCCAGAATTGTTTTAATGTATCTGGATCAGGTGTGTTATTTTCATTGTCATGTGGGGTGTTCTGTTGAATATTGGTTGTTGTCTGTCTGATATTGCGATAAAAAAGTTTTTCATTGTTGATGAACTGAGTATTTTGTTGTTTTCTTAAATCACATGCTTTATATCTTTGAAGTCGACCTTTTACGACGCAGAGTTTTTGTTTTAATGTGTCGAGTGTGTGTGCAGGTTTTGTGTTAGGTTCTTCGTGTATAGTGTGAATTCTATATTGTTTCATTATCGTATTAACATGTTTCCTTAATTTTCTACTACTATTGCCATTGATAAATTGTGTCATTCTACCTATTTTCGTCCGTAAATCCTTAATTTTTCCTTCTAGTCGTCTTTGCCATTTTGGCTTGAATACTATATTTGGGACTCGGATACTTTCTCGTGTTTCAAGTGATATCCTTGCCCCATTTACTTTAGCGACGGTCCATGCTGAACAATAAATGATGGTTTGAAATGTATTGAAATCGGTGTCCTTGTCAACATTTTCTGGGAGAATGATTTTGTTTAAGTAGCTAATTATTCTTGAAAGATTTTTAGAGGGTTTCTGTTTTGGAATATACATTCTTTTAGTAGGACTAGTTTCTTTAAAATGAATTAGTGCTTGTTGAAAAGTATCGTCTATCAATGAATCCCTTTCTGAGTTTACTTCTGGAATAGGAAGAATATCTGTTACTATAGTATTAAGCTCAATGCTATGCGATGTTTGTGTATTAGGTGTAGGTTCTTCTATGGAGTTAATTTCTGTGTTGTTAATAAATTGGGTATACATCGTGTTTATAGTATCTGCCATCGCGTCCCTATTATTGTGTGAGTTGTGGGTGTGAAGTTCGAGTTCTTCAGCTATCTCTGCTTTTAATGAATTTAATTTATCATCACTAATGTACTTATTGTTTATTATTGCTCTTCTCTGATCAGCTATTCTTTGTTCACTTATGTGAGCAAGTGATGGGAAATTGCTAACGAAATCGTCATACATACGTTTTCTGTATACCGTTTCATTTAAACCTAAATCTGTAACTCGATAATAAGACCTCATTATACCTTCATTCTGTTCACTAGTCCATCTCATCCGAGTTTGTGTTTTATTTTGCGTATTATTTACAGCTGTAGGTTGTATTTGTGTAGGTGAGAGTCTTTGTTGGGTATTTTCTATAGTGTTTTGTGTCTGTAGGTTGTAATGATTAAATTGCAATTGTTCTAACTCTTTTTCTACTTCGTTTCGTATGTCGTCTATTGTTTTTTGTGGTAATAGTTTGTTGTTTATAATGGCTCTACGTTGGTCTCCTATTCTCTGTCGGCTAACCTGCATATCTGGGAATTTTTCTATGAATTTTAAGTGGAGTGGTTCGAGGTATGTTCTTTTATCTATATCTAATATAGTTAATTGAAAGTAAGTGCGCAGAATGAACATATTCATTTCAGGTGTCCATCGCCTGCGCTTACTTGGGGCGCTTGTAGTGGGTGCAAGGTCATTGTCAAGATTGACATCTCGCACAACACTGTCAAGCGTGCTGGTGGTGGACAAGCTAGCTTTACTTCTTGTCATATAGGAAGGGCGAGTCGAAGGGATGGATGAAAATAAAGATATAGTATCATCGCCCGTGGAATCGGCTGTAGCTTCTACGTTGTGAGCCCGCCTGTTCAACTCACTACGACCAGCTGTAACAATTTTATCGGTAGGAGCCCGCTTGCTCAACTCCTCACCGCCGACGGTTCGCATGCTGTGGCATCCAGCATCGGCTCCAGATGCGCCCCGGCGCTCCCCGGGAAGCGACCGCAAATTATATCTTCTATTACTGTTCATCTCCATAAAGGGTTACCCTTCCTTGTTAGCCGCGTAAGTTTTTTGTACAGTTGTACAGTACGCGTGTCCGCCCCCCACGTGAGCATAGGTGTTCAGCTCGGACGTAAGGTTGGATTTTAGGGGGCATAATTATTATTATTATTATTAATTAACGAAATACGTAACATACAAACAAAAATTTAAAACAAATTTCGTTACCGACCATTCCTCAATCAAATCACAAGTTATTAAATTCGATATAGTTTGACTAATTAATTATTGCAGTAAACATCCAACGTGACTGCTGAACAAAATGTGAGTGTGTGGAGTTAATTATATCACCTGTTTCCAGAAGAAACCCCACAATGCCGTGCACCAATTATCGAGATGGGGTAAAGTAAGTAAAATAAACTAGCTGATGCCCGCGGTTTCACCCGCGTGGAACTCGGTTATCACTACCAAAAGTTATCTTTTGATACCCCGCTTTCAAACCCTAACATACCTTTTTTCGAATTAAAAAGTAGCCTATGTCCTTTCTCAGGCTCTAGACTATCTGTTTACTAAATTTAATTTAAATCGATTCTGTAGTTTTGGCGTGAAAGCGCGACAGACAGACAGACAGATATTATAAATAAAAATAAATAAAATAATTAGTAAGGATTATTTTGCTGTTTACAACTACATGTTGGACTTATACAAACATTTATATTATCACGCTGTTTTGACCCCGGGTGTAAGCAGGAACTATAACGTCACCCTTAGGTACTTATTCCTTCTATTTTGTTTCCATTCTTTCCTTTGTGTCCATGGAGTTTCTGGTCCTTTCTTCTCCATAGACATCTACGCTAGGGAATGGGTAACTACAGTACACTCACAGTTTTTATGCATTGTGACTGACACTGTAAGGTGTGGTTTTTAATTTGAGAGAGTAAATTGACACTTGGAAATGTCAAACTTCCATATAATGTTGTTGTAATTATATGGAAGTTTGACATTTCCAAGTGTCAATTTACTCTCTCAAATTAAAAACCACACGGTAGTTTCTTTTTAATTTGTTTCGACTATTCAAAAGTGCCTCTAGCTGGCCTACTTGAAGTAATTTTTTTGTTTTTGATTCTTAAACTACTGGTTACACACGCCAATTGCGAGTACTACGCACCAGATATTTCTTAGAACATCACTAATATGATTAGTTTAGTTTAGATCAGTTTATTATTTACTAGCTTTTGCCACCGGCTTCGCCCGCGTGAAAATGACGATTTTCCATACAAGCTTTAATCCCCTATTTAACTCCCTTAGGGGTTGAATTTCGAAAAATCCTTCTTTATTCCTTGTCTTTGTCTACAATAAAAAGGGAACCTCTGTGCAAAATTTCAGCTTTCTAGATCCAAGTGTTTGGGCTGGGCGTTGATGAGTCAGTCAGTCAGGACTTCTCTCTTCATTTATATATAGATTTATAATCATCATCTTCCTGCCTTTGTCCTATTCTATTTCCGATCGGCGCAACACGTTTTATTCTCGCCTGTCACGGTATCATTTACTCCATAATAGAATAATCGTTTGTAAATAAATCTATATCTATAAAAGCGAAAGGTCACTCACTCACTGATTCATCACGAAATCTCGAAAACCGCTGGACGAACAAAGATGATTTTTGGCAGGGAGGTAGTTTATGGTTGGTAGACGTCCGCTAAGAACGGATTTTGCGACAGGGCCGGATTAGGGTGGTCTAAGGGCCTTCACAAGTTTGTATGAAAGTCCTTCATTTTTTGTGCTACAATCTAGATTTTTGGCAGAGAGGTAGTTTATAGTCAGTAGGCGTCTGCTATGAATTAGTTTTGCGACAGGGCCGGATTAGGGTGGTCGATGAGCCCTCGCAAGTTTGTATGAAAAACCTTCGTTTTTTGTGCTACATTCTTGATTTTTGGCAGAGACGTAGTTAATGGTCAGTAGACATCTGCTATGTATTAGTTTTGCGACAGGGCTGGATTAGGGTGGTCTAAGTGCATGTTTACGTACGCGCGGCGCGGCGCGCGGCGCGGCCGGCGACGCGATCCGCACTAAATTCAAACGTATGGCGGTGTATGAGTGCGTTCACGGAGAAGCGAATTTATACGCGATTGCTTGAATTTGAGGCGGCGGCCGCGGCGGCGAACGCGGCGGCGGCCGCGGCGACGGACGCGGCGATGCACGCGGCGGTTTATTCTCGATGAAGCGATGCCCGCGACGGAACTTGGCCTTGAAAATTCGCGGCGGCCGCCGCCGCGGCCGCCGCGCCGCCTCTCTATGTACACCGTCGTACATTGCCATACGTTTGTGTTTGCGCGAACGATGATATCTGCCGCTGCACGCATCGCCTGTCCGTGAACACAAAATTCGCTCGACGCGTCGCTCGACGCGTCGCCGGCCGCGCCGCACGCCGCGCCGCGCGTACGTAAACATGCACTAAGGGCCCTCACAAGTTTGTATGAAAATCCTTCATTTTTCGTGCTACAATCTTGATTTTTGGCAGAGACGTAGTTTATAGTCAGTAGGCGTCTGCTATGAATTAATTTTGCGACAGGGCCGGATTAGGGTGGTCTATGAGCCCTCGCAAGTTTGTACGAAAGTCCTTCATGTTTTGTGCTACAATCTTGATTTTCGGCAGGGACGTAGTTTATAGTGAGTAGACATCTGCTATGAGCTAATTTTGCGACAGGGCCGGATTAGGATGGTCTAAGGGCCCTCACAAGTTTGTATGAAAGTCCTTCGCTTTTTGTGCTACAATCTTGATTTTTGGCAGGGACGTAGTTTATAGTTAGTAGACGTCTGCTATGAACTCATTTTGTGACAGGGCCGGATAAGGGAGTTCTAAAGGCTCTCACAAGTTTGTCAGAAAGTCTTTCATTTTTTGTGCAACAATCTTGATTTTTTTCAGGGACGGAGTTTATGGTGAGTAGAAGTTTGCAAAGAACAGATTTTGCATTAGGGTCGCATTATAGGTCTAAAGGTTCTCACAAGTTTGTCTGAAAGTCCTTCATTTTTTGTGCAACAGCTTTGAATTTTGGCGGGGACGTAGTTTATGGTGAGTGACAGGGCCAGTTTAAGGGAATATATAGTTTTAGGGGATTGGCATTTGTCATTCTATTTTGCATAGTACATCTAGACGCAGTCCCACACATACATACACGTCAAAATTTCTTCGCGAACGAAGTCGCGGGCAACAGCTAGTAATCTATATAAATAAAGAGAGAAGTCCTGACTGACTGACTGACTCATCAACGCCCAGTCCAAACCCTTGGACCTAGAAAGCTGAAATTTTGCACAGAGGTTCCCTTTATAATGTAGACTAGGAATAAGGAAGGATTTTTCGAAATTCAACCCCTAAGGGAGTAAAATAGGGGATGAAAGATTGTATGGAAAATCGTTATTTTCACGCGGACGAAGCCGCTGGCAAAAGCTAGTGTTTAAATAAAGTACCGGTACCTAAAACGATTCCTTTTTAGGTCATTCTAATATCTGTTGGGTTTGCCAGCCGTTTAGATTACCTCGGAAAGCATTGTCTGACATATGTAGAAGATCGTATATCTTCTGTGATTATCCCTTAGGTACTATACGGTAGAAAAGAGTGATCGTTAATAAAATAATAAAGGTCAGAACTTCGAAAGACCACATTAATAGGTTGGTACTTCCTTCAACTTACAAAATTATTAATTTGTTGACACTCACGATTAAGTGACGTCAGCCACACATTTATAATTAGTTAACGTCATCAAAGTGATCCAAATTAATACATTCATAGCAAACTATACTCTGCCTTATAATTATTTATTCTCAAGGAATTCATAATAACATAGATGTTATAATTATTACTATTTCTAGGATATGTATAGTGACATGGATGTTGATGAGACTAAATGCGATATAAAAAGTATCTTAAAATTAAGGTGGTACCCTGAGCAAATAACCTTGAGCATTTGCTCCCTCTTTGCCGCACCCCACCTCTACAATACTTCGTAAACTATTACTTGCGCCACCTGGCGAACTTCATACGAATACAAGTAAAATTCACAGATCTAAGAAGTAATAGATATGGCATTCAAAGAAATATTTTTTTATGAAATGTTATTATGAATTCAGTTACTATACTCAACTCACGTCGATAAATAGGTAGGTACTTTCAACTTTTACAGTGATACAAATATTACGATTACGAAAATGAGCTCAAAATTAAAATCCAAGATGGCGCCGATGAAATTTTTTGGTTTATTCGTCATGGGTGTCGTTTTCATGGTTTTCGGGGTCGCTGATTACGAAAATGAGGTCAAAATGAAAATCCAAGATGGCGCTGACGAAGATCTTTGGTTTTTCCGTCATGGGTGTCGTTTTCATGGTTCTAGGGGTCGCTGATTACGAAAATAAGGTCAAAATGAAAATCCAAGATGGCGGCCATGAAAATTTTTGGTTTTTCCGTCATGGGTGTCGTTTTCATGGTTTTAGGGGTCGCTGAATACGAAAATGAGGTCAAAATGAAAATCCAAGATGGTGGCCAGGAAAATTTTTGGTTTTTCCGTCATGGGTGTCGTTTTCATGGTTTTTGGGGTCGCTGATTACGAAAATGAGATCAAAATGAAAATCCAAGATGGTGCCGACGAAAATTTTAGGTTTTCCGTCATGGGTGTCGTTTTCATGGTTTTTGGGGTCACTGATTACGAAAATGAGGTCAAAAGGAAAATCCAAGATGGCACCGACGGTTTTTGGATGTTCCGTCATGGGTGTCGTTTTCATGGTTTTTGGGGTCGGTGATTACGAAAATGAGGTCAAAATGAAAATCCAAGATGGCGCCGACGAAATTTTTTGGTTTTTCCGTCATGGGTGTCGTTTTCATAGTTTTTGGGGTCGCTGATTACGAAAATAAGCTCAAAATCAAAATCCAAGATGGCGCCGACGAAAATTTTGGTTTTTCGACTATATATTATGTATATATATATAAAACGACAGCCATAACGGAAAAGTCAAAAATTTACCTGGCCGCCATCTTGGATTTTCATTTTGACCTCAAAAACCATGAAAATGACACCCATGAAAGAAAAACCAAACATTTTCCTGACCGCCATCTTGGATTTTCATTTTGACCTCATTTTCGTAATCAGCGTCCCCAAAAACCATGAAAACGACACCCATGACGGAAAAACCAAAAATCTTCGTCGGCGCCATCTTGAATTTTCATTTTGACCTCATTTTCGTAATCAGCGACCCCAAAAACCATGAAAACGACACCCATGACGGACAATCCAAAAATTTTCGTCGGCGCCATCTTGGATTTTCATTTTGATCTCATTTTCGTAATCAGCGACCCCAAAAACCATGAAAACGACACCCATGACGGAAAAACCTAAAATTTTCCTAGCCGCCATCTTGGATTTTCATTTTGACCTCATTTTCGTAATCAGCGTCCCCAAAAACCATGAAAACTACACCCATGACGGAAAAACCAAAAATCTTCGTCGGCGCCATCTTGGATTTTCATTTTGACCTCATTTTCGTAATCAGCGACCATAAAAACCATGAAAACGACACCCATGACGGAAAAACCAAAATTTTTCGTCGGCGCCATCTTGGATTTTCATTTTGACCTCATTTTCGTAATCGTGCCAATATTATTTTGTATCACAGTAAAAGTTGAAAGTACCTACCTATTTATCGACGTGAGTATAATAACTGAATTCATAATGACCAAAAGTATTTGGACGCACCAATAAATATTTCATAAAAAAATATTTCATTGAATGCCATATATATCTATATTACTTCTTAGATCTGTTGATAATGTGACGTAAGCGAGCGAGCGCATGAGCCGACGCGGCGCGGTGACGAGCGACACGGGTTCCCCCTTCGAGGCCTGGCGGCATACTGAATGTCAATAGATACGGTTGCGAATACGCTCAGAATTTTGCATAAAAATCTTTATAAAATCAAATTTTGGGTTTTTGAAAAAAAAAATCGTACCATAATGTTCATTATGAAATTGCTTATCTATTAGTGTAAAAACAAAATAAAAACAATTGTTAGTTTTGGAGAAGTAGCATGTTTTCAATAATTATTTCTCATTTCTGTGGTTTCGTTGTGAGGGGATTAATTAAATATTTTACTTAAAAAAGAAAAAAACAAAACGTACCATTTTGAAGGTAAGAGTATGTAGAAATTTAATGTATTTTTTGTTGGTTGATATATCTTTTTTTTTAAGAGTTATAAGCTCCAGAAAACTGCATAAAAAACGGCTAGAGCTACGTTTTGCTGGGGGACGCGCCTTAAATGGTAAATGAATCGGAGCTCGTGGCTAAATAATTACAGCTGCCCAGATCAATCTTCAGGTTAAGCCACCCAATACAAACCGAGTTTCCTCCGTACCTCATTCATCATACAGTCATTTGTAGATCTTTGATTGTTGTAGCAGGTAGTCAGCGCTCGAAAGTCTGACAACCAGTAATACCAAGGGGTATCATATTACCCAGTACTAACTGGGTTGTGGAGGTCAGATAGGCAGTCACTCCATGTAAAATACTGATATTCGGCTGCAGCCGGATAGCCTGGAAGCCGACCCCAATGATCCTTTTAACATCAACGAGGCAAACTCAAACAAAACCAAACCAAACCCAAACTCTGGACTCCTCCCACAACACCATGCCTGATCATATCAGCACCTGATGCTCAGCACCACTTGAAAACTCTAAACGTAGGTATTAGAAAGGCAAAGAAATATTGAAAAAAGTCGTACTGATAGATTTGCTACGCAGTTACCTGTAATGTGCTACGCCGTAGCATCTGAGCTCTACGCTGCTACGCCAAGCCTACGCAGCTTTGCTGCGCCTACTTAATAGGGATGTTTCCTGACTTTAAATAAAAAAATATGATTCTGTTGACTTTGTCACTTGGATTATCGAAAAATATAGGATACGTGTTTTTTGTTTTATTAAATTGATAAATATTGACGAAGATAAAACACGTCAAAGATGAAGAGTGTATGTCTATTACTCGACCTACTCACAAATTTTAGTTATTTTGATACGAAAAGATGAAGTAAAGTTCTTTAAATGATATTGAATGAAGACATTCATTTTCCTTAAAGTACGTATCCTTACATAACCGCTTCATTTAAAAGCAAAAAGCTTTTAATTTTACGCATTCTACTTCGGGAGAACTTGGGGTTGGCTTACTCATAACTATTAGGCCAATTTTTTTATTACCCACGACGGAACGGAGACACTATTGCGTTTGGGGTGAGAGTTTGTTTGTTTGTGTTTGTGCAAATACATGTTGCCATTTTTCTCCAAAACTACTAGTCCGATTTTGATGCAGTTTTCAGTTATGGGTTCAGGTTTGATTGGTGCATGATCTTAGATAGGTGTTACGGTGACAACTCACCAGGGGGCGCTGCAGCAAACATTTTTTGTGCAAATCAAAGTTGCCATTTTTCTCCAAAACTACAAGTCCGATTTTGATGCAGTTTTCAGTTATGGGTTTAGGTTTGATTGGTGCATGTTCTTAGATAAAAAAAATAAAAGTAAAAAGTTTAAAATAAAAAGCAAAAAATTTTTTTTTTTTAATCCCACGACGACGGTTAAAAATTAATTGAAAAAAGGATAAAATAACATAAAACACCCGCCTTAAAAAACCCAAGAATGTCCGTCGGGAGCTGAACATTACAAAACTAGTTCATTTAATGACAGCCCCCGACGGACATTCTTGGGTTTTTTTAAGGCGGGTGTTTTATGTTATTTTATCCTTTTTTCAATTAATTTTTAACCGTCGCCGCGTCGTGGGTTTTCTCAAAATTTTTAATTTTGCTTATTTATATACTATTTTTAATAGACAGGTAGATTGGTGGCCGTGGGCTGAAACACTGACGGGCACATTACTTTGTGCAATTAGTTTCTTCACCTCAGCTCTCAAACCAGTGAAGGAAAACATCGTAAGGAGAACGTGTTCTAGAACCAAAAAATCGAAGTCATGTGACATTCTACCGACTCGCACTGGGTCCGCGTGGTGGATTACAGCTTACATCCCACTCCTTCTCGAAGAGAAGAGGCGGGTTGTGTGTCGATGTCTCTGCCAGCCTGTATATTATGAAGCAGTGTATTATACGAACTTTCATCAATATACTTCGCTGGATGTGAGACGCACGGGACTGGTCAGTGTGGCGACACATGGGGGAGGCCTATGTCCTACAGTTGACGTCTTTTGGCTGAATGAGAGATGATGATGATGATGATGATTGTACTTTGCTTTTTTTGGCGGGTGGAAAATCATCAAATAACCCCTCCCGCTTTGGGCAAGAAGCGGAAGGAAGTGTCAGACTTCTACTGACTAAAAACCACCCATGCTCCGTCTTAGCCCTTTGTGCCGAGGCCGCGTTACCTCCGACCCGCAGCCCCGACGGAGTGATGGTAAACTTCAAATTGGAATTGAAAGTGCTTTCTGCTATTCTTTTAAAAACACAGCGAACTTCAAAATGCTTATTCATACATTTTATGCGTTTACATGCTATTCTTTTAAAAATTCATAAATATGCGCGTTTACACCTTCTAGAATTTGAGCATCAAAATGAAGAGATTGTTAATGATCTAGAGGGATATAGCTTCTAATCTTCTAATCATTCCGTGGAGCATAATTTGTGACATTGTACGCGTTATATTAATTAATAACTGTGGTGGGGTTGATATCCCTACAGAGGGTACGTAGGGTACGTAAGAAAGTGGGAGAGTTACTTTAAACTTGTGGTAACATCTTACACTGTGTGTGGGAAGTGTGAAGTTTTAGGCTGCAAGTAGTTTAATGTAAATGGCCTATTTAGTAAGCACGTAAATGTACCTAATTGTTTTGCGGTAATAGCGTAGTTAAACTATATTTGTAGTGTTATTGTTTCTTGTTCTTCCTCTTATACAGGCTGTCATTTTGTATCCTCTTCAAAAGGAATAATACTTACATAATGGTTCTCGACCCGAAACCATATTAAAATGCGAAGGTATTTTTTTCTTCTAAAAGTAAATCGTGCCTACTAGGTATTCTGAAGTTAACTTACTTTACACTTGCCTAAAGTCGATTATCGTCTAATTGAAAATAACAACTAAAGGATTTTTGGGTTTGAATAGACTTGAGGCAATGCTTAAAAAAAATATGTATACACAACATTTTATAAACATACATAAGAAAAGAAGTTTTTTTAACTGTCCTTGAAAAACCTTGACTCAGTGTCTCAAAGATTTAATGTTTTAAAACAAATATTTTATCATCTCCATCCACTAGAAAGATAAGAACTTTTCAAGCAGCGACTAAAAGAAATATTTTGGTCCACCGGAAAAATATTTTGAGAGGGGCGTTTACTCAAAAGAATTCCAAAGGCTTCGACATTTAAGTAACCTATCATTTGCTCCAATTAGTTCCTTTGGCTAAAAATTAATTGACTGATCATTGCTTTCGAAATCTTTCATCCACAAACCGTTTTTGTAACCGTGAATTAACTCTTTAAGGATTCTTTGGTAAGTACTTTTGTGAAATGGGTGGCTTTTTAACCGACTTCCCAAAAAGGAGGAGGTTCTCAATTCGATAGGTATATATTTTTTAGTATGACGTTTTACTTGAGAGGTGACTTGTTATGATGATTAAGAGAGCATGGCACAAGCCGCCAGCTTCAAAGCCAGAATCACCAGTAAGTCGCCGAGACAATGAAGCTCGGCGAAGTCTCAGAGTAACAAGTTAACTGTCTTGGATCCCGCAATGAAAGTTACCTATCAAAATATAATAGCGGAGGAGTACGAAAACATAGTCTTCTATTTGAACTACTTAATTTTTTTTTTCTTTACTTTTAAAAAAACGTTGCCCCACACTAGGAATTTCTCCTGTATCGTGGCCAATCGTGGGTGCGTTCACCAAATATTAAACTCACATACAATTATAGGTACTTATCTATAACTCTTACCTTATACGTGACGTGAAGTTCGACATAGTAACGCACAGAACGCCGCTTCCACAGATCTGACTGGCTAACATTGTGACCACGAGTCCACGACAGCTCTTAATATATAAACAGTTCAATGAGCCACAATAAGATTCCCAGGAGCGCATACAAAAAGCAGTTCCAACTTCGCTAATGAGAACCTTAAACACAACACCTTACTAAAA
Source organism: Diarsia mendica (assembly GCA_949316265.1). Taxonomy (NCBI): domain Eukaryota; kingdom Metazoa; phylum Arthropoda; class Insecta; order Lepidoptera; family Noctuidae; genus Diarsia; species Diarsia mendica. The sequence continues at coordinate 10,005,965 of OX438909.1, forward strand.
ACTTCTGCATTTATTCACCCAAGGGAAACAGAAGTTCGTAAGCATGCCAGTAATTTAATTCCATCTGAGGTGGGCGGAGAAACATCTCACATTTTAATTTTGCATTTTGACAAAAAACGTAGAAAAAATAATAATCTTCGTCCTCTAGTGAATTACCCACTAATTCGTCGATCAATTTACATTGAAATTCGGCTCATTCCCTTAGCTGTTATTGTTGTTTTAATCCTTAGGGGGTTGGTTCGTCACTTTGTGGGACGCCAAAGGTCTACCTCTTATTATTCATAATTATTCCTAGAGCAATAATATTTGACGTTTTTATAGATATCTAGTTGAAAAAAATGTTTGCTTATTATGGTCTGAGTAAGTTTTTCAGGAAGAGATGGGATGGGCGTTGTGATACTGTTACAATTGAAACATGTAGTCTAGTCAACAAGTGCTTTTTTGATCAACTTTTTTCAGCAGTCTCCGAAAATTATGATTGAGGTGTCATTCGATTCGGAATGGCATCCAGATGATTTTTGAAAAAAATTAAGTTCCGCTTGCAAAAATTGCAAAAGATATTAACAATTAACTAAATAATTGAAAATGGGTTTAGTGTTTTGCAAATATCTCAAAACCTAATTAAAATATTTCAAATTCGAAAAAAGATTCAAAAAGAGGAAGAAATTTCCTAAAGAATGTTCTAACTTTCGGAATTGTAGGACCAATATTAATAACTTTTCCATCGGGTTGAAAATACGCCCGAAAACTGGTACTCCGTCTTGCGCAAGCTACGCTCCATTCGGACCTTTCATGAATAAATATAATTTAAACTTATTAAATATGAAAATTAAAAATTGAAAAAGTTCAGGCGCCTGCAGAATGAATCAATAAATAATAATCCGTGGTTCAAAAGTTTTTATCGCGAATTTTCAATAAGTTATCCATTAGTTAATTAACAGTTTTTTATAGCACGAACATTGACATAGCAAGTACGATAATTATTAAACTATTAATCTGAGATTTTTTTCCTTTCGTGGAGCTATTTCTCAAAGGTCTCAAAATAGGTTCTCGTTGGAAAAATGAAAAAAAAGTTAATTTTCGTTTTTTATTAACAATTTACCGAGATGAAAAATTTCAAAGCTTCATTAGACATTCAAAAATTCTTTTTTTTTGTTTATATTATTATTGAACCGTTTTTGTATGATCAGAAGCTACTTAAAAATGATTTTTAATATTTTTATCTTTTATTGTTTAAACAATTTTTATAAACAAATGCGTTGTTTATGAGATAATTTAATTATTTCTTTCATAACATAATCTTTGATGATAACTATGATTCTTTTTAAAAAAATCGTTGCTTAAAAAAATAAATTCATTGCGTAAAAACGCATTTGTTGATTAACAATTATTTTCTCCCACTTCTAATTAATATTAAGGAATCATTTTTTTTAAATCACCTTTATTTGTTTTTTCTTTTCGATACATATATAAAAAAAAATGTTTTATTAAATTTTTCATTGTTTATATAATAAACAATTTGTTAAAAACAAATAAATTTTTACTTTATTTTTTTTTTTCATATTTTACTTATTGTCACAAAAACAGAAATGATTTTATTTTTTTAAATTAAAAAAAAAAGTTGTAAAAAAAAAATGAAAAAAAAGAATCATGTCTGTTTTTATTATTTATTTATTTATGCACACACAAAATACAAAAAAGGATAAAAACATAACAAATAGAAGAGCACAAAGGTACTGCTTATTTCAAAAGAAATTTCTTCCAGCAGACCTGCGAGAGGATAGTTGGATAAGAAATGTAGACACAGTGTGTAGACACGACTAACAATATTTTAATTAAAATTATTATGAACAAAAGCATAAACATACATACCAATATATACACATATAAAATAAATACTAGTATCCAAATATATAACAGTAAACAAACATACACATATACAGAATATCACAGAATAGAGGAAAGGTTGATTTATTTTTTTATTTTCAAAAAACTCTGACTTGTTTTTTGAAAATAAATAAAGATTTAGAGTCTAAAATTTTAGGCGGAAGTGAGTTCCACAAACGTACAGCGTGAACAGAGAAGGAGTAGGAAAAGAATTCAGTTTTATGGGAAGGGAAATTAAGATGATGCCTATAAGGTGGGATCTACACAGAGTATCAGAGGGACGGGTAAAGGAAAAACGATCGCGAAGGTAGCTGGGATATGTAGGGTTATAAAGGATGTTGTAGAGTAGGCATAATATCCGAGTGTTCCGGCGAAGACGGATAGGGAGCCACTTGAGTTCCTTGCGGAAGTGAGAAACATGGTCATATTTCCTCAGACCAAACACAAAACGGATACAAAGGTTTTGCAGGCGCTCAAGTTTATTTAACAGCTCCTCGGTGGCATCCAAATAGCAGGCATCAGCGTAATCAATGATCGGCTGGATCAGAGTTTGAGCTAAGTATATCTTGGTTTTAAAAGGTAAGAAGCTCTGAAGAGATTTAAGTGAATGGAACGAAAAGTGCACCTTCCGACTAACCTCATTCACTTGTGCTCGCCAAGAAAGATTGCAGTCAATTATCACACCAAGGTCCTTAGCTGTTTCAGCAAAGGCAATGGTCGAGCAGCCAAGAGATAATGGATGGATGGTTTTTGTGACAATAAGTAAAATATGAAAAAAAATATAAAGTAAAAATTTATTTGTTTTTAACAAATTGTTTATTAAATAAACAATGAAAAATTTAATAAAACATTTTTTTTTATATATGTATCGAAAAGAAAAAACAAATAAAGGTGATTTTAAAAAAAATATTCCCTAATATTAATTAGAAGTGGGAGAAAATAATTGTTAATCAACAAATGCGTTTTTACGCAATAAATTTATTTTTTTAAGCAACGATTTTTTTAAAAAGAATCATAGTTATCATCAAAGATTATGTTATGAAAGAAATAATTAAATTATCTCATAAACAACGCATTTGTTTATAAAAATTGCTTAAACAATAAAAGATAAAAATATTAAAAATCATTTTTAAGTAGCTTCTGATCATACAAAAACGGTTCAATAATAATATAAACAAAAAAAAGATTTTTTGAATGTCTAATGAAGATTTGAAATTTTTCATCTCGGTAAATTGTTAATAAAAAAAACCGGCCAAGAGCGTGTCGGGCCACGCTCAGTGTAGGGTTCCGTAGTAATAATTCTTTTTTTGTTTGAAATACGGGCCAATGAAACTTGACCTCTGGATTGTATAGGCGCTCATACGATTCAGGGACCAAATTATATTGGTTAACTGCAGTTTCCATCTGTTGTTTCCATCCAAGTTCAAAATAATTTTCCTAGAAAGTCCTTATAAAGTTCTACTTTTCAGATTTTTTTCGTATTTTCTAAACTTATGGTTCAAAAGTTAGAGGGGGGGGGACGCTTTGTTTTTTACTTTTGGAGCGATTATTTCCGAAATTATTGACATTATCAAAAAATTATTTTAGTAAACCCCTATTCATTTTTAAATACCTTTCCAACAATATATCACACGATAGGGTTAAAATTAAAAAAAAAATCACTTCCCACTTTACATATAGGGGGGCTACCCTAATAAAACATTTTTTCCAATTTTTATTTTAGCACTTTGTCGGCGTGATTGATACACATATTGGTACCAAATTTCAGCTTTCTAGTGCTAACGGTCACAGAGATTAAGCGAGGACGGACAGACGGACAGACAGACAGACAGACAGACAGACAGACATGGCGAAACTATAAGGGTTCCTAGTTGACTACGGAACCCTAAAAACGAAAATTAACTTTTTTTTCATTTTTCCAACGAGAGCCTATTTTGAGACCTTTGAGAAATAGCTCCACGAAAGGAAAAAAATCTCAGATTAATAGTTTAATAATTATCGTACTTGCTATGTCAATGTTCGTGCTATAAAAAACTGTTAATTAACTAATGGATAACTTATTGAAAATTCGCAATAAAAACTTTTGAACCACGGATTATTGTTTATTGATTCATTTTGCAGGCGCCTGAATTTTTTCAACTTTTAATTTTCATATTTAATAAGTTTAAATTATATTTATTCATGAAAGGTCCGAATGGAGCGTAGCTTGCGCAAGACGGAGTACCAGTTTTCGGGCGTATTTTCAACCCGATGGAAAAGTTATTAATATTGGTCCTACAATTCCGAAAGTTAGAACATTCTTTAGGAAATTTCCTCCTCTTTTTGAATCTTTTTTTGAATTTGAAATATTTTAATTAGGTTTTGAGATATTTGCAAAACACTAAACCCATTTTCAATTTTTTAGTTAATTGTTAATAACTTTTGCAATTTTTGCAAGCGGAACTTCAATTTTTTTTTTAAAAATCATCTGGATGCCATTCCGAATCGAATGACACCTCAATCATAATTTTCGGAGACTGCTGAAAAAAGTTCATCAAAAAGGTACTTGTTGCCTAGACTAATGGTAGGTTTTTATTATTACTATCGACCAAACATGCATAGTAAAAGTTGCAACAATTTTTTTTTTTGAGAATCAGCTTGACGAAAACAAATAGTTAAGTTCAGGATGTCCGCACCATGCAATCCAAGGCTACAAACGGATAATGACCAGGAATTCAGGTTCGAACAGAATACACTCATACGTTCCGTAGACTCACGAGACTGCAGTGCAAGTAAGTACGTAGCACTCGATTCGCTTCGATTCGATAAATCTGACAGTTATTCTAGATAAAATGAGCTTTTATCGAATCGAATCGATGTCGCAAGTACGTAAATAATATTTTAACGATCGGTAGATAACTCTAAAATTTAAACGATTTTATCGAAAATGCAAGTACGGAACGACATTTTGACAGGTGTCGAACGAAATCTTGTCGACGCGTGTTACGTACTTCCAAATTCGATAACAAGCTCGATAAAACTGACAACGATAACGATCTCGATGTCTTATCGATGCAAAGTTCGTACTTGCACTGCTGATCAGAGATGCCAGTGAAGGGTAAAAAGACAAGAATTCAATCATATTTGAATTTTATATCTTATTAACAACAATATTTTACAGCTTAAATACCGTTTTGTCTTAATACACACTATTGTACTAATTCATCTGTGTCATACGTCAATGCATGTAAGATGCAACCAAACAGTATTTAAACTGGACCGCGCGTGGACCGGGCCGAGTGCTGAGTTCATGTCCAAAGGATACAGTAAAACCAAGAGTAATTAGCAGGAAACACAACATTGAATGAAGAACCTACTCATAGGAATGTTTTGCTTGTTGCTCTCCCAAAATAGCTTCGTTCCAGGCTAGTCAAAGAAAAGAAACAATTCGGCAATAAAAGAGAAACATAGACGAAACGAACGGCAAACGAGCGAAATAATCTACTATTTGAAATAGATACGGCTGTAGCGTTCAAAGGGAGCATCGAATCTCTAGGCTTCGCATTGGTTGAATTTGCTGTCATTATTTTGGAGATATCCACCTACGAAATAGTAAATATCTTGTTGCAAACAACACACTGACGTTAAGATTGTTGAACAATGAAAATTTAATACTATTCTTATTCTAACTCAAAGCATTTATTTCATTTGACGAAAGGATAAAAAAATAAAGCGAAGTTACAGTCACAGTAACAAAGCATAATAAATAAGTAAATATAAGTACATTGTGAAAGTACCTACTGTAGTTATCCATTCCTAAGCGTCTCTCTTTGGAAAAGATGCAAGAAACACCATGGACATTCTATAGATCAAAATATTGTTACGAAATCTTCATGTATTGATTAGAAGACTGATTCAATAACAAAGAAACGTGGGGAAGATTTATTACAATTTTTTTTTTTAGGCGGTTGGAAAATCATCAAATAACCCCTCTCGCTCTTGGGTAGAGCGAAAGGGAGTGTCAGACTTCTACTGACTAAAAACCACCCATGTTCCTTAGCCCTTTATGTCGAGGTCGCGGTTCCTCTTGTGAACAACCCGCAGCCAGGATAATGATGCCTTGCCTAGCATCCTAAAACAAAATAGGTCTAACGCCCAAATACTCAAACGTCACTCAATTTTAAGTTGCACTTAAATCTCGTGCTTTCTTTGTTACTTTAACGCAGAGTGACAGAGATAGCAGGAGTTTTGAGGGCTACTTTTAATTGAGTGACGTTTGAGTATTTGGGCATCAAGCCGCCTTTTCACTATGGGATGTAATATTCCTTCAAATGACCTCTAAATATCGCTCGCATACATTTTGTACGTGACCGTTCACACTTTGCTATAATGTATATTACATCCCAAACTATAAAATATTTTGTTCGACCGACTGAGCGATGTTTAGAGGTCATTTGAAGGAATATTACATCCCGATACAATCGACTGAATGTGTGATAAAACCCCATTCACTAATGCAAAAATTAGACCTACTTACCTAGATTTGTACACTACTTACTACTTACCCATGAAAATAGTAAACTGGACCTAATGTAGTATATGGTTTCGTAATTGCAAATAGAGTAAACTATCTCAAAGCTTTACAACTTACTCATCAATGTCGTTGTTTATAAACCGAACGGTATATGCACGTAGGTGTTACGCAATACGAAATGATAGGCGTAGATCGACGTCTCTTCTGGGTTCAAGTTTCATTTTTATAACCGGTACTTTCTTCAGTAAATATTAGTATCAAAGGTTTGACGCCTACGTAGATTTTCTTTAAAGATTTTTTTTGTTTGAATGAAATATTGATTGACAAGTAAGTCAACGGCCCACCTGATTGTAAGTGGAGACCGTTGGCTATTGACGTTTGCAATACCAGAGTTACGCTGCTCCTTTTTTTTTTTTTGGAGGGTGGGAAATCATCAAATGACTTCTCCCGCTCTGGGCAGAGCGTTAGGGAGTGTCAGAGTTCTACTGACTAAAAACCAACCATGTTCCTCCTTAGCCCTTTGCGTCGAGGCCGCGGTATTTGATCTCTTTCGGACAACCCGCAGCCCCGACGACGGGCGTCGGCCCTTGCGGGCCTCTACAATGTTGCTGATATTTATTTGAGGCGCGCGTGGAACACAAACGGGCCGCGTCGGCCGCGCGTCGTCTTACGACGGACGAATGTGCGGATGGCGAGCTAGCCAATTACTCACCGTCCACAGGCCCGAGCATGTGTTGCTCCTAATGTGTCATTTCAGATTTTTTCCTAAAAACCGAAATCTTTTTAAGAACGTCTATTTTTAAACTCAATCTAAGACAAATTTTCCTAAATACCCATGGCCGACGCCTTGTCAAAGTCAAAGTCAAAAATATTTATTTCAAGTAGGCCAGTAACAGGCACTTTTGAATAGTCGAATTAAACTAACTGCGGCACTCAGAGATATCCAACGATTGCTCAAGCTGCCACCCAGCAAAGGCCTGACATAGTTTTGTATGACAAAACTGCCAAAAACCCTTACCAAGCGACGGCCCAAGCAACCACTGAAGCTCTCCGAGTGCGGCAGTAAACTACTGAACTACTGAAGCTAAATAAACTAAGCTACAGTAACAGTCACAAGGCATAATAACTCGTGAGTGTAGTGTAGTTGCCAATTCCAAAGCGTTGGTCTCATGAGAAGAATGGCAAGAAACTTCATGGACACTCTTTTAAAATCGTTTGGGTTTACAATATGTTCAAGGTACAAACATAATCTTGGTATAATTCACACATGAAGACTATGCAGATTAGTGTTTGAGATGGTCTTTTGAAGAAAGCACCACACAGATTTGAGTGGACCCGTCCAGTCAGTGCAAGCATTTGTCAGTTAGCGTGGAGCTCGACATAAAACTCAAGGAGCTCAACGTCACGACGAACAATACCAAAGAAAGGACATTTGGGTGGGTCGCTTAAAGTACTCAAACTGCCAAACAATCGTTAAAATTAAATAAAAACCCACACGGTCCTCACATTCACAATATGAAAATAATAATAAAATACATGAAGATCATGCAGATTAGTGTCTGAGATGGTCTTTTGAATAAAGCACCACACAGATTTGAGTGGACCCGTCCAGTCAGTGCAAGCATTTGTCAGTTATCGTGGAGCTCGACTTATAACTCAAGGAGCTCAACGTCACGACGAACAATACCAAAGAAAGGACATTTGGGTGGGTCGCTTATAGTACTCAAACTGCCAGACAATAGTTAAAATTAGAGAAAGACCCACATGGTCCTCACATTCACAATATAAAAATAATAAAATATTTGTCATATTAAATAATCATGTCAAGTTATTAAATGTCAATAAACACAAAACTAAATGAAAAATAAAATATTTAACAAGTAAATATTGATCAAAAAAGCAAAAAATAATATCATACTTAAAAAAGTAAATAATGTCATTGTGTATTTAAAAGAAAAATCACCTTCAATTCAAATTGGAGCAGTTCAATCCCAAGCTTTTTTGTCCTCTATAATTATAATCTTTAACAGCATAAAAAGCTTTCTGGCAAAGTTTACGTTTTATAAAAGATTTGAATTTATTAATGCTTAAATTTTGAATGTCTCTTGGAAGTTTATTAGAAAAGCGAATACATTGGCATCTAAATGATCCACCTATTTTCTTGAGCCTTGTTGTGGGTACAATAAATTTATGTTTATTTCTTGTATTTATATTGTGAATATCACTATATTTCTTAAAAAGCTTAATATTTTTGTGAGCATACAAAAGATTTTCATAAATATATTGAGAAGGAACAGTCATTACATTAATTTCCTTAAACTTTTCTCTAAGAGAGTGTCTCGGACTCAATTTATAAATTGATCTAACCGCCCGCTTTTGCAAGACAAAGATGGTCTGAATATCGGCAGCATTCCCCCACAACAGAATGCCGTACGACATTACGCTATGAAAATAACTGAAGTACACTAATCGGGCTGTCTCTACATCGGTTAAATTACGAATTTTTCTAACTGCGTATGCCGCGGAGCTCAGTTTCTTCGACAATTTATCTATATGGGGTCCCCACTGAAGTTTAGCGTCTAAAGTTAAACCCAAGAACACCGTGCTATCTTCCGGATTCAACTCTATATTGTATTATATTGTACTCTATATTGTATATATATTGTCGTTACCTATTTACAGAAACAACATGAAAGAAATTGGGATCCTGTGACTGCTTTCTTGGTAGGTAAGCACAATTTAAAACCGATTTTACCTTTTAACACGTGTTAGAACTGTGAGATAGCGTCAGTAATAAGAAACTCTACTTAGTGCAATTACGGCGCGGGGCTTTGTTTTCAGAAGCTTTTATTTTTTGCTTTACAGGGCTTTATTGAGTTTTTCCTTTGAAAACTGGATTTGTGCCCGGTTGGTGGCCATAGGCTCACCCCCTTTTACATGGGACTTAAACAAAACTGGCGATACACGGAATATCCCGTGTTTCGCCAGTTTTGTTTAAGTCCCATGTCTTAGGGAGTGAGCCTATTTAGGCTCACTCCCTAAGTCCCTACCTACTGTTACATGGGTCTTGAACTGTTGAACATAGCTCTTGTGATACAGGTATTCCTAGTACAAGAGCCAGAGCTACACTGATGTTTGTGTGAAATTATTTTGTCAATAAAGATTTTTATTATTATTATTTTATATAGGTGTACCTACTTTTATGTACACCTCTGCCTAACTCTTTGTGGAATACAGGCATGATTTTAGGTTATTTTTTTAGGTTACAAGACTATAGCAGGTTACAAGACTTTCATCTGCAATTGTTTTGGTGGTAACTGTAGCTAATTATTATCTACCCACATGTTTTACCTACTTAATAACCAATACACGTTACTCCGTGGGCTTGATTTAGTGAGGGTATTTTAATTAACTAACTCGAATATAGGTGTGTATTGGGTAATAATAGTCCTCCTGACCGTTTTCGGTCACGGCGGCCAATCTTATAGCACAGATTAGCCAACTGCGCGCGAGATATTATAGTGCACAAGAGTGTGCAGGCACAGGTGCACTCTCTGTTCCTTTTCCTAGCAATCCGACACGACCGGAGAGAGATCAGGCGCAGGACCAACGGCTTAACGTGCTTTCCGAGGCACGGGGATACTATACCGCCAACTTCCAAACTCCGGGCTACTACTGGGAAATTTCTAATGAAAAACCCAATAGCACTTTTTGTCCGACCCGGGAATCGAACACAGGACCTCATGCACAGCAGTCGCGCTTACGACCACTAGACCAACGAGGCAGTAGTAAAGTGTAGTGGGTATCTACCTAAGGTCCCAAGTGGACTGGAGTCGATACCTAATGGTCTTCTAAGAAAAAAGCTGCCTATCGGACTCCGGGCACTGGACTTGGCAGATAAGAAGTACTAGGTATTATACCATAGGTACCATACCATAGGTACCTACCTACCAATGTGTCAAAGTAGGTGGTACGGTGATTGGCCGCAGCCGGTTTAGAGTCCAGTCTGGTCGGAAGGTCGAGATCGAGACCCACAAAGTCACATTTACATTACCTACTCTCATTTTAGGAAACAATAATTCCCAAAATGTTATAATATTTTTTGAGTACCGTAATCGTCGTGGCTGTTCTTAGAACTAAAACCAGGCTACAAAGGCGAATAAACATTCACACGATCTCTTCACATCGCATAACGCGTAGAATCTCCGCCACTTAGTTCAGTGACGCAGACACAGATGGCGCTGCAAGGAGATGTCATCAACAGCCTATTGTTCCCACAGCTGGGACACAGGCCTTCTCTCTTTTTGAGAGGGAATGGGCTTTAATCTACCACGCGGGCCCAGTGCGGATTGGTAGATGTCACATGTCTTCGAATTTTTGGTTCTAAGACATGCCGGTTTCCTCACGATGTTTTCCTTCACCGTTTTGAGAGCAGCGGTGATGAAATAAATTATACAAAGTAATGCCTGCCTGGGTTTGAACCCACGACCTACTGTTCGTAAGCCGGGGCCGCTACCACTGGGCCACCGCTGCTCTTTGGGCCACCGCTGCTCTTCATCGAGCAGGAAGATATCACATAATGAGTAATTAGAAACTTCGTGGGGTGCGGACCCGTGTTCCACCTATATTCTCCACCTGGGTGGAGCACGGGACCTAAGGTGGGGAATTATTACACAGGTGGTCTGTTTATTATATACTTGACTCAACTTGACTGTACTCGTGTACTCATCATCAGGTGCAGCACGGGAACCTAATACGATTCATATAAGGGCGGGAATTTCGCTGTCTAATAAGTGACTATTTGATGAAAAAGGAACTCTTGAAACTTATATGAACGGAGTCGGTTGTGTTGGTGATTAATAATAATAATAATATTCCACAACTATCACACAACGCCATCTAGTCCCAAGCTAAGCAGAGCTTGTGTTATGGGTACTAGACAACTGATAAACATACTTATATATTTCTAAATACATACATATTATAGATAAATTACACCCAGACACAGAACAAATGATCGTGCTCATCACACAAACATTTGTCCTGGGTGGGAATCGAACCCACGACACGGCACGGCACGACCGGCATAGCAGTTAGGGTCACTAACCACTAGACCAACAGGCCAGTCATTATTACTCAGTAAATAGACATTTATTTTGTTATTGCTTATTTTAGATAACATACGACTTGACACTGAACGACAAATTGCAAAAAACGTAAGAATTTCGAATTTCGCGGGCTACCTTGTCGCATCAACCATATAACAAAGAGTGATGTGGCACAAACAACTGTTATTACGCTCATGAATGAATGAACAAAATTATATATATATTTTTTGTTTTCTTGTATACACTAATTACACAAATACATAAACACACATTATGATAAGTGACCAGCAAAACCGTGTAGTTTCAGAATGATGTACTGAATAAAAGTAGTAACCAATAATGTGCGTCGGTGAATTGGTGTTCCTCCCACCCTGTACAACAAGCTGACGAAACATTATTAAGTTCTACCCATAGACTTATATATTACTGCGTAAGGACTGGGCGGACCGCATGATAAAATGACGCCTCGAACATGGTTCCAAAATGGTTCCATGGTTCCAAACGTGATCTAGTTCACGATCGGCTATCTTCGAGTGCGTCCGTAAAGTGAAAATGCCAAGTTGTGTAGTGAAAGGTTGCGTGAACTACCACGCAAAGCACAACAAAAAAAATATAACATTTCATACCACCGGTAAGTCAAAAATATGTCAGTAAATCAACTTAAAACATTAAATAAAACAGTTTGCTTCCTAAACTTATTTGTCTTGACGTTTGGCAAAGACGACGCGAGGCCCCGCCCCCACGCGCCGTACGGCTGTACGACATAACTTTGCAGCGGCGTGCGTTGTAGGCTTGTAGCCGATGAAATGAAAAGATTTAATTAATTACAATAATATTTCATTACAAACAAAACCAATTATTATTGTTTTTGTTTATTAGAAGCAAATTATAATGTGAATGAATCCAAAATAGAAAATATGTCAAAAATAACAAAAAAGCAAAAGTTTAAAAAAATAGTTTTATTTGAAGGCCGATAAAAATGTTATTAAGTATTATTATTAATATGTACAAAAAACTGCAATAAACATACTTTTTTATATACACATTTAATATATAATTTTTTACATAGCTTTATTTAATTTCTTTATACCTCGATAATACCACGCCACGCCGCTCATACAAGGTTACGTTTACGAGCAGCCTGAGTAGTTCTTAAAGATGGCGTCGGTGTTTCTCTGTATGGGGAACGCATCGAGCAAAATGTTCGGACGACCCTATCTTTAGTTTTATATCAATGGTTCTACCATAATTTGTACATTGCTGAACTAAAAATGATGATATTTTATCAATTAGGTAATCATTCGTTCCCATTGTCCCAGCCTTATGCCAAATCACCTGTTAGCCCTTGTAATACGCATTAAGACGCATTATATAACATAGCTTTATTTAAAATGGCAGATTGGTTTTACCCCAGCAACATGTACAATAAATCATCTTGTTTGACATAAAACGATACACAATGATGTATGTTGAGAAGGAAAATTAAATGGATACAAATCTATGGTTTCAATGGCCAATGTTACTTTGATAGGGGCGGGCGTAAGTCCAGTTATGCCAGCTCTAGAACTTTTGCCTCCACGTGTAAATAATTAGTCGACTAATTTTTTTCAAAACATAAAAAGTTGTTTCCTGTTCTTTTTGTACAGTACCTACAAGTGTCTGACAAATAAATTTAACACATAGCAGACAAAAAACAATAAACTGCAGAATGTCACTGTTTTTAAGAAGTTGAGTGCAAATGTCACACAATCGCAAACGATTCCCTACTTTGAAATTTATTTTAATTTAATATGAAGCTTTGAAATAAGTAAAAAATACTATTTTTCGCAAAAAGAACCGATCATCCTATTGAACTTACTAAAAGAGTATAGTATTATTTGTTAAACGCAGCACTAAAATGTCATTCATTCACCTTGCCGAAATAGTTTCGTCATGTCATTCACTCCGTAACGTGAACGGAACGCGGCCAGTGGCAACATGTCCGCCGTTTGTGATAATTGACGTAAATATTGACGAAAATCAAGTTTCTGTTTTCATTTGCGTAGTGATTATTGGTGCTATATCATTTTTATAATGTGTGTGGATGTGCAGTGATCCGTTCATATGAGGCTGCTATACAAGACAGGTCCAATGGAGTCACTAAGAAAGTGGTTCTATAAACCAAAGGTACGTCAACAGCATATTTCAATAAACACCTTTTAGCTGTGCTAATTTAGTTGGTAACTTTAACTTTGACCTACTATTATGTATGTTTAGTGCTAAACATATGGTGGATATCTGTTTTGTAGGCGTGATAATATTGAATCGCGATAGAGAAGTTATCATTCTTTGTTGGCATGTATTGGGATGATTCAGTCGATGTTTCTATTTGATTTTCCTACTACCTACCATTGTTCTGATTGCTATAGCCCCCAGTACTATTTATTAATACTGTAGTGGTTGTATTAAATCAAAAAGGTACGATTCTTGGTCCTTACGTCACTAGAAGTTTTGCATTGTCTGGTCAGCTCGACGTATGCAAATCAGTGTACAATAGTAAATATGTTAGTATGAAAATGTTATGTAGTGAGCGCCTCGGTGGTCGCGCATAATGTGGTGCTGTAGCAAACACAGAAACCTTATGATAAGTAGTTGCGATAGAAGCTTGCCATACTGGTTTGTTTTGCGTCGTCTGTTTTGATCTTCACATGAGTCAAACATCGTCATAAATTAATTACGTTTCGATTTTTATGTAGTGTTTGCCATCAGTCAGGTTTTTTGATTTGTTGTCTGTCTTTTATTTACATAATTATGCATTTAGTTTTGATGCTATTCTGTCCATGCACATTAAAATACAATCAATGAAGGTCATTTACTGTATGATAATGTGTGCAAATGAGCAATTTATCGGTCACTAATTGATATTACTATGCATGTGTTGTAAAATGTGATTAAACTTCGAAAACTTCGAAAAACGAGCTTCTTGGCACGAAGTTGAATGCAAATCTGAACTTCGGCGCCTACATCGAGTCAAAAGCTCAAACTGCGGCAAAAAAGCTGGGTATCCTAAACAAGGTCAAGCGGTACTTCAAGCCTGGACAGCTTTCAATATTGTATAAAGCTCAAGTCCGGTCCGGCATGGAGTACTGCTGTCACCTTTGGGATGGCTCAGCCAAATACCAACTTGCCACACTAGACTCAGTAGAACGCAGAGCCAGGAGGCTGATTGGTGACGCCAAGCTGGTTGCCAAGCTACATAGCCTGGCCCACCGCCGCAAAGTTGCATGTCTGTCGGTCTTCTACAGACTGTACTTCGGAGAGTGTGCGCAAGAGCTCCACGAGCTTATTCCACCATCTCCCTTCTTCCATCGACAGACTAGGCGTACTGCAGGTTATCACCCATATCTTGTCGATGTTCCACACATTCGTACGAAGCGCTTTGCTAAGTCTTTCATTATTCATACAGCCAAGGAGTGGAACACCCTGCCTGCGTCGGTTTTCCCGAGTTCATATAACCCCAATCTATTTAAGTCGCGAGTAAATAGGCTTCTTCTGGGTAAGCTCGTTCCATCGTCGACCTCATCTCTGCCCCTAGGGTAAGATTGAGGTCAAGAGTATATTTTATATATATAAAATATATTTTATTTAAGCTTTATTTATCCATACTATTACAACTTAGTTACTAAAAATTACATAAAATATTATTATTGTATGGCCCCTGTAGGGTAAAAAGCCTCCTCCATCTTTTTCCATCTTTGTTTGTCTTGGGCTGTGTACATCCAGTTTTTCCCAGCCGTTTTTATGATGTCATCAACCCATCGTTTCTTTTGCCGCCCTCTTTGTCTTTTTCCAGTGGGACCGAGCCACTTCGTTGTTTGTAATGTCCATCTGTTATCCTGGTACCTAGCTATATGGCCTGCCCACTTCCACTTCAGTGTCATGGCTTGTTGCAGTGCATCCGTGAGTTTTGTTTTGTTGCGTATGTCAGCATTTCGTGTTTTGTCTATTCTCCTTAGTTTCAGGATGCTTCTTTCCATGGCGTGCTGGCACGAGAGGATTTTGTTTTTTGTCTTGTTAGTGAAAGTCCAATATATATAAATATTACTAGGAAGGTAAGAGAGTGACAGGTATTGTTCGTAAGAATCATGAGTAATAGAAACTGTTGTTAATGTTTGAGGAATAACTACTTTTAAATAAAAACGTATACCTACACCCTGTTTCTTTATGATGTAATGTCTTGTTCAACAATTTTGTGGTATTTCCTAATGGTTTTCCTTATCATGTTTAAAAACTTTATGTAGGTATTCTTGTATTGATAATAATTCTGGGGAATTATAAGGAAGTAGTTAAAGAAAACCCAACTTATCTCTTGGTTTAGTAGTCCCTTTGTGTTACTTCTGACTGCCTCTGAGGCTGAGCAAGACATCATGCATTTACCTACCTTTTATTTATTTATTTGACCTGGAGTCTAAATTTGTGCTGTTTTAACTACAATAGACTTGATTTAACATAACATCACCCGCAATCCCTGTAGCAATGGGCAGAGGTGTCATAGTACTCCCAAATTTCACCAGTAATGTATTAAGACCCACAATATGGCCCCATTTCCATCCAAAACTGGCACAAATTCGGACTATGTGGCTCCTACTGAGAATAACTTGATGGGAAAACCCAATAATAATGTAATATCACATGGGACTTATGTGGGTTTACGCAGAACAACCAACTATACAAAACCAGTTTGTGCATATCTGTCATAGTACGAGAAATCTATACAAAGCGAGGCTATATTATACTGGAAATGTGTATCTCCGGTTGCCATGTGTACTAGTAGTACTACCTATATTATATGTTTCCTTTGCCACAACCTTCAGGGAAAACAGATGACTGTGTTCTATTCTATGTTAAGGATAAGGGGTTCCGCTCTTACTGCCGCACTCAGAGACGTTTAGTGATTACTTAAACTATCACTTTGTAAAGATTTTGACACTATTTTGAAGGTTTTGTATGTCAAATCTTTACTAAGTGAAAGCTTAAGTAATCATTAAAGCTCTCTGAGTGCAGCAGTTAGTCCTTAAAGAGAACCAATGTACATGCAAACAAAAAAGCAGATGTTGTGTTGATGTAACATAAGAAGACACTCTCGTTTCTTCCTCTTCTTAATGTGTCGATGAACAGAGCTACTAGTTTGACCCTTTCAGTAGCCCATCAGTTCCAGTAGTAAACAAACAACAGGACACCAAGTGCTCTTGTTTCTAAGTATTTTTCTGGTATGTTTTATCAAAGATAGTCTCAGTAAAGTCCCTTTGAAATGATGAGAGATTTGCAAGTGTGCTATTATTTTTACAACATAATGTTAAGCAGTTTTCATCATCACATAAAAAGCATTTATCTATAGTAATATTTTTTTTATTTAGATTCAACATAAAAATCTAAATGTTTTGACACAACGCAGCACAATCATGATGAGCCAAAACATTGAGATTATCATGCAAATTTATTATTAGCCATTTGTGTCCCACTGCACAGCAAAAGCCTCCCTACCCTCTTTCCTATCCAATGCTGTTAATCGCCAATCCCTGCGAAAAGAGTTGAGTTTGTCCTGCTATCATCTTCTGAGACTGCCGCTTTTCCGTTTGGGACCCATTGTGTGGTTACTTAAGCCCATAGCTCCTCCAACATCAACAGATTAATATTTAAATTGAATACATATGGTACATCTATGCATAGGATAATAAACAATTAGTTAGTCCTAATGCACTGAGTAATGCATAGAGGTATGAATTATTATTAACATTAATTTATTCATTATCATTATTCATGTAATAATACTATTGTTAATCATATAATGTATGAGGTGATGTGTTGTTATCACTCATTTTGTATGCAAAGTTATGAAATGAATAGCTGGTTTACCATATATGGATAATTTTAAAACCGCTATCACAACCAAATGACCACAGATTATACAGTGTTAGAAGTTTTATTGTTTTGGTGTTTGTAAAGTTACTAATATTATAAAGAGTAAAGATTTGTATTTTTGTATCATGTAATGAATAAACTTAAAAACTACTGGACCAATTTGAAAAATTCTTTCACCGTTTGGAAGCTACACTATCCCCAGGTGACATAGGCTACTTTTTATCCCTGTTTTCCCACGGAAACGGAAACTACGCTAGTGAAACCGCGTGACGTCCGCTAGTATATGATAATTTATTATTTATTTAAACTTCATACACAATACTCGTAGTGGTACATAGGCAGAATTTAATGCCACAAGGAATTCTCTACAACAGTCAACCACCTACTTATGGGTTAAATAGGACAACATTATGTTCAAGGAAGTACTCGTAGTACTGATACTCAGTCAAATACAGAGTGGAAGGAAAAACTACTTGAAAGCGGTTACCATCTGGTTTTATTTCCTTGAATCCATGTATTTTTTTGTTCAGATTCCAGCCATACAAAGATTTTTATGTGACATAAAAATAGGTAGTTCTAGACTCTTTCCAATTCAGTAAGTAAATGTTTTGGCAAAGTTAATTTGTTAATGTAAAATAATTAAATCAATTTGATACCTACTTTCCAAACATACCTACTGAAAGGTAGGAGAGGAGTACTGTGTCAAAACAAAGTGATTGAGCTGTAAGAAAAAAAATAAATGGTAAAAGTAAAGAAAGAAAACTAACAACGAAGATGCATTGCAGTAAGGCTCAGTTTTCAACACTCCTTTTCCCGAGATACGCTTCTGTTACTTGCAGTGCCAGTTTAGACCTGGATAATAACTCCTCATTACTAAGCATTGCAAGTTGGAGCCAAAATAAATCTCTTTGCAAATAGAATTGTCTAAGTTTGTCCTCCTTATCTGTAGGTAAATATGTACCGCCCGCCCGTTTTCACGAATGTCAGAGAACACTTTAACAACTGCCTAAACAATAACACTAACTTGAATTTACAACTTTCGGCGCTCAGCCGAACGATCAAAATCCAACAGCACGCTTTTGTGAAGTAGTGTAATCAGAAATGGGCATAAAAGTTAATTTTACTTATAATGTATTGCCTCTATCTTTGTTTCCGATAAGTTATCTATCTTTCAAATGATTCATAATGTCGTCATTAGTTAATTTCCATTTCGGAATGATGATGATTTGTAGAATTTTATCTTTGTTTGGTCGCTCATTGGTAATGTTTCCGCTGTATGAGATTTAAGTCGTGGTCGAACCCAGGCATTACCTATTTACTGTTAGCTTGGGGCATACCTCAGCTGCACAAAGGCCTCTCCCCATGACTACCAAACTTTTTGATCTATGACTAATGTGGAACACTGGTCGTTGGTTCCGTCCAGCTCATCCCGCCATGCCAGGCACTAGGTATACTTTGTGCTTTTTTTCCATTATATCAACGCGAGATCGTAATGTCCTAGAAGTAAAAAATCGAAGGCATATGACAGCCACCTGCATGGGCTCCCGAACTAGTTTACGGTACACGGTACACTCTCACGGAGCCCCAACAATGTAAACGATAGAGCTGTCGCCACGCACTAGTCGGACAAAATCTGAGTCATCGGTTCAAGATGAAGAAGAAAGTCTTCCAGTGATTTTTCAGACATTTTCAGATGCGTTCACTTGTAGGAAATGTGTCTATTTTAGGCTTTTATTGTTTTGACGCAACCATGTCGCCTGTCTAGACTTTGATGAGCAATTTGACACTGAGGCTTAATTAGTAAAGCTTAGTCAGTACTTCAGTACCGACTGGTTTTAGAGATCGATACCTATAATCTTTGTGCGTGGAATGAAAAAAATATGGGCTAGCATGAAATATCGGTTCTGTGACACATCTCAATATTATGCCTGTGCCTCGGCCTTTAGCAGTCCACTGCTGGGTATAGGCTTCTCCCAAACTGCACCACAAACCACAACACACTGTCTTCCCCCAATAAGTAAGTACCACTATTGCCGCCGCCGGTTATGAGTTCTCACTAATTTGTTGACAAATGTCAACGAGCTATGGAGCGAAGTAGTAGGTACTGGGTGTCAAACTTCGGACCGCTTCAGAAACACCATTCTTCACTCCAAAACCCAAATAGCCGATGCTGGCAATACAGCTGCTAGGTTGTAATGGAACTGGGCTCGTCACATCTGCCACACGTCGGAGAAGCAATGGGCAAAAAGTACCACTCAGTTGATACCAAAAAGCAGGGAACGACAACGCGGCAGGCTCAGAAGGAGATGGCGGGATGAGCTGGACTCCTTCTCCAAGGATTGGCCTATAGTCGCATTAGATAGATCGCGAAAAGAAGAAGGAGGGAAGGGATGCCTTTGCCCTGCAGTGGGACAATACAGGCTTATAATAATATACTTATAAATCCAAAATATCTTCCCTCTGCCCGCGGAAAGCGGGGCCTAGACACCTACGCCAATATTTTATAAGCACAGTTAAGTTCCGCCTCTTTTAGTGGGTATTGACGAATTGCTCCGTGCACAAAGGCCTTTGTCCCACCGTGACACAATTATGGTACAATTAGATGACGAATACGGATTAGTGGACCGATTCACACTGGTACGTTCAAGCCGATTGTAGTTTTTCGTGTTTTGGGTTGATGTCATTTCATAGGTAAGAGAATAAACAACAAAACTACCTATAGGTACCCATGTCGATTAAAATTGAATCATCATTAACTAAAGCCTTTTTGGTCTATGAATGAACATGAGAACATATTCGATTACGAGATTAGTAAGGGAGGCGTCCCTTATTCCAATCTTGGAATCGAATATTTTCTCCCAGTGTTCAGGTTGTGATAATCTTTAACAGTCAATAATAGACTCTTCCTCTGGAACATATCACCCTCATTCAGGAAAGCAGTAGGGAAACCAGTTGCATACATTAAAACTCAGATACAAACGAGACCTGCCGCGACGCCCTAAGCCGAGACTGGTACCCCACAGGGGTTGTCCTTATCTCGTTGTCGCTTAGTTTAATAGTCATTTCATCATTTGCCCCTTACTAGAGGCCTTACACTTACTTTACCTTACCAAGGCACCCAAAGGATAGTCCGGGCCAGCCTCATAGTTTGACGGTGACCCGGCTAGGAATGACATTAAAAAACTAAAAAAAAATAATAGACTTACATGACATGCATTCTTATATTACAGGATGACTTAAAAGACAATCGCATTCTGACCTTACATGGACATCCAGGTTAGATAGACGTAATTATGATGTACCTACTGTCGCAAGGAAGTCCATTAGAATCGCAGGCAAGACCTAGTTTTAAAATAAACAATGTAAATGTTTCTACGAAGAACAACTAGCAATAAAGATGAGAGACTCCATCTATCATTCAATTGAACGGGTCATACCTATTTGGTAACAGGCTTATCTCAGACCCCAAGACCTCCACAGTTATCAATATCAACAATTTTGCGAGCACACATAATTTTATTCACGATCGATTTGTTATTGTATTGACATCCTTAATCCCCGATAACGGATTGTGACGTTACACCTTGCGTCTCTTTTTAACAAGGCCAATTTATTATTCGTCTCGCTTGCACACTTTCACTTTTTTTTCATCGCTTTCCCAATGGCGAAACTCGGTCGTCTTTGCCAAATGTTCGCGAATGGATGCAGTCTGTTGGCCATTCAACGATCAAAGTTTGTGGGTGTCTTAATCTCTGAATGGATTTCTTTTGGCATTGTTTTGACTTTTTTAGGTCCATTGTTCTTGATCGTGGTAACCGTTAAGTAGGTACTTATTGTTGTTGGTAAACAGCTTTTTGGCACAAAAGTTTTTACCGTAAGCTAAGCAGCTAATTTTACAGACTGTTCAGTTAGGGGACTGTGTATTTTGATCAATGTTTTGTTATGTGGAACTTGAGTCACGTTTCTTCGCCATCCACAAGCTGTATGATGCAAACAGTTCTATTGCCAATTAACTCCGCATAATTGGTAAAGTAAATCATGGATCCAATAAAATGGCATGGCCTGTTCTGGCATGGTCATTGCGGTTATCAGCAGCACTGATAATTGACGTAAACACCACGCCCGTTGCCTGTGGGTCATCGCATTACACTCTAGTTCTTTACTAAACTAGTTACACTGCGTGTGCACTATTTATTAGTAAACATAGCTATTACGGTCTTACTATTTAGTAGTGCGTCTTTAATTTTAGTTGTATTGGCTATCTGTTTCGAAGATAACTAGCTTGTTATCTGTAATTCATCTTTATTATCATCATTCATTGCCAGAGACTTCATGATTCACGTGGATTTCCACAAGGGTCAACGGGTCAACATTGGGGCCATTGTTGATTTTGCAATCTTTGTCGAGTTGTCGAACAATTAGGTTCTCGAACAATGCATAATTATGATGGGTAAGACCACAGGTAAAATAGACTTATTTTTTCAATAGATTTTTGAACTTCCTTTTGTTTTCGCTGTTTTACATTAGCCTGAAAGCAAGGTCCCAAGACGGTTTGATTTGGTAGAATGATTTCATAGTATTTCGACACTTATCGTCACCTAATATTGTTGACACCAATCAACATTTCAGCTGTAATTTTTAAATTTGCACAAATACCTTTGTAGCCACATACCTACCTGTATTTTATATGGAGGTTCCGACTTCCGACACGCAATTTGATGGTTTATCATAAAAACAGCGACACATTGTCATGATCTAGTCATACAAGGTCGTTATTTCAGCTGTTCTACTTTATAAATGTTCGCAATACTATGGAAAGGTCACCGGGTCCCTGGTCTGGTAGACAGGCTAGGCAACCAGCTGTCGACGTGTCACGCATGAACTTCGTGCCATCTTTTGTTATTACTATTACAAAAGTATGTCCATGACTTTCATAATATTGTTCAAACTTGGATTTTTTTAATTAAACTGTGAGCATTATCAAAGATATCACGCCTGTAATCCCCAAAAAGTAGGATAAAGGTGTAATAGAACACCCAATGACCCAAAGGTTAGTTACAGGTGGTACAGTTAAGTACAGTACACCCTCTTTCTGCCAGTTATGCTCGAATCTCTTTTAACAGGCGGAGCCTACCTACATATTTCCAAAATATGGTGTTATGGAAGGACCAGGTACTTTTTGTATTATCCACCAAGAGTGCTTGTTTTTGCCATCTGATCTATCAAGTTTAGTCCTCTTTTGCTTTGTGAGTATAAATATAAGAAATCTAGATTTGTGTTATCTTATCAGTTTCCTGGTGTGACATGTTCTTAGATTTTAAATTTTATACTAGTTTTCGCTGAGATTTTTGTGATAATAATAAACAAAATATGTCTTAATTAAAGCATGCTGATTTTATTTTACTTTATAGGGACATAAAACACTTACACATACTGTGCTTACACATTACATTTAAGTACCTATTACAGAATATCATTAACTAGGTAAACACTGTTGAATGAACAAATCTCGGATCAGCGCCGAAAGATAAAAAAATCATAGTATGGTTGAATTTAGCATTCATTTATGTGTCGTGTTAGTGGAAAGGAAAAGGAGAGTTCGGTTTTTAGATTCGGCCTAGAAAGGCTTCACTTTTTTTTTAACTATTTTAATTACTTAATAAATGTTTAAAATAAAATTCTATAACTTAAAATTTATTTAACAAACGCACAATCTGGCTACATACTTATCTAATTAAAACAATATCCAGCAAAAAAACTTCAAAAACCTACCCTTATTATCAAAATACAATCCAGTGACAAAAAATATGCGTGACTTGGCTATGGATGGCTGACCAATACTGACCATAGACATCCGTTTGTATTAGATAAGATAGTATTGTTTTCCTTGAATATAAATGTACTGTTCCTAATATTGTTCTAAGATTCAGAGACAAGAACATAAGACGGGCGAAGACCGCTCTAAGCCAAGTCGTGGCTAAGCGCATCTTAGAAATTTGTATTCAGAGACAAGTCCCCGTCAAACTCACGTCAGTCTTAGCAAGGTCTTAGCTAAGCTTACACTCTCTTATCTATGGCCATTTTTAAAAGCAAAATGTTCATCGGTGAGTTACGGTTTTCATGAAACTGTGTAGCCAGGCGTAAATAAAAATTAAAGCAGGATCGCAATAAATACAAAATGCTATTGGAGTGAGTGAAACAAAATATTTGAGACACAAACCTATTTATTTATGTTACAACCTCTTTGTAAACCGCGGGAGTTATGAAAGTTTGACAAGTGAGCGAAGATACGATATCATGGCTGCTAGAAAGACTCCCTTTTCATCTTACGAAAAAGAATTTTTAAAAGAGTTAATTGGTCCACATGCCGCGATATTGGAATCGAAGAAAACGGACGCAGATTACAATAAAAAGAAATCGATCCTGTGGGCCGAAATAACAAGGGCATATAATAACTCGCCGAGATGCCAAGAAGTAAGTTTATTTTTCTTTACATAATTATTAATGAATTACTGGGAGGAATAAATTAAGCACAACATTGTTTTTGAATAGCTTAACATTTATTTACCTATTTATTTAAAATTACCAATTAGAGCATCGTTACAGATTCCTCCAAGATGATGCCATATGTAACAAACACAAAATTTCATACAGCAAATTATACACACATAAAATATTATTAACAAATCAATAAACATATCAAACTAGACTCAAAGCCTCCATCATAAAGTTTAATTTGAATTATTACAATCAAAGTAAAACAACTTACTCAATATATTAATAATTCATACTTTCTTTGTGACAGGCAACCATGAAACAACTGCGAAAGCTCTGGTTAAACATGAAGTCGAAAGCCCGGGATGCCAAAAGTTTAGAACAGCAAAGAAAGCATACTGGAGGAGGGCCATCAATTCCAGATATGGCATCTGAACATGAGAGCGTGTTGGCAATGGTGCCTCATATCACGCCAACCATAAAAGTAACACAAGATAGTGACGGTAAGTTTAAATACTTATAATATTAATGTGAAAATTGAAAATAATTATTTGGATTTCTGTTACTCAATCATACATAAACAAACATGGAATAGATTTGAATGTTTGGCAGACAGATAGACCTTGTCCTTGATTAACACAGGATACTTTTTATCCTGGTATAAATAAAGGAGAATGCAAGTGAAACTGTGGGCAACAGATAGTAATTAATATATTAGTAAAATTGAATACCTAAAAAATGTATATTTAATCAATAATCCAATAATTCATGAGTATTATCTTAATAGGTCCAGGAGATATAAATAATGGAGATGATGACAGCCTGGCGTGGTTACCAAAGCGGTCTCGAATTAAATCACTATCCCCTGAACCAATACCACAACCTGAACCTGAACCCGAGAACCCACAAGACCCACTAACTTCTTCAAACACTGTTCTTCCAAGAGAGGATACACAGACAGCCACCAGTAGCACCCTTGCAAGAGCTAAAAAGTTTCCGAAAACAAATGATTGTACAATTGATTCATTAAAAATTAAGTTAATTGAAAATGACATAGCCCAAAGAAATATTAAATTTAAAATGGAAATGGAAAATCAAAAAAAAGTTAATGATCTTAAATATCAAATGCTTGTTCTAGAATATGAACACAAAAAAAAACTATATAAATTAATTGAAAAAGAGCAAGAAGAAAAAACAAATGCGTGTACTAACAACTGACAAAATTATTAATCACTAATTTAGGATATGTTAAAATATTTATTTACATTCTTTGCATTAAATGCATTGCATATATGCTATTTAAGAGAATAAAACAGAGTATTCTAGTGTTCATTATTTCACAAAAAAAAAACTATTTAAGAAGAAGCAACTTCAATAACATTAAA
Source organism: Diarsia mendica (assembly GCA_949316265.1). Classification (NCBI taxonomy): domain Eukaryota; kingdom Metazoa; phylum Arthropoda; class Insecta; order Lepidoptera; family Noctuidae; genus Diarsia; species Diarsia mendica. The sequence goes on from OX438909.1 coordinate 10,031,254, forward strand.
GTAAATTGTTTAAATTAAACTGCAACAAATCTTTACAGATGTACTACATTTTTTATTTATTTTTTATGAACCATCAAATGACAGGCAAATGTGCAACATGATTGTGATTAATACTTTTATTAGTCTGTCTGGTGTGATTGACAGGATCCATGATTATCTCCTAGTTTTATGTTTAATGAACCTAAGTTTACATTGTAGACTTGTACCTAATTGTAATAAACATTGAGTAGGTAGTACATTTACATGTCTAACAAAATAGATATTGATATTTTACATTTATAAAATTATTAAGATTAAGCTTACATTGAGAAAAAAAGACTTGGTACAATAATTATAAGGTATAAAACAGATGCAGTCTTTCAATTACCTATTAATTTAATAATTATAATATCGCTCAACTATATGGTTTCTGAAAGCCAGTCCAGATGGTGTACTGTTGACAGACGGCACAACAACACCTGTCACATCCATTGCATCTCCATCCTCATCAACATCGTTTGCAGTTATAGCAATGTTATGAAGAACTGCACATGCTGTTATAATGTTCGTTGTTGTAGTTAATTTGGTAGCCAATCCAACTTGAAGGCAGGCAAAACGCTTCTTCCAGACACCAAAAAGTCGCTCCACAACATTCCGAGTCCGTATCTGTACATAGTTGTACCTTACTTGTGCTTGAGTATTGGTTGAAACAAAAGGTGTGAGCATGTACATTGCAGTTCGATATCCACTGTCTCCTACCAGGATGCCTTCTATTTCCCCTGCTTCAAGTTTAGCATGCACTCTTGACGTGCAGAATATGCGGCTGTCATGGGAGCTGCCAGGCCACCTAGCTACCAAGTCGTATATTTTCATATCTGGTCCAGCTACAACCTGAAATAAGTATTAAAAAAAAATTAGACAACCACATAATTATATTATAAGTATTTTGCTTTTCTATTACAAATATGTCAAAAGAAGCAATAGCTTACCTGCACATTAATGGAGAAAAATCCTTTACGATTTCTATAAGCTTCCGAGTGTTGTATTCCTCTGGGCCGCTTTATTTTAATGTGAGTGCAGTCTATTGCCCCAATAATATGTTTAAGACCTGGGTATCTACCACCTGGTAATGCCTCAAAAGCCTCTGAAACCGCTTGCATGTTTTCTGGGAACTTTACATCGTGCACTAGTAGTCTGGACTAGTTTGCAGATACATTTTTTATAATGCGGCTCACTGTTGGTTGTGACACATGGTGTAAATCCGCACAAACAACCTGCAAATCACATAAACTTATAGTATTCTGTATTTTACAAATAATAATCATTCTTTTCATAGTACATATTTAATAATAATTTCCACTCCAAGATTATTTTGTAATTATAGGCTAGTACACACATCAACACGGTCTAGGGATATTTTTAAAAAAGCGAATTACTATCAATGTGTTAATTATTTATATGCCATGTATATATTTAAAATATAGGTTATTTAATATTCTACCATTTTTTAATAATGGTTAAGGTACTGATTAAAATTTCAGGATTTTATGGAAAAAAAATGAAGCATAGAAGGAAACCGTATATGAATTAACTTTTAATTTGTGAGTAAAAAATGAAAAAAATAGAAAAATCATTTAATTTGTGTTTATAAACTTGAAGTTAGTAGTCTGAGAAAGCGCCCATGATGTTCATAACACATCGGCAACGATTCGGCATGCTCAGAACAAGGTTGTCAATGTCTTGCTGCGGAATATTGTCCCATGTCAATCTGAGGTGCGCAAAAAGTTGATCTTCTGTAGCCAAATTTTCAGGAACTTCCTTCAGAGCTCTTCTTTGCAGCATATCCCACGCATGCTCAATGGGATTTAGATCCGGCGATTGAGCAGGCCAGTCTAAGGCCCTAACATTATGTGTATGTAACCAAGCTGCTACCGTTCTCGCCGTGTGTGCCCGGGCATTGTCGTGCATGAGCAGGAAATCTTGCCCCATTTGTGTTCTGTGAGGCAAGATTACGGGCCCCAGCACCTGTTGGACGTATCGTTCTGCCGTCATATTGCCCCGCACCCAAACGTGATCCGTCCGTCCTCCAAGACGAATTCCTGCCCAAACCATAATTGTTCCTCCTTGGTATGGGTGAACTTCCTGAGGGTTCTGGAGACGGCTCCATCGTCCAGGAACTCGCCAAACACGCGTCCTTCGTGAATCTGGATGGAAGCCGAACCTGGATTCATCCGTGAACAGCACATTGGACCATTGCTCACGGCCCTAGTCCACGTGGTTCCGAATCCATTCTAATCGTCGTCCACGATTGCCTCTCCGTAAAGGTGGGACCCGGAGTGGTCTACGAGAGCGTAGATTGCTTTCATGCAGTCGCCTTCTTACAGTTTGGTCACTCACAAGCACTTGGTGTTCCACTCGCAGCCTTTGGACCAATTGAGTCGCCGTTGCATTTGGTTGGGCTCGCGCAGTAATTTGCAAAAATCGGTCTTGTCTGGGGGTAGTGATGCGACTTGACCCCCGGTGCCTCTCCGCTACTTCACCTGTGGCACGATAGCGTGTCCACAATCTTGAAATTACATTTTGATGGGTCCCTATGGCCTCAGCAACATTACGCTGAACAGATCCAGCTTCCAGCATTCCCACAGCTCGTAACATCTCCGCCCTCGTCAAATGTCGGCGTTGCATGGCTACAATACCTCAATTTTAACTTTATCTTACGTTTAAAAATGAAAAAAAACTGTAACTAAACGTAATTCGTATTGTTTTTTAAATTTCGCACAAATGAAAATTCCCTCTCCTATACATCAAGACATTTTTATGCCACCGAAACAAAAGAATTTTCAAAAATTTGAATTTGGAATTAGTCTGAGATAAATTACAAACAAATCGGTGTATTAAAGATTCCAATGCGGCCAGTACTTTTCGAGTTATTTAATTGAGTATGAAATATCCCTAGACCGTGTTGATGTGTGTATTTAATTTGAATGATACCTGTATAGATCCAGTGGCGTAAAACCTCAATGCAATCAAGACCTGGTTTTCTACAGATATCGGCAGACCTCGCAAGGAGTGATGTTGTAGACCATTTTGTATAAGGGGTTTTTTTTTTTTTTTATTATTGATAGGTTCGCGTTTGACCACTATCTCACCTGATGGAAAGTGATGATGCGGTCGACGATGGAGCACGCTTACCTAGAAGTAACCTATTCACTCTTGACTTAAAGACCCCTAGGTTATAGCTATCCGGAAATACAGACTCTGGCAGGGAATTCCACTCCTTAGCTGTACGCACAATGAAAGTATTCCCAAACCGTTTAGTGCGTATGGGTGGGATGTCCACCATATAACGGTGGCGCATCGCCGTACGTCTTGTAGTCCGATGATGGAACGGGCTTGGCGGAATTAGATCGTGCAATTCCCTCGCACACTCTCCGAAATGTAACCGATAGAAAACCGAAAGGCTAGCTACTCGTCGACGATGTTCAAGGCTCTGGAGCTTTGACTTGACAAGCGCGTCATTGCCGATGAGCCTCTTGGCTCGTTTCTCAATTGACTCTAGCGCATCAAGCTGGTATTTAGCGGATCCATCCCAGAGATGAGAGCAGTACTCCACACACGATCGGACTTGCGCTTGATATAAGTTGAGCAGCTGTTTCGGTGGGAAATACTGTCTCACCTTTGCTAGGATTCCCAGCTTCTTGGCAGCCAGTTTAGCCTTAGCCTCGATGAACGGACCGAAATTGAGGGTTGACGTAAACGTAACGCCAAGAAGCTCAATGTGATCGGTTATCGGCACGGTTACACCACGGAAAGTAGGAGACTGTTGGAAATCGCTCCTTTTTGCGGAAAAGAGACACGCCTGGGTTTTAGCAGCATTGAACTTGACCAGGTTGGCGTCGCCCCATTCGGAGACAGCCTTCAAGGACAAGTTCAACCGCTCCACCATGGCCTCACGTAGAGACCGGATCTGAGACCCACTAGCCCGCGCGTTGGACGTGTACCTCTCAGCAACAGTGCTGTCGTCTGCATACCCAAAGGTGCCGGGCACTAGCAGACTATTAATATGCAGCAAGAATAAAGTTGCTGAGAGAACCGACCCCTGAGGCACCCCGGCATTGATAGCCAATTGGTCAGACGAGCAGCCATCAATGACCACTCGAATAGACCGATCCCTCAGGAAGTCTGCAATCCAAGCACAAAGTCCAGCAGGTAGACCGAAAGAAGGAAGCTTTGCAATAAGGCTTTCATGCCACACCCTGTCGAAAGCCTTTGAGATATCGAGGGAAACGGCAAGCGCTTCTCCGTGTTTCTCAATGGCCTCACTCCAGATGTGAAATGGCAGATGTGAATGTGAATGGGTATAATGTAGCTCCTTACAGTATGCTTGTTGAATCTATACCTGTGTCGGAATTCTTCATCAGTGTATAATTCAAAATGATCTGCTTGGTCTCGAAAATAAACATTGCCCCGACGCGGTACTTCGGGGAATGAACTCGTTGAAATTGAGTCATAAGTCCCCAATTCGTCGACTTCTTCAAAGAATGAAGAAATATCTTCGATATTTTCCATTTTATGATGCTAGCTAATACGTAATTTTACAATATAAAAGAGAAAAGAATACCACACGTCCACACGCTCGAATAAATGTCAACTTTTTTTTCATTGTCGAAATTAGTTACACCATAACCCACTTGCCAACTTGGTGGCGCTAGTTCCGTCTTAAGTAGTCGTTATTGACTACTTGGCTTATCTTAGTTCACGCTAAGTTTAAGACGTGTTCCGAACGTCTCTGAATACAAATTTAAGGGTAAGTCGTTGATTTTGACAGATGGAAGTGTAAGTTCAAGCTTAGACTCGTCTCTGAATCTCAGCCTAAGTTCATTTGCCTTTAATCTCGTACCTACTGAAATACTTGGCACACGCGTGTGTTGTTTATTTATTTTTGTTTGAAAATATTTAGACATCGGGGTTAGAAGATCTGTGTTAGGATGACTTTTATACCTCAGTGTTACATGTAAAGCTGATTCAAATAATTTACTGTAAAATCTCATGTCAGCTGTGTTTCTTCGCTTGAACGAGCATATTGGATCTCAGGAACAACCAGTCGGATTTAAGGCCGGGTTGCAGTAATTTTAAGATTTTTGAACCTATAAAAATCGAACTAAATACGAGTTTTTTAATAAATAAAACATACTCTCTAGTAAATCGTAAAGATAGAAACGCGATTTAGAATGATCGGCTCGATACTTTTTTTATCAAACATGACTCTAAATCACAATTTCAAACGTGTACTGCTAAGACATTTCATCATGAATTTATATAAAAGTTATATCAATAGATATAGAACTTTTTATTTTGAAGTAAATGTTGAAAACATATTGTATAATCTAATATATAAAATTCTCGTGTCACAGTTTTCGATGCCAAACTCCTCCGAAACGGCTTGACCGATTTTGATGAAATTTTTTGTGCGTATCGGGTATCTATGAGAATCGGCCAACATCTATTTTTCATCTTTTTTTTTTTTTTTCTGAAATTTTTTATATGGCAAAACAACGTTTGCCGGGGTCAGCTAGTTTCTTTATAGTTTTTCTCCAAGAAGCAAAAAACAGTCAAAAGGTCATTGGGCGTAATCCGACCCGGTCGCGGACATGAATGAAAATGATTTAAAATGAAAGAGTATAAATTCACTTAACATTACATAGGGTTATTTTTTATTTAATCCATGGGAGTTCAAAGTTTGAACTAAAAATACATTTACTTAAGAGCGCTATTACAAACTCGAGTAACTTCGAAACGAGCGGCGACTGACGGTTCTTGCGCCTGTGTGCGTGATGTACGCTTCTTCATACACACACGTGCAGAGGCAGAGGTGCGTAACACGTTTCACTGCGGTTTACTTAGAATTGAATTGGGAAAAAATACAAGTTATGGAATGTTTTATTTTATGTGTGTGATAATGAAATACAAATACACACATCAACACGGTCTAGGGATATTTCATACTCAATTAAATAACTCGAAAAGTACTGGCCGCATTGGAATCTTTAATACACCGATTTGTTTGTAATTTATCTCAGACTAATTCCAAATTCAAATTTTTTAAAATTCTTTTGTTTCGGTGGCATAAAAATGTCTTGATGTATAGGAGAGGGAATTTTCATTTGTGCGAAATTTAAAAAACAATACGAATTACGTTTAGTTACAGTTTTTTTTTCATTTTTAAACGAAAGATAAAGTTAACATTGAGGTATTGTAGCCATGCAACGCCGACATTTGACGAGGGCGGAGATGTTACGAGCTGTGGGAATGCTGGAAGCTGGATCTGTTCAGCGTAATGTTGCTGAGGCCATAGGGACCCATCAAAATGTAATTTCAAGATTGTGGACACGCTATCGTGCCACAGGTGAAGTAGCGGAGAGGCACCGGGGGCCAAGTCGCATCACTACCCCCAGACAAGACCGATTTTTGCAAATTACTGCGCGAGCTCAACCAAATGCAACGGCGACTCAATTGGTCCAAAGGCTGCGAGTGGAACACCAAGTGCTTGTGAGTGACCAAACTGTAAGAAGGCGACTGCATGAAAGCAATCTACGCTCTCGTAGACCACTCCGGGTCCCACCTTTACGGAGAGGCAATCGTGGACGACGATTAGAATGGGTTCGGAACCACGTGGACTGGGGCCGTGAGCAATGGTCCAATGTGCTGTTCACGGATGAATCCAGGTTCGGCTTCCATCCAGATTCACGAAGGACGCGTGTTTGGCGAGTTCCTGGACGATGGAGCCGTCTCCAGAACCCTCAGGAAGTTCACCCATACCAAGGAGGAACAATTATGGTTTGGGCAGGAATTCGTCTTGGAGGACGGACGGATCTCGTTTGGGTGCGGGGCAATATGACGGCAGAACGATACGTCCAACAGGTGCTGGGGCTCGTAATCTTGCTCCACAGAACACAAATGGGGCAAGATTTCCTGCTCATGCACGACAATGCCCGGGCACACACGGCGAGAACGGTAGCAGCTTGGTTACATACACATAATGTTATTGCCTTAGACTGGCCTGCTCAATCGCCAGATCTAAATCCCATTGAGCATGCGTGGGATATGCTGCAAAGAAGAGCTCTGAAGGAAGTTCCTGAAAATTTGGCTACAGAAGCTCAACTTTTTGCGCACCTCAGAAGGACATGGGACAATATTCCGCAGCAAGACATTGACAACCTTGTTCTGAGCATGCCGAATCGTTTCCGATGTGTTATGAACATCATGGGCGCTTTCTCAGACTACTAACTTCAAGTTTATAAACACAAATTAAATGATTTTTCTATTTTTTTCAGTTTTTACTCACAAATTAAAAGTCAATTCATATACGGTTTCCGTCTATGCTTCATTTTTTTTCCATAAAATCCTGAAATTTTAATCAGTACCTTAACCATTATTAAAAAATGGTAGAATATTAAATAACGTATATTTTAAATATATACATGTCATATAAATAATTAACACATTGATAGTAACTCGCTTTTTTAAAAATATCCCTAGACCGTGTTGATGTGTGTATAAGTAACATAGAAATTTTTTAGTTTTCCATCATGGGTGTCGTTTATATGGTTTTCGGGGTCGCTGATTACGAAAATGAGGTCAAAATAAAAATCAAAGATGGCGCCGACGAAATTTTTTGGCTTTTCCGTCATGGGTGTCGTTTTCATGGTTTTTGGGGTCGCTGATTACAAAAATGAGGTCAAAATAAAAATCAAAGATGGCGCCGATGAAATTTTTTGGCTTTTCCGTCATGGGTATCGTTTTCATGGTTTTTGGGGTCGCTGATTACGAAAATGAGGTCAAAATAAAAATCCAAGATGGCGCCGACAAAAATTTGTTTTTTCCGTCATGGGTATCGTTTTCATGGTTTTTGGGGTCGCTGATTACGAAAATGAGGTCAAAAAAAAAATCCAAGATGGCGCCGACAAAAATTTGTTTTTTCCGTCATGGGTATCGTTTTCATGGTTTTTGGGGTCGCTGATTACGAAAATGAGGTCAAAAAAAAAATCCAAGATGGCGCCGACGAAAATTTTTGGTTTTTCAGTCATGGGTGTCGTTTTCATGGTTTTTGGGGTCGCTGATTACGAAAATGAAGTCAAAATGAAAATCCAAAATGGCGCCGACGAAAATTTTTGTTTTTTCCGTCATGGGTATCGTTTTCATGGTTTTTGGGGTCGCTGATTACGAAAATGAGGCCAAAATAAAAATCCAAGATGGCGCCGACAAAAATTTTTGTTTTTTCCGTCATGGGTATCGTTTTCATGGTTTTTGGGGTAGCTGATTACGAAAATGAAGTCAAAATGAAAATCCAAGATGGCGCCGACGAAAATTTTTGGTTTTTCAGTCATGGGTGTCGTTTTCATGGTTTTTTGAGTCGCTGATTACGAAAATGAGGTCAAAATTAAAATCCAAGATGGTGGCTAGGAACATTTTTGGTGTTTCAGTCATGGGTGTCGTTTTCATGGTTTTTGGGGTCGCTGATTACGAAAATGAGGTCAAAATTAAAATCCAAGATGGCGCCGACAAAAATTTGTAGTTTTCCGTCATGGGTGTCGTTTTCATGGTTTTTGGGGTCGCTGATTACGAAAATGAGATCAAAATAAAAATCAAAGATGGCGCCGACGAAAATTTTTGGCTTTTCCGTCATGGGTGTCGTTTTCATGGTTTTTGGGGCCGCTGATTACAAAAATGAGGTCAAAATGAAAATCCAAGATGGCGCCGACGAAAATTTTTGGTTTTTCCGTCATGGGTGTCGTTTTCAAGGCTTTTGGGGTCGCTGATTACGAAAATAAGGTCAAAATGAAAATCCAAGATGGCGCCGACGAAAATTTTTAGTTTTTCCGTCATGGGTGTCGTTTTCATGGTTTTTGGGGTCGCTGATTACGAAATTAAGGTCAAAATGAAAATCCAAGATGGCGCCGACGAAAATTTTTAGTTTTTCCGTCATGGGTGTCGTTTTCATGGTTTTTGGGGTCGCTGATTACGAAAATGAAGCCTAAATGAAAATCAAGATGGCGCCGACGAAAATCTTTGGTTTTTCCGTCATGGGTGTCGTTTTCATGGTTTTCGGGTTCGCTGATTACGAAAACGAAGCCAAAATGAAAATCCAAGATGGCGGCCAGGATTTTTTTTGGTTTTTCCGTCATGGGTGTCGTTTTCATTGTTTTTGAGGTCGCTGATTACGAAAATGAGACCAAAATTAAAATCCAAGACGGCGCCGACGAAAATTTTTGGTTTTTATGTCATGGGTGTCGTTTTCATGGTTTTTGGGGTCGCTGATTACGAAAATGAGGTTAAAATGAAAATCCAAGATGGCGGCCAGGATTTTTTTTGGTTTTTCCGTCATGGGTGTCGTTTTGATGGTTTTTGGGGTCGCTGATTACGAAAATGAGGTCAAAATGAAAATCAAGATGGCGCTGACGAAAATCTTGGGTTTTTCCGTCATGGGTGTCGTTTTCATGGTTTTCGGGTTCGCTGATTACGAAAATTGAAAACTGAGTACACTACACATACACACCCCTGATTACGCATTGCATATTCGCCAATTACGTGCTTTAGCGTATTTTCAATGAGAACAAGTTATCAACGCTTTTGACGAACTGCTCGAATCTCAGTTTTATATTGTGCATTCTGGCCTCCTCCGACAAGTCATTGATTATTTTGAAGATAACTGGATCGGAAGATTGGAAAGACGGGGCAGGTGAGCTCCTAGATTTCCTATTGATCTGTGGAATACTTTTGATGCAGTTCGCAATCACAATGAGGTCAAAATGAGGTCAGTGGGTCGTCATAGGGGCGGTTTTTTTTAGGAGTTGGAGTATACGCTTAGGGGCACTATGAGCAGCAAAGAAAACAGAAGAAAAAAAATTAGTTTAAAATAATTTTCGGGCCTTGCTAAATTTCCCTGTTTTTTTTTTTCAAAAATGCCTCATTTTTTTTTTGTTTCGTGTTGTCCTTGACCATAGAAATTATTTAGGTTCTGCGAACCATGGTCCTACGACAAACCGTTTCATAGTTATGGTCCTACGAATTTTACTTCGTTTCATCTAGAATGCTCTATATTTCCAAAATGGCAGCTCGGATGAAAACTTTTTCAGGAAAAGAATTGTTGTTCTAGTCGACAACTATGAGATGATATAAAAAAACCGCGACAAAGTGAGAGAAAAAGAAAAATTTAATTTTTTTTTAAGTGTCGGTCGATCTTTCGCCTTGTGTATCCTTAGGGGCACAGAATTTAGTAAAATTTTCAGAAGTTTTTTTTTTTTTCAGGATTTCGGCTATTTTTCTTATTAACCTGGTCCATAGAAACCATTTAAGCTCCGAGACACATTATGGTCCTACGACGCACCGTTTCCGAGTTATGGTCCTACGAATTTTCCGTCGGTGCGTCGTAGGACCATGTGTCTCGTGTGTCAAGGTGAAAAATCGACCGACAGAAAAATTTTGCATATATTTCTTTTCTCTCTCTTTGTCGCGGTTTTTTTTACACCATCTCATAGTTTTTGACTAGAGCAACAATTTTTTTCCCGAAAAGGTTTTCATCCGAGCTACCATTTTGGAAATATAGAGCGTTCTAGATAAAACAAAGTAAAATTCGTAGAACCATAACTCGGAAACGGTGCGTCGTAGGACCATGTGTCTCGGAACTTAAATGGTTTCAATGGACCAGGTTAACAAGATGCTGCAATAAAAATAGCTGAAATCTTGAAAAAAAAAACTTCTGAAAATTTTACTGTTTTGCCCCGAATTTTGCAAATATTTATTTTCTCTCTCTTTGTCGCGGTTTTTTTACACCATCTCATAGTTTTTGACTAGAGCAACAATTCTTTTCCAAAAAAGGTTTTCATCCGAGCTACCATTTTGGAAATATAGAGCGTTCTAGATAAAACGAAGTAAAATTCGTAGGACCATAACTCGGAAACGGTGCGTCGTAGGACCATGTGTCTGGGAATTTAAATGGTTTCAATGGACCAGGTTAACAAGATGCTGCAATAAAAATAGCCAAAATCTTGAAAAAAAAAAACTTCTGAAAATTTTACTGTTCTGTGCCCCGAAAATTTTTGCAAATATTTCTTTTCTCTCTCTTTGTCGCGGTTTTTTTACACCATCTCATAGTTTTTAACTAGAGCAACAATTCTTTTCCAGAAAAGGTTTTCATCCGAGCTACCATTTTGGAAATATAGAGCATTCTAGATGAATCGAAGTAAAATTCGTAGGACCGAAACTCTGAAACGGTGCGTCGTAGGACCATGGTTCTCAAAACCTAAATAATTTCTATGGTCAAGGTCAACACGAAACAAAAAAAAATGAGGCATTTTTGAAAAAAAAAGAAAAACAGGAAAATTTACCAAGTCCCGAAATTTTTTTTGAACAAAATTTTTTTTTTGTGTTTTCTTTGCTGCTCATAGTGCCCCTAAGCGTATACTCCAACTCCTAAAAATCCGCCCCTATGACGACCCACTGACCTCATTTTCGTAATCAGCGACCCCAAAAACCATGAAAACGACACCCATGACTGAAAAACTAAAAAAAATCCTAGCCGCCATCTTGGATTTTAATTTTGACCTCATTTTCGTAATCAGCGACCCCAAAAACCATGAAAACGACACCTATGACTGAAAAACCAAAAATTTTCGTCGGCGCCATCTTGGATTTTCATTTTGACTTCATTTTCGTAATCAGCTACCCCAAAAACCATGAAAACGATACCCATGACAGAAAAAACAAAAATTTTTGTCGCCGCCATCTTGGATTTTTATTTTGGCCTCATTTTCGTAATCAGCGACCCCAAAAACCATGAAAACGATACCCATGACGGAAAAAACAAAAATTTTCGTCGGCGCCATTTTGGATTTTCATTTTGACTTCATTTTCGTAATCAGCGACCCCAAAAACCATGAAAACGACACCCATGACTGAAAAACCAAAAATTTTTGTCGGCGCCATCTTGGATTTTCATTTTGACTTCATTTTCGTAATCAGCTACCCCAAAAACCATGAAAACGATACCCATGACGGAAAAAACAAAAATTTTTGTCGGCGCCATCTTTGATTTTTATTTTGACCTCATTTTCGTAATCAGCGACCCCAAAAACCATGAAAACGATACCCATGACGGAAAAAACAAATTTTTGTCGGCGCCATTTTGGATTTTAATTTTGAGCTCATTTTCGTAATCAGTGACCCCAAAAACCATGAAAACGACACCCATGACGGAAAAACCAAAAATTTTTGTCGGCGCCATCTTGGATTTTCATTTCGACCTCATTTTCGTAATCAGCGACCCCAAAAACCATGAAAACGACACCCATGACGAAAAATCCAAAAATTTTCGTCAGCGCCATCTTGGATTTGCATTTTGACCTCATTTTCGTAATCAGCGACCCCAAAAACCATCAAAACGACACCCATGACGGAAACACCTAAAATTATCTCAGCCTCCTTCTTGGATTTGTTTTTTCTCGAAAGATTCATAAAAGTGAATATTTCAATGCAACATTCGAAAGATTCCCCATTATTTCTAAAATAAAGATTTCTATGATTTTTTATCGACCAGTAAAGTATCATTTACGAATAAAATAGTAAGGTTGCGCAAAGCGTTCCTTTCCAACAATTCCTTGTAATATAATATTTTATCATATTATATTACAAGAATACTTACGTTTAAACTGTTGACAACCTCTGGTCTACCTGTATTCGTATACGTAACCCACACTAAGGCGCGCGGGAGCGCGAGCGACATAGGTCCGTCCTCCACGAGCCCTCAGGCGTTACTGAGCATATGGCGGCCGTACATCTAGTAATAAGGCATTATTTTGGAAAATCGTAATAAAAAAATGAGACGGCGTAAAATTCCAAAAAAATATAATTAGGGAAGGTAAAGTGTTGTACTATAAGTATGTCTATTTTTTTTTGTTAATATTATCTTTATCCTATGTTTAAACCATATTTAAAACGCATAAATTTTAGCTCAGTATTGCTTTTGAATATCCTTTTTTTTTTGCTGCGATTCCATTTATATCTCAATTCTAATCAGGACAAAAACTTCAGGACTATATAACCAGTATTTTGACATTTTTTTCAGATTTTTCTGTGTTGCCAATTTGTCACAAGTAGCAGGGAAAAACCAGATGTTTTACGTTTGCTCGAAATTGGGTGTCGGAAAATTGCTATTTCTCGAAATATTAACATTCAAAACGAAATTCTAATCAGGACACAAACTAAAACAATGTCAGATTTATAATTTTTCATTGAAATATTATGCCTTTATCTATAAATAAGACGTGTCCAGGACTTGTAAAAGTACGTATTTTCGGCAAATCGCCCAAAGTTTGTGACAGCGCTCTTAAAAAACCGAATACTATTATTACTAAATATTAGTTGTCGTTCTGTTAAATAGCTACTAAAAAGGTTTTCGCGAGTGCATGTGCGTCCCGTCATCCCGTGTGATGAAAACGGCAGGTATACGTTAAAAATAAATAATAATAATAATAAACAAATAATACAGAAATAGCCGCAGGGAACGTATACTTACTATTCCTGGATATTTACGAGCATCAAATACAGCACGACGCTGCATTTTTCAAAACTGCAGAAACATTGTTACGCGAGGTGTGCCATTAATGCCATTATATGCCAGATTTTATTTATTACATAATCACAATTTATAATATTATATATTTTTTATATAATAATATGCACCGATGGTTATAAAATAGACGTTGTGGGCACGTTATATAATATATATGTCGGAGATTCAATCGGATTAGCGTCCGCGTGCTCAATATTGGTGTCTGCCATGTTATTATTTTATCAATCAGTGCGCACAACCGGCACAGGCGCTATCTTCTTAGCAAGAAGCTCATAATAAAACGAACGCACTACTGACAGATACAACAGACACTGACAGCGAGGACATTTCCAAGTCCGAAATCGTCTATGATGTTTGCAAGGAGTTTCTAATTAAATAGCCATTCAAATAAAATGTCTCTCGTGCATTATTTCCTCTAACACGGCCATTCTGAAAATCAACGCGCTCTCGCGTTGAGCCTAAACAGCACCAATGTAGGCAAAGCGTTTCAGACGGCTTTCAACCTCCTCATAAATCAATGGGTCTCAAATCAAAGCGTGAAAGCTTTCAGCATTAGTTAGAAGGCAGTGCATTCATTAAATCGCAAAGCGTAGAAGCTTTCAGCATTACTCCTTGATCAATACATGATTCAGCTTAACCTCACCGCAAAGCGGAGTAGCTTTCAACAACAACACCGCAAAGCGTAGCAGCTTTCAACAACAACACCGCAAAGCGTAGCAGCTTTCAACAACAACACCGCAAAGCGTAGCAGCTTTCAACAACAAAGGACAAAGCGATAAAACTTTCAGTCCGTTTCCCTGACGAAGCGTGATAGCTTCCATCGTCAGGACAAAGCGATAAAACTTTCAGTCCGTTTCCCTGACGAAGCGTGATAGCTTCCATCGTCAGGACAAAGCGATAAAACTTTCAGTCCATTTCTCTGACGAAGCGTGATAGCTTCCATCGTGATAAATCAGCAATAATCACATGTTTATTGCTCCAAAGTCGTAATCAAAAACAATAAACATAGGAGTTCTTCGTTTCAACAAACCTTAAAACATCTCAACAATTCCACACATAATGTGGCACAAATTTACAATTCAATAAGTAGTTACTAATCATCATACCAGGCGGTGGCGACAGTCTTAACAATTTGAAAAAGCGTATTTTATCTTTTTCGCTTGCTCGTCCATCCTATCCTTAGCTACTTTTCTTGTTTCTATCAAGCCCTGTTCATTGTGAATATCAATATCCATCGCGAGATAGTTTAAGTTGAAAGTGAAACCGGCTTCTGATAAAGCAGACAATACCTGCTCTAGACTCTGAAACGCCTCCTCCTACGTTTCAGAAAAAAAAAAAAAAAAAAAAAAAAAAAAAAAAAACTATTCGAGAACATCCATCCATAGGACAAGCGCTGTTTTGTCTTTTAGCCCTTTTAGCGCTTTATTGATGGCATTTTCAAATATTCCCATACACCATCCGGGGTAATAAACGCGGTCTTTTCGATGTCGTTCTGAGATGCCATCAAAACCTGGTGAAACCCTGAGGCCATGTTTAAACTAGAAAAATAAGACACCTGACTGAGGGCATCAATCTGTTCTGATATCAAAAAGTAAAATAGTTACAAGTGTGCATACAATCAAATAAAAGAGATTTCATTAGTCTTCATTGTTCTCGCTAATAAGATCTAGCTCAAATGGAACTCCACTTTTAAGCCTTTTTCGAATGCGGTCATAAGCGTACTTCTATGTTCTATTCCCTGTCAGTGATTTTTAAACATAGCGATCGTTTCAAGTGACTTGACAACTTTGAAAGGACCTTTAAATTGGTTTCTAATTTGGTTTGGTTTCTCTCTTAATTTTTGACCAAATCACCAACTCTGAAGATAACCACTTTGGCCTTATTTTTGTACGAGGTCAACTCTTTCTTAACAAAGCAACGACCTTGGTCAGCGATAATAGTGCAAACAAAATAGAGCAACACTGGAACTCAAAGCTTTAATAGTGCAGACTGCATTGAGACGTAGACTACGGTACATTAACAAAAACTTCGTAAACGCGTCTATGAAAACTATTACATTCTCTTTCACGTTATTATTCTCAGTCAATTTTCCTGAGTAATCAACATTCACAGTGTGCCATAGGACATTCACTTTTGGGATTGGATGCAACTCACCTTGCACCAGACCGGAAGAAGACTTTAAGACTCTACATCTAATACAATTTTCCACGAACTGCCATACCTATTTGGTCATGTGCTCGAACCAATAACTTTCATAGCTTCTCCAAACTCATTTCCCAACCAAGATGCATGAGGGCTCCATGAACAAGATCCACCAAGGACCAACGAAAAGCTCAAGGTATGATAAAAGAACGGAACCCTACGAAGTAACACACCACTACGCAACACATAAGTTCTCACCACCTCCGCTAAAAGCCAGCCGTTTTTGAACTTAGAGACAATGTCCTGAATTTCCGACTCTTGAATCCGTTCAGTCAAAAGCCAACTTTTAGACAGAATCAAAAACTCTACACGCCCCTCCCTAGTCCCCTGGATGGAGCTTTAAGAACGGCAGTCTTGTAAGGCTCAGCAAAATGGTGTCGTGACAATAAGTCAACATGACTTACCCTGAGTCCCTGACCTACCCTGTCGATACTCAATATCGAAATCGAAAGACCGAAGGAAAGCCCACCAGCGGTGGACTCTCAGTGTCAGGTCCACTCTGCCACGCAAAGCCCCGAGGGAGTTACAGTTTGTAACAACAGTAAAACAATAACCTTGTAGGTAATGTCGAAAATGATTCACAGCATTCACGACCGCTAGAGTTATCAATTCGTAAGAATGATACTTTGGCCATAGTTCGCCTGCTGGAATAATCGACAACATATTGTAATCTTCCACCGAGATCGAGCTTTTGGAAAGGATCATCATAACCCACAGCGCTCGCGTTAGTATGAAGTTCGATTGAAAGCTTTGGGTTGTATATCATGAGGGCAGGTTTACTTGCTATAATCGAAATCACGTTGTCCGACAATTTCGTGTTCAGCTTTCAATTCAAACTTTGTACTGTTGATTCAAGTTAACGGTAAACCATCGATAAAAGTATTCGAAAACGCGTTCAGAAGGGACGTCAACCGGTGTTTGTTTTCGTTTGTAATATCAGAATCAACATTGCAAAAATCAAATAAAGGAAGTAAATCGCAACAATTTACATTTTCATTTCACGAAATAGGTAGGTTTGATTCAGTGAAATGTACCGAATAGCCAAGTGGCCAAATAACGCGTGCGATCATAACGTCGTATTTCATACAGTCGTCAGGTAGTACGTAAGATAAAATCGTCAAATCGTTATTTATTATCAATCACAACAACGCAAAGAATTTGTTCAGTGTTATAAACGCTCGAGTTACCTATTACCAATACGAATTACTTGCACGGTTGAAAGTGCACGTTTACCCGAGAATTTAGAAGCTACACTGTTCAACAAGAGAACACTCTGCGCCAGAATCAAACAACATGAGTACGACTCACCGGGTTGCTGTAGCTGTCCAAGGACGCTGCGAACTTCGTCCACACGTCGCCGTCGGGCTTGTTGCAATACTTACCCAATAATGGATTTGATTGTGTACCGATACCGTTATTTGTTCAGCATGCGATACATGCGACCACCAGGTCGACGTGATAAGAAGCCAGTTCGTCTCGGAGCACAGGACATCGTCTCGCAATATTGTGGTATCGAGTTCAATCCCTGTCACAAAATATTCTTGATTTGTAGTAGCTAGCATCGCGGTCGACTGGTAGGGTAATTTTGGAATCGATCCCACCGCTGCTGTCGGAGATTCAATCGGATTAGCGTCCGCGTGCTCAATATTGGTGTCTGCCATGTTATTATTTTATCAATCAGTGCGCACAACCGGCACAGGCGCTATCTTCTTAGCAAGAAGCTCATAATAAAACGAACGCACTACTGACAGATACAACAGACACTGACAGCGAGGACATTTCCAAGTCCGAAATCGTCTATGATGTTTGCAAGGAGTTTCTAATTAAATAGCCATTCAAATAAAATGTCTCTCGTGCATTATTTCCTCTAACATATATATATATAATTATATATAATATGCACCGATGGTTATATAATAGATATATTCATCATCAGCCATTAGACGTCCACTGCTGGACAAAGGCCTCTCCCATAGAACGCCATAAAGAACGGCAGCCTGCTGTTTGCATCCACCGGTTGCCCGCGACTCTCACGATGTCATCGGTCCACCTGGTGGGAGGCCTACCAACGCTGCGTCTTCCGGTTCGTGGTCGCCACTCGAGAACCTTTCTTCCCCATCGGTTGTCTGTTCTTCGAGCGATGTGGCCTGCCCATTGCCACTTCAATTTGCATATTCTGCGAGCTATGTCGGTGACCCTGGTTCTTCGGCGAATTTCCTCATTCCGGATTTTGTCGCACAAAGAAACTCCGAGCATGGCTCTCTCCATGGCTCATTGCGTGACTCTGAGCTTCTCTAAGAGGCCAGCAGTTAAGGACCATGTCTCTGTGCCATAAGTCATCACTGGCAACACACTGGTTATACACCCTCGTCTTGAGACACTGCGGAATTTTGGATGAAAAGATGTCGCGTAGTTTCCCGAACGCTGCCCATCCGAGTTGGATAACGAAGGTGAGTGATATATTCGCCGTTGATGTTGATACCGAATCCGTCCCAGTCCAAGAGTTTGAAAACATCCTCCAATGCGTTCGTGAACAGTTTCGGAGAAATAACGTCTCCCTGTCTCACGCCTCTTTGCAATTGGATTGGTTTCGTGCTCTCGTCCTGTAATCGGATCGACATAGTGGCGTTTCTACATATATACACTTCAGCACTTCGATATACCTATAGTCGATACGGCACCGCTGAAGAGACTGCAACACCGCCCAGGTTTCGATCGAATCGAAGGCTTTTTCATAGTCCACAAACGCTAGACATAATGGCCGATTATACTCCTCAGTCTTCTGTATAATCTGGCGGAGCGTATGGATGTGGTCCATATTGCTGAAGCCTTTTCGGAAACCGGCTTGTTCGGGAGGCTGGAAGTCATCAAATCTGCGTTCGAGACGGTTCGTAATGACCCTCGAGAACAGCTTGTACACATGGTTTATGAGTGAGATGGGTCTATAATTCTTCAATAGGGTGTTGTCACCTTTTTTGAAGAAGAGCACCACCACACTCCTGTGCCATGCTTCTGGCGAAATACCTTCGAGTATGACGGAGTCAAACAGCTTCTGGAGGATTAAAAGTACTGGTTTTCCACCCGCTCGCAGAAGTTCTGTCGTGATTCCATCATCCCCCGGCGCCTTGTTGTTCTTAAGCTGTTGGAGGGCCATTCTAATCTCATACAGGCTGACATCTGGGATATCCTCAGTGCAGTGTCGGGTCAGTTTCGCTCTGGTGTCCTGAGCTGAACTGACAACGGGCTGTCGGGTCGAGGTGTACAACTGTCCTTAAAACCTCTCAAGCTCTTCCAGGATCTCTGGCTTCGATGAGATGATACTGCCGTCCTCGATCTTCAGTTTTGTCATTTGGCTTTGCCCAATAGACGCATTCTTCGCGAACACTTTGGAGCCCTGGTTTCGCTCAATTGCGGTCTTAATACATTGAGTATTATAGGACCGCAAGTCGTGTCGCATGGACTTTGAGATGCGCCTATTGAGTTTGCCATATTCCGACATATCTACTGAAGATTGCAGTCTCATCTCAGACCGGTCTTCCATCAACTGGATTGTGTTTGCCGAGAGCTTTTGAGGCTTTTCCCGGCGTGGGATATTGAAGAACTTATACCCCACTGTATGGACATATAATTAATATATAATTATATATAATTAATATATAAATATATTTATAAATATTATATATATTTATATAAATATTAATATATAATAATAATATATATATTATATTAATAATATTTATATTATAATAGATGTATTATATAATACGTTATATAATAGACGTTGTATACACGGCCGCCTCACCGTCGGGAGCTGCGCGCATATAGCCAGCAACAAATTGAAGCCCCTGCAGTATTTTTAGATTATGTAACAGTAGATATTGATCACGCCGGATAAATAACTTGAAATATGTAAAAGTTTTTTTTTCTCTTTACTCCCACATCCCACAAGAAAGCGACCCTTACCATGATAACTAGATACATTTTATCTATATATCTTCACAATTGCATTTCTGTCCGCCGTGGGTTTTTCTCCCATACTATTTGCCCATTGACCTTTTTTAGGCATTATATCGCTCGCGCGGCAGGGCGGGGGGGCGAGGTCGTGCGTACATAAAAACAAAGTACTGCAACCTCGCCTTAAGGAAACCTTGTAACATCTCAAGCTTAGCAGTCGAGCAAAAAGACAAGAATGAAGCAACGTCGTCGGGTAAAACTATGGGCCACGGCTATTCATAAATAACATGAGAGGTTGTAGCCGCTGCGTCTGCGTGACCCACCTCTGCTAGATGGCAAGCAGCAGAAGCTGTAACTCTATTGGTGTATATTGCTCATGGTGTTCCAATGTGAGGATAAAAAAGTACTTTAAGACTTGACAAGGCAACGGGACAAAATTTAATGGACTATTGGCTAGTTTGTGTCTAGACTTCTAGCATTGACAAGCTGGCTAGTTTTTTTCTAGACTTCAAGCATTGACAAAAGGCAAGCAAAAGAACGATGACTGCTCGTTCTTTTGCCCTTATCACAATTATTATTATATTTTGGGCGCAGTAAGTCTGCCTCTTTCATACTTCTCTAATACTCGTCATCTCATCTCCTTCTTCATTCTTGCCATATTGACTATATATTTATTACACAGTCCATCCATCGTTAAAAAAAGGCAAGTGACCGACGAAGATAAAAGGCAATATCTTCTCACTAGATATAATCCGATTAAAATTGCTCTGATTTACTACTTAAGGGTACACAAGCCAACGGCACGAACTAGTTGGTGGGCGGGGCTAAAATGCATGCTATTTCACCCGACATCACGAGCGAAATGCATAGAGCGAAAGAGACACAACTAAAACGGGCGCGCGATTGTTTCTATGCAGACCTTTGGTATATTTGGTTTCATGAAAAATCTATTGAATGTATCTGTTCAAAATCAAATTATTTAAATTTTTTAATAACTAATCTATGTCCGTATGGTTTCACTTTTTTCTTTTTCATACTATATACGTTACTCATTTACGCCCAAAGATGAGTTAAAATTAGTGCTAAAATATGAAAGTTTTGACGTTCATAACTTCCAAATCAATTTTTTTTTCCAATTCTGCTTCCATACAGACCTAGATAATGATAAGACCAGTTGATACAATTTTTAATTTTGAACTAACACCGTCAAACAGAGGAGTAATCACCTTCGTAAGTTTGTATGGAAGAATGACTGGCTTGTTCAACCTTAACCACTGCAATCTGTAAGTGGATCTTTGCACAACAGTTTTCATGTTACGTGAAGCCTGAAACGTATTTCGTGAGCTGTGAGACTGAGAATAGAAACTTGATAAGTATCTCTTGGATCATTATGATCAACACTCGAATGTCATGTAACAGACTATACATCTTTCACCGCTAAATATGCAGCTCTTGAACTGTTGTAATAAAACAATTTCGATTTAGTAGCACATAATAATGATGCTGACACCATCTAGCCGATTTCGGCCACAGCGGCTGCATTCGATGGCTTACTAGGGCGGTTGTCGAGACCTTTGGTGTTCTGCTCTTTCATGTGCTCTCAAAAAGTGACTTTTGTATAATTATTCAACTTTAGCCGAAAAACTCTGAACACAATGCGGACATGTCAGAACACCATTGTCGAATTGTAGCTGTGGGTGGTCTTAAAGATAATCGCGTTTTAAATCTAACTACGACCTTCTCCATTCAAAGGCGTTGACCTGCCGATGCACACGACTTCTCCACTCGGGCCGATTTTGTGAATCAATGTCTCATGTGCCTTGAAAAGCCATGAAGACGATAGAACGACGGCATTAACATTTTGCTTTGCGTATAAAACACGAATTTTAGTTCTTGTAATAGGTAGGTACGGGTACTGCAATTATGAATGACTAGCTTTTGCCCGCGACTTCGTTCGCGTGGAATAGTGACTTCCGGCAGATTTTTGGTTTATCTCGCGAAAAAAAAAAAAAAACTATCCTATCATGTCCTTTCTCAAGTTCCAAACTATGTCTGTACCAAATTTCATCAAAATCCGTTCAGCCGTTTAGGCGTGAAAGAGTAACAGACAGACAGAGTTACTTTCGCATTTATAATATTATAAGTATATAAGTATATTATAAGTATGGATTGTATGCCAGGAAACAACGGAATACAATTAAATTTTCAAATTGTACAATCTGTTTCAGATTATAATCTCGAAGAACGGTCGCGAGATGAAGTCATTGTAAACTAACCAATTATTTACTTCCTGTATCAAGTTTCTTTAGTGCGATAAGATTCTGCATGATATTTAATGAATGCCTGAGAGTTATTTGCTTCAATGCTAGTCGTTGTGCCCTGTGTTGTGAGTAATAAAGGAATGCCACAGTTGACATGCGGAACCCATGTGCGGACGCAGCGCCTATTATGTCATCGACTGTTAAGTAATAGTCGGAAATTTAAGTCAATTCTACGTTTATTGTATTGTTATTGTACGTTAAATATTCTGCATTGAAATGCATTACTGGTGCTAGACGTTAACCATTGCCATTTCAGCTCTTGATCATAAACATGGTGCTCCCAAAAACATGTTGTTTCGTATCGCTACCTGAATAGGGTATTTCCTTAATTGTGGAGATTTTTTGGTTCATAAAATATCAGTAATAGTGCCTAGGGCAAATCTAAGCGAAATTTTAACTGCTGCATCTCTTCTTCCTCTAAAGGCATAAAGACAGCGGCCTTCTGGGTCCCATGCATGATTTTTTCACGTAGAGCTCTAGAGAAAATGCATGATAGTCATTTTTGTCAAGTTTACTACAAGAACGTCCCTTAATGACCACTGTCAGTCTCCCACACAACTATTGATTGGAGTAACGCCCTATCATTGTCTTGAAGTGTCATTGCTTTACAGTTGTTCAAGAGAGCGATATTGACAATTGAGTCGAATGACGTCGTCACCCCATTCCTCGTAATCGTAACCTCAATGATATTATTTTGATGTAATTTTCCGTTTCCGATGTTTATGATCTCCAAGAGCATCTAATTGATGAGTTGAGCAAGTTATTAGGATCTAATTGCCGGAAGAATTAATCTTCAATACAGATTGTCGGCCGTTGGCCACGTTATTTGCATTCCGTCAAGGTTTTCGTTCACCGAACCGTCATGTGATCTCATTGTCGACGCTATTTCATTGCTTTCCATGTTTTATTAAGATAAGATGTGCATGACAGTTTGTGTTTCGTAAACTGGAAATGAGGGCGTTGTTTCACGGTTGTCAAAACTTTTGGCCCTGTATTGCGAAGTTCCGAGGGATTTCAATGTCGTTGAATGACGTTAGCAGAAATAAGTGTTTGTAAATTGCAAGTTTTGTAACAATTATTGTTTAGCATTGTTACAATTAAAAAAATAACTTTATTTATTGTAATTGAAGGAGAACGTTAAAGTTTTGTATTTCATAGCCTATTTTATATCTCGTGACTATGCAAAGGCCTACCCTCTCTCCCTACAAACCTCTCTGTTTTGTGCAATTTCTGGCCACCATGATTAGATCGTCATACAACAAAATATACAGAAAATTAGAAAATTGTGTTATTAAATTATCCACTTAGTACCGTTTGTATGATCTCATTCTTCTTCTTTAGGACATAGTGAAATCGCTCCAATCTAAATTTCGAAAGTTCCTCGGTTACTGTGTCAGAATCAAGATATCGATGACGAGACATGACATTAGGAATTTCTTTAGAACAAAATTCGCTTGAGACGTAGAAAAATCCTTCTTTGTATGAACGAAGTATTGCTAGGTAACGTTCACTAAACCGTGGCAAAAGAAATACGTTATTTTACATAAAAACGAACTAAAGCAAGGTTTGGATTTTATCGAAATAACCAGGTTCGGGTTTATTGTACGCTCAGTAATCACGTTTTCTTTGTAATAAAATACACGTATGAGATATGAAAATCCTGTAATATGAAGCCTAGCTAAAGTAAAGGTATTATTGTTCGTTTAATATTCGCCTCGCATAATCTTTTCGCCTTTATATTTTTGATTTATTCCATTCTAATACCAAAAACTAATACCACTGGTATTTGTTTCAACTCATATTTTTTTTCTATTCCGAACCGATACCATTGTTTAAACTAATACCAAAACAAGTTCAAAGATATAAGGTACAGTCAGTAAAAATGCTTTGTATGTAAATATAAGACCTTTAATTGAAAAAAAAAACATAACTCCAAAAAAATCAAATTTTGTTAGCAAACGTCTTGTTCAATGATAAAATATCACTTAAATAATCAACTTTAATATAATTTTAGTTCCTCTCTGTATCTGTATAATATTTTTTTTGCAAAAACATCAAACAGGAAGAATTTACTTACAATCTAAAAATTACAAAATATCTCAAAAAATTAACTCTTAATTTATATTGAAATTTATCTGACATAGTTATTATTAGACAGGTACGTAATTATTCACGTCTACCTATCTCATAACAACTATGTCAGGTAAATTTTTAACAAAAATAAATCACTTTTTATCTAACAATTGTAAAATATCACAGAAAATCAACTTTTTGTATAATCTAATCAGTCATTCATCACCTACATAGCAATGAATCAGCATTTTTTTTTTGCAATAATATCTAATATGAAAAATTCACTTTAAATCTAACAATTATAAAATATCACAGAAAATCAACTTTTTGTATAATCAAATCAGTCATTCATCACTTACATAGCAATGAATCAGCAATGAATTCTAACCTTACCTAACAATTGTAAAATTTCACAGAAAATCAACTTTTTGTTTAATCAAATCAGTCATTCTTCACCTATATAGCAATGAATCAGCATTTTTTTTTTGCAATAATATCTAATATGAAAAATTCACTTTAAATCTAACAATTATAAAATATCACAGAAAATCAACTTTTTGTATAATCAAATCAGTCATTCATCACTTACATAGCAATGAATCAGCAATTTTTTTTTGCAATGAATTCTAACCTTACCTAACAATTGTAAAATTTCACAGAAAATCAACTTTTTGTTTAATCAAATCAGTCATTCTTCACCTATATAGCAATGAATCAGCAATTTTTTTTTGCAAAAACGTCATATATGAATAATTCACTTATAATCTAAGAATTATAAAATATCACAGAAAATCAACTATTAGTATAATCAGCTAAATGACGTGTAAATAATTTCTTATATTTCAACAATTAGTAGCTAAACCCTTAATTTTTCTAAGCAGTGACCTACGGAGATTTTGTTTTTGAGGAGTTGGTCAGTTACGTATGTGATCCACGAATTTTTCATAATAGTTGTCTGTGCACATCGTTTTGCGGGGGGTGCGTAACAACCACTGTTTGTAAATCTGCGTCCTCTTTCAGCACGTTCAGAAGCTGATATAAATTAGCATTCTTTGGCACAGCCGAGTTTAATTTCTTATGCCAAGATTCTACGGCATTTGTGGTTCGATGGCGTTCACCATGAACGCACCAAATGTCTACAAAACTCTCGTTCTCTAGCCATTGTGACACCATGTAGTCATTAAATGTTTGAATGGCGTCAGTATCAGGACAGTCTTCCATTATGTAGCACCATCCTTCTGATATGAATTTACGAGGAAGTAAAGGCAGTAAAGCTGAAAGTCTTACATGTCTTTGGGTGATAGCATCTTTTGTCAGATCCAACTGTTTTGCTTTTTTCCATACATTTTTGGAATAATGAAAGTAGCATCCTTTAATCACAACTGACGGAAAAACAATTGTAATGGCGTTCATTGCGGCTAGTTCAAAATCTGTTAAAAAATTTACGGGTTCCCACCCAGGAATGTTTTGTTTCAAAATTTTGAAAAAAAAAATTCTAAATATTGGAGTGAAGTGAATTTGGAAAGTTTTAAGCATTATATTACGATTACATAAAAATATTGAAAAACAAATTTACTTTGATTAGGTTTGACTGCGCTGACTGTACCAAATTCAAGTTGTTGGTATTCGTTCGTACATTAAATTAAATTATTTAAAAAGTGGTATCCGTTCGGAATAGAAAAAAAATATGAGTTGAAACAAATACCAGTGGTATTAGTTTTTGGTATTAGAATGGAATAAATCATATTTTTCTGTTTTATTACATTCACGTACAAGATGGATTAAGTTAGATTCAGTTACGCTCTGAAATCCCTGAGATCCAATATTACCAGGTTGCTGAAAATTAGGTCATATTTAGGTCCAGGCAATCGTTGCGACCTGATTTTCAGTATCAGTAACCACTATCTCATTCTGACGATTGCGTTGTTATGCGGTTTCATATGACAGTAGCTTCTTATCCAGTCCTTTTTTTATTTACATAATAATTTTAAAATAAACTATTTGTATATTGTATTTTAGAAAATTAAATAAAATGGCGTACGTTAGGCAGACCACCCTCCCGTCGGGGCTGTGGATTATCGAAAGGATAACGCGGCTCCGACACAAGGGCGAAGAAGGAACATGGATTTGGTTTTTACTCTTTTAGTCAGTAGAAGTCTGACACTGCCCTTCGCTCTGCCCAGCGGGGGAGCGGGGGGGGGGGGGGGGTTTATTCGATGATTTTCCACCCACCAAAAAAAAAAGGCAGACCACCCTCCATACAAATATCTTCCAACCCCTTTCTGGTAGACTGTATGTTTATGTAGCTATACATTAATATTATTCCCGATACCCGCCAAAGATGAATCTCTAGAAGATATCTACTTGTCTGTAATCGATTCAATTATGATATGACTCACAGTTTGTCCGAGTGAATGATTATAAAAAAAACTGATTTAGAAATAAGTGTAGGTGCTGTGAATGTGAATGCCAATGTCGAGGTCAATTACTTCTAGGATTTCTTTACTTTATGGACGAACTCCCGAGTTCACTGACTGTCGACCACTTTTCAACCTTATTTACTTAGTGCTTAAGGGTGAAAAGTGGCAGACCGTCTGTGAGCATAGTTCACATAATTTTCAAAATATTTATAATTACCTACTTGCTATATTTACTTTTACGTAAACAATTCGACGAACATGTAGGTACATTAGGTACTTAATTGAATAGGTAGTGAGAAACTCTTCAATTATTAGAATACACCATATTGGCTCATAGTTTATTAATGCCACATATTTCGTTTGGATGGGGGAATCCCAACTGTTTTCCTCATCGACAAACATTTCGTAGTAGGTAGGTAGGTACCTACATCGTTGAAATAGAACTATTTAGAACAAAACTCAGTGCAGAATAATAGTTTTCGTTGCCAACAGGCTTTCGCATTGACACATTCGAGTTGATGATCAATAAATACTTACCTACCTAGAATTTGAATATCTTTAACGAGAGCAGCTGCAAGGGTTTCTTGGAATTATAATGATAGACTGACTGGTTCACCCAGATGGAGACTAAATAAATAGGTACGAAGTTGAACGGTGAGCAGACGTTTGTGCATTAGACCAAACGCATTTTTTATCTAGCATTTTCCCAACTACCTATGTTGGAATCGGCTTCCAGCTTGTATCCGATATTCAGCTGAATACCACTATTTTACATGGAGCTACTTCCTATCTGAATTTCATAACTTAGTAGTTAGTACCTACCTATTGGGTAACACGATATTCCTTGGTAACGCCCGAATACTCGAACGTCACTCAATTATAAGTAGCCCTCAAAACTCGTGCTATCTCTGTCACTCTGCGTTATAGTAACAAAGACAGCACGAGATTTAAGTGCAACTTAAAATTGAGTGACGTTCGAGTATTCGGGCGTAAGACTGGTAGTCCGACATTCGGGTCGGGCCATTGACTACTTGTAACGACTGTCTAAGATCTAAATGACAGCCGGGAGCAACGACTAAGCGTGCTTTCCGAGACACGGAGGAAACTCGGTATTCATGTGTGGTCACCCATCCACAGACCAACCTAGGCAAGCGCAGCTTTACCTGAAGATTAATTCGAGTGGCTATTATTTGGCCACGAGCTCCTCGGAATCGACCAAACATATTGGTTGAAAATATAAATCCACTTCTGGTCTCCCGACTCCTGTCACTGGCTGGAACGTACCTGAATAGAGACAATTTCTAGTTAGTTACTCAATAAATTATAGTTAGTCAATGTTGCATCGTAACTTACGCATCCAGCCTCTCTCGAACCCCACCGACTGAGCAACGCAGCTACGTCACAAATTGGAAAATTGCAATGAATTTAATGGACACAAATCACAATAGAGCTATCCGCCGCCGCTACATCTGCGAGGCTGGCTGATTCAAGGTGTCGTTGTTAACTGCATACCGGAAAATTGCTCAGATTGCTCTGCTTCACGTCCAAGTGGAATGGCAACTGCTTGCAACTTTCCGGCAATTGTTTTAAGAGTTGCTTAACGATCAAGTTCAGCAGCTGTGTCTTAGTGGTTACTTTGTATCACCATTACTGCACGTAGAGAAGTAAAATTTATTTGCATAGATTTATCATCATCTTCGTGCCCTTGTCCAATGATACTTGGAGTCTGCGCAACACGTTTTTTGCTTCCATTCTCACTTCCATAATTTACTCCTTTTTCTTTCATATCATTCCTCACACAATACATCCATCGTTTCCTTGGTCTTCCTTTCCATTTATAACTCGTGTCGTCCCTTCTCATAACATGTCCGCACCAAGACAGTCATACTGGTAATATTGAAAGTACATACAATAAAATGTAACAATGAAACAACTAAAGATAACTCTTAAATACCTACTCCAAAACGAAATTGAGTGACACGGTAACTATTCGAAGTAAATTGAAGCCAGAACTTACTGTAAATTCTGTTGTTTACAGCACGCAACAGAACCATGACCTATTTTCGTTCAGCAGTTGAGCAAGAACCCGTCAAATAGTGTTGCGCCGGCGAATCCTGCGGTGAACGATAAAACGTACGAGGTTTCAAGCTGTCACTCTTATTGACTAATTTGAAGAAATAATGAAAGAACAAATATTTAATTGTCGCAGATACACGAATACAAGATGGCAAAAAATAAACAGTAATACAACATAACAATTTTTTTTTTAATTCTATACAAATACAAAAAGACAACTTGCACGCGCGTCGTCGTGACGGCTTGATGTTGTGCTAAGCACAGCACTGGTTTTCAGTGGTCAGTGGTCACCCGTAAAAATCGTACGGAAGCGAAAACTAGATTACAATGAATTATTAAATAAAATAATATTTCAGCTTGAAAAATTCTTCAACTAGTAAGTAAACCGATCCCCTCAATGCCAAAATCAATTATGGACAAGTTACCATATATGCGAAGATTTCACACAACAAAAACTCGTCTGCTAGCAGATGTAAGTTTCAAGCCGGTTTGCGTGTGTCGACATCGATGTGTGTGTTTACAACTGAAATGAGTCATTGCACTGATACTGATGATGATTATGCTCTAATTCATATATAATTGTCACTAATTAAATCCGTTTCGCGGGCAATTTAATCTGAAATATTTGTTTGGTGCTGTGGGCATGTATTTGATTTTCTCAATTTTCCGATGCTAGCTCGGTTGGCCGCGGTCCAAACGACTTGACCTAGTAGGGAACCCGTGTCGATTGATGCTCGATAACTGATAAAACTGCTTCAGATTATAATCGAATCGAGTTTTGATCACGAGATCTCTCTTCGATCCTATCTCTACAACATTCGAGTTGAAGTTTTCAAACTACTTCGCACCTGAACAATATTCTTCATATTGTTTATTTTTTATAATGCGGAAAAGTAAACCATCAAGTATTATTTTATTATTTATTTGTGTTTACGCTAGTGCGCAATAGGTACACTTCCATTGTTTTTTTTTTTATACTGCATTGTTTTGTCATACCTACGTTTTAAAAACAGTCATAAAAATGCAAAGATAAAAACGTGACAAGAATTTCCACTATGATTGTCATTATCATATCAAAATGATGATGCTGATGTTATCATATTTTCGTTATCGTTTATAGACAGTTTTAGAAATAAACGAATGTAATCAGATTAGATCTAACAACTTATTATTGCATTTAATTTTTTATCTTAGTAAAACACAAAGCTTGCGTCACTAAGACTATAAAAATGAAACAAGTTTGTTTATTCGTAGAGTTTTTTGTTTATTAACATTTTTGTTAACATAGATTTTTTTGAGGCTTTATTACGGAGTGTTAAGGTTGTTATTGCATAAAATTTCGTTACATAAATCGAGTTGATGAAAGTGAAGGAGGCGACAAACCCAACTTGGTGTGACGTCTGTCACCTTGATCTCATGCCATTCACTTAATCCTAGGCTTTGGTTTATTTATATAAGATTAAAAAGTAATCTTTTCACTTAGTAGAACTATAAAAGACTAGACTGCTAATTGAGATAAGTAATGTAGTTACTTAGATAACTTATGTTTTTTTTTCTTTACTCACGGTAGGCAAGAAAAACGTTAATTAATGTGATTAAATTGTTCCTAAGTGTTGATCCCACAATTAATTAGCACAAGATAATATACGTGGAAGCAATTTATCCACGCTTCTGTAAGGTAGACTTATCATTACCTATTTTTTCTTAAGATAACTTTGTAAATTAAAAGTTGGTTTGGAAAAGAAACTTCCTAGTGTTTGGTGCGCATCTCTCTGAATGTTAGATCCAGATTGTATGCAATAATATACGATGTATTATTGCATACAATCTTTTAAATGCACACACCCGCCCATGTAAGTACCAAATTAAAAATAATATCCTTTCAGAATACACTGAGTAAAGTAATAAATACCGAGATACAAGGCTCCAGGCTTCAAGGGCGTGCCCGTTTACATTGCGCAATCAGGGGGCCAATTCTCGGTTTTAGAGATTTATCTCGAGTTCGAGTTCGTAAGTCTATCTCTATGTCTATCAAAAATATCTCTATCTCTACCAAAAAATTTCGAATTGAGCAGAATTCCGTATTCTCAGTCAAAATAGAAATAAATGTCACGAAAATGTCGATTCGAGTGAAGCTAATGTTACCATTACCACAGATAATATAATACTAGCGTCCATTACGAAGAATCGCGCGTTCCGTTTTAGGTAGCTATGAGTGAATAATGATTTTGTTTTAAAACGCTGACTAAACCTAATTATTTAAGTATAAAAGAAAGAAAGAAAGGAAGAAAAAGTATTTATTAGTTTCACAAACAAACAAGTACTTAAACATAATTATGAAAAACACTTAAAATTAGGACATAATTTATATATTAAATTTGAATAAGTCCCGTGCAAAGCCAAAGTAAAACGAAACGTTTAGTGTAAAAATAATCAGTTTGACAGCACTGACTGTCTGTCAGTGACTAATAGAATTATGAAGCAAACAATTATTTACCTTCGTTTTCGGGTCTATTTTAGTGGTATCCAGTTTATTACAGGAGCCAATAGATCTAAGTATTAGAACCCTTATTAAATCTTTATTTAGTCTGAAGTTTTTAATGACTTCTGTTCCGCTCAAGTCGTAAATATCGACGGCGGGATAGCTGTTGTCGCCGTGTATTATTGGCCAGTTGCTCGCCACTTTCCAACAACTCCGAGATAAAAATGCTAATAAACTCGTCCATCTTTCAGTGGTTTCAAGTCCAATCGTAGGTACACAAATATTACAGAGTCTGTTATCTGCGCGAAGGTCGTCGTTTCAAGAAAACACAATGCATAAATCAAAGAGTATAAATCGAATTTCCAGTATGAGATGCCAAGCCGTATTTTATTTAAAAACTAAAGAAAAGAAAACAGTGTACAATCCAAAACTCAACAAATTCACTCAGAAATGACGTATCTGTATAATCGACATTACATCTCTACTGCTCAGAAGCACTCGAGATGAACTCGAACGTTAGCCTTCGACAAATGTCGAATTCGACATCCCCAGAATAGCAACTTTTAAAATTTCTCGAAAAAATGACGTCATTAGAAATTTTTCTCGAGTTCGACACCATCTCTAAAACCGAGAATTGGCCCCCTGGAACTATTACTAGATGTAACTTTGTCATAAAATAAACTACGAACATCGCAGCATCGAAGTAAAAAAACATAAATAAAAAAACGACTTTACAAATTACTTAGTCGATGCTTCGTTCACATCACAACACAAATCACAGGTGACATAAACGTGATTGTGCGTGTAAAGCCATTGCTAAAAGACTGAATCAAAATATAAAAAAAAAACGTAATTTTATTTTATAAAATCACCAAAAGTGGCCATAATTTATTTCACAATTCTATTTGCAAAGTCAGCTTTTCCATAATTCTTGGCGATGTCACATGGAGGTCGTCTGACTGAGATCCGAAGGCTTGTTTACATCAGACCAGTGAATTGGGCTAGTAACTGGAACTTTTTAATTTTCAGTAACAGTATTCAAACCGTTTTCAAATAAGCAATATTAAAATCACAAATGATTCAAATTGTGTTGTTTGTCATCGTTTCGGTAAATAACCATTTGTGTTTTTTTTATTTAAGTGGGATTTATACAGAAAATCATTTTAATGAACCGGTCGTCGTTTAATATGACGTACGTTTAAAATGGCGTCATCGTAATAATATTATTTCGTAATGTTCTCAAGGAAAAATCCGCAATATGCCTTGCTTTACAAGAAGACGAATAAATAATGTTGACTTAATTGAAATTTAGAATTATCAACAAAATAAAGAATTATTTATTTATTAGTAGGATGCAAGTTTAATAAAAAAAACGTGTAGCACTCGGAGACTGCCGCGGTAAAGCTATTGCATAGCATTTTTTATCAATTATTTAATTTGACAACCTCAGTTGACAACCTTGTTATTTTCCGTAACCTGGTTGAAATATTTTCGTTACGGAATTTCTGGATTCGCTCTCCACGCTCAAGGCCCGCGATAGAAGCTATGCAATAGCTTAAAATAAACTTACAATATTATGTATAATCTATATCTCATTCACATAAATGCATATTGTAAGTTTTAATTTTATTTCCTGCCAGTATTTTAGCAAATCAATCTGGACGTCCAAACGAACACGAACTTCGTTTCGTACTGCGGTGCAAATGTCCTAGCTTTGTCCTGCCGAAGGCCTGCCTGTCCTCGGTTTCAAGTTTTTATGACCCGACTGCGACTGGTATAATGTTGTTTTATAAGAATCTAAACTTAGAACGTATTAAATGAGCCCGAAATCGTGTTTTTATTTTATTTATAATGTACTGCGCCGACTTGATAAGAAGGTCTTTGCACCCATTAGCCATGGGGTCAAATACTAATGAATACTAAGTATAACCCCATACTTGTTTTACGTTGTTATTATGGGACCATTAACATTGTGGGTACTAAAGTTGCCGTACCAGTGTACCAGCAACACTTTCAACCAAAGACTTGCAAGATTCGGCCAATCAGAAGAGACGAGAGACGCGAATTTCAACCAATGTGATTGGTTGATCCTATCGTTTTTCATCACGTCTTCTCCGCTCCGCTCGTGTTCGCTTTCGTGGAAACAGGAGGATCGTATCGTTCTATTCTTACTGTTTAAAGCTGGTAGTGCATTGTCACCAAAGCGGAGGGGAACGTAAATCGGCCAATCACATATTAGTTAAAATTTACGTCTGGTCTTTCGCCCTTCCTGTGATTGGTTGAATTTGGCACATCTCCTCTCCGCTCTGCTCGTCTCTGCTTTGGTGGATACCGGGCCTTATACTTCCCCTTAAAATACATCTTTTGCAGGGGTCGAAACTAGTCAGTAAAATCAGTAAAAGTCAGTTTTTTTTAGCATGGTCAGTAAAAGTCAGTTTTTTGAGAAAATGGTCAGTTTTATCAGTTTTTTGAGATCAACACATCTAATGCTCCATAATTTTGCCTGTCTGTGTCGTTCCTTTTTACGCCTACCTTCTTCATTCTAGATTTTGCTTAAGAAATATATATCTTACCTACCTACTAGCAGCCAAACCCGGCGTTGCTCGGGTTTCACCTTTCAAGTTTCACCATTCATTTCATCAGTTGCAACACTTTTTCACATTTTCGCCACCCACAACCGCGACCAAACTTCCTTACTTTCACCAGGAGACCAAAGGGGAGATGATTGGAGCTGGTGGTCATAGAGAAAACCCTGTCTTCCCGTCCTAACATTAGCATTTTAAATATACATTTAGATTGTGTCAACAAAAAACAAATTTCTAGTCATTTCTAATTTTCTTAACCGGGCCCAGTGATGGTTTGAGGGCAACTAACAGCTGATGCTCTATTATGATGTCTTGTGGCAACTTAATATTGTAGCATCATTATTTCGAGGAAAAAAGTCCAATCCTACTTTTTTTCTCGAAATAAATACATATTTTATTATTGTATGTTTAACTTTGCATATTTGTTACAGCTTCAGCTTTTTAACCTGCATTGTATGTGATTTAATTTGACTGCTGTGTGATTTGTTTGTGGCTACTAACCAACTAACTAATATGGGGAAATGTAAATTTAATGAGGACTGGCTTAATAAAAAAGATAAAAATGGACACTTTATATCTGAATGGGGAAAAAGGAATGGTGAAAATGAGGTTTTTTGTTGTGTGTGCATGATTTTTTTTCAATTCCACATGAAACTTTTATTTTAAGTTAGTTCAGATGGTCAGTAAAAGTCAGTTTTTTTAGATTTCTGGTCAGTAAAATCAGTATTTTTGAACACTGAACCTGTTTCGACCCCTGCTTTTGACAAAACCCGCCAAAGACATAGGTACAACGTGGGTACGACACCGACGATTTTCAACTCCTACATTTTAATACACTACGAAGCTATTACCGTACCATGACTTGTAACTTCAACACAATGACTGGCCAACGTAAACACCTGGCTGCTAACACCGTAATTTAGCTGTCAACTCATTCAT
Organism: Diarsia mendica; assembly: GCA_949316265.1. Classification (NCBI taxonomy): domain Eukaryota; kingdom Metazoa; phylum Arthropoda; class Insecta; order Lepidoptera; family Noctuidae; genus Diarsia; species Diarsia mendica. The sequence goes on from OX438909.1 coordinate 10,065,915, forward strand.
TTATTTACTACACATTGTTGTCACTATACTGGACTTAGTTATAATGCTTATTTACATGAATGGTGCTTTAATGACGTGATGGGAACCATGGATTATGTGTCTATTGTTAACGAATCTTTGGACCTGTCTTTGTAGATAATATGTAGTTACTAACTTACGTTAGAGGTTACGTAAGGGGTCAGGACCTCTCTTTCTCATCTTCTTCTGGATAGAGTAGAGATGCCAAGTACTGCAGGATGTCGGTTCTATCTTGAAAGTTGTGGTTTAACAGTTTCCACAGCTTTTTTTTGCTACATGACCTTCATAGGTAATTGTTCTTCTCCTATGAGGTGGGCGTATGCTTCAGCAGCTATCATATTTCTGCATTTGTCCCAAACTATTTGGGGTTGCCGACGGAAAGCCAAATAAAAGATAAATGCATCGTGTGAAGATTTGAGGAATGATATGAAGCAGACAGGAGTAAATGATGCCGTTACGTCTGACAGGAGAATGAAAGAAGAAAACGTGTTGCGCCAAATCTAAGTTGAATGAGACAAGGGCAGCACGGCCGAGTCGCCTACTAAGCCGATGATATTGAGTTATTTTTTTTTAATGTAATTGTTTTTTCTTGTTCCAGAGGGATGACCGGTCGCTTCTAGCGCAGTTCTTCTTTGCCGACGACGCACTAAACATGGTCGCGGCGGAATTGGACTCGTTCGACGGCCGGAAAGACCCGGAGAGGTGCTCCACCCTCGTCAACCAGCTTAGACATGCACAGGTTTGTTCATAACTGAAGATCTTTTCTTAGAATTAGCTTGCTGTTCTAGTATGTGAAACGCGGAGACAATGGGAGGTCGATAACTCCCGGAAAAGTAAAATTATTAAGTTTTGGAGTTCAGCAGGAAATTATGGACAGTCAGGTCAGTCATCCTTCGCGATATAAACTTACTTATACGACTAGAGATTGAACAAGACGTTATCATTTGGAACAATAGATTACTTGATTGTTTCTTATCATTTCCTTAGTACTCTTCGTATTTGGAGCAGTTATACCGTGGTTATACTTTCAAAATCATGTAGGAAAACATTGTGAGGAAATCGGTACCTATGTCTAAGAACTAGAAGTGTAACAATTTTATTTATTTATTTAAATATAGGTACGCTAATAGTGCATACATTTTACATTGACGAATACAAATATACTGGTCAAAGTTAGACATCAAAATAATTCGAAGACACGACATTCCACACTGCTCCCACTTTATGGATTAGGGTCAATCGCCCACATTTCCTTCGTCAGAAAATACGTGACGTCTGGCGGCCCTGGGATCTTGGACTCTTAGCAGAGAGTCATGATGAGGGAGCTTGTGGTCTAGTGTGAAATAAGTATATTTAACATAATATTTCATAGTAGGTATTGTAACGACGACGACCAATGAAGCTGTAATTACTCCATTGGTCGTACTGGTCGTACAAGTGCTTGCCCAAGTAACATTTTTGGTTTTAGAAAGGTTTTGAAAAGGTTCTAGAACCTTCATATGGAAATCTGCTCGTAAGTCTTAACAGGCTCAATAACGTTATACTAACCTTATATTAACCTCCTGAGTGCAAAAAGGGCCCACGTTTTAGAACATTTCTGAGAGCTATAGCAAAACCTATAGCTCAAATCCAGAACCTTTCGAACTACTTACACAGTACCCAAATATAACCTTCACAACCTTAATTTAACGTGAATATAACCTTGCAAGGCAGCTTTTAAGTTCTAAATTAGTCTTGTATGTAACCCTATGACAACTTAAAACCTTTTTGATGGACATGAAAAAATACCTTTCCAGGACTAACGGGTTTTAAAATGTTTCTGTGTAAGATTTTTTTACACAGAAAGACCAATATAATGGCGCCACATTCGCTGACATTTTACCAAGTTTCAAAATGGCTAACTGAGTATGTAGTAAGTATTTATAAAATAAATATAAGTATCTTGCTGAAGTCAGGAAAAACAAAAATTGTGCGACTGGCACTTCATCGTGAAACTTTAGGATAATAGTGCTAAATACGAGACGGGCCTTGCGTTAGTTTATAATTTTGAAGATATTTTAATTAAATAAAAATTATAAATATACCCGGTTGGTGGTACGTTGCATTAGAAATAAAAGTTCTATTCATTTAAAAACATATATTTTAAATGCTATAGCACAAGTTACTTATTTTAGCCTTATTGAATTTAAAATATTGCCTTTTGTTTTGATGTTTTTATTTAAAATTGATTTTTATGTAAAAAAAAAATGGCTGGCGTTAATAAATTACTAGAAAGCATTAAAATTACCAATTTCAGAACTGTTACAGCTAAAAGCTCTTAATGTTTGCCAAAATAAGAGCTAAAAGTAATGTCGCGGAGCTACTTAAAACGCATAGGCTGTTTTCGCAGCTTTAAGATTATCGCTAGGAGTAATTCAAGACTTGCTAGTCGCGAAAACAACCCCTGCGCACAATTAGTTGCTTTTAGGTTTTGGTTGAAACAGGACGTGCGATCGACGGTTTGACAAGAGTGCTGAACAAACAGCTACAGGGTGTTTTTTTTTTCATCAACTTTAAGATCTTGAAAAAAATCTCGAAGACATACTTCAAGCCTATAGTGCCAGTATTGACCGCCTTTAATATTTTTTATTTGCATATTATCACCACTGGGAGTACGTAGTAAGGATCTAGGATCCTTCGGAAGTTTCAAGATCGTTCGTTTGTTAAATATGTCTAAAAGATCTTTCAAAGCAACATGTTTAATTTTGTGGGGGCTTTTGATAACGCGTGGTGGGCGTGGTGGCCGATGCTACTCCTTAAACTGAAAATTCGTGGTTGCCCTAAAAACATATACAATCTTGTTTACTCGTACTTCTTAAATTGTTCCGCGAAACTCAAACTCGGACATCATTCTATGTCAAAGTCCCTTACCATGGGATGCCCTCAGGGTTCGGTTATGGGTCTGTATGTATGGAACGTAGACTTCGATGACTTCCTCGCGATTCCACTTCCATACGGCTGTTCATTAACCGGTTACGCGGACGACGGCCTGCTGCTCATTCAGTCAAGTACTCGGGCTAGACTCGAAAGTTTGGCTGACACTTGCCTAAAATTATATCCCAGTGGAGTGATCGTAACTGTCTGACCTTTGCACCACATAAAACTTATCAACTTCTTTTAAAAGGTAATCTTAAATCATGGCCTAGTATTAAATTTAATAACGTTCCCGTGAAAAAGAAGGAGTCCGTATGCTACCTTGGGTTTGTCTTAGAGAGGAATTTTTCATTCATTGAACACATAAAAACCGTCGGTGAAAAAGCTATTATAGAACTTTTATGCCCAAATCTACGTGGGGTTTATCATTTTTAAATTACTGTTAGAAATTTAGAAAATTATTGTTTAGAATATTATTTGTGTCACAGGTATGTCAACGGAACGAATGATGGAACTCACGACACAGGGAATCCTAGTGTGAGTTTCAGGAATCAATGTAACGAATTTCATTTCTGGAACAATAAATTATTCTTATTCTTATTATATTCTAAATTTAAAGACGATCTATGGGGCTACTTACTTGGGGTGTATGTGCTACGGGGCACTAGTTTGGGCCGATAGGGCCACCATAGGAGCGGTATAACGTAAATTACTTCAAAGTCAGCGGTTGGCTTTAATTTTCTTGTGTAAAGCATATAGGACGGTTGGTACTGAAGCTTTACCGGTACTGGCAGGGGTACTTCCAGTTGATCTTGAAGTACAGCGCCGTGCTTCAATGTACTACTGCGCACGAGAGACCGCGGACGCAGACTTTTTAACGCAACGTGACCGTACTAAAATAGCTAGATTACTTAAACCACAGACTGACGTCTGGGAGGAACTTTTGTCTGAATGGCAATGTAGGTGGGGTAATTCCATCAAAGGCCGTCACCTCCACCAGTTCTTTCCATCCGATCGTGAGCGGCTGGCCAGGACATGGCTGGAGGTGGATCACTGTGTCGCCCAATTTCTCACAGGTCATGGTAACTTTAAGAGTAAATTATTTTCCTTCAAGCTTGTTGGCTCGCCTTTTTGTCAATGTTCTACATCTGACTGCGAATTTGAACAAACTGCACATCACATTTTATGGGAGTGTAGTCTTTGGCAGAATGAACGTAATATTATGTTAAATAGTGTACAGGTTACATCCGGAGTTATTAATTAGTTATATTTTAGAAAATATTATGGTAATTATGTTTAGAAATAAAAGCGTTAGGATTAAAACAGTAGGAGTTTAAATATATTTACACTAATGATATTATGAATTACAATTTTCGGAAACATGAGTGTTATGAACATCGTCGGTAGCACTACAAATAGTATGAATGAAAACTTTAGAATGAAAAATTTTAGGAAAAGTGATCATTCGGATTACAAATCGTTAGGAAGAACAATTTCGGGTAAAGAACTTTAGGTGAGCCAATATGGACCCATTTATTATTCGTAAGAAATTTTTACGCACTTTACGTTTAAAATTTCCACTCCGTTTTTTTGACATCACCCTGTGTTGATTCATCTTCAAGACAACGTAATGCTTTGAAGTAGCGGAGACAACTGATATTTTTTGAGGATGCCTTTATAGCTTTAAAATATTCTTGTAGGACGTTAATCATGCTTTCAGCTCATAAACAATAGCTTATTGGTTTGGGTTGTCACCACGCAGTCCTAATTTATTTGCCTAGACACTCTAAAACAACCTTAAGGTTTGAGGTAGGTTTTAAAAATTACTTATAAGCAATTTCAACATTCCATAACTTTATGGTCATTATCAAAGTTAAAACTTAAACCTTTAGATCTCAATTCAGAATAATGCTAGCCTTTTCAGAACTTAATCAGGAGTCTACAACAGCTATAAGATCCTAGGACTATATGCTCTTGAAACACAAGTCAAAATAACGTTAATTTAAACTCTTGTCAGCGGCTCCAAGGTTGTAATATAAAACAACTAGTATTAGGACCTATTAATCATTCTCAAGTACTTAATGTAACCAGATAGCAAAGCATTAACCTTTTTACGACCCTTAGAAAACCTAAAGGCATTTTTTACAACCTAGGCCCGAATGAAATGTTACTTGGGTGTGACTGTACCTATCTGATACCATTTCGGTACATAAATAGATTACATTTCGTTACTTACATAAGTAATAGTACAAGTAGTACAACTAGATAACGATGCTCAGGTCGTTTTTATGTACTGCAGTCGTCTGAACTCTGGAGTCTGGACCATTTTATTTGATTGGTTGATTTCATTTTATTTGATCTTTTACGGGTTCACTTTTCACTACTGAATTTAAAATCAACACTGGTAAGATAATGACATGCATATCATCTAGGGTTGCCAACCGTACTCTAAAATAGAGTATTGTACGCTATATCATGTAGGCGTACTCTATAATCTACAAGACTAATAGAGTAAGTACTTATGCTAAAATACTCTTTTTTACCAACACAATGTTTACTATAGGTACTAGTGCTAGTCATGTAATATTATGCAATCCCATTATCATAACTATTCATAACCAAAAAAATAGACCATTTACTGTTAATATGTTGGTATCCCCAATTCCCTAAGCCACATTTGGACGTAGCTGAATGCGGCTTAAAAAAAACCAAAAAATAAGCTAATACCTATTGAATTTAATCATTTAGAACAAATTATAGAAGGAAAACGCTGCCGCGGCTGTCATAAGAATATAATAATATTTTCACCAGAACCAAAGATGTGCCCAAAACTTTTGCTGAATCGGTTTGAAATTCAATTGATGCAAGATTTTAAGTACTTACATTACCAAACAACCAACTAACAAAGCAAGTTAATAAAAGCTTACGTAGTTACATATAGTTGTTCGTTAGCAAAAGTTGCTAGTGTTGCTACTAGGTAGAAATTACTTCAAATATTAGAAATTTACAGCTAATATCGTTCAAGTTCAGTAGGTAGGTACTAGCAACCTGAAGTACTCGTTGAATTGTTATTTGTTATCTATTTATCTATCAATTTGCCCACCCGGTAGTGGTTTTCATAACAAGCGTGACGTAAAAATGCCCATAACAATCGAGCATATTAAATGAAGCATTATTGTGTCGTAACGTAATAATAATACACAATTATTATAATAAGAAACAATCGTTAACCTACAAAATAAACTGGTGGGAAGTAATAAATTTCATTTTCGTAATAAACTTTGAGTACTTAAGTCTTGTAGTATTTTATTGAATAAAATATATGTTTTGTGGTAAAATATGTATAATATATTGCATATGTGCGTTTATGATATACTTAATTGTAAATCAAGGACAATATATTCTTTTAATGTCGAGGTCTTGCTTTAATGTAAGTATCATAGTTTTAATACGAATGACACTGAAGCTGGCTTTTGACTATGGGATATAGGTACCTATTACATCTTGAGATATAATATTTTATCGCTCGTCATACATTTAGTACGTGACCGTTCACAATGTGCTATAATATTTTATATAATATCTTACAGTAAGAACAGTAATCGCGGGATGTAATACTTATAATTATGTTACATTCCATGGTCAAAACCCGGCTTTAGTCTCTTAGTTCGTGATTTTAAAACCAAATAATATTAAGTACCTACTCATCATCAGTCTAAGTATGTATTCATTTTATAAATGATTACAATTTGTATATTGCATATTGTATAGGTACCTTTCTAAGAATACTTATTTAAGTTAAAGGCATTACTTATTTGATCCACAAAAAACTTTATTTATATTAACATAAAACATAACTTCGTTTACTTATACATAAGTAAACGAAGTTATGTTTTATGTAAAACATTCAGTTTATTTATACATGTATAAATAAACTGAATGTTTTATGAAAGTCGTTCGGTCCATCTTCAAGCCGATGTCTTGCCTTGTCTGCGAAGGCGGCTTATCACACCGAATAGTAACGTCAACAAACAAACATAAAAACATCATAAAAGGGTGGGCACTTTCTTCCACCATACTGGATGGTCACTATGTCACAATGAGACGAACAAGAGGTTTCATTATAAAGTACTGCACATATTTCACTGCAAACACATTTTACATTACGAGTTCAAGTAAACCATTCGTTTTCTATGATTATTGTCTTATTGGCTTTAATTTCCTTTCTCTTCTGCGTCTGAGGCATTTACTTTTACAGTTATTCACTTCATATCGGATTAAAACTAAATATCAGGATGAATAAATTTACGGTTAGTAATAACTATTACACCACGGTAGTCATAATGATTTCCTGTTAATGATTTAAAATAAAACAATAATTTTCCATATAGTAAGCCAACACTCGAGATACCTAAGCCAATCACAATAATTGTACAATTACAATTATTTTATTTACGCTACGGTTGTTCCGTATGGTGTCGGACGTAAAGAATAGCACCATCCCATATCTTCCCGTGGGTGTCGTAAGAGGCGACTAAGGGACTTACCAGAGAATGGGCAGCAGCGTTCTCTGTGCCTTTGTAACAACCATACTGCGATCGCCAACCCGCCTGCCAAGCGTGGCGATTATGGCAAACCCCCCCAAAAATGATGAGCGCAATGCAGAAAAGGCCCCTAGTACCCGGCAGCCGGCAGCCCGTCTACCCTCGGCTACGGTAGCGGTCGAGGCAACGGCGTGGCAAGGGGTGCTAAGAATCCCCGGACGGGATCCGGCTACCAAACATACCGACGACTGGACCTGGCAACATTCAACACGCGCACACTCCGGGCCGACGAGAAGCTAGCGGAACTCGAGGAAGAATTAAGCAGGCTGCGATGGAGTATTGTCGGATTATCTGAAGTCCGAAGAGAGGGGGAGGACACGATAATCCTGAAATCCGGCAACCTGCTCTACTTCCGAGAGGGAGACCGGCAGTCACAGGGTGGTGTTGGGTTTATCGTCCACAAGTCTCTCGTGAATAACGTGGTGAAGATCGAGAGTGTGTCGAACAGGGTGGCGTACCTTATACTCAGAATATCCGCAAGATATTCGCTGAAGGTCATACAGGTCTACGCCCCGACCTCGGCATACCCCGACGATGAAGTAGAAACCTTGTATGAGGATATTTCCAAAGCCATGCATGGTTTCAGAACTTACTTCACCGTTGTCATGGGGGACTTCAACGCGAAACTGGGCAAACGAAGCGATGATGAACTTCAGGTGGGGCAATTTGGAATTGGACAGCGGAATCGCCGGGGTCACCAACTGGCCAGTTTTATGGAGAAGGAGGGCCTCTTTATGATGAATTCCTTCTTCAAAAAACGTGAGCACAGGAAGTGGACCTGGCAGAGCCCCGATGGTGCGACTAAAAATGAGATTGACTTCATCATGTCTACCAACAAGCAAATGTTCAATGATGTCTCTGTGATCAATTCGGTGAAAACCGGAAGCGATCACCGAATGGTAAGAGGCACATTGAACATCAATATAAAGCTGGAAAGGTCACGACTGATGAAGTCTACGCTCCGTCCAGCACAGATCCAAATCCATAACTCCGAGAGCTTTCAGCTTGAACTTCAGAATCGCTTCGAATGCCTAGGAAGCTCAGTGGACGATTACAACGACGGGTTCGTGGAAACTGTCCATACGACTGGGTCTAAATTTTTTAAGATACGTCGTGCAAATAAAATCAAGAAACTCTCAGATCACACTCTCCAGCTCATGAAGGAGCGGCGTGAGATGATCCTGCAGTCTTCGGACGAGGCTCGGCAATGCCGGCAGCTCAATAGACGGATCTCCAAATCCTTGAAGAGCGACCTCCGCCGCTTTAATACCGAGCGTATTAAAGACGCAATTGAACGGAACAAAGGCTCCAAGGTATTTGCAAGAGATCTGGCTATTGGGCAGAGCCGGCTCACGAAACTGAAAACCGACGATGGCAGGACCGTGTCCGCCAAACCGGAGCTTCTGAGAGAGATCGAGAATTTTTATGGGCAGCTGTACACGTCAACTAGTCAACCCGTCGAAAATCTAGCGAAAGACCCCAGAGCTAGACTGACCCGACACTATACCGAAGACATCCCGGATGTCAGCCTGTACGAGATTAGGATGGCTCTGAAACAGCTTAAGAACAACAAGGCGCCGGGTGATGACGGAATTACGGCCGAACTGCTGAAGGCGGGTGGCAAACCGGTCCTTAAGGCCCTTCAGAAGTTGTTTGATTCCGTCATACTCGAGGGGAAAACGCCGCAGGCTTGGTGCAGGGGTGTGGTGGTGCTCTTCTTCAAAAAGGGTGACAATGCCCGGTTGAAGAACTATAGGCCCATCTCACTTCTAAGCCATGTCTACAAGTTGTTTTCAAGAGTCATCACGAATCGTCTCGCACGCAGGTTCGACGATTTCCAGCCTCCCGAACAAGCCGGATTCCGAAAAGGCTTCAGTACCGTAGACCACATACATACGCTGCGGCAAGTTATACAGAAGACCGAAGAGTATAACCTGCCTCTCTGTTTAGCGTTTGTGGACTACGAGAAAGCCTTCGATTCGATCGAGACTTGGGCTGTACTGCAGTCTCTCCAACGGTGCCAAATTGACTACCGGTACATCGAGGTGTTGAAGTGTTTGTACAAAAACGCCACCATGTCAGTCCGACTTCAGGACCAGACCACGGAACCTATCCTTCTGCAGCGCGGTGTGAGACAGGGAGACGTCATATCTCCGAAACTGTTCACCGCTGCATTGGAGGATGTCTTCAAGGTTCTGGATTGGAAAGGACTTGGCATCAATGTCAACGGCGAGTACATCACTCACCTTCGGTTTGCCGACGATATAGTGGTCATGGCTGAGACCATGGAAGACCTCAGTAAAATGCTCGATGACCTCAGTAGAGCTTCTGAAAGAGTGGGTCTTAAAATGAACATGGACAAAACCAAGGTTATGTCGAATGTTCATGTAACACCCACTCCTATCAAGATCGGAGACTCTACGCTCGAAGTTGTGGACGATTATGTCTACCTGGGACAAACGGTCCAGTTGGGTAGATCTAACTTCGAGAAAGAGGTCAATCGTCGAATCCGACTCGGCTGGGCAGCGTTCGGGAAGCTGCGCGGTATCTTCTCGTCCAACTTACCCCAGTGTCTCAAGACGAAAGTCTATGACCAGTGTGTGTTGCCGGTGATTACATACGGGACCGAAACGTGGTCGCTCACAATGGGCCTTATCAGAAAGCTCAAAGTCACCCAAAGGGCAATGGAGAGGGCTATGCTCGGAGTTTCCTTGCGTGATCGAATCAGAAATGAGGACATCCGCATGAGAACCAAGGTTACCGACGTAGCCCGAAGAATCGCCAGACTTAAGTGGCAATGGGCAGGGCACATTGCTCGCAGAACGGATGGCCGATGGGGCCGAAAAGTTCTCGAATGGCGACCGCGAACCGGAAGACGTTGCGTTGGAAGGCCTCCCACTAGGTGGACCGATGACCTGGTCAAGGTTGCAGGAACCCGCTGGATGAGAGACGCACGGGACCGGTCAATGTGGCGACGCCTGGGGGAGGCCTATGTTCAGCAGTGGACGTCTTTTGGCTGAAATGATGATGATGATGATGATGACGGTTGTGATAGGTACGCAATCCGTCCGAAGAGTGAAGTTTTACGTTGTTTGTGTTGTCGTCGTAGCTCGAGGTAGTATTCGTATAAAGCGCAACTGCTGAGCGTGAGCATGAAGCTTTGGGTAAGATTTCCAGGTCGGGCAGTGTTTGGGTTTTCTCACCAGGTTTTTCTGTATTGCCTATTATTGGCAATTTATCATAACTAGCGAAATATTAGTGTACTACAAGGTATAGGTTCTGTCTGCCTAACCCTTCGGGGACTATGGGTGTCATGTTATATAGGCTTCAAGTACAGGGAACTTGTAGTGGTATCTACCTACCTATGTTAATCATCATAAATAAATTATTCCAATTATTGTACTTACTGGCCATCACTAAGTAAAGGTTTTGACAGTTTTGTCATACAAAAGTATGTCATGTAAGTAATCATTAAATATCTCTCGAGTACCGCAGTTAATTACGCTCCGGTGTGATACGCAATCCGTTCATACTTGGAGCGTCCCGAATGGGGTTTTGCGTAGTTTTTGTTGTTCGAATGATTGATATGACTCACAGACTCACGCGCACTGGGCATGGAGGTCGATATAGCCGCGTCATTGTACGCAATGCCATGAGGATACCACTGTTTATCTGCAAAAGTTTGCTGTTTGTAATATGAGCTTACTCTTGACCTCAATCTTGTCCTGAGGGCAGAGATGAGGTCGGCGATGGAACGAGCGAGATTCTTCGAAGAAGAGGATTTTTTGTTTTTTGAAACCAGTGTTTCCACAACCCAATTGATGTTCTTATTTGGAAATCAGTGAAAAGCAATAGCTAGTATCTTTATAACAATAAGGAAAGCATTTGGGCGCAGATGAATTCCCAAATCAATTATTATTTATTTTATTTATTTATAATTTACTTACTTTATTATCAGTTCCGTCCTTACGTTATTACCGGATCTTTGATAAAAGTCTACCTATTTCATTGTTTTGTTTGACTGACATTGTTTGGGTGAATTTTAATGAACTACTGCTCATTATATTCAGGTTTTTTATTTAGCCTTGAACTAGTATTACGATTACCTTCGAATGTTTTGAGCGTTTTAACTTCAATGTTTAGTTTAATTTAAAACACAAAATAAATGCTGAACAAAATAAACTTGGTTTTCCGAGGATATCCTTAGTTTAGATTACTAGCTATCTGATCAATTTTCTCTTAAATTTTCCTTTTTTACAATATTTTGTTAGACAAAGTCGTAGAGAGCTAACAACATAACATCACGCCTGTAATCCCCGAAGGGTTAGGCAGAGGTGTACCTAATAGTACAACCACATTTCGCTATTTAGTAGTAATAGGGGGCGAGCATATTGCCAGCAACCAGGCACAATTCCAGACTCCATGGCTGCAACTGAGAAATTGCTTATCGAAAAGCCCAATAACACTTTACCCGATCCGAGAAAAACCACTAGACCAACAAGCCAGTCGTAGCTAAATTCAGCTATAAATCATTTTCGTATCTGAAACACTAATGCCCGGTTTCTGAGGCACTTTATCTGTGGTTTATCTATTCAATCAAATGTACGCATATGAATAGATAAACCACAGATAAAGTGCCTCAGAAACCGGGCATTAGTAATATATTCTTTTAAGTTAACAATAGTCATGTGACTCATTTAAAATTCAGTTTTTTCTTCGGTTCATCTTACTGCGGTATTGATGCAAGTAGGTATGACTCATTCAAGGACAACAAACAAGTCAATTATGATGAACGTCTGCTGACCCAAATAACTCATTTGTGAAAGAGTTCGGTAATAGTACAGTAAGTGCCCAGCATTACCTGACCCGTCTTCTCACACCACTTGCTCTCGTCTTCTTTAAATGGGGGGGCGTCGAGGCTGCAGGTTGTTCGAAAGAGATAACGCGGCCTCGACACAAAAGGGGTAAGAAGGAACATGGGTGGTTTTGAGTCAGTAGAAGTCTGACACTCACTTTGAGCCAATTGATGATTTCACCTCCCCCCCCCCCCCCCCAAATGGTCATGTAATCCCGTCACGGCTGCGAGTTGTTCGAAAGAGATACCGCGGCCCAAAACACAAAGGGCAAAGAACGAAACAAGGGTGGGTTTTAGTCAGTAGAGGTCTGACACTCCCTTCCGCTCCACCCAGAGTGGGAGGAGTCTTTTGATGATCTCCAAACAACCAAAAATAAAAAATGGGGGCAGGCACTGACTGTACCATTTTGGTAAGTAATCAATATTACGCCTAAAAAGGAATATTGATGACTGGAATGACTGGAAGGAAAATATTTTCGGTATTAAATATTTTAATTCCATAAATGGTCTATAACCGAAGCAGGAAAACACGGTACCTATTTTAGGTAACTGCGGTAACTGTAAATCTGTGTTTATTATCCAACACTATCATTGTAAAAGTACAGTAGGCAAAATTGTTAGGGATAGGTACAGGTAAAAAATACCTTGTACGATGTTGTCACTTTTTAACGAACATGTTGACAGTGTTGACACGTATTAAGTCATCAATTTTTCAATCATTCGTTCACTTTTGTTGTATTTATTTTTACAATATTTGCCTCGGTAGTAAGTTTATAAACATAAGTTGAGTATGATAAGAATTACTTATAGGTAATGTTTATTTCTATTGTACATAATAATAATATAATAGGCCATATTACTTGGAATAATTCCTTATACGTACACACGGCTACACATCAAGCTATACAAAACCAGTATAATCTGATCGTTCATTGTGCGAAAAGATCTAGTAAAGTGAGGCCAAGATTAACTGGTTTTGTATAGCTTGATGTGTAGCCGTGTGTACGTATTATGAACATTTTAATTACTCGATTCCAAGCCACGGAAACCTGTTGTACTACTCGGAATTGGTATTTAGGTGCAAAATCATTTGAAAGTATTAATATTCGTAAATTAATAAACTGGCTCTTTATGCAATAAGGTCTAGATAGACAAATAGTTATAAGTTAAATGGTTAAAGTAAGCTGACAGTTTCACAAAAATTTATAGTTGAGGATCGAAGAGTTTCTGCAGTGTTGGAACACAATCCCACAACCCTTCTGTACGAACTAGCTTTAAAGTCCGAGTCTTTATATGTTTAGTCACGTAGGTATATCTTGCAATTCCTATCAGAAGAAGTACCCAAGTACCTTCATTATACGTATGCATCATTAAAGGATTAGAGTCCTTATAGCTACTAACAGGAAAGGCTAGTTCCTTGAGCAATTTATACAGTTGACTGCACAATTCGGTCAGTGGGACATCGAGATTCCATTATCGGATTACAGACGCTAGAACGATTGATGCAATATAGGGAAATGTGAGCTGGGAAAATTGTTTTCCAAATGATTTTCCCATGTTTGTATGTAGTTCAAAATGTACTTTCCCGTTAGCCTAAGTGGAAAGGAAAAGGTTGTGACAACAGTTAATTTAACATTCTAGTCTAGGCTAATGGGAAACTCGATCTTTGTATAGCCAATAATTTCTAAGTTTTCTGCCACTCGAGTCGCTCTTTAGGTTAAGCCGTGCTTGCTTAGTTGCCTAGTTTGGTCCGTGGATGACCACCCATTACATACCGAGTTTCCTCTGTGCCTCGAAAATCACGTTAAGGCGTTAGTCCCGACTGCCATATATTGATCTTCGGCAGTCGTTACAGGTAGTCAGTGGCTTCAAAGCCTTTATGAAAAATAAAACGAACGCTATAATTTTGTCTTTAATCCTTCTAATCGTTGGAAATAGTCTCACAGCTACTCCATGTTTTTACTTGATTCATTTAGCATTATTGCTAAAATATTTATAGGGCATAAAATGTAATTCCAGGCATTGGCGTAGCAATTGTAGGAGTGAGTTTAAATTAAACTACAATTTACGATATATAGGCTTGACTGACTTGTTGCGCCACTTTCGACGGCGACAAATAGACCACCGCCTCTGTATCAACTTTGTAGGAACCGAGTACAGGCAAGAGACAGAAGGCTTACATGACATGTAGCTCTGTCCATAAAGAATCATAGAAATAACTCAATGGTAACAGCAAATGATAAACCAACAGACAAATCTAAATCCTGTATTGATACTTTGAGTTGACTTGGCAAGTTACGATGTGAACGAAAATAATCTGGATCACCATCGTCATCAATCACAGCCAGAATTCACCCACTGTTGGGTACAGGCCTCTCTTTGCTTGTGCCAAGCTCCACGTTTTTGTGTCACCCTAATCTAGCATATTCTCTCGATGGCAGCAGTGATGAAGATAGGTAGAACCATTTGTAATGTGCTGAAAGCTTTGGACGACAGAGACTGACAGAGACAATGGTGATGGATAATTGACATTATGAATGAGATCTAAAAATCTCTGGGTCAAACTTTTATAGTTAGTAACATTGGCGTGGTGTCATCATCGCATCACTATTGTTGAGTCCAGTGTTTGTGTGGAATAGATCTTCTAGAGTATTCATTTAGACTCAGCTAGTACAGTTACTATCGCCTTCCTTGTGTAGAAAGTTCATTATTTCAATCTAGTCTTGCCCTTTCTAATAGCTCGGACTATATTAAACTTCTTTTATCTACCCAAATATCATAAACCCTCTCTAATGCGTTCAAAAACCATAGGCAATGACCAGCATTACCAACCAGCAGAAATTAACAGAACTGTAATGAGCTCATAACCTACTGAAAACAGTAGGTTATGAGTTTTAAATTTGGAACAGGTGTCAAATTCAAGTGAGTGTGCTATTCTATAGTGCGCGCGGAACTAGTTGGCCGCGCCTTAGGTTAGGTTGCCTACAGCTCGCAATGCACAGGAGACTATAATTAGACAGTGATGACCAATCTCGAGATATCGTGAACAATAATTTGTTCAATTTATTGAAAAGAATACAAATAAAAAACAAAAACATGCCTAAGGCGCGGCCAACTAGTTCCGCGCGCACGTATCTACTTAATCCGAAACGCAGCCATTTCGAGCTGTCATTTGTTCGTTAGCTTTTTATTTCCAGTTACGAGTAGACAAATTTTCTGATAAGTTCTTTATTTCTGTCGAAAATGAGTGATAGTGACTCGGAAATTAACATGAACACTCCGCCAGATATCGTAAATGCAGCGACGAATGCAAATAATAACCTGTTTATTTTTTATTGCATTACACTGGTAACAATGCTGGTCATTTCCCTATGGTTCCTGAACCCATCATAGAGCCCTTATGATATTCGGGTAGATAAATTAGTGTATGCAACTATACATAATTAGGCATTACAACACTCGTGTGATGCTATTAAGAAACTCGCCTTCGGCTCGTTTCTTAAACCCACACTTGTGTTGTAATGCCCTTCATTATGCACAGTCGCATAAACTACTATATCCATACTGACAGGTTGTTATTATAAATATTGACACCTCTATCTATCTTCTATCAATTAGGGATGTCATCGTGCCTTCAGCTCTTTCAATTTTCTCAGGCTTAGTATTCGGTGAGATATTTGATTTAGTAGCCAATTCTTCGGTGATTTAATTAATTATTTAGGTACCTAGTGCTTGCCATAATATTAAATATTGAGTGGGCTTTGGAAATCTTACTGATTGTATCATTGTATCCACAGATGGGTGTAGACATGAGAGGCCCTTTTAGCTTGTTCTACGAGATTTTTTCCATGGTGGCAGAAGAGTTTTCACTAGGGTACTTATTATTAGAATTTAGAATCTTGATGGAGTAATGGATAGATTGTGTGAGGAATGATATGACGGGAAAGGGAGTCAATGATAGCGTGATTATTGACAGGGAAGAATGGAAGAATAAAACGTTTTGCACCGAACACAAATAAGATAGGACAAGGGCAGGAAGATGATGAAACAGTAAGGACGTAATTCTTAAGTAATTAAGGCCAAGACGAGCATCTCGACCTTTCATAGTTTCCTCTGGTATTTTATTAATTATTCTTCCTCCTTATATTGTTAGAAGCGTAAAGAAACACAAACAGTTTACGTGAAATAACCTGGTACTACATTTACTTGTCAGTTTTGACACTATTTGGTTAACATTACTGACATGTTTGAGAAGTTTGAATAAACAAGTTTATTTGAAAATTGTTAAGCGTATTTTCTTGTCTATTTATTGTTTAGGTTATGGTTAACTTCCGTTTATATAAGTACTGAGGTGTCGACGTAAACGTAGGTACTGAGGTGTCATTAAATGTAACATAAATCAAATAAAGTACTTCTAGGATTCGCACCGGTGATTAACATTTTGCCAGCAATTTTATGATTACAAGCCACCAATTTTGTCACTGATTTAACGAGGAAATTATTTAGTAAACTAGCTGTTGCCCGCGACCTTCGTCTGCATGAAATTTTATAATCATAATATTACTTCCCTATTTGAATCGATTTTGTTTACAATTTCAATGATTTAAATGTTTGACGGAAACCTAACAGGCCTACGGCAGTAGGTAGTAGGTAGGTATATGTTCATATGCGTTCATGAAAAACTGTTATTCTGATAGTACAGTCGAACAAGCTAATAAGTATACAGCCAGCTAACCTGTTTTTACTTTTAAGATTATACAGATTATCAAAAAGGAAAACATGGGGGTGGACAAGTAGTTAATATTTATTATTCTGTAAAAAATCATAGCTCACTCTGGCTGCTCATTAACAAGAAAGAAAACAGGCGACAGCGTTTCTATGGAGAAAAGACCTCCCGCATTTCCTCTTTATGCGAAACACTTTATAAGACAAAATTGCAGTCAATATTTTCAGTGTTCTAGAATTAGAAAGATATACTTATTAGCTTGTTCGACTGTACAAACATACATTTCAATTTAATTTAATCATGGGTAGTGATAATTGATTAATAATTATTAATACGAATATAAACAACAACAACATGTAGCCCAAATCATAATTTGATAAATAAGTATCTCGGTCAAGTAAATGTGCATGCGTAACGGGCGGGTTCAAACCTAATTAGTTGTTACGAAAACCGATCGACTAGCAACGTGACCGCGATGATGGAGCGTCATGAAATAGATTGACACAGAAGGACTATTTAAATACTGGCTCCATCCATACATAACGTGATTGACTGTGTGCCGTTGCCCAAGTAGCACAGATAGCTTGAATACGAGGCCTTGACGACTTTGACGATGCATTGGAGGGCTTCCCACTAGGTGGACCGAGGACCTACTGAAGGTTGCGAGAACCCGCTGTATGCGAAACGCACGGAACCGGTCAATGTGGCGACATCTGGGGGAGGCCTATGTCCAGCAGTGGACGTCTTTCGGCTGAGATGATAATGATAACAACTTGAATGCGTCACAGAATGAAACTTCTTTCCTACCTTTTGTATTGTTGGATACACGAGTATGCCACTGTGTTACTATGTTTAGCTTTAAATGCCGCCACTCAATTTAAATATGGAGATCGTTTTGATTTGCTAGGAAATTAGCTAGCGGGCTAGCAGTTTATGACGGGTAAAGTGGAGCTATGAAGGTTTTACCTTCCTTATCATAAGGTCAAAAGTTAAGAAGTTTTACGAGATTTATTTTTATAGTAGGCGATTTTTACCAAAAAAAAACTGAACGGGATCAGAACATGTAAACTGCGTTCATGAACTTTCAGTTTCATTGTTTTGCCGAAAATTTACACTGACAGCTTTTTTTAAAGAGGTGTAGATGCGTTGAACACGGCCAAAGAAAAGATGGATGGATTGTGTGAGGAATGATATGAAAGAGAAAGAAGGAAATGCCACCGTGACGTCTAACAGGGAAGAATGGTAAAACAAAACGTGTTGCGCCGACCTCAAATAGAATGGGATAAGGGCAGGAAGATGATGAATTGATTTTGATGATAATGATGAGATGCGTTGATGGCGTTCAGGTTTATTAAAGAAAACCTTTGGTCTACGTACTTATTTATATAGTCTGTGTATTGAATTTACCTTTGGTCTATTTACCCGACTACGGCAAAGCCAAAGGAGGGTTATGATTTTGACTGGCTATGTATGTATGTATGTATGTATGTGAGTATCTTCATCTGTTCCCTCATAGCTTCTAATCTACTTATCGTTACTCGACATATGAGGTATCGTTAGAACGTGGTTAGAACCGTCTTAATTTTCCGCTGAACATAGGCTACGTGACGTGTCACAAAAAGCGATTTGGCGCCCTCTAGCGGACAAAAAGTAAGGTTTATTATTTATACTGTCTGTGTATTGGCGTGTTGTGTGTTCTACTCTTCTGTTCACAACCTCATTTTCGGTGCATTATCGACTAACGAAACAGTTAAATAACTCCAAAGTATACGGGTATAATGTGCAGTGTGCAATGCCGTTCAGCTTGCTAATTGCCTTGTTTACATCGATTTGTATGTATGTATGTGTACACAAATATCCTGCGCCTCGACCCACAGTTACAAAGAATTTTAATGTCTGTACCACTTTGACTTAATGTTATTCTCATTACTAGTTATTTATGCTGTTGCTGTATTTTAATTTTTACAATAAAATTGACGGAAATATCACGCCACGAGTAGAGCAGTGGTAGCCCAGTGGTGGCGGCCCCGACTTACGAACAGTGAGTCCGTGGGTTTGAACACTTTGAACCAATTCAGGCGCATTGTGTAATTCAGGGGGGTCATTTGATGATTTTCAACCGGCATGTCTTAGAAGATCCAAAATATTCGAAGACATGTGACATGTACCAACCCGCGCTGGGCCCGCGTGGTGGATTATAGCCCCATCCCTCTCCTAGAGAGGAGGCCTGAGTCCCTGGGGAACATTATAGGCTGATGATGGTGATGAATAAGCCACTAATATTATTAAATGATTATTATCTAGATTATGGCTAATAGAACGCATGACCTTAGGGCTACGTCACAATAAAGTTTTGCCGCTTATTTTAGTCTATAATATAGGTTCTCTATTCTCTTAAACCATTTTTTTAACTGTCGTTTTTTTATTAGTCTGGTTCTGTCCCATTTCTCCCACTGCAGCACTGTTACATTAACCTAGGTTATTCTGGTTAAATTATTCTCACTTAAAACCAAGCGACTGGACTCATACAATAATTCCATAATACTATAACATTAACACGAATCTATTAGAAACTGCGGTTAGATCACGAACAGACCAAATGAAGTTATTTGCGTGATTACCAGCACTTACGATCTGGAACGCTCACCCGGCTCGCTATGTGCACGTTCAAATAATTCACGATGAATATTACACTATATCAGACAATTTTTTTATCATCATCGCAGCCTCGTGGATAGTGATCGCAAGCGCCACGCTATTGGTCGACTGCTGAGCATGAGGACCTGGGTTCGGTTCCCAGGTCTCATCATCATGAGCCTATAATGTTACTACTGCAGGGACGCAGGCCTCCTCGCTAGAAGAGGACTGTAATCCACCACGCGGGCCCAGTCCGGGTTGGATCCCAGGTCTGGCAAAGTATAATTGTGTTTTTCCAACACGAACTTCTCAATAGCAGCCACGGAGTCCTGATTTGTGCCCGGTTGAGGGCATTAGGTTCCCCCCTATTACCTATCTGGTGAAATGTGGGTGCACTATTTAGGTACACATCTGCCTGACCCTTCGGGGATTATAAAGCGTGACGTTATTTTATATATTTTTCATCCCTTCAATTCGAAAAGTGTCGTTTTGTTCCTCTATAAGTGCGAGCAAAGTAGCTCTTTTCTCCATTAGACTTTTAAGCGGGCAGTAATGAGATTTGAATTTAGAACATGAATCGTTCAGTGAAATCGAACGCAATTGTATTGTGTTGGCTGTACGGTGCGAGGAGACGCGGTAACTAAATAAAAAAAAAAAAAAACAAAAGCGCGCGATTTACATCCCTGTTCTAATAATCGGTACGGACTTTTTTGTATTTTGTGCAAAAAAAATGAGCTCTACGTCGAGTTCTGAAAGTGATAGTGCATTAACTCCTGAAACAATAAAAATAGAAGCTAATAACGCCATACAAAACTTAATCCCCACGAAATCCCGGGAGAAATATTTAAAGGCATACGACAATTTCTTAATATGGAGTAGAAGGTTGTTTAGTAACGTGTTGTCTTAATATGGACGTAAAACTGGACACATATTCGTAATTAATATGTCTGATGGATTTAAACGCGTGTCGTCACTCTATTTTTATTAAATAATAATATTACAATAAAATATGAGTATGCCTTTTATTTTCTCATAGAGGGTGATGAAAAGTCGAGTGTATCACTCGGGTGCAAAATATATTTTGGGCTCGGGCGACGTACTTTGAATCCCTCGCTACGTTCAGGATTCTACTAAAGAATCCCTCACTACGTTCGGGATTCTACTATAGAATCCCTCACTTCGTTCTGGATTCAAAAAAGCGCCCTCGCCGTAAAAATATTATTTTGCTCCCTTATGATACAATCTACTATTATCACTGAACAGACGCACTCGAACGTGGAAAATAACATTGTGTTTTAGGACAAAACATTTTACAATGTTTATCGGTACAGCTTTTATCTGAGACCACGTGTGTTCAGCTACTAATCGCTATGCATGTGGCATTTATGTACAGCAGACAAAACAAATTGGAATGCAGGCAGTCTGCTACATTCCCTCGACACAGGGCTAAGAAGGAACATGAGTGGTTTTTAGTCAGACACTCCCTACCGCTCTGCCCAAAGCGGGAGGAGTCATTTGATGATTCCCGACCCTCAAAAAAAAAGTCAGGTGTATGGTTTTCTGTCCAGTCGGTGTTTACGTGTGGCGCGTGCGTACGTATAGTATCCAAGTTTCTAGTGTCTATAGATAGATACATCTAGCCCGTACGAATAGTAAAGTATTCTAAATGCTAGAATGTGTATGTGCAACGCGAGTTTTCCACTCGTTTTTAGCCTAGCCTTTTCACAACTATGTTGGGATCGGCTCCCAGTCTAACCGGATGCAGCTGAATACCTGTATTTTACATGGAGCGGCTGCCTATCTGACCTCCACAACCCAGTTAATTCTGGTTATCAGTCATGGCTAGTGAATAGTGATAAATATTTGAATGCACCGACTGCCTGAATACCAATCACATTCGCTGAGTGTACATGTCCGAAGCACATTGTTGTTATCTATGTTATTACAATATTAAGTAAGTCCACGTTTGTCCTTAACATTTAGATAGTACTTGTATGTCGTTTGAATGTACTCCGGAAAGGACGGAACAATAATAGGCTGTTGCTAATCCGTTTGTACCGGACAGTTCTGTAAGTACTCTATGAGTACTTACTTTATGTGGGATTCGTTTCACTAAACACGTGTGTCTTATGATTATGACTATTTATGACTAAGGCCCCTAGCACGGCTGCGGATTATCGAAAGAGCGCCGTAGATGCCAATTTTTGCGTTTTCATAGAATCAAACGTGCGTAAAACACGATACAAACAAACGCGCGTATGAAACTCGTTTCGAGCGCGTACAAAGGGTCGGTTTGGGATCGCTTGACTGCGCGTATACGCGCCGACGACGCGCGTTTCACGATCGCCCCGTGTGCTTAAGAGGAAACGCGAGTGGTCTTTTTTCCATACAAACGCTCTCGCCTGTTTTCTTTTTGGTTAATGACCCTAGAGCAATGGTTTTTTACAGAATAATAAATATTAACTATTTCTATGCCCCTATGTTTTCCTTTTTGGTGATAAATTATTTTTATAAGCACTAGAACCCTCAAAAAATGCTCAAAATTGCTTGTTTAAATCGCTGTTAACAGAGTCCTAGTGTACAAATTTGACAACTATTAACGAAAAAAGAAAAACATAGCGGCGTAGTATATAACCTCCTTATTCATTGTCTAAAATATCTTTTAAATTGGTTCAATATTCGAGGAGGAAACAGGCGAGAGCCAAACCTCGAATTCTAACTTTTTTGTACAGTTGTCCTTATCGCACGAAATTGAGGGCAGGAGGACGGAGAGAGACAGCGATAGTAGAAAGAGACAGCACTCGCATTTCCTCTTAAGTTACAAGGTTGCCTTCAAATCTCGTTTGAAGCGCGTATACGCGCGTCATCTACGCGTTTAAAATACGCTATGTGCTAGGGGCCTTAGTCGTGTTTGCATATTTATGTACCTATCTATGTTGTAAATATTAATTACACTTCCTTGGTTACCTATGTCAGGCATTAGTTCGATTTCTTTGTGTTTTGGTTTCCTGACTTCCTCTTTGGTCGACCGCTGTGTATGGGTCCTCGAAATGTGGTAGTACTAAATGGTACACCTCTGCCTAACCCTTCGGGGATCACAGGCGTGTTGTTATGATAGTTTTTTTCTTCTAAATTTGTACTGTAGCAGAACTAGCGTGAAATGATTGTTGAAGCGAAATTTTATTTAAATAAAGTATGTAAGAAAGGGGCTTAAGTTGCACAAAAGCATCACAAAATTTAACTGCATGCCAGCTACTTAAAGTATTGTTTATACAACTATACATAGAATTTATCGCGTGAAGTGGTTATGAACCGCCGCACGCTTTAGTTTCAAGACATTCTTGATTCCCTGGTCATGAATTCATGATTGCAGCGGGTAAAATTTCGTGCTCATTAGTTCTCTGTCGTTTTCTGTTTCATGCAGATTATTTTCAGCACGGATCGTTTGGGAAATTTCTGATGAAGTTGTAGGTGCGGCTTTTTACTGTTTTAGATCTCAGCTTACTTTATGAGTTTATTCCTTGAAAGTCCAGGACTACTCTGGACTACTCTGGACTGATGTCTTCAATATCTTGAACATTAATAAATCTACCTCTTAACCTCGAACGAACTTACTGTAAACCTTTGAGGAGCAATCTAGTCGTTTCCTTGTAGTCTTAGTTCTGATTTGGATATTATCAGTGATAAAATAAGCAAGTCTTGATCTTGAGGTAAGTATTATAAAAATAGTAATGTATTTATGAATTTGAACTTCATGTACATCATTATAAAATTCATCATTCTCTTGCCCTTATCCCAATTCATTTGGGGTCGGCGCAGCATGTCTTCTGCTTTCATACTACTCTGTTTCTCGTCATCTTAAGAGACACCTCCTTTCTTACCATACACAATCCATCTATCGAGACATAAATTACTACATGCCAAACTAAGCGCCCCATAGAAATGACGTGTACCTACACTGGAAAATTTCGAAACTATGTATAGTCGACCAAGAAATTGGTTTACCACTTTTGATGACATCTCCCAGTAACATAATTATTCGCTAAGGATGACAGATTGACAGATTCTGACGTGAAAATAGCACTTGATGTTTTGTACGTGCAAATGATATTCAACCTTAGAGTGGTAAACCAATTTCTTGGTCGACTATACCTATCACATCATATCAAATAACAGTTAAGCCTAGAACACATGTTCCATTCCACGTGTGACCGGATTTGACGGTTGACCTTTACCGCCGTACCGCAATGCCCTATCCGTGTTAAAGTCGCGTGCACACTGGGTGCTGGCAGGTTGTTAACCTACCACCTAGACTTTACCGTCGGTGTAACCTTAGCACTTTAGTTTTATGTCATTGATAAACTTCGTTTTATTTGCGTGTTTGCTGTAAAGTGGTGCAAAAAATAAAAACTTCTTTATGATTTGTATCAGTTGTAAATAACTTGCAAACTATTTACGATTGGGTATTTGCCGGTATTATTTCTTACTGTTCCTTGTTTTACTTTATTCACTTATCCCTACATTCCTTTGTCCACAGGACCGCGTACTGAATATCACAAGTCAGATAATGGACCAGCTGCTGGGTGACGAGCGAGTGGCGCGCGGTTTCCGCGTCAAGTTCCCTGAGGATGTGCTGCAAGACAACCTAGCTGGACAGCTCTGGTTCGGCGCTGAGGTTGGTATCCTGCACTATACCGTATTGTTTAAAAGTCATCACCATCTGTCGAGCCATTTCCCAATGTAGTTGGCGTTGTATTTTTGGTCTTTTACTTAGGGCGACTGGCTAAAATTAAATGATGGCAGCCGTTTGGGTTGATCTTTTTTTTGTGGATGGGTGACCGCACATTACATATCAGGTTTCCTCCGTGTCTCAGAAAGTACATTAAACTGTTGGTCCAGGCTGTTATTTGTGATAGATCTTTAACAGTCGTTACAGGTAGTCAGTGGCCCAAAAATCTGACAACCAGTTGTACCAAAAGGTGTCGTATTTCCCAGTACAGACGGCTACACATCAAGCTAGATACATTTCCAGTTTACGCTGATCTCGCACTGTACAGTAATAATCCTATACAATGCGAGACCAGCTATACTGGAAATGTATAGCTTGATGTGTAGCCGTGTGTACCAGTTGTCGTGTGTGAAAAAAAAATAAAAAAAAAAATAAAATAAATGATTTTTTGTTAAGGGGTTGAAAAGGTGAAAGTTAATTCAAAGGTAAGACACACGATGAGTTTGTTTATGAAAGAAAAAGAAGGCTCTTCAAGCTCGCGGAGTGGACATTGAACCATTGGTTCAAGGACCTCTTGCTGTGGAAAAATTATGAGGAGTTTGTTTGGAATAAAACATAGAAAATTCAACTAGAACATTAACAGAGGTATATTGTATAAAAAACACTTTACATGAAATGTTGAACAAGGCTGTTTACACCTTAAAGCTAAATTGTCTGAAATAGAAAACCAGGGCAGCGGGCCTCTGAAACCGAACGCGCACTGATTCTAACTTTCTCTGGCCAGATTATGTAAAAAAAAAAAGATTGACTTACTCATGGTACCATGATCGCACTCCCTACGCCGTAAATTGTCACCGAAGCGGACGCGGTTCTCCACGGAGCTGGTGAATCAGGCGATCGCTAGAGCACGTGCTCGATAGCGATCCTCGTGGCCTCGCGCTTGGGCGCGCGGAAGCCTGGCACAGAAGACAGGTGCGGGAAGCGGAGCAGGCACGACGTGTAGTCCTTGAGATCGTCTACCACATGGGAACGGTGGCAGGCACTCACGCAGTCGCGGAGCCCTACGGATGGGACGCCCCTCAATGGCGTTGGCTTGCTGATGAGCTGAACTGAGCGAAACTATCGCAACTCCAAAGTCCTCCCAGCATCACGGCGGAAACGACGCCATTGATGACGCCACGTGCAAGTTTATCGCGGTCCCATGTCCGAAACACTATGTTTATTGGACCACGAGGCTAGCTAGATCGAACCCATGGTGACTACGGACCGCAATCCATCGCTCGATAGCGTTATTATAAAAAAAAGGAAAAATCGCGCGTACATAGCGCGTGTAACTTCTACTCCACCATTTTGAAATTTAAAAAAACGAAAAAAAACTAGCCGGAGCCGTGAATCTGGGTACGCGTTATGCGCGCATGGTGGAAATTCCCAGACTGACAAATCGAGTCCGCAGATCGCAGATCTGTCGGTTTGACAATCCGTTCCACTTGAAATGGTGATACAAAAAATGAATTACATAATTTATTAATTCTAAATTTAAGGTGGTACATCATAATTAATACATTACCGTATCCCATACACAACCATGACTTAATTATTTGTTTTTGTTTACTTTTGATAAAGTTATTAATTTTTGAAGTGCGACCAGACAATTGCTGCGCGTGAGTCGTTTGTCTATGACAGCTACGTGGAATGAAACGCACATTCCTCTATAAAATAATTGTTTTTGTTGTTAAACAAATGTTTTAATTAATCCTATAACTATTGTTATATTTGGATTGTATGATTTATGAGGATTCCACAGATGGTTTTAAATCTCGAATCCGTGCCGTAGACAACGAATAATCTGCATGCCAATATTGCCGACATTGGTTGGTGTTTATATGATTTCTGTGTATTTACAGTCTATCAATTCGAAGTAAATATTGTTTTGAGCTATGTAACACCTAACCGTCTCATTTGCGATGTTGGTTATTCGTTCTCTGTTGTATTTTGGATTCATAGGTGTCATTGTTAAAATAACCTCAAAATGTTGTTGACCTATGTTATTTGTTCTGTTGAAAAAACTAGTAGCAGCTTATGTAATTTATCTGCTACAATACCCCCCTTCGCGGAAAAAGGCTAACCCCGTTAGCCGACACAGCCGGTCTAACCGAGAGAAAAAAAGTTTTATAGTACATGAAAAGTTTTTCCTAAATGTACTGATCAACACTGGAATCTGTAAGGATTGTGTTGAGCATAGTATGTTAAAGGGCTATGGTGAGTATTGTTGAACTATGAAAATTCGAACTAATCGTTCTATTAAAATCTAAGCTACCTTATGGTTTTGAAAAGTAAAGTAAAGTAAAGTATGCTTATTAAACTATTGACTGAAAGTCATTGACCTAACAAGTAATTATTGTTGGTCTACTATAATCTAAGTGCTTATGAACTATTGGTCCGGACCTATGAACTAAATATACTACCTATAATTATGAGCTATAAATGACCAATGAATTGGTTCTCTTAAATGTACCATAGCTAAAAAATACTAATACTAACTATAGTAACTGGACTACTTGTATTATTAAGTACTAAGTGTCTCCTAATGCTAAATGATGATTTTACCATCTATGTATTTTGGCAACAAAGTATTATGTACAAAGGATAGTAACCACAGTACTGGTCTAGAAACAGTAAACTGTAGAAAAGTTTTTGAATAGTAACGAAGTGTTATCTTCAAAATATTGTTTAAATTTAGCATGTCACTGGCGTGACTGCTAATGCTTTTGATGAATATGGGTCGTTGCCCAATTCAATTGTAAGCGGACAATTTGTGAAAAGGTTTGTGGGAAAAATTTCCTAACTGAATGTTTTTTTTTAAAGATAATAAAAAAATTCAATTGTTTGGAAAAAAATACTGAACTGTTTTTGAAAAAATAAAGTGGATCAGGGTCGTCGAGAGCCACTGATACCGTTGCAATTCAGTGTAGTGTCAAAATTTGGCACTTGTGAAATAATTATTTTTTTGGTCAAGATTCCCAAAAAAAACTTATTTTCAATTGTTTTGAAAAAAATACTGAACTGATTTTGATAAAACAAATGGGATCAGGGTCAGAAAGAGCCGCTGATACCGAAGCAATTCAGTGTAGTGACTGAAATAGTCACTTTTAAAAAAATGTTTATTTTGACCACAATATCCCATTTAAAAACTTATTTCCTATTGTTTTGGGAAAAGTCCTGAATTGTTTTTGAAAAATCAAACGAGTTCAGGGCCATGGGGAGCCACTGATACGGGAACAATTCTGTTTAGTGAGTAAAAAATATTTTTCACTTTAAAAAAGTAATTCGACCTAGAATGTGCAAGTGCAACTTTTTTTGAAATGGTCGCAAAATTGAGCATAATTAACAACACCCATGTTATGGCACTTTTATTATGTCCTTGACGTGATACTTCCCTATAGTTTTTGTGTTTATTTCCTCTAATTGGTAAACAACATCGGATAGTTTGTCGACTATTTTACATTTGACAAACCTTGGTGCTAATTTAGCTGAGAAAAACTTTGCTGCGTTTGACTGTACAAAGTTACGCCTCCAAACGATATCACCAACTTTTAGCCTGAGCTCTCGGCGTCGCAGGTTATATCGGTTCGCATTCTGTTTGTACGCTTTGGTCAATGTACAGCTTACACGTTGGAAAATATCTGCGAGTTCATTTAAGGAATCAGCTTTTTCGTTCCTATTGTGAAGTTGAATATCATCAATTGAATCTGGTGCATTGCCCTTCAAAGTGTGCAATGCACCGTCAGAGATGATTTCACGACCTCTGGCCAAAAAATATGGTGTGTATCCTGTAGCTACGTTTATTGAAGTGTTTAAAAAATAGCTGAATTTGAGGAAGGAACCTAGAACAATTTCTCTGGTCCTCCTCTACTAACATTGCTAAGCAAGTTTGAACGGTTTGATTATAGCGTTCCACAGTGTTTGATTGTGGTGCATAATATGCGTTTTAAATAACTTTTGGAATTGAATTTTTTTGTGCAAAAGTTTAGTTGGCTGTCCGGCTGGTTTAAAGTTAAGTTAAAATTATTGTCAAAAGTTGAAAAGAATGTTCTGAACTTATTTTGCAGATCCTCCAAAGTGACTACTGAGTCTCTAATTTGTCTATAATAATCAAGTGCTTTACCGCCCAATAAATCTGAAAAACATTTAACAATTTTATGTTCAGGTACGTCTCTAGTGCGCATGCAGTCGTCTATTCGCAAGAAAAAATCCACTATACTTGAGTCGCCGGTGAACTTTAAATTCCATGATCTGAAATTGTCATCGCGTACTACGTAAGTTGTGACATTCGAGTTGACTGCTGGTACCGTTTGACTATGTGAAGGTTGGTCAATGTATTTTGTGTCATGGGATGCGGTTGACATTGGTTGCTGTAATGCATCTTTTCGTCTTTGCGTTGCATTTCGAAAGACATCGTCAGTATCTGATTCAGCGTGCTTGTGCACGTCCTCCTCTGTGTCAACAAATTTTTCTGTTGGATCCGTCATTATGACGACACAACAGGAATCAAAAACTAAAATAATTGGTTAGCAACCAAACAGTGCTTGCGGAGAAAATAGTTGAAGCAACCAAAAAAATTGCAGCTGTCAGTACATGAATATAAAATATCGCTTGAAAAAAAACAAAAAAAACATGTTTACAACTGCCAAAGTGTTGCTTTGTCAAAACAAAAAACTCACAAAAAAATAATGCGAAGCATTCACTGTTTAGATGCCACCAGAAAGTTTTAACTACAAATTGTTTTGGAGTATGTTAACGCAATAAGTTCAAACTGAAAATAAACAAATACCAGAAATATTCCAAACAAATCCCTCAATATAACGATATCAGGTCCCTGTTCGGGCGCCATTGTCGTGTGTGAAAAAAAAATAAAAAAAAAAATAAAATAAATGATTTTTTGTTAAGGGGTTGAAAAGGTGAAAGTTAATTCAAAGGTAAGACACACGATGAGTTTGTTTATGAAAGAAAAAGAAGGCTCTTCAAGCTCGCGGAGTGGACATTGAACCATTGGTTCAAGGACCTCTTGCTGTGGAAAAATTATGAGGAGTTTGTTTGGAATAAAACATAGAAAATTCAACTAGAACATTAACAGAGGTATATTGTATAAAAAACACTTTACATGAAATGTTGAACAAGGCTGTTTACACCTTAAAGCTAAATTGTCTGAAATAGAAAACCAGGGCAGCGGGCCTCTGAAACCGAACGCGCACTGATTCTAACTTTCTCTGGCCAGATTATGTAAAAAAAAAAAGATTGACTTACTCATGGTACCATGATCGCACTCCCTACGCCGTAAATTGTCACCGAAGCGGACGCGGTTCTCCACGGAGCTGGTGAATCAGGCGATCGCTAGAGCACGTGCTCGATAGCGATCCTCGTGGCCTCGCGCTTGGGCGCGCGGAAGCCTGGCACAGAAGACAGGTGCGGGAAGCGGAGCAGGCACGACGTGTAGTCCTTGAGATCGTCTACCACATGGGAACGGTGGCAGGCACTCACGCAGTCGCGGAGCCCTACGGATGGGACGCCCCTCAATGGCGTTGGCTTGCTGATGAGCTGAACTGAGCGAAACTATCGCAACTCCAAAGTCCTCCCAGCATCACGGCGGAAACGACGCCATTGATGACGCCACGTGCAAGTTTATCGCGGTCCCATGTCCGAAACACTATGTTTATTGGACCACGAGGCTAGCTAGATCGAACCCATGGTGACTACGGACCGCAATCCATCGCTCGATAGCGTTATTATAAAAAAAAGGAAAAATCGCGCGTACATAGCGCGTGTAACTTCTACTCCACCATTTTGAAATTTAAAAAAACGAAAAAAAACTAGCCGGAGCCGTGAATCTGGGTACGCGTTATGCGCGCATGGTGGAAATTCCCAGACTGACAAATCGAGTCCGCAGATCGCAGATCTGTCGGTTTGACAATCCGTTCCACTTGAAATGGTGATACAAAAAATGAATTACATAATTTATTAATTCTAAATTTAAGGTGGTACATCATAATTAATACATTACCGTATCCCATACACAACCATGACTTAATTATTTGTTTTTGTTTACTTTTGATAAAGTTATTAATTTTTGAAGTGCGACCAGACAATTGCTGCGCGTGAGTCGTTTGTCTATGACAGCTACGTGGAATGAAACGCACATTCCTCTATAAAATAATTGTTTTTGTTGTTAAACAAATGTTTTAATTAATCCTATAACTATTGTTATATTTGGATTGTATGATTTATGAGGATTCCACAGATGGTTTTAAATCTCGAATCCGTGCCGTAGACAACGAATAATCTGCATGCCAATATTGCCGACATTGGTTGGTGTTTATATGATTTCTGTGTATTTACAGTCTATCAATTCGAAGTAAATATTGTTTTGAGCTATGTAACACCTAACCGTCTCATTTGCGATGTTGGTTATTCGTTCTCTGTTGTATTTTGGATTCATAGGTGTCATTGTTAAAATAACCTCAAAATGTTGTTGACCTATGTTATTTGTTCTGTTGAAAAAACTAGTAGCAGCTTATGTAATTTATCTGCTACACAGTACTGGGTTTTTGAGGTCAGATTTGCAGTCGGTCCATGTAAAATAGTGGTATTCAGCTGCATCGGTTAGACCATCTCAACAGACATGAGAAAAAGCTAGGCAGACTACTTGGGCGACTGCTTATCTGCCCACAACCCAGATACCATTCGGTAGATCTAGTTGTCAGACTTTCTTGCACCTGACTACCAGTAACGAGTTAACGACCCCGACGAGAAAAATGACGAACCTTATTTTATGAAAATATAGGTACCTTCCCCGAAGTTTGTAGTTCTTGGTCAAGTTTCATATCAACGTATCAGCAGATCCTTTGGTCATGTAAAGTACCCTTAACGCAAACGAAGGGTACTGGTTCTCCTCACCACTGCGATCATTTTTTTTGTTCTAGACCATACCTGGGAACCCCCTAGTTACTACTAAGTATATTGGGAGTCAAAATTTCATTTTTTTTCACAGCTGTCTTTGTAAATACTAGTTCACCCCTCTACTATTCAAAGCATCCACTAACACAATGTTTCAAGAGTCCTACATTGAGTTTTACCGTACAAATTAATTTTTGACCCCAAAAAAAATGTCGTTTCGCAGCATAAAAAATGCTGGGAAACGACTTTTGCGTATGCGTACTTACTTAGTTTGATGTACAGAATGCTTGGTTGACGGCTTAACGGCTGTGTGAAGGGTTAATTTGCACCCTGTATTGGTGTTTAGTAAAACTGATAGCCGGCAACACGATGCAATGTAGGTACACCATATTTTAACGTAGGTACCCATTCAGTCCAAATTGTGGCAGGTCAACCATTCCATGTACGGTGAGCATTAGTCAAATCAAACAACTCGATAAAACAATACGAACATTAACTATAATCACACTTAGTTCCTATGTAGCTATCGATTACCATTATCTGGCAAGGCCATAAAAAAATATGCCCCTTTTAACTTATACCCACGAAGGCGTCGCGCAACGCGTAATGTCGGTACTTATCCCACGGAAACGCACAGAGGTCCCAGGTCATGGTCTATCCTTGTAAAGTAAGTTTTTTTCTTATTAGGTATACCTACTGATGGTGGCAAAATCAACAACTACCTATAACTGGCGAAACAAACCTGACGCAACACCCGTCTGGTCGCAGGATCCTAACTTTTCTATGGGAGATCTTTACACCCAGTTCCCCCCCCAAAAGACCGCGAAAGAGACTGCGGCCTCGACAAAAAGGGCTAAGAAGGAATATGGGTGGTATTTAGTCAGTAGAAGTCTGGCTGGAATTAAGTCATTTGATGATTTAATTTTGAAAAAGGTGTGACAAACAAACAAGCTCACTGTCATCGGTTCACATTCATATTAAGTATTACATTAGTCATAGTTTTTTTTCTTTTGTGGTTTTTTAATAGCCAGTACTGCCGTCGTAAGAAAAAGGGGCACAACTAACATTTTGAACAAAATTGAGTTAAGTATATACATATTTGGAATCAGAAAAAAAGGCGCATCTGCTCAATTTTTCGTAGAATTTTATCTTCAAGGAATTCGGAAATACAATATTCATGTTTTATAGAATGAAAAGGCACATTTATTGACCATTATATTGAAAAGGCACAAATACGTAGATGTGACTATTACTTCATACAGATTTTAACTAAAAACTACATTAATAATAATAATAATAATATTCCACAACTATCACACAACGCCATCTAGTCCCAAGCTAAGCAGAGCTTGTGTTATGGGTACTAGACAACTGATAAACATACTTATATATTTCTAAATACATACATATTATAGATAAATTACACCCAGACACAGAACAAATGATCGTGCTCATCACACAAACATTTGTCCTGGGTGGGAATCGAACCCACGACCTCCGGCATAGCAGTTAGGGTCACTAACCACTAGACCAACAGGCCAGTCAAAAAGTCAAAACATTGAAAAGGCACACATAACCATAAAGAACCAACATAACATAAAGAAAAGGCTCAAATGCCAGATGTGCCCTGTCTACTTAATTAATGATCCATGCATGTCTCAATTAATTTACGTATAAAAGACACAAATAACCAATTGTGCCTTTTCTTTAAATTATTTAGGATTAGGGGTTAGGAAAAAAAGGCAGGGTTTGATTGAAACGCGCCAGTTGTGCCTGCGACGTCGAAGTGACTCTGCTTATCTTTATGGCTATTGATGCTATTGAGTTCCTCAGGGGTTTGTTCTCTCCGCGACACTTTTCCTGCTGCACATCAATGACCTCCTTGTTCCTGGCATTGTTGGGTACGCAGATGACAGCACTGTCCTGGAGAGTTATACATCCAGCGCAAAAGCCGGCGGTGATGAAGTACGTTCATTGAGAGAGGCCATGGTAGAGCGAACGAATTCAGCCTTAAGTCTTGTCTCCAAGTGGGGTAACGAGAATCTGGTTGATTTCAACGCCACCAAAACGCAAGTGTGTCTATTCACCGCCAAAAGGAGTCCGTTCAATCTGGCCCCTACTTTCCGGAGTGCGTCTGTACAAGTTACTGACAGTCTCGAGAGCTTCTTGGCACGAAGTTGAGCGGGAATCTGAACTTCTTCGCCTATATTGAGTCGAAAGCTCAAACTGCGGCAAAAAAGCTGGGCATCCTAAATAAGGTTAAGCGGTACTTCAAGCCTAGACAGCTTTCAGTTTTACATAAAGCTCAAGTCCGGTCTGGCATGGAGTATTGCTGTCACCTTTGGGATGGCTCAGCCAAATACCAACTTGCCACACTTGACTCTGTAGAGCGCAGAGCCAGGAGGCTAATTGGCGACGATAAGCTGTTTGCCAAGCTACATAACCTGGCCCACCGCCGTAAAGTTGCATGTCTGTCGGTCATCTACAGGCTGTACTTCGGAGAGTATGCGCAGGAGCTTCCACCATCTCCCTTTTTCCATCGGGAGACTAGACGTACTGCAAGTTATCACCCATACCTTGTCGATGTTCCACACATTCGAACAAAGCACTTTGCTAATTATTTTGTCATGCGCACAGCCAAACAGTGGAACGGGAGTTCCACTGTGCGACCTGTGTGTTCCACCTGCGTAGGTTTTCCCGAGTTCATATAATCCCAAATTCCCAATCTATTGTCGCGAGTAAATAGGCTTTTTCTGGGTGAGCTCGTTCCATCGTCGACCTCATCTCTGCTCTTAGGGCAAGACAAATAAAAAATAAAATAAAAATAAATTACGGGTATAAGCTATTTCCTGTAAACAAACAATAAATAATTAGAATAAGCTCTAATAGAGTAGCTTAATGAAGGTTCTAAACCAAAATGTATGCTCCTATTACTTACTTATTAAACTTTCTTCACATGATTATTTGTTTTTGTTTTATAGAAAACATTAAGTTAATAATTTACATTAAAAAGGCGCAATTAGACAAAATGTGCCCTTTCTTTTAGACTCAATGACCAATTTGCTTGAAATATTAAAAAGAAAGGTCACATTTGGTTAACTATGCCTTTTCTTTGTAGTAAGTGGTATTTTACAATATTTATTTTTTTTAGTTGAAAGGAATAAATTGAATTTATTTAAGAGCGTATGCTACCTCAGATTAGCAACCCTATTTGTGGTGGTTCAAACTTCGCTTGAAATACTGTTAGAATAAAGTTCAAATCAGCTTGCACTACAAAGCGGTTGTTACGTCTTTCGCTGCGGCCGAATAGTGCGAAATTAGTGGTATTTTGCGATTTACAAAAAAACTATTGATTGGACTAAAAAAGTAAAACACTATGACTTTAGTTTGTTGCTTGTAGAATTATTTGGCAAAAAAATCAGAACGATGACATGTATTTTAGTATGGTTTTTACTCGTTAAAAGAAATTTTTAGAGGTATCTTCGCGATTTTTTTCTATCGAGCAAAGTTAGTTGTATTATGTTTTCACAACACTATGACACTAGCATATATCCTGAAGAATATCATATATTTTTCTGATGTTGATTACTGCAGTGAATCATATACTTTTACGCATTATAAAACTCGCGTTTGAGGTATCATACGCTCTTAATAATTACTTATTTATAAAACCTAAAAAGTAAAAAATATAATAGTACTAACCTTCACGATATATCATCAGTATTTTTTTTCTTATGAAGCAGAATATGGTAAAAACTTTAATCCCTATTTTCTCAGTTTCACCAAAATGATAGATGTGCCCTTCTCTCGTACGACGGCAGAGTAGGTGAATACTGAATAGGCACCGAACATTTATCCAAGGTTAGATGTAATATTATTTCCTCTACTATCACATTATAACCATAACATTGATGACCCATCGTCTGGAACGCTGCTTAACCTTATAGGCTTCCGATTATTTACGCAGTAAGAGAATGGCGGCGTTATAAAATAAGTTGATTTGTGGATTCGTAAGTACTTAGGTAATTATTAATGAGTCACGCAACCTGTGAACGAATACGCTTAGGTATACAAACATGCAGTTCATATATTTTACATAATATCGGAACGGCCTGCCAACATGTACAGTTACAGTCAAGGAATGTAAATGATCCCGTCGGGGCTGCGGGTTTTTCGAAAGATACCGCGGCTTCGACACAAAGGACTAAGACGGAACATGGGGGTTTTTTAGTCAGTAGAAGTCTGACACTCCCTACCGCTCTGCCCAGAGTGGGAGGAGTCATTTGGTAATTTCTCACACTACAAAAAAAAAGAATTGTAAATGATAATACCCTGAAGGGTTAGATGTACCTAATAGTACACCACAGATTACGCCAGAACTTATGTTTTAAGTCCCATAGGCGAGCCTTTTGCCATCAACCGGGTACAAATCCAAATCCATAGAGTTAATCCATCCAATCCAATTTAAATTGGCCAGTTCGTATAGTACCTACTTAACTTATATCCTAGTTCTTTATCTTTACTATGTTTTAGTTAAACTGATGAGAAGTACTAAAGAGACTATTCTTAATTCTGTGTACATGTATTCTTTGACATAAACGTGGAATTAGGTCACACTAAGTTGAAGGTCACAATAGACAACCAAAGGTTGGCCTTTGGTCATCTATTGTGACCATATAATACAATAGCTATTCTTATATTTATGACCTGAAGACACCGTACGTGTAGATGATGTAATATTAGGAATTGAAATAACTAGCTGTTGCCAGCGACTTCCCGCTACAACTCGAAAATTACCCCACGAGAAGATAAAATCGGGATAAAAACTATCCTAAGTGTTAATCCAGGTTATAAACTATCTGTGTACCAATTTTATCCAAATCCGTTCAGTCGCTTTTGCGTGAAGAAGTAACAAACAAACACACTCACAAACTTTCACCTTTATAATATTAGTGTGATAACAATATTTCTATTCGCTATTGATTGACCGTTATTTTCTTATGTTTAGGTAAGATTACGTCTATTTTTGGAACGAACGTGACTCAGGCAGTTTGCAAAATGTTTGCTAAGATAATGTTTGACATACATGTGAGAACAGCTGTGTGTGCCTTATTCAATAGGTATGTCTAGGCTGTACACACAATGTGATCGTTAATCCTTTTGAAAATCTTCGACATGACGGAGACAGGCGAGGCGGCTTTAAATTTTTTAGTTAGAATTACATAACATTAACAGCTCATTTAACATAACATAACGCCTGTTATCTCCGAACGTTGAGGCAGAGGCGTACTTAAGACCCACATTTCGCCACTTAAGTTAAAGTCCCATACCATGTAATAGGGGGCGAGCCTATTGCCATTAACCCAGCACAAATCTAAGCTCCGTGACTGCTACTCAGTAATACCTGATAGAAAAAACCCAATAACACTTCACCTGACCTGCGAATCGAACCCAGGTCCTCATGCTCAGCAGTCGCGCTTACAGCCACTCAACCAACGAGGGAGTTTTTGGTACTACACACAGACATACACTGCGATCAAATTATCTTGGCAGCTCCGAACTTCGTGCAGGTCATTTTGTTACAACGAATGTTTAAAAGTGTTATGATATTTATTTTATTTGTATTTCTCACTGTTTAAATTAGATATTTTCTGATCGTTTAAGTATTGGTTTATCTGGAAATAACAGTTTTATTCCCAAGTTTACATGCGTAAAATTTCGCAAAGCCTATGTTCAGAGCTGCCAAGATAATTTGATCGCACTGTACATATAAACTCACGCCCTTTTCCCATGGAGGCAGAAACCACATAACACCACTTGCTACGATCTTTACATATTTACTCCTTTTTGCCTCGTCCACATTCATACATCTGGTCATACACGCACACCGGTTACGAGTACTATGCACCTTTCCTTTCTGAAGAACAGCACCAATAAAATCAGTGTGACTTTCTAGGGCGTCCCCTCTCGGCGTTGCCACTCACATTTGCCTTGATACTTTAGTGACCGACCCATAGTCACATTAAACTACCACACCAGTGTGACTATGGTTAATTTTATATATCCGTAGTCGCACTGGTGTGACTACGGATAATTTAACCTGATCCGTAGTCACACTGGTGGGACTACGGCTGATCCGTGGTCACACTGGTGTGACTACGGATAATTTAACCTGATCCGTAGTCACACCCGGATGAATAACCAAAATTATAGGCTGTTGCTAGTCGTCTGCTAAGTGGATGAATCACCGACTCGCGACAATATCCTTTATGGGCGGCATGGGCACCGGGCCGTAGGCCGACGAAGGAAGCCGGCGGAGGCCCGGCACTTCGGGGACAGAAGATATTAGTGTTATTTAATATGCGAGCGAAGCGAGCGCGCGTCATGGAGTACATGATGCGTTGCATGTATGAGTGACGTGACCAAAAGCTACGATACTGGTGTGACTACGGTTGAGCCGTAGTCACACCAGTGTGACTACGGATCAGGTTAAATTATCCGCCGTAGTCACACCAGTGTGACTACGGCAGTGTTGGGCGTAGTTAACTACAATTTTGTAATCTGGTTACTAACTACGATTAAAAGTAGCTAACTATATGTAGTTAAGTTACATGTAATCATAACTACATGTAGTTAACTACTTTTAATCAAACTACATTAAGTAGTTGTTAGTTTGATTGCTGCAATCGAGTAGTTATAACTACTGATTATTTAAGTTTTACGAATTTATATTTTGCAATGAAATTAACATGTAATGAGTAGTAGGTAATTTAAATATGTTTTAGAATAAGGCTGCATAAAAAAAACAGTTTATTGCACATACCTATGTTTATTTTTATGAATAATCAAATGCAAGGATTAAAGTCGTAGATATTATGTGAATTTTTCACTGCAACACTCGAAAAATACTGAAAAAAAAAACAAATTGAAACTTTCGGCATTTTCAACGCTACATCATTTTAAATGTAGTTATAAAAAGTAATCAAGTAATCGTGATTGCAACTACAATTTGTAGTTAGTAGTTAAAATTTCTAACTACATTTTTCGATTACTTTATGTAGTTAGTAGTTATGATTGCTAACTACTTTTTGTAGTCGTAGTTAGTAATCAGTAGTTAGATTACATTTTGCCCAACACTGCTACGGATAAATGTAATTAACCATAGTCACACTGGTGTGGTAGTTTAGTGTGACTAATTGACTATGGGTCGGTCATGGATACTTTTTGGTACTCTGTCTAATAAAACTATTTTCTAAATTCCAGTGCCTAGCCGCGGGCTCCTCGATAATGAATCGCGAGGAGGAATCAGCGGCCATGCGCCCTCTGGCAAAGGCGCTCACACGCAGCCTGGAGACCGTGCGCTCGTTGCTGCGGGAGCAGTGCCTCCGACCTCGAGGCATGGCGCTGTCGCAGCACGATGATATGCTGCATGAGAGCCTCAGGATATTTGACAGGTGAGAAGATAACCTAACCTCCCTCCTTCCCTGCCTTTTACTCCTTTTCTTCGCTAGCCATTTTTTTTTTGTGTGCTGTTCTTATAAGCTTGGCTGTTAGAAACTTCAGTAGATGAAAAGAAATATAACCAAGGTAGTGCATCCTTACCTAACCCATTTTTTCCACCTGCTGAAAATCTCCCACCTGGACATGAGTTGCCGTGGCTGACCTGGAAGTCTTTAACCTTTTGAGCGCCACATATAGACGACAAGCCGAACAAGCAAAAAAGTGCCTTAAAAGTATGTCGACGTAAGGTACTTTTTGGCCTGTCGTATTACTTTACTGTGGCGGTTAAAAGGTTAGACAGACTCCGGACCCACGTTGGTCGCAGCAAAGAAAACCTGCTGAGGTGGAAATACAATAAATGACTTTGCACTGGAGTGTAAATGTGGTGCCGTTCCTCAAACAATGGGGCACTTAATATCGTGCCCTGCGTGTCCTGCTGGTTGTTCACTACAGGAACTGATGGACGCTACCGAAAGCACCAAACTAGTAGCCCAATTCTGGGCCGACACGATCTAGATTGCCATCGACACGCCAAGAAGAACATCAAACCTCCATCCTCCCCGCCTTCCGGTCCCTGTCAAGTTTACCCCAGCCGACGAAATATTGTCGCAGCCTTGATAACTTGCTCTAGCCAAATTCTTGCTCTAAATAATCTGAACATATTCTTGCTATGATTACAGGTTGTTCGCAGAGTTCGAGCTATGCTACGTGAGCGCTATGGTGAACGTGAAGACGCCGCACGAGTTTGAAGCTCAACAACTCATCTGCGTGTTATTCTCTGGGAGCCTGAAACGGGCGCTCATGCAGAACTTACTCACACAGGAACAGGTTGGTTATCTTTTTAACGTTAAAATACCCGTTTGTTAAGCCCTGCCAGACAGACAATAATATCCGTGGTGCTAGGCAACTGGGCTTATCCCATTTGTATACGTCCCTGTGTGCCTTTTGACCTTGTTCTGTTTCGTCTCCTGCTGATATGGGAAGTGGAAATTATATTATTTCCTATTCCCCCGCTACTCTTTTCTGACTAATTTCGTTGCGGGATCCAAGACAGTTGAATCGTTTCTCTGGGACTTCGTCGAGCTTCATTTTCTCGGCGCTTTTCTTGTGGTCGCCACTGTTGATTATGGCTTACAGGAGTTACAGTGGTTTGGTAATAGTGTGGCGGGCTTGCCCCATAAAAAGAAAAAAAAAAGAGATGCAATGGCGAAGTTGGTATACAGTAAGGTATATTCTATTTATCTATGTATGTGTGCAAGAACACTTTGCACTTTGCCATCCTGACATGAAAAGTATTCACTCAACAGAGTGGCTCACTTGATTACATTGCATTTGGTGTACTTGCTCACTGACACTTTTGGTTCCCTTTTCCAAGACTTCATCTTAGTCAAGCCAAAATAATAAAAAAGGGTTAAAATCTATAGATGATGAGCTATTCTCGAACCTTCTAAACAAATTGTTCGTTTAATTTCAGGTGGACTCGTACGACCCGGCGCTAATGTTCGCGGTGCCGCGGCTGGCTATAGTCAGCGGATTGCTGATATACTCCAGCGGACCACTCAGCATTGACAAAACGCCTGGTAACGTACACTTATTATTTCGTTCTTGTCTTCATTTTTTTATTGAGATTACTCGACTTGATACGAAACTTATCCGAGACCTTTTAGCCCTAGCAAGCGATCTAAACGAAACGTAGATTCGAACGATTTTTGTTTTACTTTTTTTTTGCTAAGTTGGTCTATTCTTGAGGGGTCGCCTGATGGGAAACGATGGGTCTATGATGGAACGAGCGTGCCCAGAAGATGCCTTGCTTTGAAAGCTGACGGGTTCAATGTGGGAGGGAACAGAAGGAAAGAGTTTCACACTTGTATCATCTATAAATATAAAAGGCAAAGCTGACTGACTGAGGATCAACGCACAGGCCAAACTTAGGGCTACAAACTTAAAATTCGCACAAGTATTCCTTTTATGTAGGATTTATCAAAATTCAACCACCAAGGAGATGAAACAGGTGATAGTTTGTATGTAAAATCGTCATTTTTAATTTACATCAGCTAGTTATTAATATTCTGTCTTCCTCTCTTTACAGAGGAGATGTCGGACATGTTCCGTCCATTCCGCACGTTGCTGCACAAGATCCGGTCCCTCCTGTGGACCCTGGACCGGCGCGAGCTGATGGCTCTCGAGCGGCTCCTGTGCACCAATGAGGACATCTCCAACCTCACGAGACACCTGCCTGCTGGTGAGTTAATTATTCAATGTAGCAGAGATACGCGAAATAAGCCGCATCTGTACATTCGACCAAGCTAATAAGTATACAACCAGGTAACTTGTATTTACTTTTAAGATTATACAGATACATTTAGAGACTGATGTCAAACGATACAGCGTTTGACATCAGTGAGCTTAATGCGAAACACTATAAAAACAAAATTGCAATCAATATTTTCAGTGTTCTTGGATTATAAAAAACTCTACCTGTATACTTATTAGCTTGTTCGAATGTACTTAATATTATAATGCTGATGAGTTTGGTTGAACGCGATAATCTCAGGAACTACTCGTTGGAATTGAAAAATTCTTTTTGTGTTGGATAGCTCATTTTATTGTAAAAAAGACTTGGAAAGTTTATAGTAGTAGTTTTACCGCCCAGCAGTGGGAAAGAGTCACAGAGTAGGGTAAAGACAAAAAAAGTTCATTAATCGAGGATCTTTAGAGTATATACCACGGACGAAGTCGCGGGCACACCATCACCTGCTAGGTCTACTTGCCCCCGTAGCATGACGATTCTATCTCTATTCTACCAAGACTATACAAAGATTTTTCCATACAATTTGACATGAAACCTTGCTACAATCTGTCATTTTGTCGATTCTTCCGTCGACAAAACTCGTTTCTTCAATGGTCATGCTAAACCGGCAGGACGCCTGGTTCTGTTCTTCCAAACCCAATCTATGGCTGCTTTGGCCTAATTAATTCAAACTTTAGGCAACTAATAAAGTTATTGTAACGTAACCGTCAGTATTTATAAGAAACTTGATTTAATTTTCAGACACGAATGAATCGCCAAACGACTGGTCGTGTCCGTACCCTGATCTGGGAGAGTTTGTGTCGAGGTTTTATGCGGACCATGCTAACTGCCGGGATTTATATTTGACTCAAAGGTACGTGAATAACTTGTCTAACTGCCGCACTCTGAGACGTTTAATGATTACTTAAGCTGTCACTTAGTAAAGATTTTGACACTTTAGTGAAGGTTTTGTATGCCAAATCTATATAAATAAAGAGAGAAGTCCTGACTGACTAACTCATCAACGCCCAGCCCAAACCCTTGGACCCAGAAAGCTGAAATTTTGCACAGATGTTTCTTTTATAATGTAGACAAGGAATAAGGAAAGATTTTTTGAAATTCAACCCCTAAGGGAGTTAAATAGGGGATGAAAGTTTGTATGGAAAATCGTCATTTTCACGCGGGCGAAGCCGCTGGCAAAAGCTAGTCTTTACTAAAGTGACGGCTTAAGTAATCATTAAATATCACTGAGTACGGCAATTAGAGGTCTTTCAAGTGTTTAATATTGAATACAATGAACTGTTTGGGCTGTATTCTACTACAATGATCATTATTGATCATGTTAAAATGATAGATCCAATCGAACATTTTGTATTGATTTAGAATATAAACCGATTATTCAGTTGCATTAACTTTTAATGGCAACTTGAATAATAATAAAATACTTTAATAAAGATAAAAATATTTTAAAATTTAAACAATGTGTGAAAAAATAGATGAGATAAATACTTTCATCTTTGTTTGCAGATGATTCTATCATATCCTATGATCTAGTTAGATAAACTTAACTTTGTCACTAACACATACCTCGAAGTAACTTGTCTTTCCTCTGTTCCACAGTTCAACAGAACCAGTAATAAGTGACGGCGACTACCTTCCTGACAACATCGAAGTGATGACGCCAATCATCGACGGACTGCGCCGACTGTCCGAAGGAACCGTCGACACGGAAGCACACGACTCCGAGCACGACACCATCAGGACAACCTCGCGACACTACTCCACCGACACAGCCAGCACTGACACATTCCAGACCAATGACAGCAGAGAATACATAGAAAGAGCTAGAAAAACAAGCAAAACTGAGAGCACAGACCTGTCCTCTCTAAGGAACTTGTCAACTAACGGTCTCATGATGTTCGACCCGCTCGTCATCAACGCCGTCTCAGCGTCCACTAGTGACGGCAATCGACAGATTCCTGACCATGATCTTGTGACGTCACTCAACGAACAAGTTACGGAAATTGCCGATCGTCTTTCGTCTATCGCAGCCAGTGATGTCGACATCTTAGAACATCAAATACACTCGTTCTCAACGAACGATGTACCCACATTGATATCGACAGAGGACTCGGAAGCTTACGGGTTTTCAGGGCCCAGGAACGAACAGTTAAGCTGTTTGCCATCTACAAGTCACGGGTATCTGATACCCAACGCGATTAGTCACGATCCAGCTGTTCTTTCCTCTCTGTCACACAATAATTCTGCAGTCTTCAACCAAGAAGACGACTCAGGAAGTGACATCAACAGTGCAATGCTCAACTCTGATCTCCCGCTCATTATCCCTGATAATATAGACGCGGACATAGTGAACACTAATATATCAATAGCCAACGCTAATCTTAGCTCGTTGCTTCTAACCAATGAGGAATACACTCATTTAGAAGAAGAAACAGCAGACGGTGATAACACGAGTTTCCATTCGGCGAAAATGACGCTAGACAGAGAGGATGAGAGAGTTAAGTTTATGTTAGGTTATGAAAGCGAACACGAATCCCCAGTCGACTCGGGCGTCAGTACTGAAAACACTAGCTTAGATAGATCGCCCGACACCGACCAGAGCAAAGAGATCAAAGATATCAGAGACAATCACTTCATGCAACAAAACAGGGTACTAAAGAGTCCGGATGCAGAAACAGACGATGATAAACACACCAAAAACACTCTAGAAAGTTCCTTTTCTGATGTAAATAATGACGTTACTGTAAATATTAATTACGTTGAAGACGATAGTAATAAGAACGAGGCGGGCTCGTCCTCCGTTATGGATAAGGTTATAAATAGGTTAAGTTCAGACGAGGAAGGATTGAATGAAGCGACGAATGTAAATAGTGAAGCGAGGCGAGTATTGCAAGATTGGGGAGCGAACGCTGGCGACGAAGAGTATAGAACTATCGACGAAGTTATCACTGAGTTGA
Source organism: Diarsia mendica (assembly GCA_949316265.1). Lineage (NCBI taxonomy): Eukaryota > Metazoa > Arthropoda > Insecta > Lepidoptera > Noctuidae > Diarsia > Diarsia mendica. The sequence goes on from OX438909.1 coordinate 10,110,116, forward strand.
GAAGGCACAGGGAAGCCGATAAGAAGATTAGTTCGTTAGTTGACGAAGACAATAATGTTAGTTCTAACGCGGACGTGGGCCCGTCGCAGTCGCGGCCGAAAAGAGAGAAAATCAGAAAGAGTAATACGAAGAGTAAAAAGAAGAAGAATAAGATCTGGTCTCCGGGTATGGTGATACTGGATAACCGGTCGACGCAGAACCAGAGTAGTCCGTTGAGATTGAATTTGGATCATTTTGTTGATGAGAGGTGAGTTCCATTTTTAATTTTTTTTAACTTCCTACTCCTCCGCTATTCTTTTCTGATTAATTTCGTTGCGGGATCCAAGACAGTTAAATCGTTTCTCTGGGGCTTCGTCGAGCTTCATTGTCTCGGCGCTTTTCTTGTGGTCGCCACTGTTGATTCTGGCTAACAGGAGTTACAATGGTTTGGGAATAGTGTGGCGGGCTTGTCCTATGTCCTAGTGTACATAATAGTGCTATGTACCTAACCCAGGTGGTGAGTGCTAGCATGCGCGTGCGACGTGCTACTGTCGGTCGGGCGGCCGCCATTGTGTCTCACTGCTCTGGGTAGCTCGTCTCCCACCGGGGGGTGCGGTGGCGGTGGTCGGGGCGGTAGGGGCATGTTCGTTAGCCGCGCGTGCTGGCATGGTGGGCTAGGCGATATGAGCCAATCTATAGACACCAGTGTACATGTACCAATACTCGAGCTGTAGAAGTACAGATCAGTTAATTATGTAATTCTCTTTTAAATTTTAATACAATCTGGGCAGCTCAATTATGTGTGCATCTGGGCACGGCGTACGTCTGTGTGAGCAGAAAGTACAGTCACGAGCAGTAATATGTGAGCACTTTTCAGAGTATAAACGCGAATTTCTCGTAAAACAATAACAATTGCAAGTTTGAGATATGACCTAATTTATGTAATAAGGGTTTCAAAAGCTTATTTTCTTTACGTGACATTTAAATGAAATCAATACAGTAGGCGAAAATGACTTTGGACGTTTCTAAGTGTGTGCATGCTGGTGCTGGTGATTGTACACAAAAAATACAAAGCGATGTACTTACCCCTTGGATATTATAACAAAACTGTGTGATCCTTTAATTAGCTTTATGATGGGATATTCAATGTTTATTTGATGTTATTTTGATTTAAGAGCTGTATTCACGAGAACACTGCCGACAAACTGTCCTGCAGTTTGGCAGAAAATTTGTATGATACCTACTAATGTAACTTTTGATGCAAATAAATAATAAATTTAAAAAAAGATTTAACTTGCAGTTTTAAATGTTTTGTTAAAATCTTGCAACTGAAATTTAAAACAGTTATCTCAACTGAGAACTGAAATTTTGCAAACAAGTTTAGTTTGGATGACAATGTATGGCTACATAAGCTTTTAGTTCCCCAATAATTCTCCGTTGAAATGTCTGTATATTTGGTTTCAGTGGTACGTCATGCGGTGCATCAGAATGCGCAGACGACGAACAAATAGCGCTCGCGTTACAAGCGCAGGAGTTGCAAGCGAGACAACATGCGCGCGGCAAGTTCAAGTACGTACGCTTTTTGATATTTGTATGCTGTTACCTACCATTCTGAGAGGTTCCTGGCTAATTTGTAACACCCGCATTCATTTCAAGTAGTTCAGTTACGGGCACGTTAAAAAAAACGAAACGAAAAACGAGGATCTCAATTCGTCGGAATCTTTCTTTAAAATGTTCACCGATTACTCGACGCTTGAACCGATTTGGAACATTCTTTTTTTGTTTAAAAGTTTATACTTCCCAGGATTCTTTCAAACCCGAAATCGGTCGTTCGGTTTTTGAAAAATCAACAAAAATCTAAAAATTGTAGGGGAAAACCACATTTGTATTGGTTTCAATGTAAAGAAAATATTTGTGTAAGATATATTATAACAACTAAAACTAGAAAAATAAAAATACTTTAACAAAGGAAAAACCGACACCGAAAACACACACGGCCTTATTAATAAAAAAAAGTTAAGCCTGCTTAAACCAGTGGCGTGCAGTGGTCCGCCACGGTGGGTAGGCCACGAAATATTGACAGCAAAAAAAAATTGTCACATTTATAACATTTGAAAATAAGCCTGTAAAAGTTATACCTAAATACAATTCAAAAACTCACCACATTATTCAAGGTTCAACTCATGATTTTTTTATCGATGCAAACAGAAGAAAGATTCGGCCACCTCAAAAAAACTCATCCAAGTGAGTGGGTGATAGGTAGTTACAAAAGTACAAAACACGTCACTTGCAAGATAATATCCGAAGCGGCCTTCACACATCTACCTTTAGATATTAGATACCTACAACTTGCACGTTATCATTACTTATACGATAATTGAGAAAACTTATTACCTTTAAGTGCCTTTAACATCTAGCAAACACACATTATTAGCACAAACTTCACAAGTAAATTACCTACCATTGTTATTATTTGTTATGGGAATAAACAAATAATACACAACAAAACTAATATTTACACTACTGTTATTAATGGTATTTATTAACTGACACTATCTGTACGTTTTTGGTTTCAAAACAAATCGCGCTCAGCTTGTCACAACAATGAAAAAATAATGGCTTCCATAGACGTAAAATATAATTTCTAATTTGCCGATAGAAAAATACTACCAAATAAAATTGCATCATTTTCATATCGAGTTTGTTCACAACAGCGGTCAACAAAATTTTGCAGGATTATAGGTACGAAATCAATCAATGAAATGTGTTGTCAGTGCTGCACTCTATCTGTGGACGGAAGAGCGAAGACCGCAAACGCGCGAAATTCAAATTTCTTAATTTCCTTACATTTTTGCAATTTGCAGGCCAGTGCTAGGTTGTATGTTGATTAATAAAATATGATTCGCGGCTGTAAGACGTATGTAGTCAGTATTCAAGCTAGCACTGGCCTGCAAATTGCAAAAAACTTAAAAAAAAAAACAAATTTGAACTTCGCGCCGGAGTTCGCGGGCTGAAGATGGCACGCATGACGCATCCAATCGTAGCCTTGTGTTGTTGCAGCCAATCACAGGCCAGCTCCACCCGCAGGAGTTGACATGCATGTGTGCGGTTCATATACACGAAAATATGCACCGATCATTCACTGATGTGACGCTGTGTGCGTAAAATTATGAATGGGTTTTAGGCTAATCGAATGCTAGCCTAAGCAAGCCTGTAAATATAAGATTCGTACGCGAAAAATTGCTCTAAGTATTTTAACAGGAGTTTGAACTTTTTTATTATTATTTTGTACATGGTGTTATTTTATTACAATATGGTTAATTAGTTATAAGAAATGCTCAGTTGGTAAGGTAGGCTAAGCCTAAGAGCCTTAATAGAGCGCACGCCACTGGCTTAAACTTACGCTTAGTTTATCTCGCATGCCGTCTCACTTCAAAAATATTCAAAAGAAAGGGACGGCATGCGAGATAAACCAAGCGTAAGTTTAAGCAGGCTTAACTTTTTTTTATTAATAAGGGGGAAAAAGTCAAAATAAAGTGCAGAAGAAAAATCAACTTCTGAAGTCGGTGGCAAATAAAAAACGAAAGTCACTTTTTGTGTTATAAGAGTAAACAAGCCAACGGCACGAACTAGTTGGTGGGCGGGGCTAAAATGCATGCTATTTCACCCGACATCACGAGCGAAATGCATAGAGCGAAAGAGACACAACTAAAACGGGCGCGCGATTGTTTCTATAGCAGACCTTTGGTATATTTGGTTTCATGAAAAATCTATTGAATGTATCTGTTCAAAATCAAATTATTTAATTTTTTTAACAACTAATCTATGTCCGTATGGTTTCAGTTTTTTCTTTTTCATACTATATACGTTACTTATTTACGCCCAAAGATGAGTTAAAATTAGTGCTAAAATATGAAAGTTTTGACGTTCATAACTTCCAAATCAATATTTTTTTTCCAATTCTGCTTCCATACAGACCTAGATAATGATAAGACCAGTTGATACAATTTTTAATTTTGAACCTACACCGTCAAACAGAGGAGTAATCACCTTCGTAAGTTTGTATGGAAGAATGACTGGCTTGTTCAACCTTAAAGTCTGTTTTATTTTCGTATAGGTTTAAATTGTAGTTAGGGGGCGGCGTAGTAAACTCGCCTAGAGGGCGCTAGTAGTACCAAAACCGGCGCTGAAGCTGAGCCAAGCAGAGCTTTTAGCCGCCCAAGCACTTTACCTTATAAATGCAAATAATGATTAATTATAAATCGTTTTAGATCAAGCGAAGACCTAATCCACCGCCTATTCGTCTGCATAGCGGGCGTAGCAGATCAGCTACAAACAAACTTCGCAGCGGATCTCAGAAACATCCTCAAGTCCGTATTCCTTATGAATCAGTCGCCCGACCCGCCGGAACCGGAAGAGGATAAACCGCCCGCCATCGAGTATGAGGCCACTGAAGATCAGGTTATACAGAACGGTAAGTTGTTGATTCACTTTAATTATTGTCTATACTCCATTTGATAGAAGATTAGAATGTTTTTACAGTCCGTTCAACCGATTGTGAACTCTATTACGTTGACAGCAAGACAAAATGCAGCTGCAGTAAATATGCGGTATTGTAACATTCTTTTTGCTTTTAATGCCATCCTTATGCCTACGGTATAGAAGTCAAAATCGGTTGAACGGACTGTAAAAACGATCAACTTAAAATTCTAATCTTATAGCAAATGGAGTATAGTTTTATCTTGCAAAAATAAGTCATCATCATCATCATTCTCTTGTAGTGGGAGAGCCGGCTGCAAAAATACCTACCTCATCAGGTACCCCAATAGGCTATCTTTAGATCGTTAACCGACACTTAAACACGTAAAAAAAATCAGGTCTGCCAGTGCCGATCCTGCCGGGTTATGGAAAAAAATCATATTTTTTGTCGTATTTTTTTGGTGAAAATTACGTCACAAGGTACCCGAATTAAAGTACTGGCAACAGTTAACCATTGATTAATTACGTAAAAAAAAGTAGGTCTGCCATTGCGCACTCTACCGGAAGTGCTTGGCAGACCTCTAAAATATGGCCCCTCCAGCACCATGAACCTACCTCATCGAGTACCCTGATGGAACCTACGCCAAATAATAGCCAAGATGCCCTCGATAGAGGATCAAAAGGTCTGCCAGGTCTAATCTTGCCGGAACTTAGTGTTCAAAGCATTTGAAGTTGGTACGGTAGGTAGGCAGCATTATTTCATACAAAGAAGAAGGGGCGAAATGTCCCTTGTAACACTTTCTCCTATATATCAAATGAAAGAGCGTAAAAAATAGATCATTTTATTCTAAAACAGTAAATGTGTGAATAATAGGGGAAAAAAGTTATTCACCGATAAAGAGAGAAAATATTTTTTTTATTTTTTTTTCATCGGACCTACTTGAGTGGGGTGTCTATTGATAGGTCTTTTAAAATGACACTGATGTTTCTAAAATCATTTTTCTCAAAGTCAATCGTTTGAAAGAGAGACAGTTTCAAAGTGCTAAAATGTGTCCCCACCCCCTCTAACTTTTAAACTAAGAGAGTGAAAACTCTAAAAATAATATATGCTTTAGATCGCAATGAAAACTTATAACCAAGATTAGTTTGAACGAGATATAGTAAGCCGTTTTTGAGATATAGCACATTTAAAAAACCGCAAATATAACTTTGTCATTCATACAATTACTATGAAAAACAAACTTATCACAAAATGTGTATTTCTGTTGCCGCTTTAACAAAAAATAATACAAATTAAAGGTGGCTCCTACGATGGTACGGAACCCTTCATGTGCGAGTCCGACTCATACTTGGGCAGTATTTTTTTCCAATTTTTTTTTCCATTTATTCACACGTTTACTGTGTGAGTGAATAAGTGATTTATTTTTGCCCAATTTTTCACACGTTTACTGTGTGAATAATTGGAGAGAAAAGTTATTCACCTATAAAGAAATTAATTTTTTAGACTCATATAGTATTCGCACTTTTTACGATGACATCGTCCGAATTTCTCATCATCATTATTTCAGCCGAAAGACGACGACCCGCCCCGCCCTTTGCACGGGTGCAATGTGCTGAATATAAACCTTCCTCTTGAATTACTCTGTCTATTTCTAAAAACTTCATTGAAATCTATTGGGTAGTTTACAAGATCTAAACGCAGAAACGCGTTCCATATGGTGTCGGACGTAAAGAATAGCACCATCCCATATCTACCCGTGAGTGTCGCAAGAGGCGACTAAGGGACGTACCAGAGAATGGGCAGCAGCATTCTACTTAACTGTGCTTTGTTATGACCTTACTACGCTTGCCAACCCGTCTGCCAAGCGTGGCGATTATGGCAAACCTCCCAAAATGAAAATGAGCGCACAAAAATGGCCCCTAGTACCCGGCAGCCCGTCTACCCTCGACTACGGTAGCGGTCGAGGCAGCGGCGTGGCAAGGGAGCAGGTCCGGCTACCCCAAAACATACCGACGACTTGACCTGGCAACATACAATACGCGTTCACTCCGGACTTACGAGATGATAACGGAACTCGAAGGGGAATTGAGCAGGCTGCGATGGAGTATTGTGGAATTATTTGAGGTCCGAAGAGAGGGGGAGGACACGATAATCCTGAAATCCGCCTCTACTTCCGAGAGGGTTACCGGCAGTCCCAGGATGGTGTTGGGATTATCGTCCACAAGTCCCTCATGAATAACGTGGTGAAGATCGAGAGTGTGTCGACCAGGGTGGTGTACCTTATACTCAGAATATCCTCAAGATTTGTGTTGAAGGTCATACAGGTCTACGCGCCGACCTCGGGACACCACGCCGACGATGAAGGGGAGACCATGCATGAGGATATTTATAAAACCACACACTGCTCGCAGAACGAATGACGGATGGGGCCGAAAGTTCTGGAGTGGCGACCGCGAACTGGAAGACGTTGCGTTGGAAGGCCTCCCACTAGGTGGACCGATGACCTGGTGAAGGTTACGGGGATCCGTTGGATGCGAGATGCACGGGACCGGTCAATGTGGCGACACTTGGGGGAGACCTATGTCCAGCAGTGGACGTCTTTCGGCTAAAATAATCATCATCATCAGCCTATTATGTTCCCACTGCAGGGGCTCAGGCCTCCTCTCTGGGAGAGGGATGGGCTATAATCCACCACGCGTGCCCAGTGCGGGATGGTAGATGTCACAGGTCTTCGAATTTTTTGGTTCTATCTAAGATATTTAGTTTCCTCGCGATATTTTCCTTCACCGTTTTGAGAGCAGTGGTGTTGAAATAAATTACACAAAGTAATGTGCCTGCCTGGGTTCGAGCCCCACGACTTACTGTTCGTAAGTTGGGGCAGCCACTGGGCTACCACAGCTCTGATGAAATAATGATGATTAGAAATCACACAGAAACACATCGCCGCCATTTTCAAAACTTCGTTGGCCCTGCTCGTGCTTGTGACGATGTCATCGTTTCTACGATATACGAGTACGAATACTTTTTGAGTGTATTGCTCATAAACACACAATGCTTCGCAATGACAGAGTGGATTAAGAGTCATTTTCTATTTCTTTTAAATGTCCTGTTTCTACGCTTAGATCTTTAAGACATGGTAACGGATTTTAATGCAGTTTTCAGCAATAGACAAAAGTGATTCAAGGGGAAGTTTTATATTCCGCACATTGCACCTTTGGAAAGCCGGGGCGGGTCACTACTAAAAAATACAATAAAAAAATCATTTCTTTATAGGTGAATAATTTTTATCTCCAATTATTCACACAGTAAACGTGAATAATTGGAGATAAAAACAAATTGGATTAAAAAAAAAAACTGGCCAAGTGTGAGTCGGAATCGCACATGAAGGGTTCCGTACCATCGTAGGAGCCACCTTTAATTTGTATTATTTTTTGTTAAAGCGGCAACAGAAATACACATTTTGTGATAAGTTTGTTTTTCATAGTAATTGTATGAATGACAAAGTTATATTTGCGGTTTTTTAAATGTGCTATATCTCAAAAACGGCTAACTTTATCTCGTTCAAACTAATCTTGGTTGTAATTTTTCATTGCGATCTACTGCATATATTTTTTTTAGAGTTTTCACTCTCTTAGTTTAAAAGTTAGAGGGGGTGGGGACACATTTTAGCACTTTCAAACTGTCTATCTTTCAAACGATTGACTTTGAGAAAAAATGATCTTAGAAACATCACAGTCATTTTAAAAGACCTATCAATAGACACCTCACTTGACCTCACTCAAGTATGTCCGATGAAAAAAAAATAAAAAAAATATTTTCTCTCTTTATCGGTGAATAACTTTTTTCCCCTATTATTCACACATTTACTGTTTTAGAATAAAATGATCTATTTTTTACGCTCTTTCATTTGATATATAGGAGAAAGTGTTACAAGGGACATTTCGCCCCTTCTTCTTTGCATGAAATAATGCTGCCTACTTACCATACCAACTTCAAATGCTTTGAACACTAAGTTCCGGCAAGATTAGACCTGGCAGACCTTTTGATCCTCTATCGAGGGCATCTTGGCTATTATTTGGCGTAGGTTCCATCAGGGTACTCGATGAGGTAGGTTCATGGTGCTGGAGGGGCCATATTTTAGAGGTCTGCCAAGTACTTCCGGCAGAGTGCGCAATGGCAGACCTACTTTTTTTTACGTAATTAATCAATGGTTAACTGTTGCCAGCACTTTAATTCGGGTACCTTGTGACGTAATTTTCACCAAAAAAATACGACAAAAAATATGAATTTTTTCCATGACCCGGCAGGATCGGCACTGGCAGACCTGATTTTTTTTACGTGTTTAAGTGTCGGTTAACGATCTAAAGATAGCCTATTGGGGTACCTGATGAGGTAGGTATTTTTGCAGCCGGCTCTCCCTCTATTGCCCTTATCCATTTAAAATTTAAATTCATTGGCGTCGGCGCAGCATGTCTATTTCTTTCATAGTTCTCTGTCCCTCGTCATCTTATGAGACACCTCTTGCAAAAATAAATAACGGACAAAAATATAATATAAATCGCTGAAAAAGTCAACAAAAAAAGAAAAAATTAGTAATTTTATTTTTCAGCCTTTTTAGTTCAGGTATGACAAGTTCTTGTCAAGTATTGATTGTCCATTGTTACTAAAAGTTACTACCACATAGACAAAACAGAATAAATATGTAATAGAAGAGATAACTATAGTCTGCGCCAGATAACCTGAGAATAAAGGTCGCTGACACCCGTCTACCAATGTATTCCAATATTTCCAAACGATACGAATAAATAAGGGGAGGGGGAGGCCTTTGCTCAGGAGTGGGACAATACGGACTAAATAAAAAAAAATGTACAGGAAGTGTCGCTAACACGAGCAAAATAAACTTATCGCCGTACGCCCCGTCTTTGACACGTTCACCGGGCATTTGGATGCAATAGGTACATCATTTCAAAATTGCTCACAGGTTGTGCACACCTGACTCGCTCTGACGTCACAGACAGCGCAGAGTATGAGAAAGATCCCAAAAAAAAACGGAAAAAAACGGGTTGCTCTCCGGCAGAAGTCAAAACTTGAACATTAACGTTGTGCATTTTTAAATATTTTGAAATGGTTAAGGAATCATTTCGCACGAATTGCTTTATTTATCAGTACAATATTCATTTATTGCGCTATTATACACAAACATGACAATTTACATTACATTTATTTAACACTTCAGAACTATTACCATTATTTTAAATTAAAAAGTTTATCTCAGAAAAATAAACTTGACATTTCATTTTATTGACATTTGACACACATCATCACACATTCGCGCAAGCGCCCTGTGCCGTCTTACGATCAGGTCACGTGTCCTCCAAACACGAGGTTTAACAGTTTTTACCCATCTCAAAAAGTGCACAACACCGCTAAAGAAGTTTTCATTTCAAAAATTGAGTTTATAGAAACGGTCGATGCACATAATTATGGCGGAGCGCAGAGCATTTTTCACTGTCAAACTATTATCGACTTTGTCCTCATTGAAATAATATCTAAAATATATTAACACGACAATTCATTCCTGAAGCGCATCGAAGCGACCACATGCGAAAGATAGCGCGCAGGATCGCGACTGCGCGCTACTCCGCGCACATCCGCTTCGGGTCACCGAGACACCGAGCTCGCAATGTGACACTCGCGAGGAGACTCGCGCATCCGCGTGCATTCTCGATTAGAAATTCGCCTAATTATGTGTCACGCGTTTAGAAAATTTCGCAGGCATGCTCTGAGCTGCGCTCTGCCATATTTGCGCCGGCCCTTACACCTTTTCTCAACCCTCCAGAAACGAAAACAGTCTCCCTCACACTAGCAATACGCTTTGCAGGCAGCTCATTCGACAGCGTGTATTCGGCAGAGGAAGTGTACGCGGACAGTACTTCGGACTCCACGTCGGACGGTAGCGCCCGAGTAGCGAGACGTAACACCGTCAACGCCAGCACTGAGCCCGCGCCCGCTGAGCGCCGCAAGTCGCACGACGCGCCCGGGACCTTGCAGGCGTCTGTGTCTACTGGGGACCTCACTTATAGGTATGTTGTACTATGTGTAACACCGTCAACGCCAGCACTGAGCCCGCGCCCGCTGAGCGCCGCAAGTCGCACGACGCGCCCGGGACCTTGCAGGCGTCTGTGTCTACTGGGGACCTCACTTATAGGTATGTTGTACTATGTGTAACACCGTCAACGCCAGCACTGAGCCCGCGCCCGCTGAGCGCCGCAAGTCGCACGACGCGCCCGGGACCTTGCAGGCGTCTGTGTCTACTGGGGACCTCACTTATAGGTATGTTGTACTATGTGTAACACCGTCAACGCCAGCACTGAGCCCGCGCCCGCTGAGCGCCGCAAGTCGCACGACGCGCCCGGGACCTTGCAGGCGTCTGTGTCTACTGGGGACCTCACTTATAGGTATGTTGTACTATGTGTAACACCGTCAACGCCAGCACTGAGCCCGCGCCCGCTGAGCGCCGCAAGTCGCACGACGCGCCCGGGACCTTGCAGGCGTCTGTGTCTACTGGGGACCTCACTTATAGGTATGTTGTACTATGTGTAACACCGTCAACGCCAGCACTGAGCCCGCGCCCGCTGAGCGCCGCAAGTCGCACGACGCGCCCGGGACCTTGCAGGCGTCTGTGTCTACTGGGGACCTCACTTATAGGTATGTTGTACTATGTGTAACACCGTCAACGCCAGCACGGAGCCCGCGCCCGCTGAGCGCCGCAAGTCGCACGACGCGCCCGGGACCTTGCAGGCGTCTGTGTCTACTGGGGACCTCACTTATAGGTATGTTGTACTATGTGTAACACCGTCAACGCCAGCACTGAGCCCGCGCCCGCTGAGCGCCGCAAGTCGCACGACGCGCCCGGGACCTTGCAGGCGTCTGTGTCTACTGGGGACCTCACTTATAGGTATGTTGTACTATGTGTAACACCGTCAACGCCAGCACTGAGCCCGCGCCCGCTGAGCGCCGCAAGTCGCACGACGCGCCCGGGACCTTGCAGGCGTCTGTGTCTACTGGGGACCTCACTTATAGGTATGTTGTACTATGTGTAACACCGTCAACGCCAGCACTGAGCCCGCGCCCGCTGAGCGCCGCAAGTCGCACGACGCGCCCGGGACCTTGCAGGATAATGTTGTATGTACTATGTATAACACCGCTGCGATTCATCCCTCCTTATCACATGCCCATACCACGACAGTCGATTCCCTTTTAACTTTTCTGTACTTGGCGCAACTTTTAAACTTCCTCTTATATACTCGTTCCTTACTTAATCCATCCCCAATTATCTAAGTAATATAATGTGTATGTTTCCAGCAGCACAGTTCGCGCGCCAGAGCGCGGCCCGGAGCGTCTCCCGGAGTGGGTGCCCGACATCGCGGCGCCCGCGTGTATGCGTTGCGTGGCGCACTTCACGGCCTTCCGTCGCCGCCATCACTGCCGCAACTGTGGTGCGTATACACTAGCGATAATCGACCTTATGCACAATAGGGATGTTTCCTAACAAAAAAACTGTGTAGTCCGTCAAATATATTATCGAAAAATATTGGACACGTGATTTTGGTTTTTATATTTAATGAAAAATGACGAAAATAATACGCATCAAAGGTATTAGGGGCTTATGACGTCACTCGGCGGTAAAAATTTATTGAACTATGACGTCACACGAGTGTTTTTCGTTAATCTAACTGACGGGCTAAACATATTTTATTATTTTTTGTCAGGAAATATCCCTATAGCATAGCATAATCAGCCTATAATGTTACCACTGCTGGAACTCAGGCCTACTCTTTAAGAGAGGGAATTAGCCACACAGACTCAGTGTGGATTGGTGTTATGTCAATTGGTATTATGTTAATACAGCAAGCCTCTACGGTAAGCACCCTACTCAACACCCCATAATGAATAGTGTAGAGGTTATAACGCCAAGCCAAGCTTTTAGGTGTGAAACTACCGCAACTAACAGCACCAATAATCTTTCCAGGCAAAGTATTCTGCGCCTCCTGCAGCTCTAACTCCATCCCTCTCCCACGTTACGGACAGTTGAAGCCCGTGCGTGTGTGCGACGAGTGCTTCCGATCCATCGCCACACACTGTCGCCGCGCTACACCGACGTCGCAGCAGACAAGGTGAGACTGTACGGGAGATTGTACGAACCGGTAAGGGGTACAAGCGTGAGATGTATGAGATTTACAATACAGTATCATCATCAGCCTATAATGTTCCCACTGCAGAGACCCAGAGTAACCGCGGCCTCGGCACAAGGGCGAAGGAACATGGGTGGTTTTTAGGCAGTAGAAGTCTGACACTCCCTACCGCTCTGCCCAGAGAGGGAGGAGTCATTTGATGATTTCTCACCCCTTTACTTGAACGCTGAATATAACGTTGCAAATCTAACTCGCGCTCAATGTCTATATGAGCATTTTTTCAATAGCAGCCCAAAGTTGTGATTTGGAACATGATCTTGATCAGAAAAAATGCACCTTAGTGGCTGTACTATACATACACTTTTGCCTTGTTGTGATATATTCGTGGAATTAGGCTTGATGGTATCCTGTAAAATAAAATAAATCTCGTACATTTAATGCTTATACGCTTTAGCGGCAGCAAGTAACTTTATTCGGAGCAGCAAGTGTTGCTATGTACAATAATCTTTTATTATAGTTTAGGCTAGGACTTGCTGTGTGTACCAATAATATAAGAGTGAAACAAACATTATAAGGCTTAAATAAATATTTGAACAAGAACACATGGTTGAGATACACGGTGACATTTAAGAATTTTGTATGAAACATCTTTGCTTTTTCAAAACTTTTAAATTTTATCAAATCTCTTGTCGAGTAATAAAATTGGCTGGTGTTACTTAGACTTGAGATTTGATATTCAATAAAACTATTTTTCCAATATTATCAGAGGAATAAAAATTGCTGTTTGACAGCTATGTATAAAAAAAACATGTCATTCTGTCATATTTTTTATTCGGACAAGTTTTTTGATTTAAAAAATCTAATGTATGGATTTTCAGAAAGTGTGATAGATATTGTAAAGGCGTTCTAATGTGTTGTCTCACTCCCACCCTTCCATAGTTACGCATGCAGCGAGTCTTAGAACTTACTATTGTAACAACTTATCACAATACTTATTTTTGGTGTTAACTTCCGTCTACGATATGACTAGTATGTATGTACCCGATATTGGGTATTATGTGAGAACGTTTAAGAGTGATTTTGCTCTGAAGCGGACGCTATAAAAGACAAAAGTGGAAACGTGCAGGTTGAAGTTGACCAATCACATTGCTTGAAATTCACGTCACGTCTGTCTTCTTGTTTGTGATTGGTCGATTTTTGCACGACTCTGCTTCAGTGGAAACGCATACTAAACCGCGCTTTGTGGTCTTAGAGCGAATCTAAAGCAATAGAGCTGAATGCGATTAGCATTGCTAAACGGTGTTCAATCTGTCAGTGTATTCCATAACAGTTTTGACAGTTCTTGAACGTGGTTAAATGTGCTGATCGCGTTCACTTTCTTCGGTGGAACTTGCCCTTAGTGTTTTATTATCCGGGATGCAATTCTTCCAATAAGTCAGTCCAAGACAAAGTTAACACCAGAAACCTCTATACTCTAACATATAAAGGTGATTTTCCCTCGTCTGATTTGTTTTATACTTATAGGAAATAATTTATCAGACAAAATGTGTTTAATGTGTTCGAAATATATTATGACATTAACATTCTCCCTGTTATATTAAAGTTTTAGTCCAATATAGTGTATTTTTACTATCATTCGTGTGATACTTGAAATGTTATTCCAAAATGCACTCTATTACTTTCATGCATGGTGAATATTTGAATCCATGTTGGTTTGAATAGTTTTGTTTTAATATCCATCCGATATTTGCCAAGTAAGCCATTTATTTCTTCTCTTTTTTTTGGATAAAAACAAAATCGAAATATAAATTAACTCTGGATTCAAATATTCGCTTTGTACATACCCCTAACTTGTTGATAGCGGTATTATATAAAAAATAAAAATATGTATAGTTGTGTTTCATATTGACTGATATAAAATTTTCGCGTAAGAAATTTCCATATTTTGTTAGGTAGCTCTCTAAATATTAATGTTGTTGCTACGTGTTTTTATTGTAACATGTTGTTATGCTTGCAGACGTAATTTTTTATTAATTTTTTTTTTTTATCTGTGTCGATAATTATAAAGCAATAATGTCATCGAAATATCTGTCTTCCATTCGCAAGTAAAAACAAATGTAGTGTGTCTATGAGTTTTGATGATGTTCGCCTTTGCCCAAAGGAGCTCAATGTACCATTTTGATCGAAGAAGAGTCTCTTAGTCGTCGTAAACAAACAAATCGCCTCAAATTCTGAATGCAATAAATCATTGTCTTCCTAACAACTCATACTTTTTAAGAAACTAGACCATCACAATCCGCCTCGTCCATGATATTATTTTAATTGTTAAATAAACATGGCATTTTAATACTATAATAATAAATAATTGTGTCATCATTATAAAATAACTGGCATCTGCAAGCATAACTTCGACGCCCCAAAATTAATAATGGAAACTGTTTTCTTCAGTAGTTAGGGACATTCGAAAAAGTATATTTTTAAGAATACTATTGTCTGATTGAATTTTTATTAGGTCATTACTTTATTGAGTATGGCGTAGTGTTGTGACAGAGATGCTAAAACTGACAGTCCTCTACCTTGTCTATGCCACGTCTTTGTCCCCACACTACGGTCTACGATCTTAATATTAATCCTAATCTACGACTTTAAATAAAAAATAAAACTTTAAAAAGATTCCATAATTTTTATATCCAACACTTTAGATTTTTAAGCATTCTTTTATTGTTAAGGTATAGCGTTGAATGTTTGTAAATTTTGTAAAGGTAATGAGTGTACCCCACATACCTATAGATTTTGTATATTGCAAATGGTGAACTATGATAGCTATTTTCAAAAGATGTTATAAATGATAGGGATATGATATTTTAACGTGTAAATAAATTTCGTTATTAGCTATCAATCGTTTTATTTTTTTATCATCTTGCTCTTCAACAAACCATTACGAAGAAACAACTATCATTTGTTTTTAAACGTTGCCCACACTTAGAATTTCTTCTGTATCGTGGGTGCGTTTACAAACATTTAAACTCACATACACAAACACCCAGACCCGGAACAACTATCTGTAGGCCATAATATTTGTTCCGTGCGGGGATCGAACCCGTGACACGCAGCGCAGCAGTCTAATCGCTTAGCCACTGCGCCAACCGTGCCGTCAAAACATGCACAAACGATAACCACGTAATCAGTATATCATTTTGAAAATAAAAACTTGCTGTTCCATAAATTTTGGCCGTGAAGGAAACTGCAACTTTTACACACATACATTTTTCATCAGAAATACAGTTCCAAATAATTCTCTTCTATCTTGTGTACTCAGAAGTACCCACTGACGTGATTCCCTCGTTGTCCAATAAGCAAACCATGCTTTTGCGATTACATTATCTCAATATTCGCTCATATCGGCTATCAATATGATAAGCGACCAATCTTCAGTAAATACTAAACCGTGGCACAAAACAGTCGACCACAAAATGCCGATAATCATACACAAAACTGACGTCAGTCCTCCGGCTCGAGCAACATTGATGCTCGTTGAAATACTAGGACTTGAGGTTGAAACCCGCGAAGTAAACCTGCCCACAAGACAACAGTACAGCCCCGAGTATTTGGAGAAGAACCTATTACATTCCGTACCATTGTTAGAAGACGATGGCCTAGTACTCTCCGACAGCCATGCTATCATCATGTATCTGGCATCTAAATATGGAGGACCACAACAGACTTTGTACCCTCAAGACGTGACAGCAAGAGCTATAGTCGATCAACGCTTATTCTTCGACGCATCAATACTATTTCCTAGATTGAGGACGGTTATTTACAGTCTTGTGAAGTTCAGAGCGCCGGGACTTACGAGTGAACAAGTTTCTGATATAGAAGAATGCTACGATGCTACTGAAAAGTATTTATCCAAGGAGTTTTTAGCTGGCAATGAACTGACCCTGGCTGATATATCATGTGTGGCTACGCTGTCTTCGCTAGACTGTATCATTCCAATTGATAAAAAGTATGTAAAGCTTCATGGGTGGTGGGGACGACTCCAAAAGCAAAGTTGGTATCAGAAGGTCAATAAACCTGGCCTGAAAGTATTTAGTGATTTTATAAAACAGTTTTTGTGAGAATTTCGTGAATGTGTTTAGTGAGTAATATAGGCACAAATAAATACTATTTAATTTTTACTGAATTTAAAAATATCACATGGGTTTATGATTGTATCGGTTAATCTTTTTTTAATTTGGAGGTAAAACTTCGTTCGGTTAAACTTCTACGATAATGTTCATTATATTATGAAATACAGATATCACTACGAATCATTGCTTATTTTGAACACAATGAAACCTTTAAGTATACCGCGTTCGCCACCTTGTTTCCAAACATGTAAACAAGTTTAGGTTTAGAAAATCAACCTTGTCAACGACGAACTTGATGTTCAGTTTGCGACGTGACTAAAACATTTTTATTACTCTAACAATGTTCTGGTACTTACTATTCGGAAATCAGCATTACAAACCCACGAATAAAGCTGAGATTTGCTTGACACAATTAAGGCCTTGAATTCATAAGGTGTACTTGGAGCCTAGAAAATTCAATCACTGTATTCTTTGCTTGACTGCAAACGTTAAATTGAGTTAGAAATACTTCGTCAATAAACTTGTATGTTAATGTTTCGGGATTTTAGGAAAAAGTTATGCTGTGTAATATTTTATTTTACTTGTTCATTTGTGTTATTAGTTCTAAAGGTAAGCACTATTTTAATTACGTATACCTATAGGTATAACTCCCTATTAAATAAACCTGATAACCTGGTGAAGGTTGCGGGGATCCGCTGGATGCGAGACGCACGGGACCGGTCAATGTTGCGACACTTGGGGGGGCCCATGACCAGCAGTGGACGTAATTTTATTTGAAATGATAATTATTAAACCTATCACCGATATTAGGTATTTATATCGATGGTTTTTATATATTAATCCCTATCACTATATTAGAATTTAATAGGTAACCAACCCTGCAAGTCATGCAACTCTTTCTAAGCTGGCAAGTTTCAAAACGAGTTAGTTACCTACATTGAGATACAAGAATTACTGACATTAATATTCTATAATGAATCATATAAGTAAGTAAATATGACTAATCTTATTTCTTATTATAAATAGTTTGCCTTTGTGAGAGAAGAATAACAAATGGAAAGGTTGTTGCAACAGAAAAAAAATATATGGTGAGTTTTTTTGAACGATTTAAAAAACCCATGTGGGATTGCATTCTCTATAATATCGTCATTTTCTCAGGGCCCAGATTACCTAGCTATCAGTGTATTAGGTTCCCCTCTTTCTGCCAAACTTTTCGGTTCGGTGTGTCCCTCATCCAACAGTTTCTCGCGACTATGGTAATGCAGTTTTGGAAACATTCGATCAAAACTTGACTCCATCGTGTCTACCTAGATGGCCTGTCTAGCTCTTCTTAAGACGAATCGCCTTGCCCCCGAAGTATACTTCAGCATTTACTAGATCTTTACGACATTGTCTTTACAGGTGTACATTGTCAATTCGCTATATTCCGATAACCAGCCCGAGTCGTGGGTATGTGGTGGTGTTCTTATTTCAACGCTCCATGTCCTAACGGCAGCCGCGTGTTTGAGTGAGGTTTCCCACATGTACGTAATAGCTGGGTATAAGAAATACGTCAATGGGAAAAATATCATGAATGATCCATGCACTGCAACCAGGAAGCAAAGGATCGTAAAGGTTATTATTCCGAAAGGTAAGCAAATATTTCATTGCCGTAGATATGGAATTATATCGCCGCTCCCGACCGATACCGCTCAAAGCTTCACGTGATACGTGTTACATAATCAAGATGATAGATTATGAAATAGCAATTTTGCTGTGATATTTTTATGTAACAAATATTTCTAAGATATGGAGGAGCGGAGTCTCCTAACACAGGCATTGTTTGCCTAAAAGGAGGCTCCAAACACAAATCATTGTTTGAAGCATTATTTGTTTAAATAAAAATATTTTTCATTTTCACTGTAGGCACGGCTTGTGGACGGTGAGTTATAGGCAAGCTGGCCGTCCGTTCGTCTGTACGACGACAGGCCGTGTCGACGGCGCGTTCGTGTGGGTGTGCCACGCCCGCCTCAATGAGATATCAGAAAAATGGAAGGGGTTCGCTAGGGCCGATACCTGCCGGGGCTGCAGAACTGTTCGAAAGAGATACCGTCCCTGAAACACAAAAGGTTAAGAAGAACATGGGTGTTGTGGGAGTCCGGATTTGTACCCGGTTGATAGCAAAAGGCTCGCCACCTATTACTTAAAACACAACTGGCGAAATGTGGGTGTACTATTAATTAGGTACACCTTTGCCTAACACTTCGGGAATTAACGGCGTGATGTTATGTTATGCATTACATAAAATCAGCATATTTAATCCAAATATCCTTATTACGTTCACAGCATACAACGAAACATCATGGATGCGATCTGATGTCGGCATAGGGGTGGTACAGAACCATTATGACTTTTTAGATGCGTCTTACTACGTTAATTGTTCCTATTCACCAGAGCATATTCCTATTAGTTACGATAGGAAATTGGAGTCAGCTGGTGGTCTTGCACTAGCTCTTGGTTGGGGAGCGGCTTATCCTCGTAAAGTAAGTGTCTGGTAAGTGTCTTAGCTTAGCTACCCTTTAAGAAATGTTCCTAGAACAAAAAAAATCTATTTGTGAGAGGAATCGGGCCGTAATCCGCCACGGTCCCAGTGCAGCTGGAGGATGTTACATGTTTTTGAAGTTTTGGTCCTAGGATACGCCATTAAGTTTGATCGATGTTTTCTCTATCTCACCAATGACAAAAATGTTTAAGATAAACTTCTAAAAGGTACAAAAAAAAATAAGGTTCAGGGGTAAAATAGGGGTCACTTAGCAGTTAAGGCTGCTGAATGATTGCACATGAATTTAAAGTTAGTAAATTTTCTTATTCACAGCCTGGAATGGCAGCCAAAAATAAGGATAATATTAATTCAGAATACCTAATGGAAACGCGCGCAATAATAGGAAACAATTCATTTTGCCAACTACAATTTCCACAAGAAATAGAATACTTATTTTTGTGCACCTATGCGTCTAATGACGTTAGGACTTTGGAAGCCATAGAAAGAAGTAAAAAAGAAAAGGAAATGACGTCAACATCAACTACGAAGAAATCAAAACATACTATTTCATCTACAACTAAGAATACGTTAGCAATAAAAACCACAACGACTTTTGCTGAGGGCACTTGGAGATACTGCACTAATATCAAATTTAATTTGAACAATGAACCAGAAGAGGTCAGTTTCAAAATATCTAAACATACACCGCCTTATTACAAAAGGTAGATAAACCTGGTTTAACTTAGACTTGGTTTATCTCGCATGACGTCTCACTTCAGTAATATTCAGAAGAAAGTGACAGCATGCGAGATAAACCAAGTCTAAGTTAAACCAGGTTTATCTACCTTTTGTAATAAGGCGGACAGGGTGTAAAAGGACACTCTTTACAAAGCCACTAACCTAGCTCCTAGCATACCTAACTAAGCAAAAATGTATGCTGAGAATGAGAAACGAATATGTTTTCAAATCAATCTGGTAAAAAAAACACACACACGAATAGAGAACCTCCTCCTTTTTGGAAGTTGGTTAAAAACTGAAACATGCACCTAATATGGTTGGGAAGATAGGTAGATAATGATATCATCATTATCTACCTAGATATAGATGATGATGGTGACGTAAATAGTTTGAATTTTTTCAGCATCATTATTTAGAGAGTTCATTTCAGATTTTGTATGTGTGTGTAATACGAGGAAATCTCGATTAGGTATCGGTCAAGTTGAAAAACCATGCTCAGCATTTTGTGTCGCTAGTGTCTTATATCTATTAGTAATACACAAACTACTTATGTTTTCTTTTGACCAACTTACTAAGCTGTATCTAAAACTGCTAACAGGATTCGATTTCAGTGCTTAGACGATGTTAGGGAGGTGGAAGTACTAAAACGGAGGGCTTTGGTCTTGGATAGCTCTAATATGTCATCAGACGAAATAAGTATTAAGAATGAAACTTTTAATGAGAACAAATCAGATTCAAGTCAAGCAATACCAAGAGCACAAGAAACAAATGAAGAAAATTACGGAGGCATTTGTCAGGTAACTTTTTCCTTAGTCATTTTTGTTAGTGTCTCACTGTATTCTGAATTCTATGATCGTTGATGAGGCCGAAAAACCTGCCCAGCTGAAAGGTGATGGCTGGACGAGAGTTCCGTATGAAGAATGGCTAGTGAACTTATAAACCACAGGATTGGTGTCCTAAAACACTGACGGGCCGTGGCTTACCTTGGCATATATGGCGGAACAATTTGGAAAGTAAGTATTTTTTTTTATGTACCTTGAGTACGTGATACCTGAAAATTGGCCATCTTAGCATGCTAGCAGGTAGGCATGCGTTCTTAATAAATTGTATACTAACGCTACCCGATCGTCCACATTTCCTTCGTCAGAAAATACGTGACGTCTGGTGGCCCTGGGATCTTGGACTATTAGTAATTGGCACACAAGGGTTTCACGCCGTCAATTTCCAAACTCCAATACACTGATCGTTGACGTGACTAAAAAGGCTTGACTGGAAGGACATGTGTTCCGCATGTGGAACAAACGGTGGGTCTTTAAAACACAAGATTGGTCCCTTCTTCTTAGCCTGGCGATAACAATTTAAATTGAGTCAACCATTTGGTCCCCTGAACCGCCGAGATGGAGCCGCGGTACAATGGAGGAATGATACCTACATTTATGAATATATTGTAATGAATAGAAATGATGCGAAGACCTGCGTCTAGCAGGTCTTCGCCCAGTTTTGGGGCATTACAGGCTAGGTGTATTTTTTTTATCTATTATTATTATTTTCCTCCATGTTGCTAAATAATAAGTATTTCTTTGCAAAGAGGTCAGCTTTATTGTCTCAAATTTTTAACATTACAGAATGACCACGGTGGACCCTTAGTGGCATTAGTCGGTCAGCAAGAAAGGCTCATAGGAATAGCTCTAAACAGCGTTTATAGTAAAGAATACCAATGCAACGGTCCTTCCTTGTACCTAAGCACGGCTCGAGCCAAGGCTCTCATTAAGTGCTTGCTTGCTTCTAAACATGAAAATTATTATGTGTAAGTGGAAGACTGAATACAATTTACTTTAGTGGCAGTGGGCAAGGCGCATTGCTCGCAGAGCAGAATAAGGCTGATAGGGCCAAACAATTCTGGTGTAGCAACCGCGAACCGGAAGACATTGCGTTGGAAGGACTCACACTAGGTGGAACGATGACTTGGGTAAGGTTGCGGGGACGGGGATCCGCTGGAATCGAGACGCACGATACCGCTCAATGTGGCGACACTTGGGGGAGGCCTATGTCTAGCAGTGGACATCTTTCGACTGAGATGATGATGATAAAATTTACTTTTAAAGTTGGTTGTAAAATCAGGGTAAAAAATGAAGTAAAACCACTCGTGATTAATGGATGATTTATTCTGTGTGTCCTTAGGCCCGAACGATGTAAGGCAATGAATTTTGAGGTCAAAAAATACAATGTCAACTGGCCGGCTTGTGCAGATGAGTAAGTTTGGTTCTTCTTAGCATAACGATGATAATCTAAATTACCTCGGTCTATAATTTGGCGACGAGTTTGACACTTTCAGTAGGTAATTGGAAATGTCCATCCAGGCAGGAAACCGGTCCCGTCGGGGCCGCGGATTATAGAACGAGATGACGTGGCCTCGGCACAAGGGCAAAGAAGGAACATGGGTTCGGTTTTTAGTCAGTAGAAGTCTGACACTCCCCTTTGCTCTGCCCAAGAGCGGGGGGGGGGGGGGGGGGTCATTTGATGATTTTCAACCAACCAAAAAAAAAAAAGGCAGAAAACCGGTCCGATAGCAAATAATTATGCATAAACGCATGTGACGTCTGCTAACCCGCACTTATTTATGAATAATGACGATTCCCGTTCATGAAAGAGAAAGGAGTAAATGGCACTATGACGTCTAACAGGGAACAATGGAAATAAGAACATGTTGCACCGACCCCTAACAGAATGGGATAAGGGCAGGAAGATGATGATGATGCCAAATCCCGTTCATAGATAGGAGGCCTGTGTGCAGTGGTGGAGACCGCGAATCGGCAAGCGTAAGGTGGGACGCCCGCAGGCTCGATGGAGCGATGATCTTCGCAGAGTGGTTGGTAGCAACTGGATGAGAGTTGCCGAAAATCGAGTTGAGTGGCGTAAGATTAAAGAGGCCTATATCCAGCAGTGGATTGCAATAGGCTGATGATGATGATTATGTGCAGTGGTGGTTTTTCTGGTGGTCACCACTGTTGATGCCAGCTTTCAGAATAGTCGCGAGTAGTATGATGGCGGGCCTGTCCCAAGAAAAGAGCATAGGTACCTACAGATCACCGGAACAATAGTTATCTCAGCGTTGTTAACAAGGAAAACAAATTAAACAGGGAGGTTGATATTGGGAATGACATGCTGAAATAGATTTTTGTTTGTGTCTCTGAAGGCAAAATATTTTTTGTTTGTTTAACTTTCTCGCAAAAAACACTGGATTTAAATAAAATTTGGCACATAGTTTATAACCTGGATTAACACATGGCATACTTTTATCACAGTAGTACAATCTCGGGGGACAATAATTACCGAGCTACACGCGGGTGAAGCCGCGGCATTAGCTAATATATAATACAATTCTAATGTGTAATAATATGTTTGTGGCGACTAGCGACATCTATCGCAACACCTGCGTACTAACAACGATTGACAGAAATCCTACATCGCGCTATCAACTTTATCCGCGGCATAAGCCTATATAGGAGTTCCCGACTTACAACTGTCGGGCAGTTAGCCCGCCGGACACAACACCCGTCCGGTCGGAGGATCCTCTCTTTTCTATGGGGAATGAGGAACTTTACACCCTGTTCCTCATCACCCCCAAATGTTCTAATGTTTGTCGATGCACAATATTCATTCTGCAGCACTCTAATACTTTCTACAGACACGCGGACGCATAATCACTTGTACTATTATTTTCAGAGATTGTAAAGCGACAACATGGATGAGTTTTCCGCAACCTTCGGTACGACCGGTTCACGTAAAGTTGATGCAGCCCCTACTGCTGAAGACAACGATACCGCCGAAAAAAACTATACAGCCGAAAATAATACTGTTAAAAATCGAAAAGAGGCAGACATAGGTACACACCAACGCAGATGACCGGACTGCCACTACGGAACATACCGCCAAAAATGATGGGATTGCCATACCCATATTATATACCACCAAATCGCAATATACCCCCGTATCACAGTATACCCCCGTATTACAATATACCCCCGTATCACAGTATACCCCCGTATCACAATATACCTCCGTATCATGATATACCTCCGTATCACTTACCGGAACATTACATAATGTCTTTTCCTTACACAATATTACCACGTCCACATTTTAATATGAAACTTATACAGAAATTCCGTAAACGTCAAGGAAATAATAAATGATGTATATTTTGCAAATAGGTTTTTACAAACACTTTCACATGGAAGGCCGGATATTACGATTTATATTACGATTCATATTATGATCCATATTATGATACATATTACGATTTATATTATGATTCATATTACGAATAAATGTCAGTAACATTGCAGGGCCCCTGCAAGGGACGACACCTGCCGGGGCTGCGGTTTGTTTTCAGTCAGTTAAAGTCTGACACCGACACCCTTACGCTCCGCCCATAGTGGGAGGAGTCATTTGGTGATTTGCCAAAAAAATAAGGCCAGGTACTTGTAGGACAGCCCTAGGAATTATATTAGATCCATCGTTCGTAAATCTCATCTCAAATGAGCGACACTTACTAGGTATTTCTTTCCCAATATACTTTCACTTCCAAGTCCCATACTTTGCTGACAGAAACACACTGAAATAAACAATTGCATTATATTTATTATTTACAAAATATATGCAAGTTGAGTATGATGTGGATGGATAATTGTGATAATGGAAGTAGAACAGAGATTCTGCTGAGTTTACAAATAATTATAAGAAAAACTATTTTAATATAGGTACATTATTTTTATTGGATTATCTGGGTCTCGAAGATTGACGATATCGTCACAAATGTGGTCACAAAAGATAAGATAGAAAAAAAAAGAAAGAAAAAAAAAAAGAAAGAAAAAAAAAAAAGAAAGAAGAAGAGAAGAAGAGAGAAAGATTAGATTTAGGTTTTTCGGAGTTCATATAGCCCTAATCTGTTTAAGTCGCGAGTAAACAGGCTTCTACTGGGTAAGCTCGTTCCATCGTCGACATCATCTCTGCCCTTAGGGCAAGATTGAAGTCAAGAGCAAGCCCATTACTAATAAAAAAAAAAATAAAAAAAATATACAAACTTTGCTTCCCTATCTAAGTAATATATAAAACTATGTTTTTTTGACATTATAATAAAATGAAAAGACATGATTATTACTTTGTATTACTTTTTTTTTAATGATACTGACACTTGAACACACTCATCCAAATAAATATGTAAAAACCTTTCAGCATCGTAGCGACTTTAAATCATTTTCCCATTAAATATATTCTACGACACAATTTCGAGTGAGCGTTCAACCGGTGAATTGAATTGATCAATAAATAAAGACTCGATTGCAAAAGCAAAAGTTCCATAGTTTATGATATTTGCAAGAAAATCTCGTAGAGCTAAGTGTTGCTACGGCGTAGATCAGAAACTGCTACGGGGCTACGGCGTAGGTCTGATACTGCTACAAGGCTTGTGACCTCTTGTTAAGTTTTTTCTCACTTTAATGTCGTAAACTTGATAAATTAATGTTGGTTCATTGACTTTTTTTTTAAAGATTTTAATAAACCATTCTTTTATTTTATTTATTGTCAAAATAGGCATGCAGTAGAAATAAAAAGAAAAACGAATCTGAGTGTGAAAAAAACCATAAACAAAAAAAAGAAGATATTTTATTTTTGTTGACTGCACATAATTTTGACTGTATGAATTTAGTAGGCTCTTGCTTTCTCTATTCTGTTTCACTGTTTCACGTTTTGGTCGTTGATCTAGCGGCTTAATCTGAACAAAGCTGCAATTTACTGAGTTCTCAGCGTATAAAAAGCAGCGTATTCCAAAAAATACCTACCACAGAAAACACGTCAAGCATTGTTTGTTTCAGAGAATGCGTCAAAATAGTGAAAGTACAATAAAAAATAATCGTCAAGCTGTAATTCAATTATTCTGAAACATTCCGGCAAATTGTTCAATCATGACTTTTGTTTAAAATGTTTGCAATTAAATCAGTTAGTACAGTGTTTATTTTTATGTTTATTCTTGGTAAGTAGTAAGTATAATTTGATCTTTTTAGTAAAAACATAGTAGAGTGATAGGCAAATAACTTGAAACAAAATGGCGTCGTTCTGCGCAGGATCTCTGTTTGATTTGTATGGGACGTCTAAAATTCGACTACTGCGCATGTTCAACTTATATGCCGCGTGGTATACCTAAGGACCATTTTGAGGCGGCGTCAAAAAAAAATGGTCAAGGTAGATCTGTCAAGCTACCGTCATTTTAATAATCCCCGAAGAACTTGGCAGTAGTGTATGCATATTTTAATAGTACGTAATTATTTTGATTTTCTGGCCCGCTCCTTAATTTGTTACTTAAATTAATTTTGTTTTTTTTTTTTACCTTTCCCTTATCAGTTTCTGTTTTCGTAACTTTTTTTTTATAAGACGTTGCCCCACCCTTCGCCGCGTATCGCGGGTTCGATACCCACACGGAACAAATATTTGTATGACCTACAGATAGTTGCTTCGGGTCTGGGTATTTGTGTATGTGAGGTTAAATGTTGCCCATTGCCTTTTCAGCTTGCCTATTCTGTGAACTCTGTCAATTACCTACACTTTTTTGATCTTTTAGTTGTTTTTGGTTTAATATAATAACATTTCAGTGTCTTATTGCAAAAGAAGAATAATAAACGGCTCCGAATTGACTGTAGATAGAAAATACGTGGTAAGAATCTAATTTTACTGCTACTCACTCTAGTATTTACAAAAACAGCTGTTAAAAATTTGGAACTTTGACCCACAATATCTCCGTAACCGAAACCTCTAGGAGTTCCCAGGTATGGTCTTTTCTCTTTGGTCCTGTGCTCACTGGTCATGCCTAATGATTGGAGTTGAATTTTCATAACCCCTTCTTTTGTTTTAAATCATGTAGAAAATTAGATTCTTAACAACACGCCTGTGATCTCCAATGAGACTTAAACATAACTAGCGTAATGTGGGTTACATTTGTGCACACTACTACCTAACCCTTCGGGGTTTACAGGCGGGATGTTATGTATGCATCAAATAAGTAGAAGAACTGATACGTAAGTCTTTGGTCAACTGGACCCGCTTGCAAATGGACCCACAATAAAACTATGAAAAAAAAACTATTTAAAATGTGATTTGTTCGACTGATCTCGTGGATCCACTTCGAGTGGGTCGAGTTGACCAAACACGCCTGTTACATTTCTAGGTATATTTAGTCAAAGCATCGCTATCAGACATCGCATACGACAGCTGGTTGTGTGGGGGTGCCATCGTCAGCAGTCAGTTCGTCATTACATCAGCAGCTTGCGTCAACGATGTCGATTACCTATACGTCATCGCTGGGTACAAGAAGTATGTTATCGACGCTGACATTGAAACGGATAAGTGTACATCAAAGATGAAAAAGAAAGTCATTTATACTTGTTCGCCTACGGGTAGGTATTGTATAAAAATCTACTATGAACGATGTCTCTATTTTAAGTAAGTTTAATAATAAATAATTAATTGTACCCGTGATTCCCGTAACATTCTCGTAAAGTTGAAGAAAATCTCATCAAAATCTGTTGCACAGGTAACGCAATCATACAAATAGAAAACTAAAATTAATTTACACTAAATGGGCTTAGTCGATAAATGCCTAATTCTTAAAATGCTTAAAGGACAGATGCTTTAAGATAAGGTTTTCC
The DNA here is from genome assembly GCA_949316265.1 of Diarsia mendica. Classification (NCBI taxonomy): domain Eukaryota; kingdom Metazoa; phylum Arthropoda; class Insecta; order Lepidoptera; family Noctuidae; genus Diarsia; species Diarsia mendica. Next base: position 10,137,862 of record OX438909.1, read on the forward strand.
TTTTTGAGGTAATCGTGTGGTCCATGGCCTTTTACGGGGCCTCGGTGTGGGCGCGTTCTTTGAGGCGGAGAGCCTTTTTTTTACCTTAGACGCGCCAGGTTGAAAATTCAGTCAATCTGCTAGAGAGTAATTTAATTTTGAGTGAAAACCCAATAGGTACGAGTAGCATTTTATCTAACCTGACGACTAATTCGTTTCCCTTGTACCATTCTGCTTGGGGTCGGCACAACCCCATCCATTCTTCCATTCTTCTATGTCCGACGTCACGGTCATTTAATCTTTTCTCTTTCATATAATTCCTCATCGATCTCCAGCAAACAAAAAACAGCAATCACAAAGCAGTAATTGCCATGTTTCACGAAAATCTGATGATTTGATTCCAGGTTACGATCTAAAGTACAGTGAATTAGAATATTGGTCGTACATTGACATAGCTTTGGTCAAGGTGGAATCACCGTTTGACTTCAATGACAATAATTACGAAACGCTGTGTTCATATAAGCCAGCAACGATCATCATCAACTACGAAGAGAAGTATCAAGAGCCGGGGACTGATGCTTTGGTCTTGGGATGGGGTCATACGTTAATCTGGCGAAGGGTAAGACAATATTTTCACAACCTAAGTGCTGCATGGGATTGCCATAGATCGTCACTCACTGGTCTGATGGAGGAAATCGCGGCGTAGGTGATGTGACTATCTCATTGCGTCGACGCCGACGGAGGCTTAGAAAACGCTGGCCTGGACTTAGAGGCGTTTGTGCGAAATTGGTAGGGAAATACCACACGGAGAGAAGAGTGGATAGCTATAGAAGAGGCCTTTAGCCAGCAGTGAGACAACATAGGCTAAAGAAAAAATAAAAAGTTTCACTTCACCGACAACGGTAAACGACTGGAGTTATGATTAAATTGAGTGTGAAATCGTCAATCTGATTGCCTTAAGCGTAGTTTTATTATTATTAAGTACTTTGTCCTGTGTCAGATTGCCGTCCCATCGGACAGTGAGCGTTAGCTTCACTCGGTCTGGACAACATAACATAAATACAACATCACGCCTGTAATCCCCGAAGGGTTAGGCAGAGGTGCACCTATTAATCATACACCCACATTTTCCCGGTTGTTTAAGTCCCTTGTAGTAGGGGTGAGCCTTTGCCATCAACCGGGTACAAATAAAAACCAGTCTCCGTGGCTGTTACTGAGATGAAAATACTCATTAACACTTTGGATGTCAATTTTTTAATTTTGATTTTCAGCCAGAAGATACAAAAAATTACAATCAAGAAACAATAAGATATTCTCCAGCTTTGTTAATGAATAAAACAGAGTGCATTGAGCGTTATAAGGAGTATACGAACATGAGCAGGGTAATCAGTAGTTACATGATATGCTCCCTTGCTGATGGAAACATAGATGATGAAGGGAGGACAATTCACGAGGATCTGCCGTTTCATAGTGGATGTACCAGGACACAGCAAAAAGTATTAGGTTTTGAAGGTGTTTCAGTAAGTATTGCTTTCATTGTCATCAGTACATCTATCTATCTATATAAATAAAGAGAGAAGTCCTGACTGTCTGACTGACTGACTGACTGATTGACTGACGAAGACTGAAGACTTGACTTAATGTATTGAAAGTCCTTATCATAGCGGCATAACAGTAACGTTTAGCGTTTAGTTTTTTTTTTCACTCGCGTATTCCATGGTGTGGGATGTAGTTTGATAGGTCTTCTATATATAAATAAAAAGAGAAGTCCTGACTAACTGACTGACTCATCAACGCCCAGCCCAAACTCTTGAACCTAGAGAGCTGAAATTTTGCACAGAGGTTCCCTTTATAATGTAGACAAGGAATAGGGAAGGATTTTTCGAAATTCAACCCCTAAGTGAGTTAAATAGGGGATGAAAGTTTGTATGGAAAATCGTCATTTTCACGCGGGCGAAGCCGCTGGCAAAAGCTAGTAACTTATTATTTCAAACAAATGGGCTGTCTGGGTCCCAAATCGGGTTCATCGACTCGAAAAGAAGATTAAGTACTTATATTATTTTATTGAACACATACATGTTGTGTGTTTTTGATGACATATGAAATAGTCAGCCAGGCAATAGTTAGGCAGTATAGTATGATATAGTCACTTATTACGTTTTTCATATATTTTCTAAAGCGGTTTAATTATTTGCGTCTGGTATTCATATTATAACTTCATGTGGATGCACTGGTCATGGAAGGTACAACTCTTCAACGGTTAGGAGTTGAAAGTTGATTCTTTCAAAATTATACGTACGCATGGAACGGTAGTTGTATTCATTCAGGCTAGTAGGTTAACCTGATGATATTACAACTAAAACTGGAAAATAAAAAAAACCTTTTAACAAAAATAAAACCTACTTCAAAAACCCAAAAAAGTGAAAAATAAATCCGCTTCTGAAGTCAGTGTTAATTTTTTTTTGTGTTTTTGCAGTAAGTTTTCATTTACGTTAAGCCTTTAAGAAGGCACACAAATAAACATAACAAATTATCCCTGTTGTAGTGTGAACAACAGGGTACCAAATACGAGAGCTATGATGATGATGATTATCGTGATGTTCGAAGACACGGCAAGACAAAAAGCAAGTTTAAAAACACGACGAAAAGCAAAACAAACAATACGACAAAAAGCAAGATAAAAATAAAAAATAAATTGAAGACATTTTCTAAGAGGGAGTTCAATAAGACACGTACGAGAAGAAATGGAATATGCCAAGTATGTGTGGCGACAACAACTTAGGCTGGGTTCCACTGAGGCGGAGCGGAAAAACGAGCTGAAGCTTTCACCAATCACTTGGCTTGAAACCTACATCTGTTCTCCACTCCAGCACTACAGCCCATGTGATTGGTTAATCGCGATACAGCTCGTCTCCGCTCTTCTCCGCTTCGCCTCAGTGGAACCGCAGCGTTAGTTTTGCTCATCATCATCAACTTTTACCTGCCTTGCCTTTGCCCCAACAGCTATGTTTAGATAGGCTTCCAGTTTAACCGGTTGCAGTGGTATATAGCACTCGGCACGTAAGTTGAAACAAAATGGCGGTCGTCCGCATGGGTAAAATGACAAAAATAGAGTGAGATTCGAACGAAAATGTGCAACTGAGCATTCAACTTACGGGATGCAATCTGTAATACATTATCGGGTCTCAGTCGACTTATTTTCATGATTGTAGCTTCGCGAACGACCGCCATTTTGTTTCAACTTACGTGCCGAGTGCTATACCTGTGTTTTACATAGAGCGACTGCCTATTTGACCTCCATGATCCAGTTACTACTGCGTAATACGTTAAGACAAAAAAAAAAGACTGAAAACTGGTTGTCAGACTTCGGGCCACTGAATCGGGTAACGACTGTCAAAGATCTGCAATTGACAGTCGTGACTCGTCGTTCTGGACCGACTGCTGGATCCGGACAAATGACAACTGCTTATCGTGCTTTCGCTGGGAGATTCTTTATCAAGAACCAATCGTTTTATCTCGTTCCAACCAGCGACGAAGATCGACTCGTGCGGGTATTATTATTTAGCCACTAGCTTCACGTACTGGCTATTATTACTCAATAGTGCTGATAAATTGTTGTAGACGTAGTTTTCAAAATCAAGTCTTACTTAGTGGTACCGTGTCACCCAGTGACTGGGTTTTGGAGGTCAGATCGGTAGTTGCTTCATGTATAATACAGGTAGGTACAGCTGCATCTGGTTTAAAAAATATTTTAGTTCCTCATTTGTCTCTTAGATGACGCTGTAGAAGTATCTGTACTTTGGTACTGTTGTACTTTTTGAAGTGCCGCTTCAACTTATTGCTGTGTGATTTGAATTGTTGCCAACCCTCTCTTGCATATGTAATTTAACAGGTGTGCGAAAGAAACAGAAATATAGCTTTGTAACATTAATTTAAAATCTTCAGAACGACCACGGAGGACCAATCGTCACTTGGGCTGGAAAAAATGAGATCCTGATTGGCGTTTCGTCTGTTTTTAAAGTGTCAAGTGACTTTAAATGCATGGGACCTTTCTTGTATACAAGCACGGTTAGCACCGGGTTGTTCTTGGAATGCATATTACGATCAGAATTACCTCCTCATGATGGCACGAGGCGATCAGAAAGGTATCAAATTTTCAAAGTGACCGACCCGTGGTACAACTGCGATGTCCAACTGGTTGTACTACGGAGAAGTAAATTTACCCATGGTTCAACTGGGTTCAACTGGTTGTTCTATGGGGAAATATCTTTACCAATGGTTCAATTACAGTGAGTTGTTCTTTCCTTGGTCCAACTAGTTGTACTTCTGGGAATTGAATGTATGATCTATGGAACAACTACTGGTAATAAACAGGAAAAGGTTATCTATTAATGCTGAAGTGCAATGCAATTACTACCTCCTCTTTTAACCAAAATTATAATACGACCGTCTCGCGACAGTATCCTTTATGGGCGGCATGGGCACCGGGCCGTAGGCCGACGAAGGAGGCCGGCGGAGGCCCGGCACTTCGGGGACAGAAGCCAATAGTGTTATGTAATATGCGAGCGAAGCGAGCGCGCGTCATGGAGTACAACATGCGTTGCATGTATGTTTGTTTTACACGATCATCCTATCCCCGTGGTCCAACCAGTTGGACATAATTCCACAGTTGTACCACGGGTCGTAATCATAAATATCAGAAAAAAGAGTTGAACCATGGGTAAATTTACTTCCCCGTAGTACAACCAGTTGGACATCGCAGTTGTACCACGGGTCGGGGTGGATTTTCAATCGGTTTTTATACTAACAGGGGTAAAAAGACGGTTAACTCGACGAAGGTTGTGTTTACCGACAATAGTAGGTACATATATACTACTTCGTTGGTCTAGTGGTCGCAAGCGTGACGACGGCTGAGTACGCGGCCCTGGGTTCGATTCCCGGGGTAAATAGTTATTGGGTTTTTCTATCAGGAATTTCTCAGCAGCCACGGTTTGATCATGTGTCCGATAGATTTCAATAGGCTTGCCCCTATTATATGGTACTTAAACATAACTGGCGAAACGTAGGTGTACACCTCTACTCTCCTTCGGGAATTACAGGTGTGATGATTTATGTGTTATGTAATACATAAATAATCGTTAAAACCTTGAACCTCTGCCGAGAAGACTGTTGATTGTAGGCCATCGCTAAACGGGTCAGCGGAACAGGGAGTTATTTGTAATTGCAGTCATTGCGTGTTTTTCGTACCACTCGGGAATCATTATGGTTAAGGTCTTTTTACTTTTAGTCCACTTTCGGCTCCTCGGCCGCTAAAAATAGATTTGTTCATTGGTGTCCACTCGACCCCTAAACATAGCCCACTTTCGACCCCCAGGGGGTGATACACCCATTTTTGACATTATGCACACTACAGTCCTTTCAAAGTTAAGCCAAATTAGAAATTAGAAGAACAGTAATACAAAAATAAATGTTTTTTTTAAGCAGGCGGTATCTATGTAATCGACCGGCAAGTGAAAGAGGTTATGATACCATCGAACGAACAATTTCATGGAAAGACCATCCTGCAGGGTAATAACATCACCTAAATATAATAGTTCCTATGCAATTATACTTTTAAGGTTTGGTTTGGTTTGGTTGCTTGGCTTGGTATTAGCATGTCATGCAGTGCAATGAGGAAAATGTCGTAAGGAAAGTTTTGTGTATGAATGTATGTATGCGTTTCAGAGTATAGTGAACTCATCTAACTTCGTGATAAAGGCATTTGTGCACTCGTACAGCCCTATGATACCGCTCAAACCAAATATCACCGAATTAGGCGAATCACATAATTAGATGAGTTCGCCCTACATAATTAATTATTATATCAGAGAATACCAAAGAAACGATGGACTGTGGCAAGGATGGTATGGCAAGAAAGGAGGTGTCCGATGACATCACGAGTATTATAGAAGTATGGACGAAGAAGAAAGAAAGAAAGAAAACTCCGACCCCAAATAACCGGAAGGGCAGGAGAATGACGAAATGATGGTACTCTTTTATGGATAGGAGTAGCAAAACCAGAAAGACCTTTTTAAAGTATTTCCAAATAAATTCTGGTGCTAGACGTATGAACGTGGACGAGGAAAAAGGAAGGGTCGTAGTAGGGGGTCTTGTGTAGTTTCCTGTATAACGCATGGGAAAAAGGGGTCATTATAAATATATGTATGTGAGTTTCAGGCACTCCTTACTAATAAAAACTGAATATTTTAGACCTGCAGAAAACGAAAACATTGAACGGTCCGGGCCTGAACCAAAAATGGCACTGGGACTAAAGTATTTAACGAATAAAAATAATCAACCACCGAAACCAAGTTACATAGAAAATGCAAGACATCAGGAAAGAATAAAACCTCCTTCAAGTTATAAGTTTGTAATTGATAATCCAGCAATTGCTAATTTCGCAAATAGGTTTACAATAAAAGAAAGGAATCCAGTAATAATTAACTCCCCGGTACAAGAAAGTGTCCCAGAAAATAACAGGGAACAAAAATCGATATTAGGAGCAAATAACAAGTATTTAGCTAATATAAATCCAGGCATAGTAAATTATGCACGTTATGGCGCAGGCCACATATAAATGGCATCTGGCGCGGACTTGGCGCGGGCGGCTTCCTATTCCATTCAAATTTTATACCAAGTGCAAAGAAATAAAGCGCAATTTAGGATACGCGCGCGGCGCGTCATATCCACGCTCGAGCCACGACATTCCGTGGATAGAATACCGCCCGCGCCCGACGCCATTATGTGTGGCCTGCGCCTAACAAATAGATACACGACGTACAGGAATAGGGAAAATAAACGACTATCAGAAAAATAATATTGCCCAGTAAATGACAGGTACTCAGACACTAAAAGAAGCCACGACAATGAAAAGAATTCAGCTCTAATGTACTCAACTAATGTGAAGTACCCAGTAAATCAAGAGCACCCAGTACTTAGATCAGAGTCTCCAAATAATCTTCAGGTACCACTAATACGGCCGCATCTCAGAAATTGAACACATTATAATAAAACACTCACACACGACAGCACAGCACACCACACCATACCACAATTGTATTACATATATCATATATGTTAGGTACTAGGCATGCCTTTTAAGTTCTGTCGTTTCCATATTCCCCGGCAATTTTGAATTTGGAACTGTTCTATATTCGAATGTGTTTGAATTTTGAATCTCAAAACAGTTGAAAGTATTAGGATTAATGCTATTGTTTAGTCACAGCGTCGATTGGAATCTGTCAGGTTACGTACGATAATGAATCTTTCTAAGGAAAATGTTCGTGCAATAATTTTCTACAACTTTAAAAGAGGCCTGACACGGCTTCAGTGTTTTGAAGAGCTAACATCTGTGTTCAATGATGAAGCCCCATGTCTGCGGACTGTCGAAGGCTGGTTTTTAGAATTCCAGCGTGGACATACTAGTGTTAGTGACAAATCTCGCGAAGGACGCCCAAAATCCGCCTTCACTGAAGTTAACATCATTGCTGTGAGACAACTAATTCTCGAAGATCGTCATGTGACATATCGAGAGATAGAGGCTCTAATAGGCATCTCAGGGACAACCATTCAGAAAATTTTGCATGAAGTGCTTGGTGTGAGAAAGCTAGTTTGCCGTTGGATACCGCATCTGCTTTCCGACGATCACAAGGCGGCTCGCGTCAGATGGTGTAAGAAAACTCTGCAAAGGTTCAACCGAGGAGAGTCAAATCACGTCTACGACATCATCAGTGGTGACGAATCTTGGATCGATGCCTATGATCCTGAATCCAAACAACAATCTACAATCTGGGTCTTTCAAGACGAGCCAAAGCCGATTAAAGTTGTTCGTTCTCGAAGCACTTCAAAGAAGATGGTGGCTACGTTCGTTGGAAAAACCGGCCATGTTGCGACTATTACACTTGAAGATCGTAGAACGGTTAACGCAGAGTGGTATACCACAGTTTGTTTACCACAAGTCATCGCCGAACTTCGAAAATCTAACTCAAAGCGACGCATCATCCTGCACCACGACAACGCAAGCTCACACAGCGCTCGGCAAACGATTGACTATTTGAAGCAGGAAAAAGTAGAAATTCTTGATCATCCTCCATACAGTCCTGACCTAAGCCCTAACGATTTTTTTACATTTCCTAAAATTAAGAAAAGTCTTCGTGGTCAAAGGTTCCAGTCCGGTGAAGAAGCAGTCGACGCTTTCAAGTCAGCCATTTTGAACACCCCTACTTTAGACTGGAATAAATGTTATATTAACTGGTTTGAGCGAATGGAAAAGTGTATTAAGCTACGTGGTGAATACTTTGAAAAACAATAAAAAGTACTATAGGGTTCTAGTTGTGTTTTTTTCTTCAAACGACAAAACTTAAAAGGCATACGTATGTTATCATAATTATATGTCGGCAAGGCATATAATTATGTATGAGCCAAAATTGCCAGAAAATAAATATAGGTATGTTACTTGGTATGTTAAAAGTCTAATCTTATTGTTTATGTTAAATAGATAAGTTTTTGATAAAGTTTTTAATGTTGTTTTATTTATTTATTGGTTATGTGGTATGTATGCTCACTTGAAGCAGATTATGGTCGTTGTAATAACGCAAGTAAATCAATATAATGCTTATCATCATGTCCAACCCTTGTCCTAATTTATTTGGTTGGCAGTATTTTTTCTTCTTCTATACTTCTAAAGTGGATACAGATAATATAATAAGCGTTCAAAATTGATAAAAGAAGAATCCTCAGTTTTAGTAGAAACATCATCAAGATTTTTTTCTTGTAAGTTTAGGAGCCGTACAAAAAACTGTTTTTTTTTTTAATTCTAATATTTTATCGGACGCTTTTATCCTCACAGGCAAGTCAACTTCATCATAACTTAACACAATTATTTTAAACTAAACTCATCATCTGCCTACTATGTTGGGGTTGGCTTCCCGTCTAATTGGCGAGCGAGCCTATATTATGACCTCCACAGTTCAGTTCACACCAGCTAATACGATACCCTTTGGTACGACTAATTGTCAGAATTTGAAACTTTGACACACATGGTCACTGATGACCACTGATGTGTCACCTGTAACGTCTGCCAAAGATTTGGCAGCCGGGACCAACAGCTTAATGTGCTTTCCCCCGTGCCTGCGTTTCCTGCGTGCTGGTCACATTGGTCACCCATCCACATACCAACCTAGGTAGGTACGGCTTAACCTAAACATCGATTCGAGTGGCAGTTATTATTAAGCCACCATCAAGCTCCTCTTAAGCTACAAGCTTAAGAGGCTACGGGTTAGGTATATCTGAATGATGATGATAGTTTGACGAATATCGAATACTGGCTGCCCTCGAAGTGACTGACAATGTTTTAAACTAAACGACAGACACAATATAAATTAACAAAACGAATCATCAAGGAGAACTGCGTTCTATCGGTGTAGGTTGCACTAAAATAGAAAGTTTATTAAAAGTTATGCTTTAGTTAATTCCTGTAATTTAATGTAGCGTCAAAATGATGTTTGACATTGTAATATTTTAACGGTATAATGTTTTGCCGACCGAGTTTGTACGGTATATCCGGTTGCTACTTTAGCCGGTTGTCGGTGTGACGCGATAGTTCGAAGCAGTTGGTTGTTATCCGTTGAACAAGAAAGTCAGTCATACTAAAGTGAGTTTTATTGTAGCAGTCTTTTGGAAAATAAATAAAACGATAAGAAATAACGACAAAACTATAATATTTTATGCCGTTAAATGACATCGAGTCACAATTTTTTATTTAGTTTCTTGTAAGAAATCAAAGCTGAATTCCAAAATGTTATCGATAAAATTGGATATTTTGTTATTTTTAATGATTTGTCGAGGTAAGGATGATAATTTTATTATAGAATGTAGTAATATGCTACATAATTAAAAAGTTACAAATTGGCCTAACCCGAAATCAGAATCATTTCTGAACTAACACTAAAAAATTAATTAGTTACGAATGACCTTTTTCAATTAAAATAGTAATAAAACTAATAATATCTTATTTCTGGTTAGTTTATATAATGGTGCTTTATTTTAGTTTCTAATTGCCAAAGAAGAATCAAAGATGGTGTGATAGTTTCAACGGATAAACCATACGTTGTAAGTGGCCTGTTTAAAAATAATTGGTAATTATTACGCTAAATTATTTTTGTTATTCTTTTAGTACGACTAGGTGTCATGTGACGGAGATGACTGTTGGAGGGGTGGAATTTTAATAAAGTTGGCCAGTAATAGTTTTAATTAGGTTAATTTGTAATAAAAACATTTTATATGGATTTACATGTTGAGTGCGCTACAGAGGAAAAACCAGGGGGACTACAAAGAGTGTTGCCGTATTTAAATCAAGATTATAATATTTACCATAGACACCTCACACCTCTTTAAATTTATTTATTTAAACTTCATGCACAATATAGTGATACATAGGCGGACTTAATGCCACAAGGCATTCTCTACCAGTCAACTTTTTTTTTTTCTTTTTTTTTTATCGAATAACCCCCCCCCGCTCTTAGGCAGAGCGAAGGGGAGTGTCAGACTTCTACTGACTAAAAACAAAACCCATGTTCCTTCTTCTTCGCCCCTGTGCCGGAGCCGCGGTAACCTTTCGATATCCACAGCCCCGACGGGTCTACCAGTCAACCTTAGGGTTAAATAAGACAACTTTGTGGTAGGGTACAAAATATCTAAAAAACAATCATCAGCTTTTTCCCAAACTATATTGGGGTCGGCTTCCAGTCTAACCGGATGCAGCTGAATACCAGTATTTTACATGGAGCGACTGCCTATCTTACCTCCACAACCCAGTTAATACTAGGTAATACATTATACAATACCCTTTTGGTAAGACTGGATCACTGGACCCAGACTGGACTGGACTGGGTCTGTCTGGACTGGAAAATATCTAAAAAACAATATCAACTTAAAAAAGTACTACATACTAGTATAGGTACTTATAATGATACTAATACACATATAAAAATAAAAGAAAGTAATAAATATTTTAACAAAAATATAAAACGAAAAACTTAACAATAGGCAATACTATGACTCGACTCATAATAAATTGAGAGCTATTTGGTCTTATCTTTGGTTATATCTTATTTTCTACATAAACAATAATAATATTGTTATAAACATAATATTCTCTAAATACTAAATTAATTTTAACCCTAACCTATTGTTCAAAATTTTTATTTTATCCAGACTTAGTTAACATGTCTGCTAAGTTAAATATTGTATCGATTTTTACAATATCGATTAAACGTTTTTCAATGTTTTCATTTATGTAATTCATACTGAACTTCAATCAACTTCAATGACGGGGTCGCGGCAGCCCACGAAAAAGATGGCAGGATGAACTATATCCTTATACATAGTATAAAACAAAGTCGCGTCTGTTTGTTTGTTTGTTTGTCTGTATGCTTAAATCTTTAAAACTACGCAACGGATTTTGATGCGGTTTTTTTTAATAGATAGAGTGATTCAAGAGGAAGGTTTTAATACCTTTTTTGTACCCGTGCGAAGCCGGGGCGGGTCACTAGTTATATTATAGATTCCAAAAACTAGAAGGAGGACGCGGGGGTTCGCGAGAAGTGGAAGGAGTGGGACAGAGCAGCAAAAACAGCCTTCTCTTTTGACATCTAGTCGTACTTAAATTATTTAAACCGCACTCACTATGTGTTTTTGGTTATGCTGTGAATTATGAGAAAACTAGCCTCTTTCAGTAACTAGCTGGCGACGTTTAAGTTTAAACATGAAGCACAAAACCAGTGGAGAGCGCGTGCGGGGGCTACCGCGGGCGCCAAACGTATGCTATATCAAGCGTACGCGGCGAAATTTTGCTCAGTCGCAAAATTGTAGGCTAACGCACGAACGTCACGCGCTCCCGTTTTGAAAGCATTTATAACGAAAAATAATGCCTAGATGTGCAATTAAATGGTGTGGAAAGTGTACTACAACTTCAAGTTACACAAAAGATGGGATAACATTTCACAATTATGTGGTTTTCTATTCAATTTGATCAAAACAATGAAAAAATAATCATATAATTGCTGTCTCTTTCTGGTACACTGATTTGCACTAATGCTGCAGTTGTCTCTTTCTTGCATGATAGTGATGTTCGAGTTCGCAGTATCGCGACGGTTTATGGTATCGATATAATTTAAAATATAAGTTCTTAAAATACCTTATATTTTTTTGTTTCATTATTGCTATATTTAAACGGTTTTATTTAGCTCACCCCGTTTGTTTTATTCTTGGATCAAATTTAGTAATTCAAATTTCACCCACTTCCAGTCAACCGATTAATCTGAAATTTTGTACACACATTGGATTTTGGTGACAATACAATTATGTTTATTCATTATCATTATAAATTCAAGATGGCCGCCGCTACAAAATGGCGGATAATTTATGTTTTATTAATCCCATCAATATGGGTATCAAATGAAAGGGCTCAACAAGTAGAATACAATATACTATAAAAAATTGAAATCCAAGATGGCGGCCGCTACAAAATGGCGGATAATTTATTTATGTTTTATTAATCCCATCAATATGGGTATCAAATGAAAGGGCTCAACAAGCAGAATACAATATACTATAAAAAATTGAAATCCAAGATGGCGGCCGCTACAAAATGGCGGATAACGTAGGTTTTATCAATCCCATCAATATGGGTATCAAATGAAAGGGCTCAACAAGCAGAATACAATATACTATAAAAAATTGAAATACAAGATGGCGGCCGCTACAAAATGGCGGTTAACGTAGGTTTTATCGATCCCATCAATATGGGTATCAAATGAAAGTGCTCAACCAGTATAATACAATATACTATATAAAATTAAAATCCAAGATGGCGGCCCCTTTAAACAGAATGCGAAATAAAAACTAAAAACTAGAAAATAAAAAAATAGGTAAAAAAACTTTTTAAGTTAAACGGTTTTATGTTAAACATACATTGCAATAGTTAAGATAAATGTACTAAAAACCAAAAAATAATAAAATAGAAAACCGTGGGGCACGTCAATTGTGGATTGTGGATTGTTGGTTGGATTGTGTGCCTAGCTATGTAACGAGGACTTAATTTTTTTTATTACCAATTTTATTGCAGTATCGGGTTAACCTGCGCCATATACACCATTTAGGGTCCGAGAAGCATGGTCGTACGATGCACCGTTTCCGAGTTATGGGCGTTTAAAATTATTGTACCAAAATAAGTTAAATACAAATATCTTGAAAACGGAGCGTCCTAGGCAAAAAATGACCGAAATTTTAACCCCCCTTTGCTACCCCCGTGATATCATGATCTTCATCATCATATCAGCCCGGAATCACCCACTGCTGAGTATAGGCCTCCCCTTTTTTCTGCCACACTTCCCGGTTCTGTGCGTACCTCATCCACGTGTTTCCGGCGACTTTGACGATATCGTCAACCCAACGAGCTTTAGGACGACCCTGGTTTCTTTGGCCTAACCTTGGCCACCACTCGGTCAAAGCCTTGCTCCATCGGCCATCTCCTCGTCTAGCCAGATGTCCTGCCCACGTCCACTTGAGGCGCACCGCCCGGTCCCCGACATCGTAGACTTTCGTCCGATGGTGGATTTCGGTGTTACGCACTCGATCTAAGAGGGTTATGCCGAGCATGGCTCGCTCCATGGCCCTTTGTGCCACTCGTACTCGATGGACAATGATCTTAACACATAAAATTAATTTAAGCTAATTTGAGGTCCTTTTACTTTTATTTTCACCAATTTGACATAGAATCGACTAACCATTTAATTGATTTAGCTTCATGTGTAGCAAAAAAATAGACTGACATTTATTACGAAAAATAATACAAATCCAAAGGATTATATAAGAAAAACATATTCAAAACTAATCCATTTTAAAAACCAGTAAATATATTATATATTTTTAAATACAGTCTTCTAAGTTTAATAATTACCTGTTTTATTTCAAATTCGAACCCGTAATCATTGTATTGCAAACAAATCGTTATAATTACTAAAAAGTCAAACAATTATCGATATCGATACTTTTTCAATTACTTTTATGGAATCCCTAGAGAATGAGTTGTCATTTGGTTGTCAGTTCGTCAACCAATCACAGAGCCCGAAACGTACCGTTCCCCCCGCAGGCCCGCAGTATATTAGTGACTTTGATTTAGAACAAAAACGTGCCCATACTTTCTCCACTGGTTATTTTGCTCCATGAGTTTAAACAAAAGCGAAGTGCATTATAACACTCCATTTCGAGAAAAAAACAGTATATTTAACTTTATTTCTAGGTGTATTTAGTGAAGGCATCACTATCAGAAAGAAATTACGACTACTGGTTGTGTGGAGGTGCTATAGTAACCAGTGAATTTATAATAACATCGGCAGCATGCGTTGAAGATGTAAAGTACCTATATGCGGTAGCAGGCTACAACAAATACGTCACTAATAGCCAATTAGACGAGGATAGGTGTACACAGGCAATGAAAAAGAAAATAGTATTCACTTGTGTTCCTATATGTAAGTAAGTACCCAGTGTTTTATTTGCAACTTTTTGATCAAGTGGGCCACTGTAGGTGTAGATACAATCTGGCTAAAAGGGGTATCCTCGACTCATACCAAATTGTTGACAGTGTGGAGCCTTTCTGCAGGATTGCGCCACCTCCTATCCTGCCCATCCTGCGCAACTCCTTGCACCTTTCAATATTTACTCAAAGCAAATATTAGAGCTCTAGAGCTGTGCAGGTGGCTACATACTGGTCTTACACAATTTGAGCTCAACATCAACAATTCCATCAGCCTTTAATGTTCCCACTGCTGGGACTCAGGCCTCCTCTCTGTGAGAGGGAGCTGGCCACCACCACGCGAGCGCAGTGGGGGTTGGTAGATATCACAGTGTCGAGTTTTTTGGTTCTAGGATATGCTAATTTCCTCACGATATTTTTCTTTGAAAAATCTGTCTTTCTGGTCTTCTTCTTAGAAAACCTGTTGCACAGACGTGAATTAATCAAGAACATGACTTTCTGATAGAGCCTGCAAAGTTATTTCGCTGGAGAGAGCTGGCCGTATTAATCGAAAGACCGACTCCATGAAGCGATATAAGTCCTACGCGATTTTTACCCCAAGAAAAAGAAGTCGTGTACCAGCTATAATTTTACTTTGTTTGTTATACATACAAAATGTTTGATTGGCTTTATGAAGGGGCATTTAACACCTTGCATTATTGTATTCTATGCCTATTTAATTATGCATAGATGGAATGTGTAAATCTGATGAAACAGAGAAGTATGGAAGAAAAAGACACGCGGCGCCAAACCCAAATAAATGATCAACCTGTTAATAATTATTATTTTCAATACTTTACGTACATTATATAGGTCTTTGGCAGTCGTTACAGGTAGTCAGTGACCTGAAATTCTGACATCCAGTCTTACCAAAGGGTATCGTATTACCACTAGGTAATACGATACACTGGGTTGTGGGGGTCAGATAGGCAGTCGCTCCATGTATAATACTGGTATTCAGCTGCATCCGGTTAGACTGGAAGCCGACCCCAATATAGTTGGGAAAAGGCTAGGTAGATGATGAATACTTTACGTAACTTTCTTTTCAGCCTATGAGTTTGACTTCGATAGAATAGAGAAATGGGCGCAAATAGACATAGCTTTAGCAAAGGTAGAATCACCTTACGACTTTGAAGACACAAGATATCTGGATTTATGCGCATACATACCGAAAACAATCATTTTTAACACTGATCCTAAATATCAGAACCCTGATACTGATTGCATGGTGATGGGGTGGGGACATGAAAAAAAATGGCGACATGTAAGATTTAAATGTTATGCAATTTTTTTAATTTAGTTCTAATCATTTCTTCAACAATTAGATCCAGTGTTGGATGCAGACTAGAATGCAACTCTGATCGCGAAAATAATGGACATGCAGAACCTAAAATGTTACCCTGCCTACCCCGATAGGAAAAACGCTTGCCAGATGCATGGAACCGGTCAATATGGCGAGACTTAGGAACGGCCTATTGCCAGCAGTGGACGTCTTTCGGCTAAAGAGATGATGATGAATCAACAAATCTAACTGGAATTTTCTATCTTCCATTAAAAATGCAGTATTTTGAGAGTCGGCAGTTGTTGTTGTAGCCACATATATATGTAGATTTTGTAAGTTTTGCGCATCGACTTCTTCGCTCGCATCGATAACTTTACTGACGGCGTCTGGGGCGTTTAAAGATCCTTCCTTCAATCAGTGTGAATGCTATTCCCCGACTAAACCATGGCCAGTGGGCCATGTGGGTTTGTATATATAACTAAACTGTCCGAAGTGCCCCTACAACTTCGGATTTAACTTTACGCTATGATGATAGAATTTGTGTGTCGTCAGAATCGTATTGCGTATGGTAGTCTAGATGTCGTCACAGTAGTACTCTAAATTACTCTAAAGTGCATTGTTCACATTTTTCATTCTACGTTGGAAAGAGGTAGTGTTAGGCATCCTGTATAGCTCCATCTCTTTTGCACACAGAAGTAAGAATGAAGTAAGAAGATGTATTAGCCATAATATATTTTTTTCAGCGCCAGGATAAAAATAATTACAATTCCCACATGTTAAGATATGCAGCCACATTAATTATTGACAAACAAGCATGCCTAAATGAATATAAGTATTATCCACAACTGACATCTATCATAGAGCAATATATGATATGCACTTTAGGTAACGGGACCTTTGATGATAGGTTTATTGAAAAACCAGATAATCCAGATGAATCAAATAAACCAGACGAGGATTTTGTACTGCTAGATGGCTGTTCTAGGAGATTGGGTCAGCAAAATTCATCCGTAAGTATGGGTTGTTTGGATCTGAATTTGTTCGAAAGAGACACCGCTTTCCTTAAACGTAAAGGGTAGGAGGAACACGGATGGGTTTTAATGAGTAAGAGTCTGACACTCCTTTCTGCTCCACCCAGAGCCGGAGGAGTCATCTGATGATTTCCAATACTTAATAAGTTCGTTCGGTGACGCATGATTTGATGAGAAACAGAGAAGTATGGAAGAAGAAGATATGCTACGCCGACCCCGAATTGAGATTATTTTTTTCATTTTTTATTTTTATAAAACGTTTTATTAATTTGTGATAATTAATTAATTAATTGAGATAAGGGCAAGAAAATGATGATGATGATGTTAATGTCGAGTGAATGTGTAAAAAACAAAAATGAACATTCACTTGACTGAAGTTATCAATTTCATTTCTAAATTCGTAACATTTCATTCCACACTAGTTATGTAAACTTTTTTAATGATATCAGTCTTTTTCAGTGCAAAGTAGGGAATAATAGGAATCAAAACATAGACTACATGAATATTCGACGACAAATCCCTAGGACTAACAGAACATATTATAATTATACCACGCGTGATTATATAAAATATGCTCGTAACAAAGCTTTCAACCGAACACGAAGAAGCGGGATTTGTCAGGTATGCTTTGAAGAGACTTTTATTATATTCCACATCGATCGTTTGACGAAACACAGACATACATGTATAAGTGACGGAGCCTATACAAAGACGAAATAAAAAAAAAACATGGTCGTTAAGTATTAATATTGATGGCCATTTGCTGTTCCTAAACCAGACCTAGGAGATAGCTAATTCTCTGACAAAACATATAATTAAAAAGGGTGCCTTCGTAGCTGTTTTCCCTATTGTTCCCTATTTATTAATGTAATGTTTAAGAAAATCCAATGAGATGCAAAAGAAACTGAACAGTCACGACACAAAATCGCCAAAAGCAGAAGCAAAGCTCTCAGTATTGGGTGGCCAAAGGTTGAAGAAGAGAAGAAAGAAATAAGAGAATGAGATGCGGTTAGGCCGACTGGAGGAAAAGCCAGGCCATACTCCGAACCCCGAACTTTGACATATAATGTAGCAAAATTATATGTCACCTTTCTAGCCTTTTCCCAACTATGGTACCTACTGTGGTGGTCGGCTTCCAGTCTAACCGGATGCATCTGAATATCAGTATTTTGCATGAAGTGACTGCCTATCTGGCCTACACAATCCATTTACGACAGACTTGGTAAGCCCATCGGGGCTGCGGGTTGTTCGTAAGAGATACCGCGGCCTCGACATAAAGGGCTAAGAAGGAACATGGGTGGTTTTTAGAAGTCTGATACTCCCTTTCGCTGACTGAGACTACCTCTGAACACTACCTATCTTAACGTGTACATATTATAGGTACAACTCTGTCTAATCCGGGGATTATGTTAAATGTATAATTTATTTTAATCTTCAGAATGACCACGGAGGTCCTTTGGTCATTTCGGTGGGAAGTACTGAAGTCCTTATCGGTGTCGCATCGGTATTTAAAATAGATGACGATTACAACTGCATTGGACCCTACTTACATACCAGTACGCAGAGTAATGCTGCTTTTATAGACTGCGTTTTACATATGAATGAGAAGAAAGATTCCTTAAGGAACACAAGGTGAGCGTGGTCTATTCATCATCATCATTTAAGCCAAAAGAGATCCACTGCTTGACAAAGGCCTCCATCAGGTGTCGCCACATTGGTCCCCGCAACCTTCGTCACGTCATCGGTCCACCTAGTTGGAGGCCTTTCAACGTAACGTCTTCTGGTTTGCGGTCACCATTTAGAACTTTTTGACCCTATCGGCCATACGTGGTCTTCTATTGTTATAACTCTGAAAAGGTCTTTCTTCAGATTTACAATAGTTTTCAATCATTATTTTATACGCTTTTTGGTAGAATGGTAACATTCACTGAGAACAATTTTTTTGTGCAACATGTTTTTAATATTTTAAATATTTTATTAGCTACCAAATTCTTATTACCGATTGTTTTGTGAATGTGGGAAAATTTTAGGCTTTGTAAATTCTTATAATAATTAAAGCCAAATTTAATATACTGCTGAAAGGCAACCAAGTAAATATTTTCTACAAGATGTACTGAAATCAAACAATTTACATTTATTTGTAATTTTCTTTTTTGAACAGGGAAGATGCGTTATGCGATAGTCCACCAAACGTAAGGGGATTTGATATGGTTGAAAATCACATATCCTGGAAAGACCATCCAGCGGGGTAAGTTTAAATAAAAAAACATTTACAAAAACAAACGTTAAAAAAAAAACCGGCCAAGTGCATGTTTGAATTTTTGGTTTTAGGGCATGCCTGTTTCTTCAAGATGTTTTCCTTCACCGTTTTGTGAGGATTCGTGATGACTGATGAATTACACAAAGTAATGCGCCTGTCGGGGTTCGATCCAACGACTAACTGCTCGTATTTCGCGGCCGCCACCACTGGCTATCACTGCTCTCTACTTCTATAGCAGTATTACTTTTATGTCACTTCCGTGTGAGAAAGAGAAGGGGCTGTACAGGACGACTAGCTCCCTATCCTACTACAATGAAGTAAAAAGCGGTTACTGTATGTTCACCATTTGTATTGTTTCAACCACAACCACCAACCAACCAACCCAACCTCAAACTACCCAACCTTTCGACTAAAAAATTGTTTTATTTTTCAGCCCTGCAGAAAATGAATTGAATGTTTGAAACATTGGACCGTAAATAATTAACAAAATTCAAGAGTAATGGCCTAACTAAAGGATGTCACCCAATTATGAGCTTCCTGTCCTTTTTAAATACGTCTTAAGTTTTAATTACAATATTTAATCGTTAGCTTTGTTTCAGTTCGTTTATTCATTTAAAAAGATTTAAATATTCCTATTAAAATCAATATAAAACTAAATCTATACATATTCTATGTACTATATCTTCTATCTATCTATCTATATAAATAAAAAGAGAAGTCCTGACTGACTGACTTACAGACTGACTCATCAACGCCCAGCCCAAACCCTTGGACCTAGAAAGCTGAAATTTTGCACAGAGGTTACCTTTATAATGTAGACAAGGAATAAGGAAGGATTTTTTGAAATTCAAACCCTAAGGGAGTTAAATAGGGGATGAAAGGTTGTATGGAAAATAGTCATTATCACGCGGGCGAAGCTTTTCCTTAACCACTCTATTCATTGGTGAAAACAACATGAAAATCAGTATCAATGCAGTAGTTTTTGAGTTTATCGAGACAGACAGACGCTTTGACTTTGTTTAATAATATTACTAGTGACCCGACCCGGCTTCGCACGGAAGCATTTATTCTACACATAAACCTTCCTCTTGAATCACTCTATCTATTAAAAAAACCCGCATCAAAATCCGTATCGTAGTTTTAAAGATCTAAGCATACATAGGGACAGACAGCGCGAAGCGACTTTGTTTTATACTATGTAGTGAAAGATAGTGATGTACACCATCATGCCAGTCCAATCAGCATCAGCATTACATACAATCAAAAAAACCAAACACATTAAAAAAAAATATTCATTTCCCATTCCATAACTCTGTTGCAAACCGTCAAATTGAAATTTCAAGAGTTGAAAATGTTTTATGATGGCTAGATTTAAAAATGGTTATTATAAAGTTCGATTTCGTGTTATTATTAACAATGTTTCATGGTAAGTCATTGAAATCTATTACTAAAAAAGTAAAAGGGCTAAAAAAGGGAAAGTTACAACAGAGGTACGTATTGAATATTACAACTCCACCATTTCTCTGTTCAATGACCCACGTATGGTTCACAGTGAACCACAAATGGACACAATCTCAGTGACTATTCATCATTCAGATCCAGCTTGTCCCCTTGCTGCCCTCCCCCAGCGACGCCCTTAGCCGAGGCTCGTACCCCACCGGGGGTGCCCATAGCGTGTATGCGTTTAATTTGTAAGTTTATTTGCCCTGGCTGGTAGAGATGGACTTAAGCGTTAAAAAATAATAACACTGCTAAATGCTAATGCTAAAAATAATTAACACTTAAAATTAGCAGTTATTTTTAGCAACTGTTAAATTTAGTTACAGACAGATTTTTAACATAATTAATTCTCATTTCCTTCATATTTTTCACAGGCTTAGGACTGTTAACTTTTTCTGTTGGCGTATTTGTAATGAGAATCAATTTATTTACAACTATTTCTTTTTTTTCATGTCTGTTATTTTTGTATTTGTAATTTTCTTCTAATCTTTTTTTATCTTATCCTGAGTAAACCTTCGTAACGAAGATCAGTCTTTATTTAACTCTCGTTAAATGTAATATTTCCGAATTCAGCAGTTAGCACTTAGCACTTAGCAGTGAGTTAAATCAACCCACTCGCTAGTTGCTAAATAACTCGTGTTGAAACCAATTCAATAGAGACGGAACTTGTCACTGTCAGTTGTGACTGCTAGATTTAACAGCTATATCAGAACTTATTTAACAGGTGTTGACACTAAAAAAATTTAGCAGTGTTAATTTAGCAGCTTATTAATTTAAGACCCATCCCTACTGGCTGGAGACCTTACACTGAAGGCACCCACAGGAAAGTCCAGTTAAGCTGTTGACAATCTCCTAGGTAGAAGTGACTTCAACCTAGAAAACGAGTTGCTAATAAAAAAAAAACAGTGACTGTGATTGTATCTCTCGGTGTATCTGGTCTCGAGCATTCGTTGTTGCGGTTTGCGTCGATGCGTGCTTTCGTGCTCGCAGTGTTCGTTGTTGCGGGCATTCGGTGGCGTGTGGTTCGGCGTGGTGGTTTTCGGAATGACGCATTGCACTCGTAGTTTCGTTCTTCTTCCGTCCTTCTGACATTCAAAAGTGCCTGTAATGGCTTAATTGAAATAAACGATTTGAGTTTGAGTTTGAGTTGAGTTTGAGTTTGTACTTTGAGGACAGGTTAACTATACTGTCCTCAAAGTAATTGCGGATCAGTTGCTTCGAGAGAAGCTAGCTTTTAAATAAAATCCCGTGCACACGATGACCGTACGGATCAATACTGCCTGACGCTGCAAGCAAGAATAGTTCTTACGGTGGTCATAATCATTTTTTGGCGATGGTACTGGTAATGTTACGTAAGTTAAGTAAAATCGTAACGATATTAACATTGTGACTAAGGACTTTATTGCAGTGCAATTATTTTGATGGTTTTGTTCCGGTTTGTAAGTTCAGAATGCTAGCAGACTCATTTAATTTAATTTTAGTGTCTCATTGCGAAAGAAGAATTGTAGAAGGTGAGCGAGTAACTTCAGAGAAATCCTACGTGGTAAGAAATAGCGTTTTGTTTTATTCTTCTCCATCAATGAAGGCATGAAGGAGCGTATGATATGTTTGATTAGAAAAGGCGTTTTGTTTATAGATGCAGTAAAAGCAAGTCTATTGATGGTAGAACCGTAAAGAAAAGAAAGTTCAAATCAAGATGGTCTTTTTTATAAATGACTCCTCCCGTTCTATTGACTAAAAATTACCCATGTTCCTTCTTAGACCTTTGTATCTCTTTCGAATAACCCACAGCCTCGACGGGGCCCGCAGCCCCGACGGGGATCTAGTTAGCCTTTCGTTCATATTCTCCGTTGACATCGATACGTATGAATTTTGTGATTATTTACTTTTGATACCTATATATTTTATAATGTAAGTCTATTTGTATATATTTAATTTGTGTTCGGAAACCTACGCGACATCTTTTTGTCTAAAATTTCGCAGTATCTTAAGACGAGGGTCTATAACCAGTGTCTGTTGCCAGTGACGACTTATGGCACAGAGACATGGTCCTTAACTGCTGGCCTCTTAGAGAAACTCAGAGTCACGCAACGAGTCATGGAGAGAGCTATGCTCGGAGTTTCTTTGTGCGATAAAATCTGAAATGAGGAAATTCGCCGAAAAAACAGGGTCACCGACAGCTCTCAGAATATGCAAGTTGAAGTGGCAATGGGCAGGCCACATCGCTCGTAGAACAGACAACCGGTGAGGAAGGAAGGTGCTCGAGTGGCGACCACGAACCGGAAGACGAAGCGGTAGGCCTCCCACCAGGTGGACCGACGGGATCGTGAGAGGCGCGGGCAACCGGTGGATGCAAACGGCAGGCTGCCGTTCTTTATGGCGTTCTATGGGGGAGGCCTTTGTCCAGCAGTGGACGTCTTATTGCTACTGATGATGATGAATTTCCAGAAATACTAATATATGTCCTGTATACCTGCAGGTGTACTTAGTCAAAGCCGAAATGTCAGGCAGAACATATGACGCTTGGCTGTGTGGTGGTGCCTTGGTTTCCAGGGAGTTTATAATCACATCGGCAGCTTGCGTAGAAGATGTTCACTTCATGTACGCCATAGCAGGCTACAATAAATACGTCGCTGATAAGGACTTGAACCATGATGACTGTACTAGACGGATGAAGAAGAAAGTTGTGTATACATGTGTACCTGTTTGTACGTGTGCATTCTTTTATTGAGAGGAAACACGCGGCAGAAACGCTGGGTCTTAATAAAAAAAAAAGTTGAAAACTATAATCTTACCACGCAAAAACGGCCTACACTTAACATGGAGTTGCGGACACCAACCTACAATACAATACAACATCACGCCTGTAACTCCCAAAGGGTTAGGTAGAGGTGCACCTAATAGTACACCCACATTTCACAACATATTCGCGTTATTTGTGATCTAAATTTCAAATTGTAAGAATTTTGCATATTTAACTTTTAAGCCGCTTCATACCTTTGCTTCTCCTTCAGTGGAAGCAAAGCGTGGAAAAAAGGAAAATTAATCATAGTTTTTGAATAATACAAAATACTTATATTAAAAACGCTTCCTTCGCTTAATACCATAGGAATTGGTTACTGCTGTTCTCGGCTCCATAACACCGTCACCCCTTTTTTTGAGTGTCAGACTTCTACTGACTAAAAACCAACCCATGTTCCTTCTTCGCCCTTGTGCCGAGGCCGCGTTATGCCTTTCGATAATCCGCAGCCCCGACGGGTAAATTTACCACTTGAATCAAAATATACTATTTTGTGTGAGCATTTATTATTACTTTTTTCAGCCTACGAATTTGATTTCGATGAGATAGAAAAATGGTCGTACATTGATATAGCATTAGTTAAAGTGGAATCACCGTACGAATTGAACAACCCTGATTATCAGATAATATGCTCTTATGCGCCGAGTATTATACCAATCAACTTTGATCCTAAACGCCAAGCTGATGGTATTGATGCTATAGTCCTGGGATGGGGACATAAGGAATTTTGGCGATCGGTAAGATTTTTTTTAAGTGAAAACATCTTCAGCGGCGTTGTGCACTTTTTTTGGGATGGGCGTCAGATGGTCACGTGTCCTGACCGTAAGATGGTGCAGGGCGCTTGCGCAAATGTGCGTGTGTGTCAAATGTCAAAAAAAAAGTTCAAGTTGATTTTTCTGAGACATAAACTTTTGAATGTAAAATAATTGTAATAGTTCTGAAGTGTTACATTTTTGTCATGTTTTCGTACGAGGCTGCAATAAATGAATATTGTATTTAACCACATAAATGATAAATAAAGCAATTCGTGCGAAATTATTCCCTAACCATTAGAAAATATTTAAAAATGCTCAACGTTAATATTTAAGTTTTTACTTCTGCCGGTACTCCTGGAGTGCAACCCGTTGTTATTTTTTTATTTACAGCAAGCATATTTCATATTTAGCATGCACTCTTGATTGCTGCCTGCGTCGGTTTTTCCGAGTTCATATAACCCTAATCTGTTTAAGTCGCGAGTAAACAGGCTTCTACTGGGTAAGCTCGTTCCATCGTCGACATCATCTCTGCCCTTAGGGCAAGATTGAAGTCAAGAGCAAGCCCATTGATAATTAAAAAAAAAAATGTAGGGCCTGATGAGACATTTCCACTGAAAACCGACAAACGCGCTGGCTTCTATTTTTTATTTTATATCCGTTATTATTTGACATAACAGTAAAGGGGACACTACCTTGAAGTAACTTATCCTTCAAAACCTTTCATGCGAAAGTAACTATTTCTGTCCATCGGTTTTCATTTGTTGTGGAACATCTATTACGAGTAATGCAAGGCAGTAAAACGGGCTCGTCGGACGGAAGATGACATGACCCTGTAGCGGCGGAATGCCTCGTATGCCATGTAAAACCAACCTTTTCCCATTAGACTAGACTTTGTTTTAAACAATTGTTATTCTACAAATTCCGTTTCTGAAAGTTACTCGCTACTCAATTAGTGGTGTAATTAGGTCGTATGCAGCTTTGATCGATAAGATGTCGATAAAAGAAAATACCTAATTTAATGTAATTATAATTTTTTATTCATTTTGAATTCTGATTAGATGTACAACATCTCTCACATCATTGAAGTCTTCAAAATGTACTAAACCTTACCAATTAATTACAGACTAAGGACAAAAAAAATTACAACGAAGAATACTTACAGTATGGCACAACAACATTATACAATAAAAAAGAATGTGAAGAGGCATATAAAGTCTATCCAAAGTTACCAAGCACTATAGAAAAATACATGATATGTACTTTTAAACCTGGCCACTTGGATGATCACGGGACTCTACGAGTGTTAAACAAGAATCGGCGGTCTGATTGCATTGCACAACAGGAGAAATTACTGGGCATACAAGGTGAACTCGTAAGTAATCTGTAGATAAATTAGTTAATTCTTAGTATCATCATCAGTCTATAGCAGTGCACTGCTGGAAAAAGAGCTATTCAATCTCAGCATGATTAACTGGCTTGTGGAGGTCAGATAAGCAGTCGTTCCATGTAAATCTGGTTAGACTGGAAGCCGACCCCAACTTATTTATGTAGTTGGGAAAAGGCTAGGCAGATGATGAAATTAAATTAAATCTCAGTATGATATGACCCCATGCTTAATTTAATTTTGATGGAGCCGAAAAATTCTGGAGTAGCAACCGTAAACTGGAAGCTGCCGGTGGAAAGCCTCCCACGAGGTGGGCGGATCCGCTAGATGCGCTATGCACGGGACCGGTCAATGTGGCGATACTTGGGGGAGGCTTATATCAAACAGTGGACGTCTTTCGGCTGAAATGATGAAGATGATGAAATCTCTGCAACTATCACCCTGCGGACCAACTTATGCTTGCCAACAAACAGTCTGGACTCAAGAACGCGGTCCAATAGTCATTTATGTATGGTGAAGCAAGGTCGAATCTTTGCCATTTCAGCTACTTCACTAGGAATTTCTCATGAATCGTGGGTGCGTTCACAAACATATTATAAAGTCACATACACAAATACCCAAACCCGAAACAACTAATGCAAAAGCACTTGTTGACTAGAGAGTGAACCTAAATGTAATTATAATATGCTGGAAGATACGCCGTGAGCTGGCTCTGACTAGTTTTCAAAGTCAAACCATTTAATTATTTAAGAAATAGAACTGATTCTAGTTTTCACTTTTAAAAGTCAGCTTGAATGAAAAAGCCGTCCAATGGGTGGCAAAACAAAATGGTTAGCGTCAGAGAGAAGAATACATAATACTATCAACATAATATTGCTGTCAAGTGACAAAGATTTCAGCAAAATAATCCTATCTAGTACGATATCCAATCAATAAACAACATAACGAATTCAATGTATTCCTTAGTGTAAAGATGACATTGTGGAAAAACCTGAACAAGTTAAATTACAAGCTGAGGATATAACAAGCATAAAAGAAGAAGATAGTAAAAATGTGGCTAACAAAAACAACGGAACTAATATTTTGAACAGAACTAATAGTGCCAACGAAAAAGATTACATTTATAAACCTGGTTTTGGTAAAATTCGTGGTTACTATAACAGAAGTTTCACTCGAAGAAACGGATTCTGTCAAGTAAGTACGACGGAGGCACCTTTAATTAGTATTCTTTTGCCCTTATCCCAATTCATTTTCGGTCAGCGCAGCGTTTCTTTTTCTTTCATACTACTCTATGACTGTTATTAAACCCCCTTTTTTGCCATATCATCTTTTACACAGTTCATCATCATCATCAGCCTATAATGTTCCCACTGCAGGGACTCAGGCCTCCTCTCTCGGAGAGGGATGGGCGAAATAATCTACCACGCGGGCCCAGTTACACAGTTCATCCGTTGTTTATTTGGTCTTTCTCTACTTTTATACCCATCCACATTCATACTCAAAACTTTCCTTTACTTTTTCGTTTGAAAAGTTTTTAATAATAATGTAGGCATTTGCTTGCTTTTGCCCGCGACTTCGTCCGCGTGGAATATAGCCGAAAGCTTTCCTCGATCAATGAAATATCCAAAACAAAAATAAATTTTCCATTTCAACCAGTGGTTCTGGAGATAAGCCCGTTCAACCAAATAAATAAAATGTCTACAATATAAAAAAAACCACTGTGCTAAGTTTCAGCTTTCTATGTGTAATGGTTGGGAGTGGGACGTGGTGTTGATGAGTTAGTCAGTCAGTCAGGTCGATCGTTTCTTTTTATTAGACAAAAGTTTAAATCTATATTATTATATGGATTTATACGGATTTAAACTTTATCCTCAAGTTAAAACTATACAAAGACGGACTTAATATTCCCTAGCCTTAATATCTTTTCAAAAGTTAAAGGAAATAATTTGAAAATGAGTGATAGAGAGGGAGCGGAAGTCCAAGAAATATTTATTCATTGTGTGAGGAATGACAAAAAAAAAAGTAAACGATAGCGTGACGATTAATCCAGGACTGAACCTTGCCTTGCACTTGATATTGTGTCTAGCCTGTCCTGTTACTTGCACATCACAGGAGCTGATGGAGGCTGCTGAAAGTGCCAAACTCGTCTCCAAATTTTGGGCAGACTCAATTTAAATTGTCATCGACATCCTAAGAAGAAGCTTTCATTTTACTCGGATTTACCACATTCGGACATTTAACATGAAGTGACTGGCAGGGTAATAGGATACCCCATGGTAAGACTGAGTTGGGAGTTTGGGACCAACGCTTTGCGTACACTGCGAGGCACGGAGGAAACGGCATCGTTAAGCACAGCCTAAACATATAACTTTTAATTCACAGAATGACCATGGAGGCCCACTTGTTACCTGGGTGGGCAAAAGAGAGGTGCTTATTGGAATAGCTTCTGTTTTCAAAATAACGGAGGATAATAAATGCATTGGTCCTTTTTTGTATACCAGCACAGTTTGCAACGGTGCTTTTATAGATTGTGTCTTAGGTGGTAAAAGAGCTAATGTTTTAAGAGGGCAAAATGAATCTGTAAGTACCAGGTAAGCCACATGTACATATTGGATTATTTATTTATTTAGTAATACTTTTAAAAATAACCGTAAAATGGTGGATTTAATACTTTAGAGCCTATAGTCTAATCTAAGCCTATTTAGGTCTAAGGAGAGATGAAATTAAGTAATTGGAACATAAAGAAAGACTTCGTACGAGGTGGCGGAGCAACCCTGGCAGGTTCATCGCCCTGAAATATGGACGCAAAAACCTATGGCGTTTAGGTTCCGCGTAGTAAAGGTTGGGAATGGAGGCCGCTAGTCACTATTGTGTGTACTGCCCGAGGACACTGCGGAGCATATGCTGGTGGACTGATCAGCTCTGGTTCGGCAGTGTTGTGCCCGAGCGGTAGTAGTCGGTGCGGGTGATGTTTCGCTTACGACTGTGTTTAATCCATGGTCGGTACAGTCTGATATTTATAACCCTCCGCTCGTGCCAGACGTAGGGTATCCATGAAAATTTTCCAACTCAAAACAGATAAAGGTACTCACGGCTACACATCAAGCTATTCGTTTCCAGTATAAGCTGATCTCGCAGTGCATAGGATTTCCGTACAATGCAAGATCAGCGTAAACTGGAAATGTATAGCTTGATGTGTAGCCGTGGTACAGAATCCGCAACCGTTCTCCTAAGACCGATTCGCCACTGGACTGTTCGTCGACAGGATGATTCATTTATTTCCGTTTCGCCAGCAGAATCTTTCATCTATGGACATTTCACCAATAGAACCTTTCATATGCGTCACTTTCGACGACAGACCTTTACAACATAATAGAATAGGCCAATGGCCAAAATGTATTTTGCAATGGGAACTTTACACGTATGAGATAACTAGCTTTTGCCCGCGGCTTTACTCGCGTGTATGTCGGAGATATCAAAAATGACGATTTTCCATACAAAAATTCGTCCTGTTTCACTCCTTTTCTTAGTGGATGCCTACGTCATAAGAGGTATACATGAGGAGTACCCAATAATACACACATTCACATAATTATATCAGTTATGTTCAAGTCCCATGTATTAGGAGCGATCCTATTGCCAACAACCGGGCACAATTCCAGTGGCTGCTACTGAGAAATTCCTCATGGAAAAAATAAATAACACTCGGTCGGAGTTGAATCATTAGAAGAGAAATATGATTAATCATCTTCCTGCCCTAATCGCATTTTATTTGGGGTTTTCTGCTTCCAATCTTCACTGTCAAACGTCAGTCAGTCAGCCAGTCGGTAATAAAGAAACATACAGGGTGTAAATTAGCCCATTACACAGCCGTCCACCAAGCATTCTCAACATCAAACTAAGTAGGTACTCCTATGCAAAATTTTTTGCTGGGTAATGTTTTTTTTGGGGTCGAAAATCACATTTTACGGTAAAACTCAATGAAACATTCTTAAAACATTGTGCTAGTGGGTGCTTTGAATAGTAAACGGGTCATGGAGGTTATTTAAAATTATGGGTTAGGGGCGATTCGTCCCACTATGAAACTTGGACCAGGGACGAGTTGCCCCTTTTAAAAATTGTTACTGGTCAACTCGTCCCACATCTCTTTTAATTTCAATCAAGTGAAGGGTGGGTTAGTATTTTTTTTTTTGCTGGTATAACCTGAAAAACGTCAGTATTTACAAAAATATCTGCGTAAAATTTGTTACTTTGACCCCCAATATCTCCGTAACTAGGGGGTTCCCAGGTATGGTCTAGAACAAAAAAAATATCACAGTGGTGGGGAGAACAAGTACCTACCTTTAGTTTGCGTTAAGGGTACTTTTACAGTTACACCCTTTATAAATAGGGAAGTATGGAAGAAGAAGACAATGTTGTACCGACCCCAAATAAATTGGGATAAGGGCAGGAGAATGATGATGATGATGATGATGATAAATCAAGAACTGACTTTGAAGTTTTGGTTTATTATTTTTTTTTTTTTGTTTATAGGAACGCTCTGTTATGTGACAGTGATCCAAGCGTGAAAGGCTTTGACACGATTGAAAGTTATGTATCGTGGAAGGACCACCCCGATGGGTAAGTGCTAGAAACAAATTAAAAAACTAAAATCGTCGTCGTATCTCTATTAGTTTTAAAATATCTAGAAAAAAACCGAGGGTTTACGTTAGATTAAAGTTCCAAACAATTTCATTTTTTAAACTAATATAGCGATTTTCTCCCGGTCTATCTGTGGCATAGTATTATTTTACACTAGACAATGACTGATGATGATGATGATGAATCTGATGATGATCTTTGTGAAAGTTAAAGGTGTTTTCGAAATTTTCGTTATTAACAAAGGTCTGCTACAACATCAACTATGATAGTCACGTAAACAGTACAGTCTAGACGCAAGTTGTTTTTAATTGGCTTCAAATGATTTAATCTGGGATTAAATCATTTGAAGATGGAACTAAATCAAAAACAACAGAATTTAGGTAGAACATTAAGTGACTTCATTTGTTGTATTTTAACCTTCTATGACTTCCTCGTTAAAAATACGGTCATCAAAGCTGAGATGACCACAAAATTATTTCTAACTCGGTAAAATAGATTATTTACTGTACAAAAAAATACGAAAGAGTAAAACTAAAATTGTTTATAAATCTTCAAATATTTACAGGCCTGCAGATAATGAAAGGCATATCGGACAAGAACAGCAAAAGAAGAGAGACCGGTATGCAACAATTATAAAAGAAGATTCAGATAGCAATAACTTAAAGGACGAGGAAGAACCAAACGATAGATTTTCATTAAAAATAGGCCCTCCACCCAAAAGAAGACCTCGTATTAGAAAAAGGCCTCTAGTTCAACAAATGTCTCCAGTTACAGTAAGCCCTCTGATTCAACAAACACCTCCGATTCAACAAACGCCTCCAGTTACACTGACGCCTGCAATTCAACAAATTCCTACAGAACCAAGTAAACCTCCGCTAAGAAATAGACCTCCACCAATATATGCGCCTCAACCAGAAATAAAACGTCCAGTTATATATGCCCCTCAGCCAGAAATGATACTTCAACCAATATATGCGCCTCCAGAGGAAATGAAAAGTCTACCAATATATGCCCCTCTACCAGAAATAAAACCTCTACCAATGTATGCCCCTCAACCAGAAATAAAACGTCCAGCAATATATGCCCCTCAACCAGAAATAAAACGTCCAGCAATATATGCCCCTCAACCAAAAATAAAACGTCCAGCAATATATGCCCCTCAACCAGAAATAAAACGTCCAGCAATATATGCCTCTCAACCAGAAATAAAACCTCTACCAATATATGCGCCTCCAGCAGAAAGGAAACGTGTACCAATAGATGCTCCTCAACCAGAAATAAAACGTCCAGCAATATATGCCCCTCAGCCAGAAATGATACCTCAACCAATATATGCGCCTCCAGAGGAAATGAAAAGTCTACCAATATATGCCCCTCAACCAGAAATAAAACCTATACCAATATATGCACCGCCACCAGAAATGAAACGTCTACCAATAGATGCTCCTCGACCAGAAATTAAATCTCCACTTATATACTATGCTCGTCAACCAGAAATTATAACTCCAGCGGAAAATAGGCCTCAACCCACAATAACACCTCCATTCCAAATGGATGCTCTAAAATTTGACGAAATTTTAGATTTTAAAAGTGATGAGAAAATATTTGAAGAAAAGCCAAATGTGAATACCAAAACAGCAAAGTCTTGTGTTAGAGCCCAACCAGAGATCCTATTACGACCTCAAAGTCCTATACATGGTTAAATATTTGTATTCCATGGTCTAATATTTGTTATAATAACATATTATTATTTTTTATCAATAAAATAATAAAGTTTAGATTTTGTTTTATGTCATTCTAGAGTAATTACATAAAATGTCTTTTTTTTTTCCTATCCTATCTTGTGTATTAATGCTAAATAAATAAAAGAAAAAAATTGCAAAGTAGCAGATCTGTCTAACACAAGGATTTCTAAATGCATAATATGGTTATCGGTTAATAAAGCGGTCATAAAAAATCTCATTAAATCATAAAATTGACATGGCCCGTTACACTTAAATTACATTTCTATAATAATAATTGCAATAATGCAAAGGAGAGTTGTAAAATGTTCGCTATAAAGTCAGAAATAGTGTGGATTTTCATTTTCATATATGGTTTGTTACGTTTTTGAAATAATATTCTCTTTCAGTATTTTTATCTAAATTTTATAATTTGCATATTGAAGACAAACCGAGATTAACGTGTGGTAAATCAGTTTTACAGGGTGGAAGGGATATCAACCCAAAATCGGCGGCTGTGTTTTCAGCACATGAATCACGCTCCTCAAGCGTCAAATTATTTTAGTATTTATTTTATTTTTATTTATTTATTTATTTATTGGCCTATCTACAATTGTTACACTGTTTATCCTAATAAAACAATAAGATACAATCATAGTACAATATGGTGCGATAGAACCAATATGCAAAAAAAAAACTAAAATATAACATAAAAAAAAATTACAATGATCGTGCAGATAAAACACTTTCAACAACAGTGGGTAGCTTTAGGAATAAGTACAGTAAATACAGTAATAGTAGGTTATTAATTAAAAAACAGTTGTTTCTTCCTGGGGGATCTACAACTCTAGATTCATGTGCGTCGAGGTCCGTTGCACCCTGTATAACTAATCATACTAATATTATAAATGAAAAAGTGACTCTATTTGCTTGTAACCTTTACACGACTAAACTGTGGATCGAGTCGTAATGAAATTCGGCAAGAGCTAAGATAGTATGATCTGATCATTTTATTACGACGTGCAGACGTTAAGATACGGAATAACAAAGTAAACAGAGAGGCATCACTAAACGCACTTTTGCGAAGTGTTTATGAAATGCTTATAATTTTAGTGTGTTCTTCCGAAAGAAGAATAGAAGAAGGTATAGATGTGCAAGCTGAGAAAAATTACGTGGTGAGTTTGTCAAATAAAGTGCATAGAAAGGTATGAGTAGACTATTTGGTATCTTTTGTTTGAGTGATCTTTTTTTTGTACCAGTAAGTAATTACTTACTAGTTCCAAACATTATAATATTAAGGATGTATCGTTAGAAGGAAAATAAGAAGATATCAATAAATACTTTGAAGAAACATGTCAACATTAAGGATAATGCACACTAACAAAATTAGTTTTGTAGACAAATACGATTTGAACAGAAACAAAATATTTACTTGCAGATAACACATTATGTCTATCTTATTTCGTGCATGGAAAGGAAACGGCGAAGGCTTGTAAGCTGACGAGGCAGCTACATAAACAAATCTGCGTCGCAGCATTTCCGATACTCCTCAAGAGACTTTCTTTTTTCTTTTGGGGGGTGGGAAATCATCAAACAACCCGTCCCGCTCTGGGCAGAGCGAAAGGGAGTGTCAGTTTCTACTGACTAAAAACCACCCATGTTCTTTCTTAGCCCTTGTGCCGAGGCCACGGTATCTCTTTCAAACAACCCACAGCCCCGACGGGCTCCTCAAGAGCCTGAAATCATAAAATCTGAAATCGAATTCGCTTTGAAGAAGCTTAAATGTAACAAGTCGGCCGGAAGTGACAATATTTTTGCCGAAAACTTAAAGCTCATATATGCATTCTAAAATAGCTATGCAATCAGATATGGAAAAATGACGAGTGGAGCAGTGACTGGCAGGAGACCATTCTAATACCAATATACAAGAAAAGGGTCAAATAACTAAATCTTGTGGCAACTACAGGACAGTGGCGCTCATATTCCACGCTAGCAAGGTTCTACTGTACGTTAGTAACGCCTTTAGGTATTTTTGCAGTGGCACATTTCAGTAGAACAAGCGGGATTTGTTCGAGGGCGAGAACCAAGGGAACAGTTGGTGAATGTCAGACAGATTACTGAAAAATGTTGCGAGTTCAACAATTCAATACTGATGGTGTTTCGTTGACTACTCAAAAGCGTTTGATTGTGTTAGGTGGGAATGTCTTATGGAGAATTTATTACAAATGGGAGTACCAGAACATCTCGTCATTCTTATCGCAAACCTCTTTCTGGATGAAAGCACAGTTGTGAAGGTGAACAATGTTCTGTCTAAACCTTTAAGCCACAAAAAGGGTTTAGACAGGGATGTATTTTGTCACTGATTCTCTTTATAACATACACAGCGAATATGTAATGAGTCGAGCCCTAGATGGTAGGGAAGGTGAACTATCCATTGGCGACAGGAAAATCAGCTACGAGTTTCTCTGTAAGAGCATTGTTATGAACGAATTTCGTGTTCTTAAAAATAAATTAATTTTACAGGTGTATCTTGTTAAAGCACCGCTCTCTGACTCTGGTTACGACTTCTGGCTATGTGGCGGTGCGTTAGTTACTTCCGAGTTTGTGGTAACATCAGCCGCGTGCATCAGGGACGTTGAATACCTGTATGTAATAGCAGGATATAAAAAGTACGTTGTTGATGATGAAATCGAGACAGATGCTTGTACCAGCCAGAAGAAAAAGAAAGTGATATACACTTGTTATCCTGAAGGCAAGTACTGAATATAAAGTAGAAGGCGCGAAAACAGTTACCGCATAGGTACTTCATCATTTCAGCCAAAAGACGTCCACTGCTGGACATAGGTACTTAGTTCATCATTAAAGACGGTAATTAACGAAGAAAAACTGTATGTGCACAATCACAAGTCTTCGAATTTTGGTTTTAGAACTAATCATATTTATTATATTTATGTGTCTTAAATAATTAATCGAACCACAGCTTTACTACTTTACAAACTGGAACAAAGCTTTGCAGGGTGACAAAACTAAATATGGTAGTAGTAAATCCCTTCAAAGGGAATCACTACTATAGTAACTTACTAAATAGATCCTGTAAGAATTTCTAATGAAATAAGTAGTGTTTGTGTAGTTTGCTCATTTAAGTTTTTGTGTGCGATCGATCGAATTCCTTCCATACAGAAAACCTTAATAAATAGCTTACCTACTTTCAGCATACGAATTAAGGTACGATCGATTGGATAAATGGTCCCTGATAGACATAGGTGTAGCAAGAGTGGAATCACCGTACGATTTCCAAGACCAATCGTTTAAGACGCTATGTTCTTACATACCAGGTACAATTGGAATTAGTTACAATGTCAAAGACAAACAGCCCAAGAATGACGCTGTTGTATTTGGATGGGGTCATACAATAAATTGGCGAAAGGTAAAGTTACAATAATTGTTAATGTATGTCAGGTTACATTTGTATTATCAATGCATAGCAATGGAAAAGCGTTTTCAACTTATACCAAAAAAAAAAAAAAGTAAGTGTTTATTTCTGCAAGACTAATTTCTATCATGAAGTAAAATAGCAATAACATCTAGTAAGCAAGCATAGCAACCGGTTCAATCTTGAATTATCTTAGAAAAAACCCGGAGAAAGTCACATAATTATATTGGATAATACATAGAATGATTTCGGCATCCACAATTATTTAACTATTATTAACACTAACAAATTGTTACAATTTACTTTTGAAAGCTAGCTAGTTTAGCTTTTGTAATTAATTTCATCACCGCTGCTCTCAAAACGGTGAAGGAAAACATCGTGAGGAAACCGGCATGTCTTAACCAAAAAATTCGAAGACATGTGACATCTGCCAATCCGCACTGGGCCCGCGTGGTGGATTAATAGCCCATCCCTCTCCTAGAGAGGAGGCATGTGTCCCTGCAGTGGGAACGTTATAGGCTGATGATGATGATGATGACTTTTGAAAGCACATAAACTGGTTCTGCCCCCACTACTTCCAATCGCTCGTAACTATTCAAAATCACAAATGTATTACTTTCAGGATAAAGATCCTAAAAATTATAATCAAGAAACTTTAAAGTATGCCCCCGTGATGATAATAGACAAAGAAGAATGCAAAGACCATTATGAACAGTATGGAAGAATGAAAGACGTCATAGATAAATATATGATATGCACTTTAGGCGCTGGTCAAATAAATGACTTTGGGGACCCAATTGACGTCTTAGTTGACTCAAGGAATGGAAATAATACATTATTACTTGGTAAATGTGCTAAAAGAAAATCATGGGTGACTACTAATCCAGAAGACCCTATAGACGTAAGTGAATTTAGAAGTATAGCGACGGCAGTCATTGAGGTATAATGTACTACGTACACGGCAGTAAAGGATACTGTAAAGGTACAAGTTGGTAGCCGACTGCACGCAGCAGCAGCAGACGACGTGTCGCAGCGACACTACTGATTTCTACGTATTTCTATGAAATTCCCTCCGTAGTTAGCGACATGAAGCTAGCGACGCGTCGTCGAGCGGCAGACGCACGTGTCGTCCGACCGCAGATCAGTAGTGCCACTGACGCCGGAGCAACGACACGTCGAGCGTGTTTAAGAGTTATTGACTAATAGTTATTTGCAGTCGGGTTCGAAATCATGACTGCAGCGACATGACGCAACGAGGTGTCGTGACGACATGAAGCGACGACATGTCGTCTGCTGCTGCTGCGTGCAGTCGGCTACCAACTTGTACCTTTAAATAAATGCCGGAAAGTTCGGGAAAATATTGGTTCTAAAATGTTGAGTGAAATGTTCAAAAAGGTAACATGTTACAAATGGGTATATTTCTATTCTCCAGTGACATAGGTACACATGGCTACACATCAAGCTATAATTTTCCAGTTTACGTTGATCTCGCATTGTACGGAAATCCTATACAATGCGAGACCAGCTTATACTGGAAATGTATAGCTTGATGTGTAGCTGTGTGTACCTCGTATAGGTACTCTACTTCTTTTCAGTGTGGTTAGTGCCTAACCGGATGTCAGAGCTTTTATGCTTGCGACTTAGCTTTACATGCCGTCGAGAAATAAGTTTATTGCGCTTGTTCGGTTTATGGCAGATTCGCTTTACGGCAGATTGACGGCAGATACGAGAAATTGTACAGTCGTATTTGAACAGTATTTAAATACCTTTAGAATTAGGCATAGCATTCGTGAGTGAACTCTCATACGCACAGTACGCGCCACTCAAAATACATTGATCGTCAACTTTTACATTTTAGTTCAGTTTATAATAAATTTTGATATTTTATCAACTTTCGATTAAAACTTCGAAGATGCGAACGTGCGCAGCTTGTAATGTGCAGTTCAACGATGGTGTCTAGTGTGGTAGTTGCAAAATGCACCTGGATGTTTGGACATCCAAAATGTCCAAACGTCTCCAAAACCGGATGGAGAAAGCTGGGTGGCATACCAATGACTTTATGGTCCGTTCCCTGGTATTTTTCGTCATAACGTTGAGCTCCTTGAGTTATAAGTCGAGCTCCTTGAGTTTAATAAGTCGAGCTCCACGTTATCTGACAAATGCTTGCACTGACTGGACGGGTCCACTCAAATCTTTTCTTTCTTCAAAAGACCATCTCAGACACTTCACTGATCTGCATAGCCTTCATGTGTGTGTGCAAAAAAAAACTATAACCTCGTAGTTTATTCTCAGAGTAGTCAGGTACGAAAAACACCGCCGGCCCCATTTAGTTTTAAAAAAGTAACTTGTGAAAGTGTTTGTAAAAACTATTTGCGAAATATACATCATTTATCACATTTAAAAATGTATGTGAACATAACATTATAAAACAGACGAAGTCGCGAACTTAAAATACTAAATATTTTCTAGTTTCAAGACTGTGATGAATATGAAGATGTTTATGATAAAACGCGCAGAGGAATAAATGAATTTAATCCCTTTATGACAGCAATACGAAATATAGATAATAGCAACAAAACAAGAGCTGAAATTAATAGAACTACTCAATCCAATCGGGCTAAAATACCAGCTTTGATGAAAAGAACTACGTTGACTAATAACACTATCTCGTTTAAAAACCCTTCTATGTCTAATAAAACTGGTGTTCTTAACGAAACCGTCAGAAATTCACGAAGGTATGGAATTTGTCAGGTATGTACATTTTTAGTCCTTATCTGCAATATTATTTGGATTTCGAAGGTAATTTTTTTATTTAGGCTATGTTATTCCATTGCTGGACAAGGTCCACCCCCATGGATTTTCACTCGCTTCGTCTGGAATGTTCCGGCCAATCGCGCACAAAAGTCTCGTGCGGTATAAACTGCGAGTGCGTGGGTGCGTAAGTTCACACGCTTCTAAATACTAGCTTATATAAACGCACCGAAAACACGCAGATTTGAAACCGCTCTAAGGCGGCGATCTTGTAAGGATCTTGCCATTTCAATTTGTATGAGAAAAATATTTATTAATAGCCATTACTATTGTCTGTTAACCAGCACTACAGACTTCTGCTGACTAAAAACCAACCATGTTCGACAAACGGCAGCCCCGATGGGGACCAGCTGCACTACCCATACCTATACCCAGTTTTGAGAAATTATTTTTTTTGAATGTCCTCAGAATGACCACGGAGGACCATTAGTCACTTGGGTGGGAGCTCACGAAGTCCTCATTGGAGTTGCTTCTGTGTTTAAAGTCGCAGATGATATGAAATGTATTGGGCCTTTTTTGTACACCAGCACGCAGTGTAACGGTGCTTTCTTGCATTGTATAATATCGCAAACTAACTTTGATCTTTTGAACACCCAGCCTTCAGATAATAGACACACGTGAGTTTATTTTTTTATCTGATCTCTTAGCCGTTTGTCTACCTTTTCTCGGCTTTTCAATTTCAAATACGAAAAGACCTTCTAATATGTAACTGCGTGTGCACGTAGAAACAAACACGACAACAAACTAAACGTGGTGTCTAATCCTTTCAACATTTTCTACGAAGTCCCATGAAACTATAGAAACGGAATAAAACCTAACTTTTTTCTTAACAGGCGATCGTTCTGCAAGAAATCTGAGGATGATGAAAGGCATCCTACTATGGAGAGGCATATATCGTGGATATTACATCCGGCAGGGTTAGTAATTAATAAGTTATCTAAAATATTAATAATAATATTATTAATATTAATATTATTCTCGTTGGTTTAGTGGTCGCAAGAAGAACTGCTCTGTACTTATGCACAGCAGTCCTGGGTTCGATTCTCAGGTCAGGTCAAAGTGTAATTGGGTATTTCCTTCAGGAATTTCTCAGTAGCAGCTTTTGACGTAGTCTGGATTTGTACCCGGCAGATGGTAATAAATTCGATCTCTATTACATGGGACTAAAACATAACTGGTGTCATGTGGTTGTAGCTCTGTTTAACCTTTTGGGGATAACAGACTGGATGTTATGTTATTGTATCTTCGTCCTGCCAGGTATGATAGAAAATAGGTATATAAGAAGGTAAACACGGAACCAAAAGTACAAGAAAGAAAGAAAGAAAATTGTGTTTATTTGGCAAAAATAGGTACTTACCATAAAAAGAACAAAAACAATTCAAAACAATTAAAGCTACTAATGCCAAAAGGGCCTCAGCTCAGCATAATGCCAGGTGGCAGCACAAAGCCACCTGACGCTGATTTTCAGCTGCTGCCCACGAGTGCCATACGCTCGAAAAAATAAACAAAGACATTTAAAAATTTCTAAAATATTTTGCTAAAAATAAAAAGCCTACTAAAATAAAATGTTGTGACTCTTAAATAAACAACAAGAGCATGAGAACAACAATAAAAACATTAATAAAAAAGAACAAAATGCCAATAATAATTGATAACAGTAACAAAGGATAAACAACAATAACAAAATAAAATAAATGATAAAAAAACATTTAAAACGGACACATTAGAAACAATAATTATATAAAGTTAAAATGACACAATGTACAAAATTAGTGACATTGGTAAAATTGTATACTTAACGTATAAATTTAACAACATGTATAAAAATGTAAAACCTATAAAATTAATAAAATGTATAAAATTGGTAACAATGATAAAAGAAAAACAACACCAACAATAGTAAAAAATTGACAAAAATAACGTTTGGAATTGATAAAATTAAGACCCAATTATAAAAGTAAAAAATTACAGAATGTATAAAATTAGTAACATGTTTAAAATTGTGTAATTTAATAAATTGTTAAAAAGATACAACATATTATATCTCTGTTATTTATTCCTTTGGTTGAAATTAGACACAAATTAATTAATTGTATAAATTATTTACATAAAACTACTTTCAGACCTGCAGATCACGAAAAGAATCTAAAAAAACCTGAAATAAAACAATCTGATACAAAAGCTCGTGGAAGTAATGAAGCAATAGTAAATGAAAGTGAGAATCCATTTAATAAGAATCCTTCAGTAATTGTTGATCATGCACCAAACAAATTTAAAATCAATGACGTTCAAAATCCTCCAAATACTAATGAGAAAAATGCTCCAAACAAAAATTATGGAGCAACTCTACAGCATGGTCCACTTGGTACACCTATGGTGGTAAATGATAAGTATACACCGAACAAAGCGCGAGTATTAAATAGCGGGCCTGCTCAGGTGTCGATGACAAGATTTGAACTAAGCTACAAGCCTAAGACAATCTACAAATATGCGCAGAATAACAAACCAGCACATACCGAACCCGAACAAAACAACAACGAAGCTGGTTAAAAAAAATAATAATAATTAGTCAAAGTAATGGTGCCAATCTGCAATTGCGACAGGAGGTTTCTCTTAAAATTTGAAAAGTATCTGTAGTTGTTTGATATTTTAAAAAAAGCTTTATTTTCACGTATAGGAAAGTTGTTAATACAAAATAAATGTTATTTTTCTACTAGTATCTTTTTCGTGCCTATGCCCCGACTGCATCATTTTTGTTACACATGACAAGTCATTCATGTCGTTTTTGTACAGGGTGTCAAGGAAACTCGACCTATTCCCTGAAATTATACAAAAGGTCATGGTATAAACTAGATATGTATTATAAATGCGAAAGTTTGTGAGTGTGTATGTTTGTTACTTCTTCACGCAAAAACGACTGAACGGATTTGGATAAAATTTGGTACTCAGATAGTGTATAACCTGTATTAACACATAGGATACTTTTTGTCTCGATTTTATCTTCCCGTGGGATATGTTTCGAGTTGTAGCGGGCGAAGCCTCAGGCAACACCTAGTTATAAATAAGCGTTTGGTGTTTGAGTAAAGTGTTGTGTGTGATTTCAACTACCCATTTACCCATCTACCACAAAGCATCACCACCAAATATCTAGAGACTATCAATATGGCCGACGGTTCTGTTCAGACACTGCCAGTTATTTAGGTGGTATATACACCGGTAGATGAAATAAACGTATGGCTCAAGGCGTCGCCATCACTATGGTCCAGGGTCGAGAAGCTCCATCTTACGTGCAACATGCGCGTCCAACTGTATAACCACCACGATGCAGGTGTCTTTGCAAATAAGCTGCTTCAAATGGGAAAGTTATATTTTTTCTAAAGAATGTTCCCATCCAGTGCCAACAGAGGATGAACTTATTATGTACGTTTTTTCCTAATTTTGAGGTTAATATAAATACTGAAGAGTGGTTGGTAGTGAGGGCAGTGCTGTCACCAAAGAACGTGTGGCTAAGTAATGTTGAAGCGCCATGTTTTGTTGACGTTTATAGATGTAATATGGGCTATTGCCATCAACCGGGCACAAAAACCCAAACTCCGTGGCCTCTACTGAGAAAACCTTTTGCCCGTCTCGGTAATAAAACCCCAGACCACATGCTCAGTAGTTGCGCTTATGGCCACTCGATCACACACATCAAAATTTCAATCGTGGAATCAACAATTTCAAAATTACTTTGCTTTGCTGATGCTAGTCGTAAGTAATTTTGGAATTGTTGATCACAGTCACAGCCTTTTACTTTGTGAAATTCAGTTTGTTGTTTGTTGTTTATTGTTAATAGTAAAACTAACAGCAATGTTTCGTCGTCAGAATACATCGTGAAAAAATGTACGTAACACTATTGATGCTCGAACCTTGTCTTTGTGCGATATCATTTTTAATATTGTCTGAATTCTCTGTCACAGTAATTTCAGTTTCTTCTGGCATTTCTACTTCGGGAGGTCCTTCAATATTATGATTTCTGCAGATATTGTGAAGAACAACTGTAGCAATTATAACTGTTTGTATGCTAAACAACGCATGATCAACGATATTACTGGGAAGCGACGTTTCCAGGCTCCAAATGTCCAAAACAAACAAATATATTTTTTCATGAACTTGGTTAATAAAAAAAAAATGGACCTATGAATAAGTACTAAATCTTTATAATCTCTAGTACGTGAAAGCTTTATAAAATGGTGATTTTATTCTTCAATTGTGTTTCTAGTTTTTATGTGTGCCTCATTGTAACTTATTTCCTGGCTAGTTGAGTAACCAGCGATTTCCTAGAATAACATCTTCACACTGGGCTGTAATAAGAGTTAGAATCAGTTGGATACATTAAATTTAAAATTCATAATATTTCAAATGTTATTAGAAAGGGCAATAACCCTAATATTACCTCTTAATACTGAATTATTAAAAATAGCTGATGCCAGCGGCTTCGTCCGCGTTAAATTATATACTAAAACCTCCCTCGAGAACCACTCTATCCGTTGGTGAAAACAGCATAAAAATCGGTGCAGCAGTTTTTGAGTTTATCGCGAACAGACAGACAGACGCGGCGGAGGACTTTGTTTTATAATATTATGTCGTGATAGTAGCATTATGAGCAGGCCAGAGCAACAACATTCACTAACTTATGGTCTGCATTACAAACGACTCGGACATTGGTTGAAAAGATATCCTTTTTATATAACGAGTCCCTCATTCAAATAAAACATTTGTTTCAATGAAGCACTCGTTGTATATATTAGTTTTCAAAAGGTCGATGTTCAAATATTTTGTGTCCTCATGAATCAGAAAAAAATTAAATATTGTATGGAGATGGGCTCTGTTTTCATATGAATATGTGTTTCAAAGCTAAAAGTGAAATTAAATATTGGCCGTTTTTTTATTTCATTTAATT
Organism: Diarsia mendica; assembly: GCA_949316265.1. NCBI lineage: Eukaryota > Metazoa > Arthropoda > Insecta > Lepidoptera > Noctuidae > Diarsia > Diarsia mendica. The sequence goes on from OX438909.1 coordinate 10,181,015, forward strand.
AGTCGAAGAATCAAATTTAGAACTACGAACCTACCCATAAATACTAAATGCGTGGTTAGGTTGGCCACCCCTGCCGTGAAAATCTTTCCACATGGTCTTTCGCCATCTTTGACAACATCGAAATCCGAGCTAAATTTTCCATCGCTCGGGGATATCTCATGCCTCTTTCGTCACGTTCTGCTTTTGCATTGTTTCTTTCATTATCTGCAGGACTAAAAAAAAATAAAGTTATGAAGTCATCTTTCTTACACTGTATACCTTTAAATCTATATAAATAAAAAGAGAAGTCCTGACTGACTGACTGACTGTCTGAATGACTGACTGACTCATCAGCTAGTTTTTAATAAATGCTTATCTCATATTATTATTGTGTTAATTTTTGCGCAAGTGGTACGATAAGTAGAGTATTTTCCTCGGTGATAAAGCTGTCTTAGTCTTGCGTGAACTTAAATCCCTCGCTACACTCAGGACTCGTCTTAAATCCCTCGCTTCGCTCGTGATTTCAGTTTTTAACACCCTCGCTACGCTCGGGAGTAAACCTCGAGTCCTTCGTTACGCTCGCGATTTAACTCGTCACCCGCGACAGAAGACACTGCTTTATCCCCTTGGTTAATAATTTACTATTGTGTAGGACTGCTACGATAAAACTCACTTTAGAATCACACTATTATGATGTAAACATCATTTGGTTACTAAATGATTTTTTTTTTGTTAATTTTGTAATCAATTGCTTTAATGTTGAGAAATTTAATTGACTGTATTAATTTTTAAGATTTTTCCGAAAAGATGAATTGAAAGAGGTTTTTATTGCTTTGTTCTGAAATACTAGTAGTTTTGAATAATTATTTTCACATGCGGTGCTCCAGACTGGTGCCGCATACCTAATGTAGGGTCTTACAAGGATCCAGTCGCGCGTCGGGGCTGCGGGTTGTTCGAAAGAGATTCCGCGGCCTCGGCACAAGGGCTAAGAAGGAACATGGGTGGTTTTTAGTCAGTAGAAGTCTGACACTACCTACTGCTCTGCCGAGAGCGGGAGGAATCATTTGATGATTTCCCACCCAATAAAACAAAAGGGTCTTGCAAGGGTGTTGTATATTTTTAATTAGGTATTTGAGCTGACTTTAGATCGCCGTTTTAAGATTGGATGCAGACAGATTAGAGCTTTTATTGAAGTGCTTAGTATTTTTGGTCCAGTTCATTTCATTGTCCAGCAACAGTATATTATATTTAACTTCTTGTATAAAATAAACATCATAATGGATTCACTATTGCAAAAAAAACAGAAACAAAAAGCACTGACACACGGTAAGTGACATTTGAACTTAGACCTCATTGATCGTAAACTCGCTGCTTAGCCCAAACAGCTATCAACACTTGTTAGATAAATGCGAATTTTAGTAATCCATTAGAATGAGAAAAGAGACGGAAATATTTTTTTTTTGTATTGCGCCGTGAAGTGCGACGCGACCACGTCGACGACATTATGATAGCGGGCAAACTCTGTGGCTGTGGTGTGCGCGAGACATGGAGCTAAATTGTGCTCCATGGCGCGAGACGATCGCCCGTGCGTTCACAGCAGGCAACACAATTATCAGCGTAGGTACCTATGAACTTGTGATCGCTTACTGTATGTTCGTTTTAGTAACTTCTTTCAAAAAGACTGACTATTCTCTTGTTTTGTACTTACCCAGATGGATGGTGTGCCCACGATGTGTATCTCTCTACTATATCGTATCCCTTTTGGATCGGCGGACTGTTGCATATGGCCCGTCTGTTGTATTGAATTATTAGTATGTATCCATTCTGTTCATTAATTGCCCCATATAAATGAACGTTTACTAAACAATCGATTTTGAATAGTAACTTAGTTTTTTGTTTCATTTAAAAGAGGGAAAATACAAAAATAAATGAATTTTACTACTGTAAAGCCGCCTTTTCACTATAGGATGTAATATTCCTTCAAATGACCTCTAAATATCGCTCGCCTACATTTTGTACGTGACCGTTCACACTGTGCTATAATGTATATTACATCCCAAACTACAAAATGTATGCGAGCGATATTTAGAGGTCATTTGAAGGAATATTACATCCCATAGTGAAAAGGCGGCTTTACAGTCGAAAGACGCTCTAATTTTTTAACACCCTTAAAGCGTAGAACTAGTGGGAACGAAAAAATTCATTGACTTTTCGTTCCCATTAGTTCTACGATTTCGTACATCCTTGAATCGTAGAACTAGTGGGAAAAATATTTAAAAAAAGTTCCCACTAGTTCTATCGTAGAACTGTGCAGTAGAACTAGTGGGAATGATCCGATACTTCGGGCCCCGTCGGGGCTGCGGGTTGTTCGAAAGAGGGCTAAGAAGGAACCTGGGTGGTTTTTAGTCAGTAGAAGTCTGACACTCCCTTCCGCTCTGACCAGAGCGGGAGGAGTCATTTGATGATTTCCAACAACCCAATAAAAAAATGTGTTAGTTCGAGTTATAGGAAAATTGTCCTAGGGCCAACGGCCTAACTTGGTGAACATAATAAACTCATGTTAAATTCTCAACTTGGCCTAATATTGTTGATTTTCGGCAAACAAAAAAAAAACTTCAAAGCGATTGGGCTCTTTCTTCTGATTAGTTTTTCTTATTTATAATTCAAACATGCCAATATCGGTGTAATCAAAAAGTATCAACTAATTTGTCAAACAGAAAAATATACAACTCACCTATTTTTGGTGTCTGGTAAATTTGAGTTACTTAATATACACTCCAAAAAGTGTGCGGTATTTGTTGTGCTCGTAAATAAATAGGGTCCATCACACTTCAAATTTTTCACGACTTTGAATACAGAAGCGACTCCGATGAGCCACTCTTTTCCAGCATCCCAAGTGACTAGAGGGCCTCCATGGTCATTCTGAAGATATTTAAATAGATTAGCAAATATTTTAACCATACAGTTCGTTCCAGGCCCCTTCAGCGTTCTGAAATTCTCTCTTGGTGGTCAAGGAGGACCGAATGAGTCGGATTCGTGGATTGACCTCTTTCTCGAAGTTAGACCTACCCAACTGGACCGTTTGTCAAAGGTAGCCATAATCGATCACAACTTCGAGTGTAGAGTCTCCGACCTTGATAGGAGTGGGTCTTACATGGATACTCAACATAATTTTGGTTTTGTTCATGTTCATTTAAAGACCCACTCTTTCGGAAGCTCCACTGAGGTCATCAAGCAATGAACTGATGTCATCCATGGTCTCAGCCATGACCATATTATAGTCGATAAACCGAAGGTGACTGGTGTACTCCCCATTGACGTTGATGCCAAGTCCTTTCCAGTCCAGAACCTTCAAGACATCCTCGAGTGCAGCGGTGAACAGTTTCGAAGATAATATGTCTCCCTGTCCCTGTTTGTTATAGTACGACGTGTAAATTATAAAACCAATGTAATAATTAGGGTTTTATTTTTTGTTTCATTGTAATCGGTGCTCTCTATCAAAAGATAATAAATTAAAAAAGAAGAACTTATCGTCATAACGAAAGATACATGCAACGACATCTATTACACCAAAGTACTAATTAATAAATGTGTTTATAAAATAACTGTTAAATCGACCTTTTCAAAAAGTTATGATAGCTAAGGCACCTAAGAATAAGAAAATTTTGTAAACATAGGTAGTTACACTTTGTGTTAGATGTTACTTAATAAGTCTAAATGACAGGCAGGGGGCACACCGGTGGCGGTGGATGAAATAAACGCATGTCTCAAGGCGTCGCTTTAGTCTAGTATCGAAAGTCTCCGTCTTACATAAACTGTACAACGACCACGAAGCAGGTGTCTTTGCATTTAAACTGATTCAAATAGGAGAGAATCGTCTGGAATCTGGAGGCAGATGGGAATATTCTATTTTATGAAGAATGGGAGCCATCCAGTGCCAACAGAGGATGAACTTATTATGCACGTTTTACCTATTTTGGAGATTAATATAAATAAGAGATAAAGAGTGATTTTTAGCGCTTTGCTTGTGCCAGCCTTATCCATACGAGCATACGAACGCGATGGCAACAATGTCGTCTGGAGGTGGAAGGTCATATCTTTTGCATTCCTTGGACACCTTTATCAGTTACAGCATTAACCTATCTGTAATCACAACGCAAACGCCTTGCCAGGTATCCTACCTACCTCCATTTGATTCCCATAACGTACACACATTACACGAGACAATTGTAAGGAGAGCCCAAATACACCACCAAATATTATAGCCCACCGCTTAGAGTGATTTACAATATCAAAGACCGACGTACGCTATAAAAACAAAACTAGCCTCAGCACTTATTGTACGGGAAGCACATATAAAGTGAGACAGGCTGTACTAGATATGTATACCTTGAAGTGTCGCCGTGTCTTCGAACACACTACCCACCTGACAAATGCCATTTTTCCGCGATGGTCCAGTGCCACTGTTGGAAGCAGTTCTATTCCTGTAGCGTTTCTTGGCAGAAAGTTTAGTAGTTTTATTTATATTCTCATCTCTTCTGCGTGTGGGGTCGATTAGTATATCTTCAAAAGTTATAATGTTATCGAAGCTCTAAAAAAGAACAGGTGTTTATTATGGAACAAAGTTCCTTACTGCATTGCACTAGTCCATACATAAACAGTACATGTATTTATAAAACGTTATTTACAATCATTGTGGTCATATTTGTTAGATTTGTAGCTCAAACCAAATGATTTCTTACATAACATAACATCACGCCTGTAAAGCTCAGAAAGGTTATGCAAAGGTGCACCTTATAAATAATACACACTCTCTTAAAAACCAGAATGGAGTGCCGAATGCATAGAAGGTTGCCAATGTACAACCAGTACCCATGAATGTAGTCGTGCCGATCCCAGTTATTGTCGACCAATCGTCATCAGCTCCATACTTTGTAAAGTAATGGAAAGGCTTCTTATAAGCTTCCCAGCTTCTAGCGCACCTTGAAGCGAACGACCTACACCGTAATCGCCAGTATAGTTTTCACCGGGGACGGTCAACAGAGGAATTTCTGGTGTTTACTACGCACTGATGGGGCGAGTCCGTCGAGAAACATGGAGAACCTTTTATCATGTCACTATACATCTCGAAGGCTTTCAACAGGGTATGACATATAAGTCTGCTGAGCAAACTTTCTGCATACGGCATTCCTGCTGACTTTCTGAGTGAACGATCAATTTACATGGTCATTGATGGCTCTGTTCAAGCAAGAAGGGTATGTTCTCTCCACAAGACTTTTCCTGCTTTACATCAATGACCTCCTTGCTCCTGGAATTTTGGGTACGCAGACGACAGCACTGTTATGGAGAGTTATGCATGCAGCGCAAAAGCCAGCAGTAATGAAGTGCGTTTATTGAGAGAGGCCATGGGTGAGTGAACAAATTCAATCTTGTCAAAGCCTTGTCTCCAAGTACGGTGATCAAGTATGCCTGTTCACTGCATAAAAATAGTCCGTTCAATCTAGCTCCTACTTTCCGGAGTACACCCGTACCAGTTACCGACAGTCTCGAGCTTCTTCGCACAAAGTTAAACGCACATCTAAACTTCGGTGCCTACATTGGGTCAAAAGCTCAATCTGCAGCAAAAAAGCTGGGTATCCTAAACAAAGTTAAGCGATATTTCAAGCCTGGACATCTTTGGGATGCTCAGCCAAATAAATTTATAAATTTGGGACAAGCCCCACACTATTCCCAAACCACTGTAACTCCTGTTAGCCAGAATCAACAGTGGCGACCACAAGAAAAGCGCCGAGATAATGAAGCTCGACGAAGTCCCAGAGAAGCGATGCTCAGCCAAATATCAAATAGCCACACTTGACTTTGTTGAGTCTAGATTCTACAGCTAGGAGGCTCATTGGTGACGATAAGCTGATGGCCAAGCTATTCCACCATCTCGCTTCTTCCATCGGGAGACCAGACGTACCGCAGTTTATCACCCATACCTTGCCGATGTTAGCACATTCGCACCAAGCGCTTTGCTGCATCTTTTATTATGCGTAGAGCCAAGGAGCAGAATTCCCTGCCTGCGTCAGTGTTCCTAATCACGGTACTGGTTGTACACCTACATTACGCCAGTAATATTTAAGTCCCATGTAAAAGGAGGAGAGTCTTTTACAATCAACCAAGTAGAAGTCCAGACGCAGTGGCCGGAAAATTCCTGATAGCAAAATAACCCAATAACATTTTGTCTGACCTGGGACCGAGCCCAGGACCTCATGCTGCGCAGTTGCGATTGAGATCGCTAGATCATAGAGGCAGTCGAAATAATTTCCTACTTACATCTTCATCGGTCCGTGTATTATAATACCCCATAAGTTCACGTTTAGGAGTACCAAAGTCAGTTGAATTACAGGCAGTACAGTTAGGGTCGTGCTTTATTGCTCCGGAGTCAACGTATGTGCCATTACCTTGGGTGCATATCATGTATTGGTATATTATTTCATTCATACCCGGATACTTTTCATATTGTTTTTGGCACTCTGCGTTATTCATTATTATAGAAGAAGTAAATTGCAAGTACTCCATGTTGTAATTGTATCTGTCTTCTGCCTGAAAATATAAAGTCTTTAAAATTAAGAAGGTAGGTATGCCAGTTCACCACTTTCATACATATAATTCAGTAGAATGATTTATCACTTTTAACAATGTTATGAAAAAATATAAAAAAACACGCCTGCTGTTATAAAACTAAACTAAAACATGTGAATTAAAACTAAATAAACATAGAAGGTGTGTTTTATAATTTTTTAAATTATATGTTTTATATTTCATACTTTTTAGTGAATTTATATCATACGTTTTAGTGAAAAATGATAATTTTTATATTGTACCTACTAAAATGATTTTTTACACAAATGAATGGGGATTCATTTTCATTCATTTTCATTCATTCATCGAAAAAGTGTTTGAGCAAACACGCAATATTTTTAAAAGACCTATCCAACGACATCCCATACAAAGGACTTACTACTAACAAGCTTTTCATTTGCGTCTTCGTATATTGCTTGTTAGTAGGTTGACATTGAAAAAGGTATTAAAATTATAACATCATTAAATATAATTAAAACATGTTTTGTGAGTGTGTTGTAAATGTGTTCAATGAAAAACACAATTCTTCTCACTGTAAACGCAGATCATTTTCGGCCCGTTTTATGCATTATTTTATATTATCAGCAATATCATTATTAGCCTCTCTCTTCATAAAACAATGTACGTCTTACATGATTTTTCTCAATTGTTATGTAAAACCATTTCGTAAAACTTTTGTGCGCGATAGTATTTTGAGAACGAACGTGAAGTCGACAAACTGACGGACCAATAGCGTACCGGCAAAAACGAATCGGGGGCCCCGCCCCCCCGCACCTACCTCATACCACCTAATATACCGATAAATCGCCTAATGTGCAGCTTGACCGCCAGCGTTCTTTTTACGTGGCGCGACCTGTACCTACTTATTGAATACGATATAAAATTTTCACAGTTTCGTGAAACTAACTCTGCATTATGTGTTTTATATTAGTCTTTGTAAATAGGAGCAGTTGAAACAGCACGGTTTTTAAATTAAAAGCATCAACTGCTGTTTTAAAGAGTAGTAAATTAAAGATATACATTTAAAGAACTTGTTCATCAATACGATTAACATGTTTTTCATTTTTGTAATTTTCCCAATCATACTTTCTTATTTAAATTAAATGATACGAGTATCAAACCCGATATCAGCAATTAAAACATGAATTTATTTTTAAAACACATCACATATTCACACATCAAAAATTCTAAACGCATTGAACTATAATATTGTGCCATTCTTCACGCGTTTAAAAATGGTTCGTTTATTTATTTTTATTTTTAAATATTGTGAATTTTACCTTCCGTAAAAATAAACGTAGGTAGTTCCTGATAACATAAATACTTGTCTTGTCTTGATGTGATCCAGCATAATAGTGCGTTTGCGCAATTTGTTGAGTAACGGAACGGCCTGGGAATGGTATCACTTAAAGTTATATTTGTGTGCGTTTGAGGCGCGTAGACGCATTCGCCTCACGCACACAAAGAAAATGATGTGGACGCACGATATCGCTCGTTTTTTGATCTAGACGCGGCTTCTATGCGTAATTATTCTAAGCTATGAACCCTTTGGATATTAGTTCGTAGGTACTTAACGAAACACAAAGTAGGAGTAATTCCTAACTTAAACAAAACTTAAAAAAAAGTGAATTACAAAAAAAGTCTTACTCCTCGCCAGAATTCCGGATGTCCCCAACCGAACGTCACAGTACTCTTGCCCGGTTCTTGATTATTAGCATTAAAGCTTATTTCGACAAGAGCTGGTTTGTACGAACACACGTTCAGGTAAGAAGTATCGTCCAGGTTATACGGCGACTCTACCTTGACCAAAGCTATGTCTATAAATGACCATATTTCCGTTTTATGGTAATCTAAATGGTATTCTACAAAACAAAAAACACAAAAATATTTGAAGTTCACCAGCAGCACAGTTTGGGTGACTGCCTCAATGGCCTAGTGGTCGCAAAGGCAACTGCTGAGCACGAGTGTCTGGGTTCGATTCCCGGGTCAGGCAAAATGTTATTGGGTTTTTCTTTCCATCAGAAATTTCTCAGTAGCAGCCACGGAGTCTGTATTTATGCCCGATTGTTGGAAATAGGAGCACCCCTATTACATGAAACAAATCAAACAGAAATCAAAACATTTATTTCGTGTAGGCTAGTTACAGGCACTTTTGAATAGTCATACATGTAAATACTAAATAAACTAAGCTACAGTCCCAGTCACAAGGTATAATAACAGTCAGTGTACTGTAGTTGGCCTTTTCACAGCGTTGGTCTCATGAGAAGAAGGGCAAGAAACTCCATGGACACTCTTTTAATTAAATCATAATATTGTTACAAAACTTTGGTTACATCATTCATGTTGAGATGGTATATTAAGTGAGAACGATGTAGCAAGATGTGCACCATAATAGTGTGTAAGTACAGTAAAGTCAAAAACGAAGATTCAAAAATAAAAAAACTAAATGTGGCACTCGGAGACTGCCGCGGTAAAGCTATTGCATAGCATTTTTTATCAACAGCAAATAATTAATTAATTAATTTGACAACCTCAGTTGACAACCTTGTTATTTTCCGTAACCATAGCAACCTGGTTGAATACTGAATCTTGAATATTTTCGTTAGGGAATTTCTGGATTCGCTCTCCACGCTCAAGGCCCGCGATAGAAGCTATGCAATAGCTTAAAATAAGTATCTCGTAAGTATTTCGTACGGTTTGTACGATTTATACTATTACGTAGAACAACTGAGTTCAATAAATTCCATTTGCTCTACCGGTTCTATTACAATAATTCTACAACTAATGCCCGGTTTCTGAGACACTTTATCTGTGGTTTATCTATTCAAATGTACGCATATGAATAGATAAACCACAGATAAACCACAGATAAAGTGCCTCAGAAACCGGGCATTTGTCGATAAAAGACCTAACAGATCATGCTACAGTCATTTGGTTACTTTAAATATTAGTACTTACTCATGGGAATGCAAGTGTATATGACTTTCTTTTTCTTTTGTTTCGTACACCTATCAGTTTCCACTTCTGAATCTTTTACATACTTATTGTATCCTGCTATAGCGTACATGTATTCAACATCAACTACGCAAGCTGCTGATGTGAGAATGAACAACGTAGTTACTAAGGCGCCACCACATAGCCATTCGTCGTAAACTTTGTCTGAATTCGATGCTTTAATCAAGTAGACCTGCAAGTAAATATGGGGAATGATAATTATTAAAACTCGTCGATAAATTTGAACGTAGATACACACTTTTTAATAGTGTATTGGAAAAAAGTACAGCTGGCGCTACAGTCTACCAATATTGTTTTTATGCTACAGATTATTTATAACACTATTACTACATTCTACATGAGCCATACGTTAAAAAAAAAACGAAAAAAATAAGCTGATTTTACGAACATCAATGTAGTTCACAGATGCCATCTACCTACCAAGTTTCAAATGTATAGTTTTAATAGTTCCGGAATAAAGTGACTGTGACAAACGGACGGACAGACGGACAGATGGACAGACACACATGACGAATCTATAAAGGTTCCGTTCTTTTGCCATTCGACTACGGAACCCTAAAAAAGAGGTATGGTGTAGACGATTCGGGTTCCAGCAACGTATAATTATGTTCTCCTTTTATTTATGTCTAGCTAAATATATATAACTCAAAGGTGACTGACTGATATAGTAATCTATCAACGCACAGCCCAAACCACTGGACGTATCGGGCTGAAATTTGGCATGCAGGTAGATGTTATGACGTAGGCATCCGCTAAGACAGGATTTTTCGAAATTCAACCCTTAAGGGAGTTAAATAGGGGATGAATGTTTGTATGGAAAGTTGAAATTTTCACGCGGGCGAAGCCGCTGGCAAAAGCTAACCTTACCATATATCCTTTTTGTGCCGTCACATCTGTTCCGTTTGTTATTCGTCTTTTGCAATCAGTCACTGGAACAAATATAAAGCAGGCTGATTATGCAAAGTATGTTCACCATATTATTATCAGGTTCTTTGCTGTCATTATCTGATTTTGTTGACTGGCCTGTTGGTCTAGTGGTTAGTGACCCTAACTGCTATGCCGGAGGTCGTGGGTTCGATTCCCACCCAGGACAAATGTTTGTGTGATGAGCACGATCATTTGTTCTGTGTCTGGGTGTAATTTATCTATAATATGTATGTATTTAGAAATATATAAGTATGTTTATCAGTTGTCTAGACAACTGTTATGGGTACTAGTACCCATAACACAAGCTCTGCTTAGCTTGGGACTAGATGGCGTTGTGTGATAGTTGTGGAATATTATTATTATTAATTTATTATTATCTAACATACTGCTATTTATATAAACCACACGGTGGCTAATGCGAATGTAATACACAAAGTGGTTCATTCTTTTACAATGGTAGGTAAGTAGGATATCACACATCTTAACAAGGTATTTTTTTATCCCAATGTATTATTTTAACTTTGGGGGGTACCTAGTCTTAACTAGGTACTCGTTAGATTTAAGGGGAAGATTTTTAAAACTATACCTGTTTCTTTTATGGATCAAAATTATCTTCATCATCATCACTGCTGGGGCACAGACCTACTTTCTGTAAGAGGGTATGGGCTGTAATTCACCACGCGGGCGAAACATTCGAAGATATTATTATGTGACATCTACTAACCCGCACTGGGATACCCCATCCCTCTCCTGGAGAGGAGGTCTGTCCTTGCAGTGGGAACATTATTAGTTTTCTGATGATGAATGCGCATGCCGGGCTTCGAAGCCACGACTTGCTGTTCGTAAGTCGTGGCCGCCAACACTGGGCCATCGGTGCTCTCAGTTGGGACTGCTGCCATCCACCGGATCAGAATGTTGGCCTACAGAAGGGATAAATTTGCATGGGGCTGAGATGGCAAGACAGGAGGTATCTGATGAGATGACGAGAAGTATGGAAGAAGAAGACATGCTGCTCTTCTTATTGTGTGGGCAATAAGGTCTAACGACCGCACACACCCTAGTGTCAGATATTCTAAACCGCCGCAAGGGCCTCTGACATGGTATGACGACCGCCATTTGGCGGCCGGGACCACCGGTTTATACGTGCCTTCCGAAGCACGGAACCATCTTTTTATCAGACAATCAGGTGATACAAGCCTGCAATGTCCTAACCAAACTGGAAACAACTTCACAAAGTATGCTTCCCGTGGGAATCGAACCCACGACCACCGGGTCACAAGGCAAACGCCTAAACCACTCGACCACGGAGGCAGTTGCAGTTTTTTTTAGGCACGAGAATGATGAGTGGGTACTCACCATACAAAATATTTAGAAATAACAAAAGACCTAACTTTATCGCAACCATTGTAGAATTACTGTAAAACCAAATAATTAAACGTTTCATGGATTGTGCATCGTTATAATGAAATTGTATTTGAATGATTGTTTTTATTGTTTTCATTAATTTTCTATACCGTGTTTGGTCACGGCGACCAATTTCAGTGGAGAATAGTCATGGGCGCGAGAGGTGTTAGGGTGCTTTTCCACCAGAGATGTGCTATGCAGCTATGCTGCGAAGATGTAATAGATAAGCTGTGAAACTATGTGACCGTTTCCACTGATGCTAAGCTATGTAGCTATGCGAGTAAGATGTGCTATGAAGATGCGCCGCCGCAAAGTAGCTGTGTGAGGAAGATTCGCAGCTCGAGCTGTGCTATGTTTCGATAGTATGGAAGCGGCACATAGCACGCCTCCATAGCACGCCTCCATAGCACGCATCTTTCCATATAAAAAACATAGCTTAGTTGAGTCCGTTTCCACCAGTGCTAAGCTAATACTATGTACACCAATGAATATGATTGCATGGTGGAAATCAAACGCATCCATAACAACGTAGCATAGCACATCTTTTTTTTTTTTTTGGTGGGTGGAAAATCATCAAATGACCCCCCCCGCGCTCGGGCTGAGTGAAGGGGAGTGTCAGACTTCTACTGACTAAAAACCGAACCCATGTTCCTTCTTTACCCTTGTCATCTCGTTCTATAATCCGCGGCCCCGGCGGGCGTCGGCCCTTGCGGGCCCCTCCTTGCTGACATCTCTTTGAGGCGCGCGTGGAACACGAACGTGCCGCCGACACGGTCTATTGCCGTCATGACGACGGTCGGACGGCGAGCTAGCCCATTACTCACCGTCCACAGGCCCGCGTCTACGGTGGCCGGAAGCTATCACATGGCCCCCGACGCCCGGAGCGCCTTCCGCGGCGGCTGGGACGTTGAGAGGTTCTCTCCCTCTCTCGTTCCGCCACCTCCTTTGCTAGCATCACTGCTTCGCAGAAGGAGGCAACGGCGTCCCATTCCTCCTCGCCCCGGACCATGGCTTGCACCAGGGCCGGACGCGAGAGGTCACCGCCGCCGATCGCCGCTACGAGAACACGGCGGGGCTCCGCCCAAGCAGGGCACACCTCCACAGTGTGTTCCACCGTGTCCTCCGGTCGATCCTCGCAATGGAAGCATCCGGGCGTTTTCTCCCGCCTGATTCGGTGCAGGTACCTCCCGAAACTTCCGTTTCCGGTGAGGACCTGCGTCAGACGGAAGGTGAGGGCGCTGTGGCTCCTCTATAGCCACTCCTCAAAGAGGGGACTTACCGCCACTATTGTGGCGTGCCCTGCACGGGGTTGCGACATTCGCTGTCTCCATGCCGCCATGAGATCGAGGTCTGTCCGCTGAGCAGCAATGTGCCGCGGCAAAAAAGTGACCCCCCGGTGTAGCGCCTCCGCGCGCCACTCATGCAGGCGCGCGAGGACTATCGCCTCCAGATCCCATGGCGGCAATCCGGCAAGGAGATTCGCCGCCTCGCGGGAGATCGTGCGATACCCGCGGACTAGCCTTACGGCCATGACCTTTGGGGCGCGTTCAGGTAGACGGCCCGCTTCCTCACGGCACGCGCCCACACCGGAGCCCCGTAAAGGGCCATGGACCGCATGATCCCCGCATACAGCCTACGGCAGGAGGCGTTTCCCCGCCCCAGATTGGGCAAGAGCCACCTAAAGGCAGCCGCGGCCCGCTCCAGTCTGGGAGCCAAACGTCGGAAGTGCTCCACGCAGTTCCACCGGCTGTCGAGTCCGAGGTACTTTATAGTACACTCGACGCCGATGGGAACCCCTTTCACACATGGCGCATTCCCACGCCCATAGAAGCACATGGCCTCGGACTTGTGAAGTGCCACCTCGAGACCCAGCTGCCGGATCCTCTCCACGACTATTTCAACCCCGCGTGTCATATTCGCGACCGCCGCCTCGTGCGACTTCCCCCGTGCCAGCACCAGCGTATCGTCCGCGTAGCAGATGACGCTGACGCCGTCAGGGAGGTCGGCACGCAGCACCCAGTCGTAACCGATGTTACACCGCACGAGATCTCTCGCCGGTTCCATTCTCCGTTTTGACCAGGGTAGATGACAGTCCTGTCTGTCAAGTAGTCCCCGACTACACGACGAAGGTAGGCCGGCACCCGGTGATACCGGAGTGCCTCCCTGATGCAGCTCCAGGGCATGGTGTTGAAGGCGTTGGCGATGTCGAGAGACACCGCCAAGACCACACCGCCCCGAGAGACCGCATCCCCCGTCGTAAGAGCTCTCACGCACATGATGGCGTCCATCGTCGAGCGCCTCTTGCGGAAGCCGAACTGCTGATCCGCAAGATCCGGACCCATTCAGTTAGTTTTACATAACGAATCTATGTATTTTAAAGTCTGTTTAGAATAGGTACAAAAGTTATGGAAAATTCCACTCGTACTATGACAAAGTCCCACATTAAAATTTTAATAATGTTTGTGATTGGGCAATTTAAAAGGCTGTAGGTATTCTAATCCAATAAGAATGCCTTAATTTTATCCAATAGGAATCTGGCCGAACGGTCACTTTAATTCTGGCGTTTCTATTGGATATTGGCGCGGGAAACGCCATGCACCCTTGCCGCTAGCTGCTTCAAGGTGTAATAGGATATAGGACGCAAGGTTTTGTACTGCGATTACAGTCGACAGTGATCTCTCCTACTAGTAACATCTCTAAGTGTAAATAAGTACTAAGTAAGTTAAATAAATCCTTTATTTTTCTATTATATATTAAACAGTGCTTTTATTCTTGTGTGAGGCCACAGTCTGGTCTCGTTGTGTTTCCTTATCCACGTAAATATAAATCATACAGTCCACTACGAACATTCCAGTTATCGGGCTGAATCTAGTAAAATAGATCTCAGAGTCCCGCACAAGAGGAATAAAAAAATTATGGCATTCCTTGTCATATTTCATTTTTTAATTGGATCTTTTGAGATGTACAAGGAGCACGTATTTGAAAAACGCAGCAGTATTTTGTTCGCCGTCGCGGCGTTGAAGTGAATATTTGTTTACTTTAGTGTTACATATTATTTGAATTGATAAAAAATAATAATTATGTCTAAGAGTCTGGTAACAGTTAATTTCAAGCGAAGAACAGTTTAACACTCCAGTAGGCGCGCCTCTGTTTGGAACGTTAGTAGTCGCGCGTTCTACATTTGTAGAACATATTTAATGATGGAATTTTAAAGCAAAGTTTCATAAATAAAAAGTATTTATATAATATTCAGATAAACTTTATAATTATAAAGCTAAAACCAACAAAACATAATCGTATTTAAACATAATAAGAACTAAAAACCAGCCTTTTTGAAAATAACAAAAAAAACGCAAAATTTTTGCTCTTAACATCATAAGTCTCATATTTCTTAATCAGTCATGTCTTCCACCTCCATTTCTTTGTTTTTGACACAGTCGGACCAAGAAGAACCTGATGGTCGGGACAAATCCACTTGTTACATATATTACAAAGGTTACTGTTGGCCGGCCCCTTAGGAGAAAAATGTCACGCGAGTGGTCGCGCGTTCTACAATCGTAGAAATTCACTTTTGGTGCCAAATTTCACAGACATGCGGCCGCGTCCGTCACTGCTAGGACACTACAATTGTTTATTGCCTAGTAATTGAGGAATACTAAGAATGTGTGAGTGATTGACCTTCAACTTGCGACAAAATTCAACAAAATGTACACACGTTCTACAATGGTAGAACGCGCGACTATTGGAGTGTTAATACCATTTTGATTAAACTTCCCCTGATCGAAGATTTTGACAGGCGAACCTTTATCTTAGCGCTCCCGCCCACGTCAGACTTTTTGCCGGTTTAAATTTGTTTGTTATTTCTGACCATAACAAAATCGGTCACCGATTTTTTACAAATAAATTTTAAATCGGCCCGACAAAAAGTCTGACGTGGGCGGTCAGTCAGTCTTAATAATGATATCAGTTACCAGTCATGCTCAATACTAGTTTGTCAGACTTATTTTAGTCTAATTTTCTACACCCAACCATTTTGTGGTACCATGATATTTAAAGTGTACACATTATGTTGTTATTTTTTGCCTATAATTTTCCTTCATCATCATCATATCAGCCCGGAATTACCCACTGCTGGGTATAGGCCTCCCCTTTTTTCCGCCACGCGTCCCGATCCTGTGCGTCTCTCATCCAGGTGTTTCCCGCAACCTTAACGATGTCGTCAACCCAACGAGCTTTAGGACGGCCCTGGTTTCTATGGCCTAACCTTGGCCACCACTCAGTCAATGCCTTGCTCCATCGGCCATCTCCGCGTCTAGCAAGATGTCCTGCCCAGGTCCACTTGAGGCGCACCGCCCGGTCCCCGACATCGTAGACTTTCGTCCGACGGCGGATTTTTTTTTACGGCGGATAATTTTCCTTACAAATTATAATTTATGATGTGGTGTATTTGTGCTTTTATTATTTTTATAACACCACAGTGTCTGAGATGTCCAAATTATCAATTTTTTTCATTGCATTTTTTTTTCTTCTACGGTAACCATCGTACTCTTCTGAATGCCTGCAAAAATAAAACATTTAAGATTACTTCCATTTGCATGTAAAAATCTTACAGTGAGATGGAATCGACTTGAAACTCATTACTAACACAAATGAATAAAGCATTTCGTGTTTAAAAACGGACTAGTGCGAGTTGGACCCGTGCACCGAGGGTTCCGTACAAGAATTTCCGGGATTTGGAAGTTGTAACCTGGCCAGTTGTATTTCTTTTATTACACGAAATCTATTGATATGTACGAGTAGCTTGTTCGTATCGATTACCGAATGTCACCATGTCATTTGTTAAGTTAGTAGTAAACAATATATTTTGAATACTTTTGTATCTCCTTTTAAACCCCCTTTTTTTGGGCGAATTGAAAATCGTCAAATAACCCCTTCCGCTCTTGGGCAGAGCGAAAGGGAGTGTCAGACTTCTACTGACTAAAGACCACACATGTTTCTTTTTGCCCTTTATGTCGAGTCCGCGGTATCTTTGTGACCAACCCGCAGCCCCAACGGGAACTCTTTTTAAACCCTTCATTTTGATATGTTACTCGATGGTGATGGAAGACATTTTTTTTACCTTTAACCATGAAATCTAGCAACACCCATATTTATTTATTTTTGATGTCACCTATCTAAAAATACTTGGACTTATGAGACAAATCTAACGATACCATAATTAAAGTAATCCATCGAGCGGTTTGAAAGATATGAGGAAATAAGGAATATTACAAACAAAATAGGCGCGAAAAACGTAACAACAAATTAAAGGTCATGATAAAAATCTGACGTTTTTCGCATCTGTCTTATTGTGAACCTGACATTTTGCTGATCTGTCTTATTGGGAACCTGTCATTTTGCTAATCTGTCATTTTGCGATTCTGACCGTGATTCTGACCATTTGAGAAAAAATAGAACACCTGACGAATAATTGCTAAACTGTAATTTAGCGTTTCTGACGTTCTGCGCCCAAAACCCCTTTCCTTGCAGTCGAGTTAAAAAATAACTTAGTGATTGGCTCGTACCCGGTTTTAAAGAACTTAAGCATTACTTAATGTGGGTGTAATACAGCCAATACTGGTAGGTACACTTCTGGTTAATACAAAGGGGCTTACTATGATGTGAAACTTACCTCAAATTCGTATTTCCATCAGGCCAATCTCTGAATATTTGAGTTATTTTGACGTCTTTCGGGTATATTGGATTGTCACACATTTGCAGTGTGCTGTAATATTACAATAATTATTTATTGATGTAATTGGACCAATAATGGGGAAGAAAACTGTCAAATAGTTCCACGTAGAGGGCGCTGTACATTGGCTACAAACAAACTGTCTAACTCCATAGAAATTGAACAATATCTTAATATTTTGTGACTTTTTCTATATTATAATAATAATAATCACAAATCACAGAGTGTCACCTCAGCTCGAACTGAGCGATTTCAACAGAGAAATGCAAGGCGTTGCTTATTATCAAGCCCTATAATATCAAACGAACCACTGCCATCTACCAGCTTTGATCTTATTCCAGACATAAGAATTGGTTGGGTGGGGAAATGGGTTCTTTTCAAATAACTATACATTTTGTAACATTTTAACAAATGATGTATTACCTTTTTTTTTTTTTTGGTGGGTGGAAAATCATCGAATGACCCCCCCCCGCTCTTGGGCAGAGCGAAGGGGAGTGTCAGACTTCTACTGACTAAAAACCGAACCCATGTTCCTTCTTTGCCCTTGCGCCGAGGCCACGTAATCTAGTACATAATACCGCGGCCCCGACGGGCGTCGGCCCTTGCGGGCCCCTCCTTGCTGACATCTCTTTGAAGCGCGCGTGGAACACGAACGCGCCGCCGACACGGTCTGTTGCCGTCATGACGACGGCCGGACGGCGAGCTAGCCCATTACTCACCGTCCACAGGCCCGCGTCTACGGTGGCCGGAAGCCATCACGTGGCCCCCGACGCCCGGAGCGCCTTCCGCGCCTTCCGCGGCGGCTGGGACGTTGAGAGGATCGCTCCCTCTCTCGTTCCGCCACCTCCTTCGCTAGCATCACTGCTTCGCAGAAGGAGGCGACGGCATCCCATTCCTCCTCGCCCCGGACCATGGCTTGCACCAGGGCCGGACGCGAGAGGTCACCGCCGCCGATCGCCGCTACGAGAACACGGCGGGGCTCCGCCCAAGCAGGGCACACCTCCACAGTGTGCTCCACCGTGTCCTCCGGTCGATCCTCGCAGTGGAAGCATCCGGGCGTTTCCTCCCGCCTGATTCGGTGCAGGTACCTCCCGAAACATCCGTGTCCGGTGAGGACCTGCGTCAGACGGAAGGTGAGGGCGCCGTGGCTCCTCTCTAGCCACTCCTCAAAGATGGGACTTACCGCCACTATCGTGGCGTGCCCATGATGTATTACCTTAGTTTGTTTATTATTAGATCATTAAAAAGCAAAAAGTTAGTGAGTGAAGTTTATTTTACAACTTGTAGAACCATAATAATTGCCCAGAAAACAGCTAAAAGTCGATAAAATGTTAAATCTATTGTACTTTTCGACATCTCCGCTTTCTTTCCTTGTTGCGTTGCTGCTCGTTTTTTCAATTCCTCCTTCAACTGGGTGATACGCCAGGTAGCATACATTGTGCAGCGACAAATTGAGTTAAAAAACCCGCGCAAATACTTGAAAAATCGTCCACACAATGCAAACGTTTATTTAAATTTTGACATGTGTAGCCAAACACCAGCGCCATCTTGCGGCGAAGTTTCCAGGAAACAACCCCATTGGGCAACCGAAAATACGCGAGGCATGCGCATACGCGCATGCCTCGCGCGATTGTCCATAGTATAAGGTATCTATTTACTTTTAGACCGGCCAGTATAAGACTGACTGGCCTGTTGGTCTAGTGGTTAGTGACCCTAACTGCTATGCCGGAGGTCGTGGGTTCGATTCCCACCCAGGACAAATGTTTGTGTGATGAGCACGATCATTTGTTCTGTGTCTGGGTGTAATTTATCTATAATATGTATGTATTTAGAAATATATAAGTATGTTTATCAGTTGTCTAGTACCCATAACACAAGCTCTGCTTAGCTTGGGACTAGATGGCGTTGTGTGATAGTTGTGGAATATTATTATTATTATTCTCTTTATTTACTTTCCTTACTTTATTTTATTTTTATTTTATCAAACATACTAATTTACATTTTTAAATATTTGTTAAAAAAAAAACTAAAAAACATTTAAAAATATAAAAAAATAGTAGTCCACCGGTGTCGGGAGCAGGGTCCAAGCTACTATTATTATCGAACTCGAGAGAACTCTTAAGATAAGATATGATAACAATTGTTTGGGTACACCATGTTTGACACATAATCTGACGTACAAATGTGAAAAAAAAATCTTTGACGATCGCACCCTAAATTAAGTGTAAATAATAATGAGAACTTGATTTGACCAGGCGTGACTCGTTGGTTCAGTGGACGCCAGTGCAACTGCTGAGTATGAAGACCTGGGTCGGGTAATGTGTTAAGTATAGTATTTTCCACCAGGAATTTGTCAGTAGCTGCCACGGAGTCTGGATTTGTGCCCAGTCGATGGCGATAGGCTCACCCATTACATGGGACTTAAACATAACTGGTACACCTCTACTTAACCCCCTGGTTAACCCTCCTACGATTACACGCGTGATATAACGTATCCTTCCTTACATAGTATAAAACAAAGTCGCTGTGTTTAAGTGTTTGTTTGTTTGTATGCTTAAATCTTTAAAACTACGCAACGGATTTTGATGCGGTTTTTTTTAATAGATAGAGTGATTCAAGAGGAAGGTTTAGGTTAGTATATAATTTGAACGACATACACGCGGGTGAAGCTTCGGGCATCAGCTAGTTATTAAGAAAAAAGTCTCACCTGTTCAAATGACCGGTGGTGCCTAGTGATAGAATACAATGTATTAAAGCACTGTAACACGTTGTACTTGTGAATAAATACGGTCCCTCACATTTTGAACGATTTGAGACTCTGAAGATAGTGGCGACACCGATGACATGCTCGAATGCACCCGCCCAAGTAATAAGCGGCCCTCCGTGGTCGTTCTGAGAAATAAAGTGAGCAGTTTTGGTTATTTTATTAAGACTACAAAAAAACCGATAGTTTTACAAATAAATGTTGCCGCAAGAATGTCTATCTGCTAAGCTTATTAATCTAATTAATAACCACAATAATATTGATGAACCTGCCATCTCTGAGACCACTGTATAATTATTGCAAATGTCGATCTATTGAGAGAAGGGACAGTGCCATCTATTGGTTTTTGTGTTAACTACATACCTACATGCTTTGTAATTAAATGGTTGATTAATCATTCGAAGAGCAATTAATTATTAAACAGAAGTCTATAGCTAAAACTAAGATAACCTTATAATTTATGATAGGGATTTTAGCAGCGTATGGACAGTTTCCGCGAACCCATCGTTGAATTCGTCCACTGAGCGTCCTAGGCACGCCAAGCGATTCTGAAATTCAAGCTGAAAGTGCTGGACGGAGCGTCTTAGACTGCATCAGTCGAGACCTTTCAAGCTTGATATTGATGTTTAATGTGCCTGTTACCATGTGGTGATCACTCCCGGTTTTCAACGAATTAATCACAGAGCAAGAAGAAGAATCGCCAGACTTAAGTGGCAATGGGCAGGGCACATTGCTCGCAGAACGGATGGCCGATGGGGCCGAAAAGTTCTGTAATGGCGACCGCGAACCGGAAGACGTTGCGTTGGAAGGCCTCCCACTAGGTGGACCGATGACCTGATCAAGGTTGCAGGAACCCGCTGGATGAGAGACGCACGGAACCGGTCAATGTGGCGACGCCTGGGGGAGGCCTATGTCCAGCAGTGGACGTCTTTTGGCTGAAATGGATGGATGGATGAATCACAGAGCATCATTGAACATAATAATTCTTCCTGGTTGACATGATGAAGTCAATCTCATTTTTAGTCGTACCATCAGGGCTCTGTCAGGTCCACTTCCTGTGCTCCCGTTTTTGAAGAAAGAGTTCATCATATAGAGGCCATCCTTCTCCATAAAACTAGCCAGTTGGTGACGGATTACTCCCAACGGCCACAACTAAAACAGGCACCAGTGGTGGCCGTTAGATCAGTGTTTTGTTTTTTTGTCCCAACGGCCATCAGTGGCGGACGTTGGAACATTTCAAATAATCCCCGGCGGGGCCAATGCCCAAACCCAAATTGCCCTACTATGCAGCTCATTCTCGTCTCGTTTGCCCAGTTTCGCATTGAAGTCCCCCATGACAACAGTGAATTGATATAAACTGGTGTTCTGAACAATCCTACCAATTTTCTGGGCAGGGTATGAATTAATGTAACCTTTTTAATTTTTTTTGTCTAATTTGACCGGACTTTAAGCTACTTCTCTTCATGATGATCGAGTTTTGGAACAGCGTGCTTGCCTGAAGGGCTTGCCATATTGTTGGCATGCCGCTGACTGTTTTAACGCGTCGTATTATAAGGGTTTTCGTGCTGATTTTTATGTGGACCGACGTATCGTCTCCGCTCCAAAGTCGCATTATACAGACAATGTATCGTATATTTCTTTTTTGTAAAGAAATGCTGGTAATTGTTCTTACTTATGTACTTAAGAGTACCACTTACTTGACAAAATCCACGGTTCTGCACTGGCACATGCTTCTCATTTCTTAAGGAACGCCTTCCATTTATATCCAATATTTTTATTATTTCTTCATCGTCACTTTGATTAAATTCGCTTGTGCTTACAGTACACTAAAAAACGTATTTACTTGAATACATATTTAGCAAGCCTCATACTCAGCAAACTCAAATAAATTGACGGCATAAAAGAAAAACTAAAAGCGTCATTAGTCCAGTAGTAGTAAATGCGACGACTGAGCATAAAGTTCTGGGTTTAATCCCCAGGTCAGGCAACATTATGGTGGGTTTTTTTTTTCATCAAGAATTTCTCAATAACACTCACGTAGTCTGGATTCCTAGTTGATAGAAGTTTGCTTTCGAATACATGGGACCGAACAGAGGCTGTGCTAATACATACTCCTCTGCCATACGTTACGGGAATCATAAGTGTTAATGTAAACAAGAACAGAAGTTTGGCTGGAGATTGAATTAACAACATTGGATTTCAAAAAACTTCTTTCAAAATCAGGCTACACACAAGACAGGTTTTCCAAGTCGGTCTAGTGCAGTCGTAGTTTATGCTGGTTTCTTTACCACATTTACCGTTTTTAGTACTGTGATCAATTACAGAAAATTTAAGTGCCTGTGTAGAATCCAATCCGCGACATACGTACCTACGCAATCTACCACTGCCAACGAAGATACGATACAACTAGCAACATTTTGTTTTGGTTTTTGTTGAAACAAAATATTTGAAGGCATAGAAAGTGGGTATATACACAGTGTGAATAGATCATTGACGCACAGAACAGAGAAGAGTGGCAAGAAAGAGGAGGTCTATACTCAACAGTGGGTTGTTCCGAGCTGAAATAACGATGATGATGAAAATATTGTAAGAAAACGAGCATGTACTAGAACCCAAAAACCTGATGTCATGTGCCATGCACCAACCTGCAATGGATGCACGAGGTGGTCCGCTCCCTCTTACAGAAAGGGTAGGACTGTGTCCCACGAGTGGGAACGACATAGGCTATGTTATGCCCAAAAACAGAGGAGTTCGTGGTTTCTTATTTAAAGTCTCGCATGTAGAAATTCAAGAATAAGCCACCCTTGCTATACTGAGTTTCCTCCGTGGCTCGGAAAGCACGTTAAACCGTTGTTCCCGTCTGACATATTTTGGCCTGAAAGTCTGACAGCCAGTCGTACCAAGAGGTATCGTAGGTATTACCCAGTAACTGGGGGTGGAGGTCAGATAAGCAGTCACTCTATGTAAAATACTAGTATTTAACTGCATCTGGTTAGACTGGATGCCGAACCTAATGTAATGGGCAACATCTGCCTGGCCTTTTCCCAACTGAATACCGATATTTTACATGGAGTAACTACCTGTACTGGGACCAACGGGCGTAACGTACTTTCGTGAAAAGGCGGTAGATAAGTAGATAATATGACCAAAAGCACAGAACATTCAATATACGTACATTATCGGTCGTACATTTATTTCTTTTGACGAATTTTGGCTGGTTATAATAATTATGATTTATAATTTGTGGGGTCTCCCCAACAGAACATAAAAAATGACCGCCTTTTACTGTCATATTCAATTTATCGTAATAAGGTTTACATACTTCTTTATCTATTAACTTAATGCGTACATACTTTAAGTATTTTTGGTTGTAATCTGTTTTATCAAAGTGCTGAAAATAAGAAACATTGTTTTTAAATCACAGACAACCAAGGGCGGATCCAGCTTTGGTGTCAGGGGGGGGGTCACAAAGCGTCGTGGTCAAGTCACAAGAAGTTATAATTTAATTTTTATAATCATGGATACAAGTAAAAAATAGGTGTTTTATTAATTTATGTACGTAGAGTACTTAAAAATACCTATATTTAAATAACAAAATCAATTTTTCTTTTACGTCTACTTCCGAAACGCGTTACCACTTCATCTACTTTCTTCAATGGGTACGTTTTTTACCCGACTACGGCGAAGCCAAAAGGAAGGGTAATGATTTTTTTAGTGTGGAGAAGTGCCAGTCTGCTTAGACGTTTTTCAACCATTGAAACTCTTAGCCACGATTTGATTCTTCGAAGTGCTATAACCCATATCCAGGGGGATAAAGCGTTGAACAATTTTCGGGATGGACGACTTAGAATCAGAAATGAGAATTGAAGTAGATGAGCGTCTCAAGCGAGACAGAACGGTGGAAGAGCAGGATGGAGGCGCGAGCGTAGCGAGCGCGATTTTTTTTACAGATTTTGGGGGTTGGCAATAGTACATTTTGATACAAGTGCGGAAAGTTTGTTATTGCATTCGAGGCAGATTGAACACCCGAGCCGTATGGCGAGGGTGTTCATGGGGTCGAGAAATGCAATAACAAATTCCCACGTGTATCAAACGACGTTTTTCAATACACTTTCAAAGAAATTAACTAAAAACGTTGTGTTTTTGTCAACAAATTTGATGAGACTATGATTTAATTTACTTTTTTCCGCGGTTTGATTTCGCCAGGTTGAAAAAGAAGCAAAGGTATAAAGCCGCCAAACAGCCTCACATGAAAAATATAAAATTCAAATATTTTTTAATTAAGAACACAAAAAAATGTTTACTTGTTCTTATAAGTAAATAATTGTTTAAAATATTTACGTTTATTAGTAGTATTCTTTTCACAAATACAATTTAAATATTCAAAAAATATTTACGCTGTAAAGACGCAGATCAAAATGACGAGATTTAAAAAAAAACACGCCTGCTCTTTAATAGCCAGTGGTGTTTTTTTTTTAAATTTCCTAGGTTTTAATCGAATTACCGCTGCTCTATGATTACAGCGTGAGGTAATAAGATTACAGCACGCTGTATTCTTATTACCGCACGCGTGCGAAATATGATGCATGTCGAACCTAATCGTAGTGCAATAAGAGCTAGTTTTCGAGGAAGTGTATTGAAAAGATATTGTCATTGGAAGGAAAGAGTTTAAAATACTGTTTTACTTGATTCGAGAAGAGATCCGCTTACTTTTATCTTGGTAGACATCAATCCTCCACTTCCTGAACCAAGCGCCTAAGACAGAGGTTCGGAAGATGTGACTGACTCGACAATGATAAACGATTATTCTTACGAAAAAAAATATTGGTGTATACTTTGTTTATTTTGGCTACTGAGTTTTTGTGGTCTATTAAAAGTGTACCATCGTGACCCAACCTTGTAAAGGATAAATCTATTGACACTACGATACGTAAAGATTTACTTAAGTATAAAACGTACATTAAGTTAGTATGTAGGTACTCAGTTTTTTCATTGCCTCGGAAACAGCCAGAGCCCGAAAGTCTGACAACGGCATACGGTCATACCTACTAAGGGAAATCTCGTTGTACCCAGTAGGTACTAACTGGGTTGTGCAAATGTGCAGTGTGCACTGTGTGCAGGCCAAGAAAGCAGTCGTTCCATGTAAAATTCCGGTTTTTACCTGCATCCAGTTAGACTGGAAGCTGACTACAACATTTGTGGATTTTTCACCAGCCTGTAATAACACTAGGGATGATAATAATAATATTCCACAACTATCACACAACGTCATCTAGTCCCAAGCTAAGCAGAGCTTGTGTTATGGGTACTAGACAACTGATAAACATACTTACATATTTCTAAATACATACATATTATAGATAAGTTACACCCAGACACAGAACAAATGATCGTGCTCATCACACAAACATTTGTCCTGGGTGGGAATCGAACCCACGACCTCCGGCATAGCAGTTAGGGTCACTAACCACTAGACCAACAGGCCAGTCAAATAATGCAAACAATCTAAGGATAGTACGGCGTTTAGAAACTCACAAATAAACATACATGAACCCTAAAAATACTTTATTTTTTGGCCTATTGTGTAAAATATAATAAAAACATTACGTTTAACAATTATAATTAGTGGTCCGCCTAGGTCCTGGACCCAGCCCAGGGGGGGGTCATGACCCCCCTGACCCCCCCCCTGGATCCGCGCTTGCAGACAACCATGATTGCAGTAATTGTATAAAAAAGTAGTTAAAAAACTAAAAGTCTGACTCTTCTAAGTTTTGTTTAATTTAAAATGTATTTGTTTTGTGCTTTCCAGTTTTTGAACTAGGTATTTTTTTTATTTTCAGCTTTTTAGTTAGTTACGTAAAATTAACGGGATTTAACTTTTTTGTATTCATCATTTCAGCCAAACGACTTCCACTGCTGGACATAGGTCTCCCCAAAGTATCACCACATAGACCGGTCCCGTGCATCTCGCATCCAGCGGATTCCCGCAACCTTCACCAGGTCATCGGTCCACCTAGTGGGAGGCCTTCCAACGCAACATCATTCAGTTCTTAATTGCCGCTTAAGTCTGGCGATTCTTCGGGCTACGTCGGTAACCTTGGTTGAATGTCTTCATTTCTGATTCGATCACGCAAGGCAACTCCTAGCATAGCCCTCTCCATTGCCCTTTGGGTAACTTTAAGCCTTCTGATGAGGCCCATTGTAAGCGACCACGTTTCGGTCCCGTAATCACTGGCAACACACACTGGTGGTGGACTTTCGTCTTAATGCTAGTAACTCTTACCATTCGCCACACATCGGTATGTCCCCAACCTAGTACATAGGCCTCAGTACCTGGCCCTTGGAATTCGGTTAGGAAATTAACGCGTACCGAAGTTGGTATGTACGAACACAACTTTTTGTACGAATCGTCATGAAAATCATATTCCGATTCAACCTTGGCCAAAGCCACGTCTGCTTGTCCCCAACCCTCTACTGTATTTGGGTCAAAAGTGAAACCTGAAACGAGAAAAGTAACTCAATAGTCTGGTCAAGTCAACAAGTTCAAAAATGTGTTATTAATTCTTAAGCAAGCTCCTAAAAATATGAACGATAGCTCATTCGATGCGGAACGACGCGGACGTCTAGAAAAATGTATCTCGAAGAATACACTAGCTCATAAAAAATTACAATTGTTATTAACAAATAAAGATAAACAAAAAATGCCCTTTAGTTATTCGTCAATATTTAAAAAAATATTCATAGTTAAGGAACTTTGAGAAAATACCCGAGCTCAGCGGCGTCAGCGTAGTCCGTCGATACGCTGGGGCTGGCACAGGTCTCACTCTAACTTCTCGTTGGTAAATCAGCCTACACTGCACTTTTATACAAAAAGATCTAATGCGTTCTTTCAATCTCTTAAGATTTCATACATGGTGTAAACGGATAAACGTAAAACGTTGTAAACGGACCCTTCAGAAAGTCGCCAACCAAGCATTCTAAAGATCAAACTAAGTAACTCTTCTTTTTTAAATTTGTGATAAAGTTGTAGCTTTGACCTCCATATCTCCGTAACTAGAAAGTCTCAGTTATGGTCCAGAACAAAACAACATCACAATGATAAAAGTTTTTCGGTTTTGTTATGGGTCTTTTAACGTCCATTATAAATAATAAGCTGTAAATGATTACTGACCACCTTGAACATAAAAAGATACCACTCTCTTCTTCTTTTTTCTTGTACATGGATCTGTATCAATTTGATCATCTGGTATGTATTTATTGTATCCTGCTATAGCGTAAATGAACTCCACATCTTCGAGGCAGCTCCGTGATGTTAGAATTAACTGAGTACTGACTAAGGCACCACCACACAACCAATGGGTATAGGGTGGTTTCGATACTGGTGCTTTAATCAAATACACCTGAAAGTTCATTTTATATCAATTAAATTATATTATTAAGACGGTTTCAATATATAAACAAAATATAATAAATAATCGAATGATTTTATATTATGATCTATTTGGAGTAGCCAGATCTATGTGCCTAGTTCGGGTGATACCTACGAGTATACCATGTTTTTGTAATTTTGATTCTATGACATGCCGGTTTCATCACGTTGCTTTACTTCACGATTTTAGTCTGACTTTACAAAAATGTGACAATTGTCGCAACTTCGCAAGCAATTGAATGAAATGTGTTTAGGTACAATTTTATAAGTAAAACTCAGCTATGCGCATGCGCACCACATTTACGGCCGCAGGTGATGCAGCATTGCGTCAAGCTACACACGTATGCTACGTCAGGTAGTACAAAAATCCCCGTCGGGGCCGCGGATTTTTGTACTAGATTACGGGCCTCGGCGCAAGGGCAAAGAAGGAACATGGGTTCGGTTTTTAGTCAGTAGAAGTCTGACACTCCCCTTCGCTCTGCCTAAGAGCGGGGGGGGGGTCATTCGATGATTTTTAACCCACCAAAAAAAAATAAAGTTAGCTTGCCATTCCCGCCGCAAACAGAGACTGATTAAAGTGGATTTAGTATCCATATCTTTTTAATGTAAATTCATGTTTCCACCACTTACCATGAATGCTTTATCCTCCTTCACTGTTTCACCACTTTGAATTCTTCTTTTGGAATGAGACACTAAAACTATTCAATGGGGATAATCAATTAAGAAGTAAATGTAAAGAATGCTAGCATTAAGTCCCAAAATTGTATGTCATCATCATCTGCTTAGCGACTCTCCCAAATATGTTGGGGTCAGTTTTCAGTTTCACTGGCTGAATTACACGGAGTGACAGTTTATCTGACCACTACCAGCCAGTTATGACTGGCAAAGTCTGGTAATGATATCCAGGATTATAGTCCGTAAAGAACAAGAATTAGAATTTTACTTACCATAAAGAATATTCAAAAACAATACAACTTGTAACCTGTACACATTCATTGTTCCATGTTTGTGAAATCAAATTAATTACAATTTTAATTTGATTGACATTTATTACAAAACAGTCCATTGAAGTACTATTTTAATTAAACGATAAGTTTTTATTGATTGTATTTTATTTTTATGAAATTAATATAAAAATGTATTGAAGAACTAAGGAAGTGTCGCACCACAAAAATATTATGTTAAAGTGGAAAATGACTTCATCGTTTTTGTAGTTGGGTAAAAAAAAAATACCAATCGAATTGAGAACCTCCTCCTTTTTGGGAAGGTTAAAAACGATTATTATTTTCAAAGTAAATGAAATCAATAAAAGTATGCTTTTATAATCTCAATTCATTGTGGAGTTACGCACCGTAAAATTGAGATTTTTTTTCTGTACATTCAGGCGATGGAAGAAATTGTAGTTGTGAAAATGTATTTATTTAAATTGTATATCATTTTATTTTTATTAATTTTTCATGGTAAGTATTTAATAATATAGACTGAGAAACGAAATATGTTTAGGTTCATGCACACGTAGAAAAGACATTCGAAGACAGAAGACATTGCGAAGCGAGCGGTGCCGCGGCAGCGGCCGGCGAGCGCTACATCGAAATTGGTTGCAATAATATATTACAGCATTCCGGTACTTAGTTATAATTATGCTGCTCAAAATGTTTTTTTTTGCTTACCCTCTGAGTGCTTAACAAAATTTTATAAAACAGTAGCAGCTCATTGCAGCTTATATAATTAATATGCTGTACAAAAATAATTACAGCCATCCAGAGTGATGTAAATTGCTGATTGATTTTGAAATGTTTGCTGCCCATGAGTTGCTGACCAAGTAGCTATTTCTACCTGACAGATAATATTTTTACGCTGACCAAAATACGAATACTAAGCTAACCAGTTAAATAACACACTTTTTTAATCACATCTAACCAGTTATTAGTGGTTTTGACTGATGCTTTATTGCAGTTAAAACTAGGTACTTTTAACGAAGAGCGTCAGTCAAAAGTAAGTACTTTTAACCGCAAAGCAGTCAAAAGTAGGTACTAATAACCAATCATTTTCAGTCAAAACCACTTTTGACCAACCTGTTCAGTCATAAGTACTTTTGACTGGTTAAGAGTTTTGACTGCAACATTTATAATATTTGGTTGACGGCTATTTGCCGCTAACAGGCATAATTGCATGTAGCGCCATCTGTCATTTTTTAAGTAAACTAGCCACCAAGTCACTTCTAACGAACGACGGTATCTAGTGGATAGAGCTGGTTGCTAAAACACGTTCGGTTTTCGAGTTCGTTTTCGTTCTAAACGCAATAAATAGACGGCGCTGGTGTTATTTATTTGATTGCTTTCACCACGCCTGTATCCACCAAATGGGTAGATAAAAGTATGCGGTAAAATGGGGCGGCGTTTTACCGTATACTTTTATCTACCCAGGAAGGAGAACCACATTATTTTGGTCCCAATTCACCCCATTGGGACCAAAATACAATGACTAAAAAAATTACATGCGTCAAGAACAAAATATTTATAATTACTGGCCTGTTGGTCTAGTGGTTAGTGACCCTAACTGCTATGCCGGAGGTCGTGGGTTCGATTCCCACCCAGGACAAATGTTTGTGTGATGAGCACGATCATTTGTTCTGTGTCTGGGTGTAATTTATCTATAATATGTATGTATTTAGAAATATATAAGTATGTTTATCAGTTGTCTAGTACCCATAACACAAGCTCTGCTTAGCTTGGGACTAGATGGCGTTGTGTGATAGTTGTGGAATATTATTATTATTATCTATCATTATGAAAGAATGAACCACTACGTGTATTATATTCGCACTAGCCACCATGTCGTTTATGATCAGTTGCGACTAGTAAACAGGACAAAGAGAATTATATTACATAAGGTCATCAAAGAAACTGATTGAACATACTTTGCATAATTAGCTTGTTTTATATTGTTCCAGTGACTGATTGCAATAGACGAATAACAAACGGACAAGTTGCGACTGCAGAAAAAGGATATGTGGTAAGATAACTATAAATAAAAGATAAATTAGAAAATAAATTATACGTTGCTGGAAACCGAATCGTCAACACTATACCTCATTTTTACCCGACTGCGGCGAAGCCCAAAAGGAGGATTATTTTTACTAGATGCTCCTGATTCCAGGCGATGACGTTACTTTGGTTATAAATCATTATCCTTTCCCGACTATATTCGGATCAGCTGGTCCGAATAGATTTACCAGTCTAACTGGAGGCAACTGAATACCAGTATTTATCAGGGAACGACTGCCCATATGACCTCTACAACCCAGTGAGCACTGGGTTATACGATATAGTCTTGATCTATCAGATAATGTTTTCGCGTGAATTCAACATGAAAACATTTATTTGGGTTTAATTGCATCCCATTGGCTTGGCACCATTGCAAAAGTCTTTCTAAATCGCTCTGTAGTGCAGAAATATCATTTTAAGGTTTGACAATTCTGACAAAGTATATTAGGTCATCTGCAAACACAAAGATAACAGAGTTAAGAAAACAATTGGGAATATCGTTAAGAAAGAAATGAAATAAAACATGCCCCAGATGAAATCCTTGTGGCACGCCAAACGAGATATATCAAAGGGCAGACTGGAAATTGTTGATAACCACATAGATAGATCTACCTACAAGATAATTATGAACTTAACCATGAAACTTACTACCCGGTGGTGCCATATGCTCGTAATTTGTTAATCAATATTCTATGTGACACCCTATCGAAAGCTTTACTGAAGTCTGTATAGATTACAAAAGCTTGGAAACCCGAATCATTGCATTCGTTAATAATTCAGTAAACAGTATTAGGTTGGTGGTTGTAGATCTAGATTCCACGAAGCCATGTTGGTCCACGCTTAGGTAGATTAAAAATTCAAAAATGTTTGCAAAGGTAGATATTAGATATTAGAGAATCTATATGGGTCTATAATTAGAAACCATGTCTCATTATTTGATTTGTATACAGGAACCACCTTCGCCACCTTTCATTTTGAGGGAAAAAGCCCTTTAGCCATTTTTTTTTTTTTTGCTTTCGATCCAGCAGTACTGACATCTGTTGCTTTTAGTAAACTTTCGGGCATCATAAAAGAGTATCCTGGCAGTTGCTGGTGGACGTTCAGTGACATATTTATAGGGGCACGTTCACCAGTTACTCGCTTTTTATTTTTTCGGCTGGAGACTTTGGCAAGAAATCTACACACAGTCATAACTATTTCTGCCAGGTTGGTAACATTTTCTTTGTCTTTTGTTGAGATATTGCGTAACTCGATCACGGGAGGCCTATGATTTCCATACATATCCTGAATTAGTTTATCCAACTGGTCTGTATATTTTCGTTGTTCTGAGCGTTTACTTTGTAATTATCTACCCCACCCCACTACCCATACTAATTTAAATATCCTCGTATTTGGCGTTAATTCGTTTTGCTGACTCTTCCAGATCAGTTCGGATGTTACGCAATTCTTCGTGTTTAGTTCTCAACTCTGTAAGTTCCGTTCTGTAGTTTCTGTTTTATTTTGGACATTTGTTCGCATCTCTTCCCTAAAATCATCAAATTTGTTTGTTGGACTAAAGTCTAAACACGGACGCTTTGTTGACCTTTGTTGTGTATTAATGTACTTAGGTTCACACGGTGGAGTTACAATATTAGGGGTTGGTGAAGCGCACCGTTCTTCAATCGTAGGGGCAGACTGACAAGATGATTGCGTATTTTTTACTTTACGCATTTTAATAAAATTTGGTGTACTTTCAACTTATTTGAATGTCCAATCCAAATCCAATATCATTATTATTCCCTATATTTATTTGCAGGTCTACTTGATTAAAGCACCGAATTCAGACAAAATTTACGACGAATGGCTATGTGGTGGCGCCTTAGTATCTACGTTATTCATTGTCACATCAGCAGCTTGCGTAGTTGATGTTGAATACATGTACGCTATAGCAGGATACAAGAAGTATGTAAAAGATTCAGAAGTGGAAACTGATAGGTGTACACAACAAAAGAAAAAGAAAATCGTATTCACTTGCGTTCCCATGAGTAAGTACTAATATTTATAGTGACTAATTACTTAGAGATTGCACATTTTCTTAAGAAAATTGGTCTCAGTGCAGGTTTTTCCATTCCTGGATAGCATTTGGACCAAAGTTGCCCAATCTCTTTTCCCATTTGTTTTAAAGTAGAATTTTATAATAGAACCGGTAGAACAAATGGAATTTTTTGAACCCAATAGTTCTACGTAATCGTACAAATTGTAGAAAATGTAAAAAATTGTATTACTGACTCGTAAAACTGTTCAGTTGAACCAGTGGGATTGATCCTGGGTAGCAACACACACTTGACTTAACGTAACGGTGACGAATGACTGGACTTCTAATAACACAAAATCATGCCTATAATCCACGAAGGATTGGGCAGAGTTATACCCATTAGTATGCCCAGATTTCACTAGTTATGTTTAGGTTCTATAATAATAATAATAAGTTTTATTTCACCTTAAAAATGTAAGATATTGATCATAATTAAGAAGCAGTTAGAATTAGGTACAAAGAATAAATATGAGCAACTGCGCCTGAGCTAGGCCGAGCCTGTATTTCAGGTCACAGTTCTCTTCCCAGAGTTATGAACGGTATTAACAATGTTGTATGACATTTTAGTATAATCGTTTTTCATGCACAGGAATTAAAAAGAGAAAAAGAAAAAAGTTTACAAAAAGTCAATTTGTTGTGTGATTTGTGTGTGTGTGTGTGTCTTTTATTGTGAAGTGGTTGGAGTTGGAAGTGTTTTGTTGTGTGTGTGTGAGTTGTGGGTGCGTGTGTGTGTTGGAGTGCATTATGTTGTAGGTATGTGTGTTCTATTGTGTGTATAGTCTGTGTTCGCACAGGTGTTGAGTTTTATTTTTGTATTTGTTTTTTTTTATCTATCTTAAAGTTTTTAGAAGATCCTCAGTTGTTTGGTAATCGCATGTAAGCAGAAAATCTAGTAGTTTGGTTTTAAATTCTTGTTTATTTAGTGTGTAGATGTTGAGGGTGGTATTGAGTTTGTTGTAAAGGAACGGACCGCAGAAACAGAAGAACCTATGTGTAAATGAATGTTTAGATTGTATGGATCGTGGTGCTACGGCATTGTGACGTCTTTTAAGCAAAATACTCTGGTCTAAAGGTGTAAAAGTGTGTTGTTTGAGGATTGTTGTTATGATGAAATGTTGGCGGACAGTAGGTAATTTCCAGGATTGGTATAATACTCGTAGATGTGTAGAGTAATACATGGGTCGAAATGAGCTAACTTTTAGGACTGCCCGTTGTGCTATTTCTAGCGGAAGAAGAGTGGTTTTGGAAGCTCCACCCCAACAAGTAATGCA
Organism: Diarsia mendica; assembly: GCA_949316265.1. Classification (NCBI taxonomy): domain Eukaryota; kingdom Metazoa; phylum Arthropoda; class Insecta; order Lepidoptera; family Noctuidae; genus Diarsia; species Diarsia mendica. The sequence goes on from OX438909.1 coordinate 10,215,283, forward strand.
ATAGGTGAGAATAGATTGGCATAATGCCTTATAAACTTTTTTTAATATATCAATGTTAGCCACATGACGTAAGTTCTTAAAGACATATATTAATTTTCTTAGCCTAGTCTGAAGCAGCGATATATGTGCGTTGAAATTCAAACATGAATCCAGAATAATGCCTAAATATTTCACCTCGGATTTCCTGAGGATATGACAATTACAGCTACTAGTACTACCGTTTGTTGTGTGAGTATCAGCTGAGTGTGATGTTAGGGTTAGTTGTGCGGGAGGTTTATTAGTATTTCTGATGAAGAATGGCATGTACATTGTTTTTTCTGCGTTTAGGGTAAGAATATGTTGTTTTAGCCAATCAGACACCTTGTCAAAGCCATTCTGTGCCAGAGTAAAGGTTTTTTCCCACGTATCAGCAGAGAACAACAAAACTGTATCGTCAGCGTAGGATATGATAATGCCCTGATCCAATTGTAATCCACAAAGGTCGTTTAAATATATTAAGAAGAGTGTGGGTCCCAGCACTGAACCCTGTGGAACACCAAAAGAAATAGGAAGATCTGTGCTAATGTAAGAGTCTACTTTCAGGCATTGCTTACGACCGCTTAGATAATCCTGAAATAATTTGAGCTGCAAACCTCTTATTCCTAGTCGTTCCAATTTAGTAAGTAGTCGCGGGATGGGCACTGTGTCGAACGACTTGGCAAGGTCTAAGAAGATGCCAAGTGCTTTATTGCCATTATCAAGTGTCCTAACAACATAGTCCGTAAGTTTATGCACTGCATCCTCCGTTGACTTGCCAGAGCGGAAACCGAATTGAGAAGAGGATATTAAACTATTGCTTTCAAGATACCCAACGAGTCTGCTATTAATTATTCTTTCCAGTATCTTTGAAAGAGCTGGTAATAAAGCAATAGGCCTGTAGTTACAAACGTTGTGTTTATCACCGGATTTAAAAATTGGAACAACAATGGCTTTTTTAAGAATGTCTGGAAAGACACCCTGCGCAAGGCAAGCATTGAACACTTGGCAAAGTGGGTGAACAATTACATATTTAATGGCCTTAAGTAGACGGTTAGATATGCCATCATGTCCAACTGCACTTGTAAGTTTTAAGCCATTGATGAGTGTCAATATCTCATTTTCGTCTGTATCTAATAATACAAACGAAGCATTATTAGGGTGATTTAAGGAGGGAAAGTTAGTTGGATTTTGTGCTGCATGGCTGAGTTAAGAAGCCCTTTTGTCAGGGAACTGCCTACATTTACAAAGTAATCATTTGCCTGGTTCACAGAAGCTAGAGGAAACTCACCGAGAAGATTGGAGGAGCCTGATTTAGTTTTATTAGTATTGGTTATGGTTTTGATAACTTCCCAAAGCTTTTTATTATTGTTGCTATTCTTGTCCAATTCGATTTTGTCGTGTTCCCTCTTGAGTCTTTTCAACAAATCATTACAATGATTTCTGTACCTAGTGTATGTCAATTTTAGTATTTCATTATCGGGTGTTGTTTGTGATTCTTTATGGAGCCGATCTCTGTTTTGAATACACCTAAGCAATCCCGGTGTGATCCATGGCCTGATTATCCGTTTTTTACGGGGGATTTTGACAATCATGGTATTTGCATTTATCGCGTCTTGTAAGATCTTAATAAGACTGTCCATAGCATTATTGGGATCTTCTATATCTCTAATGAAGCTAAAGTCTACATTCTTCAGTTGTTCGCAAATAGCAGCGATGTTATGTTTAGTAATGTGAGATTGATGATGTTTCTTTTTGTGGGCTTGGTAAAGACAGAGTAGTACAGCGTTGTGATCCGTGATCGTAGAATTTATGACAAAGGTGTGTGATTTAAATTTAGTCTTAAGCAGGACGTGATCCAGACAGGTTTTACCGTGCCTAGTGGGAAAGGTATGGGCTGGTAGGAATCCTCCAAAGGCTGTTGTGTTGAGGTATTCAGGTGCTTTGTTGTCGCGTGATTGCGTTGAAATATCTATATTTATGTCTCCAACTATAGCAGCAGATTTCACATTTTTCAAGTTAGTCAAGGTTGAGTTGAGTGATGTCAAAAAGGGTGTCAAGTTATTGTAGGATGGTGAGCGGAGTTCTATGTAATAGGGGGTGCTCCTATTGGCAACAACAACGCACCGTAGCTGCTACTGATGGAAAAACCCAATAACATTTTGCTTAACCCGGGAATCGAACACGGGCACGCTGCCGCTGGTGAACTTCAAATATTTTCTGTGTTTTGTTTTGTAGAGTATCATTTAGATTACGAAAAAACGGAAATGTGGTCATTTATAGACATAGCTTTGGTCAAGGTAGAGTCGCCGTATAACTTGGACGATACTTCTTACAAAGACGTGTGTTCGTACAAACCAGCTGTTATCCCTATAAACTATGAACCAAGATTTCAAAAACCGGATACGGATACTTTGATGTTCGGTTGGGGACATTCGGATATCTGGCGAGAAGTAAGACTTCTTTTTTAATTCACTTTTTTAACAGTTAGTTTAAGTCGTGCAAGAATGACCCCTGCTTTGTGGTTCCTAAACTAAGAGTGCAAACATATCCCCGTCGGAGCTGCGGATCCCGACAGGGCTGCGGGTTGTTCGAAAGAGACACCGCGGCCTCGACACAAAGGGCTAGGAAGGAGCATGGGTGGTTTTTCGGTGGATTCAAAACACCATGCTTGGTCACAGGGGAGAGGGGTTTTTTTTGGGTGGTTGGAAAATCATCAAATGACCCCTCCCGCTCTTTGGCAGAGCGAAAGGGAGTGTCAGACTTCTACTGACTCAAAACCACCCAATTTCCTTCTTAGCCTTTTATGTCGAGGCCACGGTATCTTTGAGACCAACCTGCAGCCGGGGTCTACATCACGTAGTTAATCACGGACATTTGCTGATTTTCCTTTAGTACCTATCTAACCATTTTCCTTTCGTACCTTTCATTATATTCAGCTATATAATTTTAAATCCTTTATATTTTCAGGAAGGAGACGTAGCCAATTATAACATGGAGTACTTGCAATATACGTCTTCTAGAGTAATTGATAAAAACACGTGCAAAAAAAATTATGAACAGTATCCGGATATGAGTAGAGTTATAGACCAATACATGATATGCACCAATGGTAGAGGTGATTTCAATGACAAAGGAGAATTGATAATAGTTCCTCCTAAGGTCGATGGATGTTCGCCAAAATTCTTAAAGAGTCCTGATGGTGAATTTACGGGGTATTATACAGGAACCGATAAAGATGTAAGTAGGAAATTATTTCGACTGCCTCGTTGATCTCGTGGTCGCAATTGCAACTGGCGAGGATGAGGTCCTTTGCTCGATCGTTGGTCAGACAAATTGTTATATGGTTAATTTGCTATGAGAAATTTCTTAGTAGCGACCCAGGCGTTTAATTTTGCAATAGGCTCGCCACCTCTTATATGGGACTTAAATATAACTGCGTGATGTTTGGTATGTAGGAACGTATTTTGGTTGAGCTTCAAATTTAACAAATATGACCACAATAAGTGTATAAATAACGTTTTATAAATACATGTACTTTTATGTCTGGAGTGCAATAAAGTAGTAAGGAACTTTGTTCCATATTAAACACTTGTCTTTTTTTAGTGTGTCGATAACATTACAACTTTTGATGATACACTAATTGACCAGACGAGAAGAGATGAGAATATAAATAAAACTACTAAAGATTCTTTCAAGAAATCCTACAAGAACAGAACTACAAGAATAAATAAAAATGGAACTGCTTCCAACAGTAGCACTGGACCATCGCGGAAAAATGGTATTTGTCAGGTGGGTAGTGTGTTCGAAGACACGGCGACACATCAAGGTATACTTAGTGCCTCGCTTTGTGTGTGTGCTTTCCGTACAATGAGAGCTCAGCCTAATTTGGTTTATCATAGCTTGATTGGTCTTCGTGTGTACATATTGTAAAACACTATATAGTGTGGGCGTTGTGGTGGTGTTTTTGCTCGCCCGTAATTTAGCCTCGCTCCCTATTACGAGGAACTTAAACATAAATATGGGTCCACTGTAAGGTACACCTTTGTCTAAACCCTTCGGGCACAACAGGCGTGATGTCATGTTTTGTGTACGTTATGGGACTTAGCCCGAAGTAACGGCTTCGGGCTAAGTCCCATAACGTACACAAAACCGACATAGCCCGAAGAATTGCCAAGCTTAAGTGGCAGTGGGCAGGACACATTGCTCGCAGGACGGATGGCCGATGGGGGCGGAAGGTTCTGGAGTGGCGACCGCGAACCGGAAGACGTTGCGATGGAAGGCCTCCCACTAGGTGGACCGATGACCTGGTGAAGGTTGCGGGGATCCGCTGGATGCGAGACGCACGGGACCGGTCAATGTGGCGACACTTAGGGGAGGCCTATGTCCAGCCTGCAGGGGACGTCTTTCGGCTGAAATGATAATGATGATGGGACTTAAATGGTACGGCAGGATATCTAGCAAGGTGTAGTGATGACAGATAGAGTAATATGCCTGTACAGAACTGTAATACGGTCAAAATATTTACTAATCTCTTTTAACATCTTCAGAATGACCACGGAGGTCCCCTAGTCACTTGGATGGGCGGCACTGAGGTTCTCATCGGAGTCGCTTCTGTATTCAGAGTCATGAACAATTTGAAGTGTACAGGACCCTATTTATTTACGAGCACACAATGTAACGGAGCCTTTTTAGATTGTATATTAAGTAAGTCAAATTTACCAGACACCAAAAATAGGTGAGTTGTGAGTCTTGTTGGTCTTTTTCTCGTTTGTTTAAACTATAAATAAGGAAAATTATTCAGAGGATAGAGCCCAAAGCTTTGAAGATTTTTTTTTCTGTTTGCCGAACATCAACAACATTAGATTACAAGTCGACAATTTAACGAAATTCTTACTAGAGTGCGAAAGCCGTATCATCGAATTTTGTTTATTCGAGAACCTTTTATCGATATTATACCTTATTATAGCCACAAGACTAGGCAAGGGAACTATATCGCAGTAAAACGACCTCGACTGACCAATGATCAGTCGACGCCTTTTTAACCGACTTCTAAAAAAAGAAGGAGGTTCTCAATTCGGATGTTTTTTTTTTTTTATGTTTGTTCGGGCATAACTCCGTCACTTGCTAACCGATTTGAAAAATTCTTTTTTTTGTTGGAAAGGGTATACTTCCCAAATGGTCCCATATTTTTTTTATCGAAATCGGACAAGCGGTTTTTGAAAAATCAACAAAATTCAAAAAAAATACTACATTGTCCACATTAGGTGAACCACTAAAAAGTGAAAAATAAAAACTTTTTAACAAAAAATAAAACCGACTTAAAAAAAAAAGTCAAAAATAAATCAGTTTCTGAAGTCGGTGACAAAAAAATGAAATCAAACAAACAAAAGTCACCGACTTCAGAAACTGATTTATTTTTGACTTTTTTTTTTGAAGTCGGTTTTATTTTTTGTTAAAAAGTTTTTACTTTATTATTTCGTTACATCAAAAAATTATACTGCGAACGATTTCACTACATAAATATCATACGGCGAAGGTTGGGTCAGTCGACGTCTTGTTACTGCGATGTTATGTTACTTATGAAAGTTCCGTCCATAAAAAAAAACCCCAATTTAACATGAGTTTTGTATGTGGACGCAGTTAGGCCCTAGAACCTGGAACCAAGTAGGTTGGACGAGTTTATATCGCCACAACAATTAGAGCCATTTTCAACAGCAACAGTAGTAAAATGCGTTTTACAGTAGTAAAACGCATTAATTTTTGCTTTTTCCCTCTTCTAAACGAAACGGAAAACTAAGTTACCATTAATTGTTCAGTAAATGTTCATTAGTAAGGGTTAATTAATGAATAGAATGGATTAATACTAATAATTCAATACAACAGACGGGCCATATGCAACAGTCCGCCGATCCAAAGGGGATATGATACAGTCGAGAGACTCATATCGTGGGCACACCATCCTTCTGGGTAAGTACATGGCAAAAGAATCTGTATTTTTTTTAAAAAGAAGTTACGTAATTAAATATTATAGCCTTTAAACTACGTAATGTTCATGTGGCACTTGCATCAGGAACGCCAAGTTGTCGTTGCGGCGCTACTAAAGCAACAACACTCTCGCCACATACTTGGGCTTCTGATGCACTTTACCCCCCGTATTTATAGTCAATTCAAAGTAGGTAATTACTTGGACTTAAGTAATTAATTATGCAAATATTTTTATGCAATGGGCAAGAATTGAAACGAAGTTAGAACCGTCAATGAAAGCAAAATTGAGAATTCTAACGTTTGATAGTTCTAACACTAAGGAATTACTAATCTACAGAGAAAAAAACGTATCTTAAACAATGCATTTACGCCCGAATACTCGAACGTCACTCAATTTTAAGTTGCACTTAAATCTCGTGCTGTCTTTGTTACTTTAACGCAGAGTGACAGAGATAGCACGAGTTTTGAAGGCTACTTATAATTGAGTGACGTTCGAGTATTCGGGCGTTACTCAAGTAATAGTAATGACTTGTTTATAAATACGGGTGTTAGTGGTTTAGTGTAAGCGGGAGATATAAAGGTATGTCAGTGTAAAAAAATATGACTTTATAACTTTATTTTTTAGTCCCGCAGATAATGAAAGGAACAATGCCACAACAGAACCAAAGCCTGAAGCGACGCAAAATTTAGCTCTACTTTCAATGTTGTCAAAGTTGGCAAGAGACCAGACGGAAAAAATGATGTTGCAGGGGCAGATGACCTAACCACGTGCTTAACTTTAAAATATTTTTTTAACTTCAACAGCTAAACGCAGTGTTACTTTTTCAAATAAAATGAGTAATTTTTATTGTCAATTAAATAGTCATTACCTCTTTAATGGTTTTTTATCGACTTTCCTTATTTCTAAAGTTAATTTTAATATGAATAAAAACGGCCCAATCTGACGTAAACCTCTCGTGCCGCAAACACCGATCTCAATCCCGGCGCGCAATCCACAGAGCCTAAAAACAAAGGTTCAGACCTTTGTTTTTAGGCTAATCAGTGTTTCCTGACTGCCGAGATCAAAAGTGAACACTTACGGTACCGTTGCGTTGGTCCAAATCCTACTTCCTACTAATATTATAAACGCGAAAGTTTGTAAGTATGTATACCTACATGGATGGATGTTTGTTACTCTTTCACACAAAAACTACTAAACGGGTTTGGATAAAATTTGGTACACAGATAGTTTATAACCTGGATTAACACATAGGATAGTTTATATCCGGGTTTTATATTCCCGTGGGATAATTTTCGAGTTGTAGCAGGCGAAGCCGCTAGCACCTGGTTAGAACACCTACTATACAAAATCAGTTAGGAAACTATGGAACGAACAATGCTTGGAGTCTCTGTGAGGTGATCTGAGAGTGAACCTACGTTGTTGACGTAGCTCACAGAATAAGCTGCAGTGTTGGTGGCTATAACCCGGTCGTAATAACCAAAACCGAGTACCGTAGGGTAGCCATATTCTTGAGGAGCGAACGCAAATTGGCAAGCGTAAAGTGGGACGCCCTTACCCAAGGGTCACATAATGCGACGCTTCAAGCTAATTCGCCTTGTACGGCAAGCGTCAGCGTCGAGCGTCAAAAACAAATGTATTTCTATATCTACAAGGCCACAAGTTACCACCAAACAACGATTATTATTTTAAAAGTAAATGAAATCAATAAAAGTATGCTTTTATAATCTAAATTCATTACGGAGTGACGCACCGTAAAATTGACATTTCTACTTTCCTATAAATTCAGGGGACGGAAGTAGTGATGCAAATGTATTTTTTAAAATTGCATATCTTTTTAGCTTTATTAATTTTGCATGGTAAGTATTTAATTGTAAAGTATAATATAGGTTTGAGAAACGAAATATGTTTAGGTTCATGCACACCTAGAAAAGACATTCCTAGGTTATTGATCTGACTTAATGTTGCAACTAAAAATGGATGTAAAAACACTATATTTTAGTGCTATGGAGAATTTTAATATCCTGTCATCATCATCTGCCTAGATTTTCCCAGGTAGCTGAATACCAGTATTTTCCTTGAAGACATTGCCTTTCTGACCTCTTTTCACAAGCCAGTTAGTACTGGACTAGGTACTGGGTAATTTGCGCTATCCCTTGGTAAGGTGAATAGTCTGACTTTCGGGAAACTTTTTTTTTTTTTTTTTTGGTGGGTGGAAAATCATCGAATAACCCCTCCCGCTCTTGGGCAGAGCGAAGGGGATTGTCAGACTTCTACTGACTAAAAACCAAACCCATGTTCCTTCTTCGCCCTTGTGTCGGAGCCGCGTTAACCTTTCGACAAACCACAGCCCCGACGGGTTCCCATTAGATCTTGATCAAATACTGACAGCCGGAATCAACGGCTTAACGTGCTTTCCAAGGTAAGTACAGAGGCAACTCTGTATTCAACGGGTGGTCCGTGAATGGGTATGCAGTATGCACGTTTAATTTTATAAATCACATTTTAGCGACTCATTGCCAAAGAAGGATTACACAAGGACGTCTTGTGAAGGCAGAAAAAAATTACATGGTAAGAATTAAAACTATTTGTTTCAAAGAACTAAACAATGTTGACATTAAAATTTGTCACTTCGCGTAACCAGGGAATTAGCATTACTGTGGCAATACCGTCATTCTTCTGGACACGTTCTAGGATGACAACTATGCGGAGTAGTACTATGACGCCTTAGTGTACTACTGTCGTCGTTTTACAAAGGGTGTAAAAGTACCCTTCATGAAGCCGAATGGCAGTGGTTTTCCCTGTCACTGCCATCTTTTATTTGCTCTCAATCATACCTTCTAGTTACGAAGATATTGGAGGTCAAATCTCCATTTTTTAGGGTTCCGTAGTCAACTAGGAACCCATAAAGTTTCGCCATGTCTGTCTGTCCGTCCGTCCGTCCGTCCACGCTTAATCTCTGTGACCGTTAGCACTAGAAAGCTGAAATTTGGTACCAATATGTGTATCAATTACGCCGACAAAGTGGTAAAATAAAAATTGGAAAAAAATGTTTTATTAGGCCCCCCTATATGTAAAGTGGGAAGTGTTTTTTTTTAATTTCAACCCTAACGTGTGTTAAATTGTTGGAAAGGTATTTAAAAATGAATAGGGGTTTACTAAAATCATTTTTTGATAATGTCAATAATTTCGGAAATAATCGCTCCAAAAGTAAAAACTATGTGTCCCCCCCCCCCTCTAACTTTTGAACCATAAGTTTAGAAAATATGAAAAAAATCTGAAAAGTAGAACTTTATAAGGACTTTCTAGGAAAATCATTTTGAACTTGGATGGAAACAACAGATGGAAACAGCAGTTCAGCAGTATAATTTAGTCCCTGAATCGTATGAGCGCCTATACAATCCAGAGGTCAAGTTTCACTGACCCGTAGAAGAAATTGTATAAATTATAGCATACCGTTTTGGTACGGAACCCTTCATGTGCGAGTCCGACTCGCACTTGGCCAGTTTTTTTTTTAATTGCTTGTTTTTCGGGTTATAACTTTACTTAGAAACTCCGGGTCGAAAGTCTGCTGGTTCAGGACGTTGTTGTTTATCGAGATCTCTAATATCACCGAGCAATGCAATTTCCTACGTGTTCGATAAAGGTTTTATAGACATGGTAGATCAGACTGATGTGTCTATAATTATTTATGTCCGAGTTCATTCATCATTTTACACGAAGGACCTCCACTGCTGGACATAGGCCTCCCCCAAGTGTCGCTACATAAACCGGTACCGTGCGTCTCGCATCCAGCGGATTCCCGCAACCTTCACCAGGTCATCGGTCCACCTAGTGGGAGGCCTTCTAACGCAACGTCTTCCGGTTCGCGGTCGCTACTCCAGTACTTTTTGGCCCTTTCGGTCATCCGTCTTTTCTTACGCAGTAATATAATATTTAAATGGCAAAAGTGTGTGGGGAAAACACCCGAATGAAGAATGGCATTGCAAAGAATTGAAGTGTTTTTTCGTTGTCTGATTTGTGGCTAGCCTGGGTCGTATGACTAAAAGTCTAGCCCAGGGATTCTTAGCAGTCCCTGTTCTGGGGTGGTCCTGCACACCGTCATCAGTAGAAGCACCGCTGGAGACACTAAGGGCCTGCTTTTATTTCTCATGTGAGGGGATTGGACAATATCCCAATACGCCACTTAAAGTGCACCTCACTAACATCAGGGGGTTGCACTCAAATCTCGATCCGGTCCACCACCACCTCGAGACCGAGAAGCCGCACCTATTCTTTTTAACGGAGACGCAGATAGCGACTCCGTCAGACGTGGCGTACCTCAACTACCCAGGTTACTCGCTTGAACATAGGTTCGTAAAGCGAGCTGGGGTCTGTGTGTACGTCCGCGATGACGTTTGCTGTCGGCGTCTCCGTTGCTTTGAGGATTCAGGGTTCTCTACAATTTGGATACTGGTGGACACCGGGGTCGAGAAATCTCTCTACGTCGGTGTCTACCGGTCGCACAGCGGTGACCAGGAGACGACCAGGCTTTTTGAACACCTGTTGGAAAAGGCGGATTGTGCCCAGCAGCGGTACCCAACAGCGGAGCTTCTTTTTCTGGGGGACTTTAATGCCCACCACGATGAGTGGTTGTTCCCGTTCCAGAAAACTGACCATGCTGGGAGAGAGGCGCGCAGATTTGCATTGTCTCTAGATCTCACTCAGCTGGTGAATGAAGCTACGCGGGTGCCGGATGTTGATGGACACACACCTAATTGCTTAGACTTGCTGCTGACTACTGACCCGGACAGGCACTCAGTATCGGTATCAGCCCCACTGGGAACATCTGACCACTGTCTGGTGAAGTCTATATCTGTCAGCTCCCCTCCAGATGATAGCCCTAAAGGCGAGCGGCGAGTTTGGCGATACGAGTCAGCAGACTGGGATGAGATGCGGCACTTCTTTGCGTCCTTCCCTTGGCAGTCAGTTTGCTTTTCTGCGCGCGACCCCACTTGCTCAGCTGAGGCGGTTGCGGCCGTGATACGGCAGGGAATGGAATACTATATTCCATTCTCCGACATACCGCTCGGTCACAAGGCCCGTCCATGGTTTAATGCGGACTGTGCTCGGGCTGAGGCCCGAAAACAGTCTGCATACCAAGCCTGGGTGCAAGCTCGTGACCGTAAAGTTCGAGCGCGTCGGGTTCGCGCGAAGAAAAGAGCTTTCAATTCTGCCGCAAAGTCCTGTAAGCGGGTGATCCGAAAGGCGCGTTTCGACCACGTCAGTCGCATAGGGGCCAAACTGGCGTCCTACCCTTCTGGCAGTAAACAGTTTTGGTCCCTATCAAAATCGGTCGAATCTAACTTCTGCCGGTCCTCACTACCCCCCCTGCAAAAACCGGATGGGTCGCTGGCTCACTCCGCTACCGAGAAGGCAAATTTATTTGCATCTCTGTTTGCGAGCAGTTCGCGTCTAGATACTGGGTCTAAACAGCCACCAACGATTCCTCGCTGTGATTCTTCGATGCCGGAGATCACAATACACATGAAAGAGGTTCGTAAAGTACTTCAGTGCCTGGACGTGAATAAAGCTAGCGGTCCGGACGGTATACCAGCAAGGGTCTTAAAGAACTGTGCGCCTGAGTTGTCTCCTGTGTTGACACGCTTGTACCGCCTCTCTCTCAAAACCAGAACGGTGCCGAACTCCTGGAAGGTTGCTAATGTACAACCAGTGCCCAAGAAGGGTAGTCGTGCCGACCCCTGTAATTATCGACCAATCGCCATCACCTCCATACTGTGTAAAGTAATGGAAAAGGTACTCAACGGTAAGCTGCTGGCGCACCTTGAAGCGAACGACCTACTCAGCGACCGTCAGTATGGTTTTCGCCGGGGACGGTCAACTGGGGATCTTCTGGTGTTAGCTACGCACTGCTGGGGCGAGGCCATCGAGAAACACGGCGAGGCCCTTGCCGTGTCGCTGGACATCTCGAAGGCTTTCGACAGGGTTTGGCACGCAAGTTTGTTGAGCAAACTTCCGGCATACGGCATTCCCGCTGACTTTTGCTGCTGGATTTCTGACTTCCTGAGTGAACGGTCGATCCGAGTGGTCATTGATGGCTGCTCCTCTGACCTTATGGCTATCGATGCCGGAGTTCCTCAGGGGTCTGTTCTCTCCGCGACACTTTTCCTGCTGCACATCAATGACCTCCTTGTCCCTGGTATTGTTGGGTACGCAGATGACAGCACTGTCATGGAGAGTTATACATCCAGCGCAAAAGCCAGTGGTGATGAAGTACGTTCATTAAGAGAGGCCATGGTAGAGCGAACGAATTCAGCCTTAAGACTTGTCTCCGAGTGGGGTGACGAGAATCTGGTAGATTTCAACGCCACCAAAACGCAAGTGTGTCTGTTCACCGCCAAAAGGAGTCCGTTTAATCTGGCCCCTACTTTCCGGAGTGCGTCTGTACAAGTTACTGACAGTCTCGAGCTTCTTGGCACGAAGTTGAGCGCGAACCTGAACTTCGGCGCCTACATCGAGTCGAAAGCTCAAACTGCGGCGAAAAAGCTGGGCATCCTAAACAAGGTTAAGCGGTACTTCAAGCCTGGACAGCTTTCAGTATTATATAAAGCTCAAGTCCGGTCTGGCATGGAGTATTGCTGTCACCTTTGGGATGGCTCAGCCAAATACCAGCTTGCCACACTTGACTCTGTAGAGCGCAGAGCCAGGAGGCTAATTGGTGACGAAAAGCTGGTTAACAAGCTACATAGCCTGGCCCACCGTCGCAAGGTAGCATGTCTGTCGGTCTTCTACAGGCTGTACTTCGGGGAGTGTGCGCAAGAGCTCCACGAGCTGATCCCACCATCTCCCTTCTTCCATCGGGAGACTAGACGTACTGCAGGGTACCACCGATACCTAGTCGACATTCCACACATTCGAACGAAACGCTTTGCTGGGTCCTTTATTATGCGCACAGCCAAGGAGTGGAATTCCCTGCCTGCGTCGGTTTTTCCGAGTTCATATAACCCTAATCTGTTTAAGTCGCGAGTAAACAGGCTTCTACTGGGTAAGCTCGTTCCATCGTCGACATCATCTATGCCCTTAGGGCAAGATTGAAGTCAAGAGCAAGCCCATTTATAATAAAAAAAATAAAAAAAAAAAAAAATACGCTTGTCCAATGCGGCATTATATCATCAATCATATGACTAATAGAAATATCCCCAAAAATTCAGACGTGACTTCGAAGAAGTAAATAAAACGAAATAATAATACTAGAAAAGTTTTAGGTGAAATGAAATTCGGTCAAATATTAGAAGTTATGATAGGTAACCGGCGCAATTTTGTTTAATTTCTAGGTTTACCTGATAAAAGCCCAAGTATCACCTAGAGATTACGAAAAGTGGCTTTGTGGGGGCGCGTTAGTTTCTCCCGACTACATCGTGACGTCAGCAGCATGCGTTACCGACGTCACTCATCTGTACGCCATAGCAGGATATGATAAATACGTAAGCGACGAGGACATCTACGACAACCAATGTACAAAACTGAAGAAGAAAAAAATTGTATTGACGTGCACACCTAAGGGTAACTCTTCTTGTGTACCAGAAATAATTAATTCTGCTGTCCTATCACTAGAAAGCCGTTAAACCCACATAATGGTCAATTTTTACTTTTTGGTACTTCTTGATAGAGTTTGAAATTATCTATCTTCCTGTTTAAAAAACATTTTCAGTATATGAATAGTTCCGGAGATATAAAATTTTCACAGGCCGTTTAATATTTGAATTAATGATGATTCCAGCTCTTGAAAGCGTCTAAAATACACTATTTCGATAAATATTATGTTAAAATACCTTTATTTTTTTGGTCTTTTACTTAACTACAAATAAGTTATCTGTTTTTTTTAGAAACAACGATTCGCACATTTTTCGCCATTACCTCGAAAACTACTTTTTACACTTAAAGGTTCTAGTGTAAGGACGGCAGAATTATGGTCATACTAACTGTTGCCCGCAAATTTTCATCATCATCACCATAATTTCAGCCGTAAGACGTCCACTGCTGGACATAGAACTCCCCCAAGTGTCACCACATTGACCGGTCCCATGCGTCTCGCATTCAGCGGATCCTCGGTACCTCACCAGGTCATCGGTTTACCTTGTAGGAGCCCTTCCAACGCAACGTCTTCCAATTCAGGGTCGCCACTCTGTGAGCAATGTTGCCAATTGTAACTTAAGTCTGGCAATTCTTCGGGCCTTGGTTCTTATGCGATGTCTTCATTTCTTGGGCAGAGCGAAAGGGTGTACCAGACTTTTACTGACTAAAAACCACCCATGTTCCTTCTTAGCCCTTTATGTCGAGGTCGCGGTATCTCTTGCGAATAACCCGCAGCAATTAATTTGACCTTAAAACGGATTTGGCCGGTAACATAAATATTATTATAATACATTCTTCAAATAATTTCAGACTACTCACTGGTATATGATAGGCCAGAAATATGGACATTGGTAGACATAGCCATGGTCAAGGTAGAATCGCCTTATGATTTCACGGATAGGTCTTATGCAGACGTTTGCAGTTACACTCCTGGTGCAATTGCTATTAACTACGAGACAAAATACCAGGAGCCAGGAATCGATGCCATAGTGCTAGGGTGGGGTCACACGGATAAATATCGAGAGGTATGATTTTTCAATTTTACTCATCATCATCATCATTTCAGCCGAAAGACGTCTACTGCTGGACATAGGCCTCCACTAAGTGTCACAACATTGACCGGTCCCGTGCGTCTCGCATCCAGCGGATCCCCGCAACCTTCACCAGGTCATCGGTCCACCTATTTTATTATTAGTTAGTGGTTTTCCAAAAAGTATGTTTATTTTAAAAATAAGTACAGCATAACATCAAGCGTTGTAATCTCCGAAGGGTTTAAGTCCCATGTAATAATATTAGGACGGTAAACAGTCGGTTCATTTTCAAAATAAAAGCTCGTGAACTCATTCACACGAAGTTGGCAGATTCGTCTCTTATATAATTAAGTTGTTATAGTTTTCCTTGCGTATCTTTCAAAACTTTATATATTTTATGTATGTATTTATTCTTATAATTTAGGTATATTATATCTATTCTATTATGTTGTTTTTCTGTTTTGCACCTACTACGTATTGTCTCTGCATCACCCTAAGGTAGACTGGTAGAAAATGCCCAAGGCATTAAGTCCGCTTATGTACAATTTTGTTGTGCATAAGTTTTTAATAAATAAATAAGATGAGCCGAGCCTCTTGCCATTAATCGGTCACAAATCCAGACACCGTAACGCTACTAATAATTTGTCTTGAAGTGAATAGAAAGAAGGCTTGTCTCCCAGCCATGGGATTGTTTTTAGTAAGATTTCGTGCTTTCGGCCCTATGTCTTAAGTAATAAGGTTGAAAAGTAGTTACAGAACTTTGTAGTACATACTTCTTTTTGTTTCTAGGACATGGATCTTTCCAATTACAATGAGCAATTTTTAATGTACTCACCAGTATTGATAGAAAAGAAGGCAACATGTAAGGCTGGGTATAAGGTTTACGAGGGAATGGATCGAGTAATAGACAAATACATGATTTGTACCGATGACATTGGCAACTTGGATGATGCAGGAGTAACAATCGAAAAGTCTCCAGGTTGGGCACAAGGATGTGCTGTTGATGCGAAGGGATTACGGTCCAATCTGCCTGAAGTGAGTATTATTTTAGCATAGCATCACGTCAATATCCAAAGGGTTAGGCATGCAGAGGTTTACCTAAATAGTACAGTCGAACAAGCTAATAAGTATACAGCCAGGGAACTTGTATTTACTTTTTTAAGATTATGCAAATACATTTAGCATACAGCGGTTAAGGATACAGCGTTTGACATTAGTCGCTTAATGCAAAACACTTGATAAAACAAAATTACAATCAATATTTTCAGTGTTATAGAATTATTAAGATCTCTACCCTGTATACTTATTAGCTTGTTCGACTGTACACCCACATTTTGCCAGTAATGTTTAAGCCCCATGTAATAGGGAGCAAGCCCATTGCGATTAACTGAGTACAAGTGCAGACTCCGTGGGACTGAGAACATCCTGATGGGGAACCCCATTAGCATACTCAGCAGTCGCGCTTGCGACCACCAGACCAACGAGGCAGTTCAGCAAATATGTTTTACTATATATTATAACCCAGCAGTCAGACTGCTGGGTTAAAGTGGGATTGGGCGGCCATGTCTGCAGAATGCATCAGGACCGATGGGCTAGGGTCGTCACGCAGTGGGTGCCAGAGGACGGGCGTCGTCGCCGAGGGAGGCCTAGAAAACGCTGACGTGACGACTTAGAGGCTTTTGTACGAGATTGGCCGGATAAAGCCGCACGGAGAGAAGAGTGGAAAACTATGGGGGAGGCCTTTGCCCAGTAGTGGGACAATATAGGCTAACAAAAAAAAAATATATAATAAAGCTCTTACTATCTCTCTGCTGTTAAAGAAGGGAAGCTTGGGGAAGCCCAAGTCCTTTTTAACCGACTTCCAAAAAAGAGGAGTATTTCTCTATTCGTGTGTATGTATTTTCTTATGAAAATTTATTCTAGGATATCTTTCTAGAGATACGCATCCAGGTCGTCTCACCTCGTTCTGGAGAGTGGCTCCTTTTTCCCAGCAGTCGTATCCCATTCGATTAAGACATAATTTATGAATATACGAGTAATTATGAATATAAGGTAGGTACTACTCACGACAAACAAGATGAGTAACGGTAACAATTTTGCCTGTCAAACTTAATTAATAAAATTATTAGGGTAATTGTCTTACCCTAATTATTGATAGATTGGCGAAGAAATCTGTATAAAAAGATAAGCTAGCAAGAGCTAAGAAAAAAATTTCCCCTCTCTCCTTAGTCGTTCACTCTTGACAGAGTGGTCGTGGTTGATGACTCTGCATTTTCTTTGGCCAAAGCAGCCCCCGCGATGCTCCTCCACTTATTCCGGTCTGCCGCGTCTCGAAAGTTCTGAACTATGGAGGTTTGTGTTGACGCTTTGATAAGGTCTGTCCAACGCGTAGGTGACCTACCGCGTGACCGCTTGCCCTCCACTTGTCCTTGGACAATGAGTCGTTCCATGTAGTGTTCGTTACGAACCACGTGGCCGAAATATTTGATAATTCGTGTTTGCACAGTCGACGATAATCTCTCTTTGACCTTTAGTTCCTCCAGGATCGAAACATTGGTCCGAAACGCAGAACGAGAACGCACAGAAAAAAAATTAATAAGTAGCTATTGAGACACAGTATCAGATCTACGAAGTTTAGGGCATAGAAACACTAATCTTGTATGTTATTCGAATAATTAAAACGAATCATGACTGAGAAATTAATGAAAACAAGCTATTGAAAATTTTCTTTTTTACAGTGTAAACCTGATAATTTAAGAAGATCTGATACCAGAAGGGGAGGAATTTGTCAGGTAAAGAGCGCAAGTTTAAATTACCTGCGAAAGTCGTTTTGGTTCTGAGTTCATACGATGAAATATCGCAACAACGATGAAGATGATGTCGATGTATCAATGTTGCTAAATCACGTTGTTATGTTTTAAAACGATCTGAGACCATGAAAGAAGTCTGAAAGTGGACACATTTTTCTTTTTGGTGGGTCTTCTTCTTCAGTCGGTCCCTCATTACTGAGGATCGTGGTCACTGGACCCCTTCAAGCGGACCTCTGCCTCCACCTACTCCGGTCCAAGGTTGCCATCACCACCTGCTGAAATTTGCTAGGGTGGGTAGGGACTCATCAAATGACTCCTCCTGCTCTGGGCAGAGTAGGTAGTGTCAGACTTCCACTGACTAAAAACCACCATGTGCCTTCTTTGCCCTTTGTGTCGAGGCCGCGGTATCTCTTTCAAACAACCCGCAGCCCCAACGGGCGTCGGCCCTTCCCTGTTGCTGACATCTCTTTGAGGCGCGCGTGGAACACGAACGCGCCGTCGACAAAGTGGACCCCTGCCCGCAGTGCTCTAGTCTGGAACTTTCGAATAACAGTTATCATTATTTCTCCACCTACCCAGTTACCAAGTTTTAACGCCGAACATGCTGCTTAAAAACCCCACTCCATAAAATATACATATTTCTAGAACGACCACGGAGGACCGCTTGTCACTTGGGTTGGATCTCACGAAACGCTCATAGGAGTTGCATCTGCATTTAAGATCTCAGAAGATCGGGATTGCATTGGACCATATTTATACACCAGCACCCAGTGTAACGGGGCCTTCTTGGATTGTATTCATCGTTCTGATCCGACAAAAACTGATGAGATAAGGCAAGTGTTACGAAATAATCATCACAGACATTAATTCATGACTTAGCCCCATGAAGGTACCTTTTATTTTGTGAGCTAATAAAAATCTGAACACACTCTTTTACCAAGCCTAAACACCTGATCTTATTGAAGAACTTCATTGTTATGAAAGCAGTGGAAATTACACCAAGTACCTACTTTTCTGGCATTTATAAACTATACGAGGTAAAATACAGTAATTACAGGTAGTATTTATGTGACTTTCTTCTTTTCTACTTCTTTCTTTTTTCTGGGAAAACGCTAGGCAGATGATGACGAGATCAAATACAATGGCTAGTGGAACTCCAGATACTGCCATGCCTGCGGATATTGACTTAAAAAACAAACAACACTACTGTTTTTTCTTGTGTTACAGTGGTTGTTATTATCTAACCACGCCTACGTGGTTAGATAATAACAACCACTTGAATATATTTTTAGGTTAAACTGCGCTTGCCTAGGTTGGTCAGTGGATGGGTGACAACCCATTACATACTGAGTTTCCTCCGTACCTCGGAATGCACGGTAAATCATTGGTCCCGACTGACATTTGTTGATCTTTGGCAGTCGTAACAGGTAGTCAGTGGCCTGAAAGTCTGACCACAAGTCACCAAGGGGTATCAGGTTAGTACTACCTGGGTTGTGGAGATCAGGTAGGAAGTTGCTCCTTGTTAAATACTGGTATTCAGCTGCACCCAGTTAGACTGAAAGTCGACCTCAACATAGTTGGAAATAGGCTAGGCAGATGAATGTTTAGATTTCACCTACGTATTTTGTTCTGTATACTTTAAGTTGTTTTTAATGCCATATAAACATTTTTCTTTCTTACATTCTTTCTCCGTAGTTTCGCAACCAAATTTTAATTTTACCCTGCATGCAAAAATTGTGTTATAATAATATTTAAATTTATTTGAAACAGGCGATCAGTTTGCAACAACCTTTTTAATATCACGGGGTATCAATTATTCGAGAGGAACATTTCATGGAAGGACCATCCTGATGGGTAAGTGGATTCGCAAATCATGCAACTGCAAGCAAAGAATGCTACTGTACTGCAATGTTGTTTGTTTAACCATTTGAACTTCAGCTTTTGAGAAACGTCGATTAATCTGTGTTTTGGGGTCGCAGTATGGTACTGCGAATATTAATAGGTATTTAAAGTTGAACTGTTTTTCTCACGTCAGTAGTACGCTCAAAGAGTTGTGGGCCAAAATAATCTCAAGTCATTGTGGCATACCTCGCTGAAGAAACAAAGTGGTACAAGCTGGACAACCAAAGAGTAGTGGGTCAAATAGGCCTCGAATTGGTGGAACTGGAAATTATGTAGAGATACCTTTTCCCAGGAGTGGATTGACGCAGGCTAACAGTAACCGTTTGAAACTTGTTTAACTTGTTTAAGTTAGTGTGTGATGTTGACTTGCTGCACGCGTTGGTGCAAACTGTAAGTGTGGCAAGTACCTGCTTAAATAAATAAATAAATAAATAAATAGTAAATAAACGAATAGAGGAAAGAACCAAATAATTATAGCATGCTGTGGCTCTCATGACGTAGCGATTTTCATCTTCAGACTTCTCGGCAACGTGTCAGTACACGGACACTTTATTTTTCGACCGTTTTTGTTCTGTTAAGTATTCGCATCTCTATACCAGTTTCATCGAATGCTGTCACCATTTTAAACAATTATCCAAAGAAACAAGTTTAGTCCCCTTTACCAATAGGAAAACGTTCTGAAAGGTACTAACTAATTTACAAACATTTTGTTACAGACCTGCAGACAATGAAAAAAATATATCTACACACGCTTCGGCAACAAATACTACAAATAATGTTACATTGAATCTAAAGAACTCCAAAGAAGATGAAAACCAATCACAGCAAGTGAAGAACACAACAAAATTAGATAATAATACCAATGACACTACAATTACACCAATTAATTTAACGAATATAAATTCTACAGAAAATGCAAAAGCTGTAATGTTAAATAGTAACACTTCAATAGCGTTAGAAAACAATACATTTACGAATGAAACAAATGTAGAACAACCTACAAGCTATTCAACCGAAAAATCTCAGAATACTATTTCAAAACATTTCAAGTATAAAGACAATGAAGACATAATAGATACAGTTTTAATGCAAAGAGAAATAGATCTTAGTACTACTGCAGCAACAAACATTAGAAGTACTTTTTTTTTTTTTTTTTTTATTATAAATGGGCTTGCTCTTGACTTCAATCTTGCCCTAAGGGCATAGATGATGTCGACGATGGAACGAGCTTACCCAGTAGAAGCCTGTTTACTCGCGACTTAAACAGATTAGGGTTATATGAACTCGGAAAAACCGACGCAGGCAGGGAATTCCACTCCTTGGCTGTGCGCATAATAAAGGACCCAGCAAAGCGTTTCGTTCGAATGTGTGGAATGTCGACTAGGTATCGGTGGTACCCTGCAGTACGTCTAGTCTCCCGATGGAAGAAGGGAGATGGTGGGATCAGCTCGTGGAGCTCTTGCGCACACTCCCCGAAGTACAGCCTGTAGAAGACCGACAGACATGCTACCTTGCGACGGTGGGCCAGGCTATGTAGCTTGTTAACCAGCTTTTCGTCACCAATTAGCCTCCTGGCTCTGCGCTCTACAGAGTCAAGTGTGGCAAGCTGGTATTTGGCTGAGCCATCCCAAAGGTGACAGCAATACTCCATGCCAGACCGGACTTGAGCTTTATATAATACTGAAAGCTGTCCAGGCTTGAAGTACCGCTTAACCTTGTTTAGGATGCCCAGCTTTTTCGCCGCAGTTTGAGCTTTCGACTCGATGTAGGCGCCGAAGTTCAGGTTCGCGCTCAACTTCGTGCCAAGAAGCTCGAGACTGTCAGTAACTTGTACAGACGCACTCCGGAAAGTAGGGGCCAGATTAAACGGACTCCTTTTGGCGGTGAACAGACACACTTGCGTTTTGGTGGCGTTGAAATCTACCAGATTCTCGTCACCCCACTCGGAGACAAGTCTTAAGGCTGAATTCGTTCGCTCTACCATGGCCTCTCTTAATGAACGTACTTCATCACCACTGGCTTTTGCGCTGGATGTATAACTCTCCATGACAGTGCTGTCATCTGCGTACCCAACAATACCAGGGACAAGGAGGTCATTGATGTGCAGCAGGAAAAGTGTCGCGGAGAGAACAGACCCCTGAGGAACTCCGGCATCGATAGCCATAAGGTCAGAGGAGCAGCCATCAATGACCACTCGGATCGACCGTTCACTCAGGAAGTCAGAAATCCAGCAGCAAAAGTCAGCGGGAATGCCGTATGCCGGAAGTTTGCTCAACAAACTTGCGTGCCAAACCCTGTCGAAAGCCTTCGAGATGTCCAGCGACACGGCAAGGGCCTCGCCGTGTTTCTCGATGGCCTCGCCCCAGCAGTGCGTAGCTAACACCAGAAGATCCCCAGTTGACCGTCCCCGGCGAAAACCATACTGACGGTCGCTGAGTAGGTCGTTCGCTTCAAGGTGCGCCAGCAGCTTACCGTTGAGTACCCTTTCCATTGCTTTACACAGTATGGAGGTGATGGCGATTGGTCGATAATTACAGGGGTCGGCACGACTACCCTTCTTGGGCACTGGTTGTACATTAGCAACCTTCCAGGAGTTCGGCACCGTTCTGGTTTTGAGAGAGAGGCGGTACAAGCGTGTCAACACAGGAGACAACTCAGGCGCACAGTTCTTTAAGACCCTTGCTGGTATACCGTCCGGACCGCTAGCTTTATTCACGTCCAGGCACTGAAGTACTTTACGAACCTCTTTCATGTGTATTGTGATCTCCGGCATCGAAGAATCACAGCGAGGAATCGTTGGTGGCTGTTTAGACCCAGTATCTAGACGCGAATTGCTCGCAAACAGAGATGCAAATAAATTTGCCTTCTCGGTAGCGGAGTGAGCCAGCGACCCATCCGGTTTTTGCAGGGGGGGTAGTGAGGACCGGCAGAAGTTAGATTCGACCGATTTTGATAGGGACCAAAACTGTTTACTGCCAGAAGGGTAGGACGCCAGTTTGGCCCCTATGCGACTGACGTGGTCGAAACGCGCCTTTCGGATCACCCGCTTACAGGACTTTGCGGCAGAATTGAAAGCTCTTTTCTTCGCGCGAACCCGACGCGCTCGAACTTTACGGTCACGAGCTTGCACCCAGGCTTGGTATGCAGACTGTTTTCGGGCCTCAGCCCGAGCACAGTCCGCATTAAACCATGGACGGGCCTTGTGACCGAGCGGTATGTCGGAGAATGGAATATAGTATTCCATTCCCTGCCGTATCACGGCCGCAACCGCCTTAGCTGAGCAAGTGGGGTCGCGCGCAGAAAAGCAAACTGACTGCCAAGGGAAGGACGCAAAGAAGTGCCGCATCTCATCCCAGTCTGCTGACTCGTATCGCCAAACTCGCCGCTCGCCTTTAGGGCTATCATCTGGAGGGGAGCTGACAGATATAGACTTCACCAGACAGTGGTCAGATGTTCCCAGTGGGGCTGATACCGATACTGAGTGCCTGTCCGGGTCAGTAGTCAGCAGCAAGTCTAAGCAATTAGGTGTGTGTCCATCAACATCCGGCACCCGCGTAGCTTCATTCACCAGCTGAGTGAGATCTAGCGACAATGCAAATCTGCGCGCCTCTCTCCCAGCATGGTCAGTTTTCTGGAACGGGAACAACCACTCATCGTGGTGGGCATTAAAGTCCCCCAGAAAAAGAAGCTCCGCTGTTGGGTACCGCTGCTGGGCACAATCCGCCTTTTCCATCAGGTGTTCAAAAAGCCTGGTCGTCTCCTGGTCACCGCTGTGCGACCGGTAGACACCGACGTAGAGAGATTTCTCGACCCCGGTGTCCACCAGTATCCAAATTGTAGAGAACCCTGAATCCTCAAAGCAACGGAGACGCCGACAGCAAACGTCATCGCGGACGTACACACAGACCCCAGCTCGCTTTACGAACCTATGTTCAAGCGAGTAACCTGGGTAGTTGAGGTACGCCACGTCTGACGGAGTCGCTATCTGCGTCTCCGTTAAAAAGAATAGGTGCGGCTTCTCGGTCTCGAGGTGGTGGTGGACCGGATCGAGATTTGAGTGCAACCCCCTGATGTTAGTGAGGTGCACTTTAAGTGGGAGGAAGTGCAGCCGCTTAAAAACCGTTTTCTTTTTGAGCTTCTTCATGTAATTGGAGTATGTTTGTGGGGAAACAGAAGATGATCGAGACACGACTCGGTTACCCAACGGGACTCTTCAGCTCGTCCGAACTGTGGAAGACTCATCTGGAGACTGCGGGGACGCCCGAGCCCCCCCGAAATGGCCACTGGGTCCTCCCGTCCAGTCGCCAACTGGCACAGTGGAGCATTTCGGGATTTTTCGCGAGTTGGCGGGGCAGCCTTTCCCACGTGGCTGGCGCAGTACTTGGGCCCCCTACTAACTGCGGTCGGCCAACGACAGAGACCGTGCCTCGGATCCCGCTACCCTCCAGTATGAGTCATCCGGTTCAGAGTTGCTTAGAACCCTCGACTGGTCCAGAGCCGTGCAACTGATCATTTCCATTCCCCAATGGCACTGGCACTCCCGCACACCGACGGAACACAGACAAGCTGTTTGGCGCCGGACTTCGGCGGGAGGGTGGTCGCGCGCCAGGCGGCCGAAGCCTACCACCGCTAAATATGGATCCTTCAGCCGTCACCACAGCCCGTGAGGACATGTGGTGCCGTTGCCCGGGGTGGACCGCTAGGAGGTAGACCCATAACCACCCCAAAACAGATCTGAGAGATCTGTACTACAGATGTACAGCCTGACAAAACTACAACTACAAATATCAATGGTACAACTACAGTAGATGTTAAATTAATTTGATGTAAAACAACATATTGTTGTGACCAAAATAAAGATTAAACAATAAATCATGCCAATACTACGATGAACATTCTACTGCTGTTGCAGGCTTGGGTACGCTACAGTGACTACTTTCCCCGGTTGACACTTAGCGAGCCCAAGTCTGCAGCAGCAATATTAGTGTTCATGGTAGTATTTTGTTATAGTTTGATTTCACAACAACTATGCCTTTGCTTTTCGCTTCCCCCAACTTTTGCCCAGTCATTGTCAATCTTGTGGGCTTACCAACGCTGTCCTAAGCCGATGATTGGGTTCCCCATTACCACACTCCACCCGGGTGAAACGCGGGCATAGCTAGTATGTGATAATTAGCTACATAAATCTCTTTCCATCAGTCCCCCGATACTGCAAAATATAAACATTTCTACGAACTCAACGATAAATGAATTGCCTGAAAATAACTTGTAAGATTTCCTGTAATTATTTTCTACTGGCTTGTGACAGTGGCTTCGCCTGCGTGAAGTTCAATAATTGTCCCACGAGATCATACTACCGAGATAAAAAGTATCCCATGTGTTAATCCAGGTTATAAACTATCTGTGTTCTAAATTTCATCCACATCCGTTTTGTAGTTTTTGCGTGAAAGAGTAACAAACATCCTCACAAACTTTCGCATTTATAATATTATAGTAGGATTATTAAAGAACACAGCTATGAACACCAATGCGAAGAATCGCCTTACATGACTACTACTTGAAGATAAAAGAGGCTGTTTTAGGTTTCATAATATATTATTATTATGATATACCTTAAGGATCACACAGTGAAGACAGTATTATTTTCTGAGAAAATCTATAAAAGCGAGCGCAAAGAGACATTGTTATTTTTATTACAGCATACAATATGCCACCCTGTGCTAGGTTTGATTTCTTTGTCGGGCCAAATGTGATTAAGTTTTTCCATGAGGAATTTCTCAGTAGAAGGGATTTAATAGGGGATGAAAGTTTGTTTGCAGGCTCGGTGGAGCGATGATCTTCGCAGAGTGGCTGGTAACAACTGGATGAGAGTTGCCGAAAATCGAGTTGAGTGGCGTAAGATTAAAGAGGCCTATATCCAGCAGTGGATTGCAATAGGCTGATGATGATGATGATGATGAAAGTTTGTTCAGGTATTTTTCGATATACTATAACATAGGTAATTGATTCGCAGACTGTTCATATCAACAAATTAGTTACTATAAGCTTTACTAATTTCTTGCTAACCGACGGACAAAAAATCCAGCACCAAACAAGAATCGGTATTACTATAATTATACGTACTAATAATTTGAATGTAAAAAGACGTCAAAGAAGTCCAGTTCAGTCTTCCAAAATTAATCACCAAGCTCTATAATACGTGCCTAAAGTACCCATCCTAAATCTAGATCCAGGCATTATAAAAAGATTAATCTTGATGCTTTAGGGATACGATTAGAGTACTTTAAGCCTTCACTCCGGGAATTGGAATCCAATTCCATTATTCAAATTAATGCCGCGATCCTTGGTCATGTTTTTGACAAAATTCAATTCTACGATTGGATAAAATTTGAAAAAAACTAAACCCTGAAGTTTGGATCCTACTAATGAAACTATTTGTTTATTTAGGATTACCGAGTATGAATGGGTGTAAGAGGAGAGGAACACTAAAGAAATGATGGATGGACTGTGTTAACAGAGAAGTATGGAATTAGAAGACATGCAAATGAATTGGGATAAGGACAAAAGAATGATGATGACTTGAGTTGTTTCTCTGACAAAAAAAGTCTTCCAGTATGTTCTTCATTCAATACATAAGTACCTATACAAAAGCTTTAAGCTCCGGTTAAACTTCAGCTAAGCGGCGTTCAGTATTACGCATCCGGGTTATCGTGTTCCTTATTGAATTTGTTTTCAATCTCAACTTTATCACATTATGTATATTTTTATCGCAGCATCGTTACCGATAGGCCTGAAGATAAACTCAGTTCCGATGCCTAAACAAAGTTCGATGGATTTTATTTTGATTTTAATCACGTGTCATTTATCTACCTCAAACGGCGGTCGTCAAAACAGGCGGTTATGAAACTCTGACACTAGGGTGTGTGGGGTCGTTAGACCTTACTGCCCACACGATAAGAAGATCTTTTCCTAACTATATTGGCTTCGGCTTCCATTATAACCAGATGTAGCTGAATACCAATATCTTTCATGGAGCGACTGCCTATGTGACCTCCACAACTGAGTTAGTACCTACCGGGTAATACGATACCCTTTAATAAGTCTGGTTGTCAGACTTTCAGGCTTCTGACCACCTGTGACAACTGCCAAATATCTACATGTAATATTATAACGCGCTTTCCGAGGCATGGAGGAAACTCGATAAGTAATTGGTGGTCACCGATCCACAGAGCGACCTGGTGGGCAACAGCTAAATACAAATATTGATTGCCAAAGCTAAGCCGTAAAAGTAAGTATAAACAACTTCAGTAGTGCAAACAACAGTGCGTGATAATTCATTTAGGTATGTCGCAATCGCAAGGAAAAATACAGGTTAACGAGGTTACAAACATATTTTTGTATTTTTTGGTATCAGTATCGTTAAAAGTTACGTCGGTGGCAGTCCAATTAGTGAATCCCAAAGGGTCCAGAACTTTCCGCACATTTCGTAGGTTTTATCTAACAGAGATGGCGTTGCATACAGGGGGCTCCGAACATGTATTTTAAGAGGAAACGTTTCCTTTCGTATGTACGAATAGGGGATCGGACTGGGTCAAAATAATATGATTCTGTTTAGTCCGTAAGTTAGATTATCGAAAAATATTGAATACGTGTTTTTTGTTTTATCAAATCAATAAAAAATTACGAAGATAAAACGCGTCAAAGATCTTGGAGTGGGGCTTGAAACGTCACTTGTGTCGTCAAAATGTGCTATCATATGACGTCACACGAGTTTTCGAAGCACTGCATCGTCTTCACTTTAAGTTTACGTGAAAAAAGAAAAAACACGTGTCCAATAATTTTTGGAAATCTATCTGACGGACTAATTAGTTTTTTTTTTGTCCGATCCCCTATATTGTGACCATAGGGGTGGGTTTAGTCCCGTCGGAGCTGTGGGTAGAGATAAAGCTTCGACATAAAGGGCTAAGACGGAACATGGGTGGTGTTTAGTCAGTAGAAGTCTGACGCTCCTTTTCGCTCTGCCCAAGAGCGGGAGGGGTTATTTGATGAACAACCACCAGCCAAAAAAAAAATGTTGTGGCTTTAGTGAGTCATAAATCCCACTCTCTCATTTTAAGGTTTCCTCCCCAAAAACCATAATAATGTACTAACAGCCAAGTTCATACGTTACGTCACCTAACTTATTAATTCAATTAACAATTATACCGTTTTATAGTTATTTTGCGATCTTTATATTAAATGGGTTGTTTTGCAGAAATTTAACGTATTCTTAACCGACTGCAGATCTACTTCTAATACAGGCATTGTTTGTTTAAACATTTAATCACAAACTAATATTGTTGTAACGTTGTTGAAGAAAAAACAATTTGAGAATTTAATGAACAAGCTTAAAAATATATCCAAAAAAATCGTGTCCTATCATCTATCCGGCCCAATATTCCGGGTCCAGATGAAACGTTCCGACAATCTTCAATCAATTTTACTACTATGAAATTTCTGAAGGCCAGTAATAATTTGGGCAAGCATCTTAAATAGCTTATCTGATCTTAACTTAGTACTGACGATGGCAGAGTTATAAGTTTTTGACAGCACCATTAATGTTGACAGAAAACAATCAGAAACTTAAAGGGGACGATGCTTTGATCTTTCGAATTTCAATCATACATAACAATCAATGAAGGTTGCGTATATTTTGACCGCGAACTTTTTGTTTCTGTTGTAAATAAAATAAATAGGAAAATAAACACATAAATATGTTTATGACTGACTGCTTCGTTGGTTGAGTGGTCGCAAGCGCCCCTGCTGAGAATGTGGTGCTGGGTTCGATTCCCGGGTCGGGCAAAGTGTTATTGAATTTTTCCGTCAGAAATTTCTCAGTAGCAGTCACGGAGTCTGGATTCCTTTTATATGGGACTGCAAATATACCTAACTTTCAAAATGTTGGAAAGTTGTAAATGAAATTACCAAAACATGGGATTTTAAAACATAGTTGGCATAACTTTATAACACGAAATGTTTCGAGGAAACCATTTCAATATGACTGTACAATTTCTGCAGTAAAGCGAATCTGCCGAAAAGCGAATCTGTCTTAAAGCGAATCTATATAAATAAAAAGAGCAGTCCTGACTGACTGACTGACTGACTCATCAACGCCCAGCCCAAACCCTTGGACCTAGAAGGCAGAAATTTTGCACAGAGGATTCTTCTATTTAATGTAGACAAGGAATAAGGAAGGATTTTTCGTAATTCAACCTTTAACTCTTCAGGGATTACAGGCGTGATCATTATCTGTTTTACGTTCTTACGACCATTGGCCCAATGAGGCCGTTGACAAGAAATAAATCGATCCTGTCTAATTCCGTCCCATTCGAGAATACTTCCGACATTAGAGTGTTTTGGAACTCCATGTTAGTTTGGGACGTGTGATGGCTCCAGGTCTCGGTCTCCAAATCCAGTGATGGTAGTCCTGTCCTAAGACCAAGTCCTGCAACGGTAAGGATGACGGTCTGTGTCGTCATCGTACCAAGGTTCTGTATTGGCTCGCGTTGATCGTCTAGTCTGTTTGTTTTGTGAGTGAATATACTGAGAAAGAGTCGAACTTTCTTAGTTAGTCTTTGGTAATCAATACTGTGTTTAATCTAGGAAGGATTGAACTTCCTCACACCAGTGTTTAGGAAATAATATTGTATCAAGAGAGTCATTTCGGGGTTTTTAATCAACAATTAGATTTAGATTGACCACAGGTCAATCTCGAGTACACTCCACTGTGCGAACAATGTAGACTTATCAATCATTCTACTCGAAAATGCGGAGCTTGTCTCGACACATCTGTATTATTGTTTAGTACAATACTTAATCAGTCTTCTTCTGATTTAATAAAGGAATTTACAAGTTAAATTCAATTTGACACGTTAGAATGATTTGTGTAAGTTGATACATGTGCGTTTGTGCTTATTTTAGCCACCGCGTCTGACTGATATCGTCAGCATGGGGAAAACCTACACCGCGCCACGGTCCTTAATCAATGTTATTGGGGGAGCAACCGACTTCCTATAATCGCTGCGAAGCGTAAGTGATTCCCTTATCCATATAGGCAGGTACTTGCATTTTTTTATAGCCAGATTCCCGGTTAGGGCGGCATTGCCAGATTCCCAGTTAAGGGCAGACTTATTTGCCAATTCCCAGGTTGGGCAGACTTTCCCCCGGAACCATGGTTTTGAGTATAATGTATTTGTATTTGAGTTATATTTAGATTTGGCCAAATCTAGGTCGGAAGTCGGATTGCAAGAATGACGTGTATGGTATGCTGCGTTATCACTGCCAGAGGCGTCGCGCAGTCGTGTATCTCAAGCCATCAGTATATCAAAGTTAGGAAATATTAATGTGCATTATGCAACACAGCCGAAATGTTTCTCTCTCTCAAGACAATATTTCCCCTCCAACACAATTAAGTGATTGTTGACTTGAATCAACAAGTGATGATTAGGTTCCTGTAAACTTGTGTATTTTACTAGGTTCAATTCAGTTCAGAAGGAACTTATAGTCTCAGACCTTAATTGATGGGTCTGGATTCTTATCTCAGACTTGGTCTATAGTAGTACAAATTATTATACTAGGTTAAGTTCAATAACGTAAAATCGTGTCTTTCAAGGTTCAGTGTGCATATTATAGAGAATTCATTATTGGAGTTGCAACCTGAATTACTACACTGATTTTAAAGCATTGCCTTTGTTATTACTTGATCTTAGCTTTGTCAATCTTCCATTATCAAATTCTCTACACAGGTAATCTTGGAATATAAAAGAAAGAGGTGGTTGATGTTTAAATTATTTATTTATTTTCGATAAATTTATCGAAAGAAACTGTTTGATTAATTAGGCCTAGTTCGCTAGGATGATAGCGAGCTAAGGTCGAGTGTCCCATTACTAGACCTAGTCAGTTAAGGGGAGACGGAACATCTCAAGCGAAACCCCTTCTGACAGCGAAAGAAACTGTTTGATTATTTAGACCTAGGTCCGCTAAGATTTTGACGGACCTTGATCGAGTCGTCCCATTCCTAAACCTAGCCAGATAAGGAAAACCGAACGGCTCAAGCGAAAAACCTTTCTGGCACTCACAACTTAGATGTTTATAACATATATGTACAATTTTGACAATTATTTATCAGCTTATATAAATTGCAATACAACTGAGAGGAGAGGCAAGTTACACATAATGGTTACACAGTTTATTCAAGGTACTTAAGCCACAATATCCCATGATAATTTACAGTAATATACTCAGATCTCTAGCTTAAGCCAGTTCACGTAGTTCAAGGTCTGCGTGATGTGTATCGCCTATACAATTCAAAGCGATTTCTCCACAATTCCCGCCTTTCCATCTCTTGCAAACTTCTATACAAGTTATCACGAGGAAATAAATTACTATTATCAAGAATAGTATAGCAGCTACTTTGTCTAGGCTAGACTAAAGGTGCTCTCGTGTCTTTTGACTTAGTGAATATAAAATATCGAAGTTTGATGTGGCCTCCATTTTTTACTTGGGTCGTTAAATAGATTGGATGACTGAAGTTATTGTAAATTAGCTTGGGATCTTGCTTTTACACAAAATTTGAACTTGGAATACGTTACCAAATTTCAGCTCTCTCTCTGTCTTTTGATTCCACTTAATATTTACTTAGACTTAGACACACTGCTTCTAATTTTATTTTTAAATACAATGAATATTCAATTATGATTATCACTAGCAACCGTTCTTCGTTCGCTGCAAAACTCGTCTGTCTGTTCCCAAAGCGCGTTCCCTCTCGTCTCCCTGCTCCACTCCCGCCAAGCATCCAGATAGGCTCCTCCTAGAAATGTAATTTCACACGCGAGTAATGTGTTTTTCATTGGCTGTCTTGTATAAGACGCTAGCTCATTGGTCAAAGGCATGGCGTCAGGTTCCCGCCCAATGCTGCGTAGGCGCCCCTTAGGCATCGCCATTTCAAACATCTGGTTACCATAAGCCCAGATATCCCGAGAAAGGTTACTCCAACGTACGATTTATTGCTTTTCGAGTGTCGTTTTGCAATATTATTTTAAACTAAATTCAATAGATTTTTATTTTCTAAGTGTTTTGGGTCCGTTTCCTTATCTTTTGTTTCTAAATAATTTCTTCCCATGGATATTTCAATAGGTAGTTTTTGACAAGGGTCGAAATTTATGGATGGCTATAACGTAAGTTATTTATTACTTCCATATGCAAAAAAAAAGAATAGTGGTTCGAAGAACGACCATCTCAGACGTAATCCACGTGTTTTACTTCCCAGTTAAGCACTTAAAACATAATGCTTTCAGCTCCTTCGTTGTTCCGAACTTTGTTCTTTAAGTCTCATTGTCAACAACAACTTAGAAGTTAATAAGTCTTTTTAAGACGGTGCTTAGGATTTTTTCCTGGTAACAAAATATCTCTTCTTCTTTTTTTCGTGTTGATTGTACTTCCAATTATACGGTTTGAGCCAAGTACGTAGCCATGTTTAAGCAAAGGGTGCATGACGTTGTATACAGACATCTGCGACACTCCAGCAGGTGGGGCATTGTTTGATCCGGAGCACCGCACTCGCATTTCTTTTAAAGAAAAAAGTTGATCTTCGAAACCACTGAGCCTAAAATTTTGAAAAAATACAGAAATTAGTACAACACTTATAAATTACAGGAAAACCAATAAGATTCTATGGTACGGAACCCTTCATGTCCAAGTCTGACTTGCACTTGGTCAGTTTTTTTTCATATTTTCCTCACACAATCCAACCATCACAAAACAGGAAAAAAAAACCAGCTGACGTACAATTCACATAAGTACAATTCAAATTGGATTTGTGTCCAGACACAAACAAGGCAGCTCCAGTTGGTTCCAGTGCACAGTGTTTGTGTATTGGTGTATAGTTTACACTGCGCTGATTGGACGAGGAGCCCGCTATGTTTGTTGTTTGCAAATGTTCAATATGTAACTGTAATTGTTTTATTAATTAATTAACCATGTTTAGCTGGAGTGTCTATTTTGGGAGGTTAATATTACTGTTCAGGGGCCTTTTTTAATAACGTGAGGTATTTAGGTTACTTTTATAGCCCATCCTGGTTAGAAGAGAAAGAAATAGTCCAAAAGAACAAAAAAAACATCACGGGAGGGGCTGGAGGCTTCTTTTAAGGTATTTCTACATCAATTAAAATGCTATCAGAAATTTTCTCCATTGCACAGGCGGAAATACCTATTTGTCTAATACCATACACATTTTCCATCTGTTTAACTGTTGGGTAATGCAGACACAGAACACGGTACGTGCATTAACAAAACAAGGTAGATAAAAGAGAGAGGGAAAGAGAGAGGGTAGAGGTAGGTAACAGGGTAGCTAAATCTGTGTGTTTTTAGGAATCCGTAACCGAAAGGTAATCAAATAATTGAAAAAATTAAAAAACACGCCTGCCATGACAAAAAGAAAACTAAAAACGAAAAAACAAGTCAAACAATTTCAGTGATGAATGAGAGCAAGGTCCCGTAAATGGAAAACTGAAAACTAAAACTTTTCTTGCAGTCGGGGGACCTGTAAAGAATTGTTCCACCGAACTGTCCCCCGACTGCAAGAAAAGTTTTAGTTATAGTGTAGTGTACATATAAATCAATTATTTTTTATGGACAATAACTTTGAGATCTGAGGTGATTTAGTTCTTGTAGTGACACGTAAATTAGAAACCTCTTAACTGTGTCAGGCGTCTCGATTTACTATGCTTTTGTCCAATGTTTTAACTTTTGCAGCTTGTCTACTGTGTGTACTATGTGCACTGTCACAGGTCAACATAATATAAGTGGTAGCTTGCAGCGCTTGATATATTACCTTCTCCGTTAATCGTTCTGTTTTATTAGGTGCTGGCCAGTGCAATAAACAGTTGAACATGTTTGTCTTGATGGACAATTTAGAAATAGAAGTAGATGAGTGTTTTAAGCGAAATAGAACGCAGAAAGAACAGGATGGATACGCGAGCGAAGCGAGCGCGGCAATTTTTGTAAACCTTTTATAGGTTAAGAATTGGAGGGGGGGGGGGGCAACATAGTTGGGATAACGTGGATCTAAAATGCGAATTGACAAACCTCATTTTAGCTTTACGAAGCTCAGCGACGAGTAATTTATTAAAGTAATCTGAGTCAAGAGGGACTTGGGTCATTCCTGTTCAGGTCCCCAGAAAGGAAAATGAATGGATGCGCGAGCGAAGCGAGCGCGAATTTTTTTTAATTGTTTTTATAGATTGGGGGGGGGGGGGGTGAATTGTTCATAAAGGTTACTGAATTTGTTATACGTTATAAAATGTGTTTCTTTTTAATTTCTTAGGATTGCGATCTGCAAAACCGGAACCCATAGATACAGTACACCAAGGCATCGTTCACACCAAACGTCAGTCAGTCAGAGGCAGACAAGACAATACGTTTGGTGTGAACGATGCCTAAGTTTTCCGTATGCCTATACGTCAGTCAAGAACCTGTTCCTCAGGAACGTGTAAAAAGATCTGAACGACTTAATTGCGTAATTTATACCTACAAACAATTTTCATTTCATGAATCTATTTGTAAACAATTACACTGAATTTAATATAAGTACTTACATGCAAGTTACATACAAATGATAAGGACTATGAATTATTTCGTTAACATTCAAAGAAATTCAAGTGAAGTGCCAAACAGTTTTAAGTATAGTAAGTACTAAAAAACTTGTACAGAACCCTTGGTGCGTGGGTTCAACTCGCACTTGGAAGGTTTTTTATTAAAATATTGTTTTTTTAACACACGTAATTCAAAATCGTCGTTCGTAATTCGTAATTCATTTGTGTTAGTAATAAGTTTCAAGTTGAATCTCGTAGTAAGATTTTTTCATACAAAATTCAACCATGGTCTTCTTTTTTCACCATTTAAGGGGTGCTTTTGAAAAACCTATGATGGCAAACATTATTATTACCTTAAATTCATACTCCTGTCATGTTTCAAGAAAATTGATTTACGCATATTGATTTTTCATACAAACTTTAAAATCATTTAGCTGCCGTCGTGGATAGATTTGGGAGTTGTAACCTAGCCAGTTTTATTCCTTTCATTACAAGGAATCTACTGATATGTAGCTTGTTCGTATCGATTACCGAATTTAAAATGTCACCATATCATTTGTTGAGTAGTATTACTAGTAAACAATAGATATTGAATACTACTGTGGTATATTTTTTAATCTACTTATCAAGTTCTAGACGATGATTATAGTTTTCATTGAAACTTTAATAAAAAAAAATTAAAGTTGTTTTTATTCCTAAACCATGGCCACCCTATCATATTTTTCAATTCATTCGGGATAACGCAAAGAATCTAACGATACCACATATATCAAAATCGGTTAAGGCGTTTAGAAGTTATGGTGGAATAAAGAAACTCACAGACATACATACATGAACGCTAAAAACATAACACTCTTTTTTTTGGGGCAGTCGTGTAAAAACGGGACCCTATTACTAAGGTTCCCCTGTCCGTCTGTCTGTCACCGGGCTTTATCTCATGATTCGTATTAGGTAGATTTCACAGGATGCGTATTTCTGTTGCCGCTATAACAACAGTAAATAACGACGCTGAAAAAGTTTGAGACAAGATTTTCAGGATAGAACAAAAATAAAAGCCGTAGTCACACGTTATTAAAGTGTTTAGGTTCGTACTTATCAGTTCACGTGTGACAACGGCTTTTCTTTTTGTTCTATCCTGAAAATCTTGTTTCATACTTTGTTCAGCGGACAATTAAGACGGTTCTAACGATACCTCATATGTCGAGTTCCGATAAGTAGAATAGGAGCTATGAGGGAACAGATGAAGATAATCACATACGGGTCATGATTTTGACTGGCTCTGTATGTTACAGAGCCAGTCAAAATCATAACCCTCCTTTGGCTTTGCCGTAGTCGGGTAAAAAATTAATTTAAAATTAAATGGGAGATCCCCTTTAGTTTTCTTCCCCATGTACGATGGTACGGATCGCTTCATGTGCGATTGCAACTTGCAGTTGGCCGGTTTTTACGTTTTCACTTAGTACCGCACATTTGAAAACTCTTCAATAAAAACACTAGGAAATGGTGAAGTGTTTGCAGGTTTTCTGTTTTCACACACAACATCATGCCTCTGCCTAGGCAGAGCTGCACCTTACAGTACACCCATATTTCGCCAGTTATGCTTTACGTTCGATGTAAAAGGGGCGAGCCTATTATCATCAAAAGAAACTTGTACTGTTTCGGTTTACTTGAACAAAAGCTACGTAAACAAAGTTTGTTGGCGTAACTTTTATTCCCACAAACTGAGGCAGTTCAATTCAAAATCCTATCTCTTGGTTTAATGCCAACTATTGAACTCTCAAGGTTCAATAAAAACTGCAACGTATTTTTAAGGTATCAGTCTTGTTTATAAGGTTTAGAAACTGGTCTAATTATTAAAAATCCTAAACTACTCCGTTTCGAATCTTAAAAAAGTTGATCACTATAGAAAGATCTCTTTTAATTACTTCTATAGCCTTACTTTAGATTATATGCATTTCAGCACAATCAGTGCATTACACTGAATCTTACCTTAAAAAGTTAATTTTCACCCCAAAAACATCGTCGTCACAATTGCCATGAAATATTGCCACTAACAGCTTGAAAGCGGTTTAAATATAAAAAAAATATATAAAAACAAATGCAAACCGCACTAAGCCTTGAATTTTTCTCTCGAACATAAAAATTCTCATATTTTAAATGTCGTGTCAGCATGTCTACAGAATTTGCATTCATTCATAAATCTGCTGGTTCATCCCCAATTAGAGAAAAATCCTTTTTAATAGTTCCTCGCGCACCTGGGGCATTTAATTTGGCTTTGCTGTGCTTTTATGAAGATATTTAGATATTTAGGCAGCTTTATGAGCAGTGGTTGATTTCTTTTGGGGTTTTACTTAGAAATATTTCTGAGACGACACGATTTTATTGCAGGGTATGATTGAGTTCCAGTTACTAACATTTTCAGGGTTTAAAGGGTTTTGCTGTTTTGTTAATCTTTATGGTATAATGAGCATTTTCGGGGTTACAATGCTCAGTAATGTTTCATCTATCTGTATATATAAAAGGCAAAGCTGACTGTCTGAGGTTCAACGCACAGGTCAAACCCTTAGAGCTAGTAGCTTATAATTTCACACACGTATTCCTCTTATATAGTAGGCATGCACTAAGGAAAGATTTTTCAAAATTCAACCCCAACGAGGTGAAACACGGGCGAAACCGCGGGCATAAGCTAGTTTTTAATAAAAGTAATACGTACTTTTAAACTGAAGCTTATTTCCCACGATAGCAGATCGAAACAGTAGAACGACACCTGCAACGATCTTTACATAATATAATTTTGGTGAAACACACATGTTGGAATTTTATCCTACAAATGTCTGTGAAACAGTTTTACAAAACTAGATAAATCACGTTAGGACTCGCGATACGAATTCACATAAAAAGTAAATACGTTGACATCACAAAACATACGGTACAGTGCAGCTTAAAAAAACACAAAAAGGACCATGTTTTATACCGCTATCCCACAAAGTTTAAAAAAAACCGACCGAGTGTCGTCGGACTCGCACATGAAGGGTTCCGTACCAAAGTAAATGATTAAACACCAAAATGAGCCGATAAAACACGTTGCTAGATTGGGGGCCCCATTAATTCACTTAATACCACCATACCATAATTTGACATAATTTGGTTTTGCGAGAAACATTATACGTAAAATATGCATTTAACTGCTTGCTCGACTTTGTGACGGTACCAAACCTATCTTTATTTCATTCGTGGATAGATGGGAATCTCCAATGCTACGACATGGAACTCCACACACATTAAAACATGTATGTCTACAATACTAGTCATTAGGACCATTGTTACTGACACTATGGTCGTAGCCCAAAATATACACACTGAAAATTTCAAGTATATGAGACAGCCTTATGACAGACAGACAGATAGACAGACATCGGTGTGCTACGGAACCTTAAAAAACAAACTATAGTTATTACGTAACGCAACTAAATCTCAACAAAGCTTCCAGCCTTTCCCATAAAAACACACGGTGCGAGTCTGAAAATAAAACGGATAAAACGCGATCGAATACGTTAGCGCAACGGTCATTTGCAAAAGGAAATAGAAACATAACCGGATTGACTGCACTCGGTTGCGTGTTTGTCCGGGGACCTACTTGCGGCCTATGTTTGACCTGGCTATAGAATACTCAGTACAGGTCATTGTTTATTTTCATTGAGGAGTAGCTGCTTTGAGTGTTTGTACTATGGTTTTAGACAAAGCAATAGTCTTAGGTGGAGAGGCGTATCGTGAGAAAAAATGTCGATTTACATTTTTACAAAAATACTGTATAGTAAGTAATGATGTTAGTTTGCATCTTGGATCATTCTGCACTCCCTACCGTTCTGCCCAGAACGGGAGAAGTATTTTTTTTGGAAGGTGGGAAATCGACAAAAGACTCCTCCCACTCTGCGCAGAGCGGTAGGGAGTGTCAAAGTCTACTTTAAACCACCCATGTTTCTTCTTAGCCCTTAAGTGTCGAGGCCGCGGTATCTCTTGCGAACAACCCGCAGCGCCGGCAGGCGTCGGCCCTTGCATGCCTCTTCCATGTTGCTGACATCTCTTTGAGGCGCGCGTGGAACACCAACGCGTCGTCAACACGGCCTGTCGTCATCATAAGAAGGACGGACGGTGCGCTAGCCCATTACTCACCGTCCACTGGCCCGCGTGTACGGTGGCCGGAAGCCATCACGTGGCCCTCGATGCCTGGAGCGTCTCCAGAGCGGCTGAGAAGAGAGGTTCTCTCCCTCTCACGTTCCACCTTTATTCTAGTTCCAATTTCATTGACCATCACGCTTCAGAAGCATACGACAAGCTTTCAACAAAGGGTCATGACGAATGAAAAAGATTTTCATTTTCTATCGGGGACTTACCCTTGTCAAATGTAGTACGGATCTGGACAGGTGTTGTGTCGACCCTGTAGGTCAATCCGTCTTGTGACGCTGTTTTTTTAACATTCTGTCGCGAAGGTCAATTGTATGGGGTATACGAAATCTTTCTTGATTTTAGATCAAGAGTTTGTTTTTTTCGGAAATTGCCTAGGGTTATTATAAAGTGCGTAGTACTCGCAAAAAGCGTGCATGTATAACCAGATGTACATAACATCGTGGGTGAGGTAAAAAAATAGTATTTGTAAGGATCTTTGCAGTTGGCGTTCTGTGGAAAAAACAGGTAGGCAGAAAGAAACCTACCCCCAAGGGAGGATGACGTGAGTTTATGTATTGTACTTTTTATATTAAAAACATAGGAATGAGAAGAAATAAAAAGTAACCTGAAATAAAAACATAATTCAAAAAATAAATTATTTGGTCTAAAAGCATTATTCCGAAAGCATATATTTTCTAATAATTCATACATTTTCTACATTTAGGTATAGGGAGAATCGCTCCACCGTATTGCCTCCTAAACCTGAAAAAGATGGAAAATGATGGAAATATTTCTCGTATCGCCATTTTTTCCCTTCAGTCATAAATATCAAAAATATTTATGTCATGTTCTGTAATATATGGAATCATATTATTTCTATGCTAGTAATACAACTAAAAGGTACAGTTTGATATGATTCACAGATGGAACATTTTTTTGCCTTTCTTCTTTCAGTTGATCGACGTAAAAAACGAACTTCCAAACTTTTCACCTTTTAATCTGGTCATTAAAAATAAACATTTCAATCTAGGTTAAATTCTAACCTAGATAGATGAAAATCTTGTAAAGTCCTCAACCAGACGGACACGTAAATCATCTTTTTCCCCACACATGATTGATGAGAGGCCCGACAATAAAATCGACAGTGTCGATAGCTTGACGAGGGTGAGTGAAAAACCTTTTATAGGTCCGACATCTTTTGTACGAACACACGACGGAAAACTAAAATAAAGATTAATACTAAGAAAAGGCTCGCGCTCCAATTTTCGCATGATAACTAAGAAAATGGTATTGAAATTCTTTTGCCTTTGTCTTTTCTTGAAAAAAACGTGCTGACTTGTAAAATGAACGTCAAAGACTTTTAATGATACCTACCTAATTTTGGACATGTAAGGTACATTCTCTCTTAAAAATAAAATTGGTACTTAGTAGTAATAATAAAATAAGGTAATATGTTTTCTTAGAAGTACCTCGAGATAAAGATGACCTTGTTTGATATTTTTTTTAAATGTCTGGAAATATATTAAATTTAAATATATGTTTGTTATTTCAGAACAACAGCTTTTTACTCAATACGTACATGTGAAAATGATTGAGGTCATTTTATTTTGAACTAATCATATTATTACAAAAATAATCGTCTTAAACATGATCTTCAAAACCATTCAGAAGCAAAAAAAAAGGCATCTTATCTTCAAATTATTTCAATATTTATCAAGTTTTCGAAAGCCTAAATACCTATAAGATAAGCCTTTTACACTTATTAGTTTTACGATATATCTATTACCAGCGCACTTGGGACACATAATTCAGAAACCACTTTACTCCGATTGATCTTTGGAATATTATTTTCTAAACGATATTTTCGTCTATGTTTGAGTTCTGTTTTCAGAAAGTTATTTTAAGAAATATTTTATATTATAATATAAACTAGGAGATTTTATAGTCTTCTAAAATAAAATATCGATGCAGAAAATTAGATGCACTTACATACTTTAACTTCGTTTTTTCGAGCGAGATCAATAACACTTTGTTCAGTACATATGCCTACAATCTGAATACTGATTTGAATATTTTCTTCTTTACGACTCGGTGATACTTTCTCAGATTATATACTTGATACTTTTAATATACAAACACTCACGCTTTTTCCTATGTGGATAGGTGGAAACCACAGAACGCCGCATGCTACTACCCTTACATACTCCTTTTCCCTTTTTTTAGGAGGGTGGGAAATCATCAAATGACTCCTCCCGCTCCGGAAGGGAGTGCCAGACTTCTACTGACTAAATACTCCAATCTTCCTCTTCAACATTGTTGACATCTCTTTGAGGAGCGTGGAACACAAACGCGCCGACATACTCCTTTTGCCTCATCTACGTTTATTCATCTGCTAAAAAACTGGTTTAATGGATAAACTTTTATTTATTGCAGCTCCAGAGAAACACAACTCAATCATCCAACAGCAACAGCCCTGTTAGTAACTTTTGTTGAAATAAAATCAATCTTTTCTTTATTTTAAAATATCGGAGCCGTATTCAAATACGATAAAAGGACCACATATATATTATACCACCCATACAATTTCTATCAACGAGAGCCTGTTAAGATTCTGTTTGTAGAACACAGACAAGCATGCATTAGACAAAAGTTGTGTGGTCTAGACTAACAGTTGTCTATGCCAAGTCCTAGCACAAACAAGCTAGAATCTAGATTTATACATTATATTGAAGAGCTGACCGAACGAGATCACTCCATAACTAGGTTAGGGGCTGCTTCTTGTGTAGTGATGTGCCTGTCGACTTAATTCTTAGTTCGTGAAGTCATAAGCAGGAATAAATTTACACAATAGGGGATCGGACAAAAAAAATCTATTAGTCCGTCAGATAGATTTCCAAAAAATATTGAACACATATTTTTTCTTTTTTCTCGTAAACAAAAAATTAATGTAGGTATACAGTGCTTCGAAAATTCAATATTTTTCGATAATCTAACTGATGAACTAAACAGAATCATATTTTTT
Organism: Diarsia mendica; assembly: GCA_949316265.1. Lineage (NCBI taxonomy): Eukaryota > Metazoa > Arthropoda > Insecta > Lepidoptera > Noctuidae > Diarsia > Diarsia mendica. The sequence continues at coordinate 10,256,481 of OX438909.1, forward strand.
GAGTAAGTCCTATCCCCTATTCACAAACAGCCTCGTTCGTCTAGTATTTTCAAGCGTGACTGCAGAGCACGAGGTCCTGGTTTCGATTCCAAAGTCGAGCAAAGTGTTATTGGGTTTTTCAATTAGGAATTTCTGAGTAACAGCCACGGAGTCTGGATTCATGCTCGGTTGATGAGAATAGGCTCGCTCTTTATTACATGGGACTTAAATATTACTGGTAAAATGTGGGTGTTCTATTAGGTATATACCTCTGCCTAACCGTTTAAGGATTACGAGCTTGATGTTATGATGCACGAACGTAAGACACAAGACATGATTTTTTCAGTAGAAACTTTATCGGTCAAAACTACGTGGCACGACTACGGTTTAAATGAATAGTTATCAAACTATTTTCCACGATTACTAACAAACTGACAGTAACCTAAAACTAAAACAATATCTGTGAGATATGAAGAAAAACTATCGACAACATCCATAGCTAAATGCCACATCACTAATCGTCGCGCAGGTAACGATTTTCCCTTGCCTATCCTTCCGATATTCAACGAGCTACTCACATTCGCCAAACGCCACTCACTCAAGAATAAAAATGGTATATTTTGTGGAACAAGACCGATTTACCAGCATTTTTGAGTTATTGAGTTAGCTTTGAACTACGCTTGCAAGGAACTGGCATAGGTACCTACGTATTGGCTAAATTTTGAAATACGAAATTCTCCTGTGGTTGCAAGTGGGTTCGATCCTTGAGTTGGGCAAAACATCATGGAAGTTTTTGAAGACTCGTGGCTTAGTAAGGCTTGTAAATGGCTTGTCGTTGAACAACTCACTATTAATTTTTTGTATTGTTAGCTGCAAGCCACCCAAAGTAAATAAAATAAAATAATAAAATACACTTGCTTAGGGTCCGTGACCATATATTTCATACTCCTCCGTACTCAGGCAAGCATGTAAGTCTGTTGCTCCCAACTATCATTTGGCGATCATTGACATTCAAACCATGCAGATGTGTAAGTACCTAATAGTAATGCACATTTCAGCCCGTTACTTTTTAAGTTCCATGTAATAAGAAACCTGTATCTTTGAGAGCAATGACCTTTACCACTGCTCATTCTAATCCTAAAACAAAGCGTGTTGATTAGTTGAAAAGTTAAGCACCTAAGTTATTAAGATAAATGATTGCGAAACTACGATTTAATTTTTTACAATCATTTCAATGGAATTAAAAAATAAACTAATTGCTTGATTAATGAGTTCTGCTACAAAAAGTTTTAATTAAAATCTGAGCCAAGATCGTCTGCAGGACTCAACATTGAAATATTAAAACTATTGTTTTTATTGTTTTTTAAAATGCAGCAAACAAATTGTTTGGAGACCGTTGTCATAAAATTCAATTAGGTACTAGTTGTTATAATGAGAAAACTTATTTGTTTGCTGGCAAAATTTAAATTGGTTCTGTAGAAGAATAGTAATGAGTTTAGAGAAGCTTCTTCTTCTTTCAATATTTAGAAAATAAACTGCGATAGTTCAACGGTCAAAGTGCAAAACGGGCCAGAGCACTGGTACAGTCGAACAAGCTAATAAGTATACAGGGTAGAGATCTTTATAATTCTATAACACTGACAATATCGATTGTAATTTGGTTTTATCAAGTGTTTCGCATTAAGCGACTGATGTTAAACACTGTATCGTTGGACATCAGTCTCTAAATCTATTTGTATAATCTTAAAAGTAAATACAAGTTAGCTGGATGTATACTTATTAGCTTGTTCGACTTTACTGTCTACAGGAACTACACATAACATCACGCCTGTAATCCCTGAAGGGTTAGGCAGAATTATAGGTACCTAATAGTACACCCAAATTTCGCCAGAAAAGTATAGGTAAGTCCCATGTCCATGGGGAGTGAGTTTTTTGCCAACAAACGGGCAGAAATTTCAAGTCCGTGACTGATACTGAGAAGTCCGTCAAGCCGTAGTCAGTGGCTTAGAAGTTTGACAACCTGTCTTACCAAGGGGTATCGTACTACCCAGTATTAACTGAGTTGTGTAGCTACTAGCTAGGCTGTCACTTTATGTAAAATACTGGTATTCAGCTGCAACACTACACTACACTTGAAAATTAAAGATGATGAGTAAGTGACAACAGTACGAACCTATTAATAGAAATTATTGTTTAGAAAATTTAGAGCTAATTTCTCTAATGACACTAAATTCGATCAGCATATTAAAACTGGCGTTAGAGAGCTGTTAGTGTCAGTATTAAAGAGTAATTTAACGGTTGAGACAGCTGTTGAACGATTTTTATATGCCGACCGCACTCCATGAAAACTTTCACAAAGTCTTGCATGAACAAATTCTTAGAACTACGTGCCTTTAATTAATTTTATTTGACAAAAAACAAAATCATTATTTTTTTATTTTACGTTGTCCTACATAGGTACTTATAAAAACGAGTTTGGGTTGATCGTTCCCAATGGAAAAGAACCGGCAAGAAACGCCATGGGTATTCTACTAATATGATTCGGTTTTACAATATTTTCATGTTACAGCACTAGTACTTACGTATGGGGGACAACGTAGGCCCGATAAAAAAACTTAAACTAGATAAAAAGTTAACAAGTATCTAGAAATCTGCAAGAAGTAATCTATAATATTCAAAAAACAATCGGTAAACGTAATATCTATACAAAAGTCATCATCATCATCAGCCTTTATTGTTCCCACTGTAGGGCCTTGGGTCTCCTCTAGGAGAGAGATGGGCTATAATCCACCACGCGGGCCCAGTGCGGGTTGGTAGGTACGGAAGGGTTAACACTGAAAATTTCGGGAATCAAGGAAGTGACACAACATTACTATTTAAAAATGTATTTATTGCTTTTCGAAGTATTTTCCGAGAAATTTGACACATTGTTCCATACGATGGAACCAATCATTGAAGCAGTTGGGGTCTGAAAAATGGCCATTTTGTAGGCGTCCACAGCTTCTTCAGGTGATGAAAATCTCTGTCCACGCAATTTATTCTTTATTTTAAGGAAAGTATAGAAATCATTAGGGCTTAGGTCGGGGCTATACGGCGGATGGTTAATAATTCTATGTTTTCTTGCTCTAAAAACTCTTTTGTTCTGTGCGCGGTGTGCGAACTCGCATTGTCGTGATGGAGGATGATGCGGCGGTTGCAGTTCTCTTCACGGAGTTCAGAAACGACCTGTGGCAAACAAATGGTAGCATACAATTCTGCATTAACCGTTCTTTGTCCCTCAAGAGGAATAGTCGTAACATGGCCGGTTTTGGAGACAAAAGTGGCCACCATTTTGTTTGCAACACTCCGTGAACGTAAAATTTTTAATGGCTTTAACTCATTTTCGAACACCCAAACTCGTGACTGGTTTTTTTTCGGCTTCGTACGCGTATATCCAGGATTCATCACCTGATACGATGTTGTATACAGCATTTGAGGATCCTGCGTGTAATCTTTCGAGAGTTCTGACGCACCAAGTAACGCGAGCCGCTTTTTTTATTTTTATTATAAATGGGCTTGCTCTTGACTTCAATCTTGCCCTTTGCTCCTCTGTTCCTCTTGCTTTTTGCTCTTCACAGAACGAATGCGGTATCCATCGGGAAAACAACTTTTTTACACCTAATTGTTCATGCAAGATTATTTGTATTTGACTCATGCCAATGTCTAAAGTTGCCTGAATTTCGCGGTATGTCACATTTCGATGTTCCTCAATCAGCTTACGCACAGCATCAACGTTTTCTTGGGTGACTGCAGTTTTTGAACGACCTTGACGGGGATCATCACCGAGCTTGACACGTCCACGTTGAAATTCAGCAAACCAGCGATAAATTGTGGTTTTGGATGGGGCTTCATCACCAAATGCAGAAATCATCCGGTCAACACACTGTTTTTTGTTAAACCACTTCGAGAGTCATAATAAATCATCGCTATTGAATTTTCTCGAGTCTCTATTTTCTCAACGACAACAGGTTTGACAAAACCTTGTGACTAGACCGAGAATCTTTTTTTAAATAAATAAATGGTATTCGATTTTTAAAACCAAGGAGTTTTCAATTAAAAAGGTTTTAATATGACAGGAACAGTGGAAATATTCCATTCCCGATACTTTTAGTGCAGCCCTCGTATCACATGTCTTACAAAACAAAAGTGTATACAAAAGTACATAAATGTAATTAAAACAAGTGAATCACCAAACTAACACTAAATAGGTTACAGTTAAATTACAGAATTCAATTTATCAATTACCAACACCACATTCACACTCAATTCAAACTTTATCTACCCATATGTAAAGTTGCAATTTGTAAATTGGAGAGTACAACCTAGCTGACTTTATAAGTTTAATGACTTGCATTATACGAAACTCAACAGGGAAGTCCCCTTTACATGAGGCAACCAATTTACATAGACCCCATCTGTTTACCATTCTCCCTTTTTATAACTGAACACTAAAGATATTCCCGAGGTATTTCTAATTTGGTCGGGTAACGATCCAGTCTGAATAGGTTATGTCCACCTGTTAGTAGTTGTACTTATTTCTAAATATTCGTTTTTATTTTAATGCAACATTGTGGTTTTGGTACAGAATAATTGGTAAGGAATAGTCATAGTATTTATGTAATACACGATTTAAACATTTAAACGGACCCTTTGCGCTGACGTCAACCAAATAAAGACATGAATGAAACTAAGTAACTCCACACGCAAAAATATTGCTGGGAAGTGACTTTTTTTTGGGGCGAAAAGCACCTTTTTACAATGGGACTCCATGCACTCAAAACATTATGCTGATGGATGCATTTATAAAAAACAGGTCTGTGATGTATCTAAAGTAAAGTTACAATATTAAAAACCTATAATTAAAAAAAAAAAACCTTTGAGTGTTGGAGTTTAGTCCACAGCTGCTGCTAAGGTCCAGAAAAAAAAAAACTCGCCATATGACGGGGAGAATTGCCATCATTATGGATCTTTTAATACCCATTATTTAGAAGACCAAGGCTACCGACACGGCCCGAAGAATTGCTAAGCACTTAAGTGGCAGTGGACAGGGCACATTGCTCGCAGAACGGATTACGTTGCGTTGGAAGGCCTCCCACTAGGTGGGCCGATGACCTGGTGAAGGTTGCGGGGACCCGCTGGATGCGAGACGCACGGTACCTGTCAATGTGGTGACACCTGGGGGAGGCCTATGTCCAGCAGTGGACGTCTATTGGCTAAAATGATGATGATAATGATTTAGAAGACTGTCGTACCATTAAACTGATGTGGGAAAGGCTGTCAATATTTAGATAAAACACGTTGAATATTTATTTACATTTGGCATATTTTTATTACTGTACCGAGACTTCCTACTTAATCTATACTAATATTATAAAGCTGAAGAGTTTGTTTGTTTGTTTGTTTGTTTGTTTGAACGCGATAAACTCTGGAACTGCTGGTTGGATTTGAAAAATTCTTTTTGTGTTGGATAGTTCATTTATCGAGGAAGGTTATAGGCTATATAACATCACGCTACTACCAATAGGAGCGGAGCATAATTGAGAAATGTTGCAAAAACGGGAAAAGAACATTCCTTTCTGAGAGCTTCCGTTGCGTGCGCTGTGAAAACGGTTTAAGTTACGAGAATATCATGTATGAAGTAATTATTTGTCTTTAAAAGTTCTAAAAAAAAATCCGCGACAGCATCTGTCTATCTTTTAAGATTGACTCACTGTAACCATTTTTTACTATTAAAATGTTAGGTTAAAAAGAATTATTTTTTGCGAAGCTTATTTAACCCATATGGTATTAATCTATATCTAAATAAATGTGTTCGTTAGAACGGAAATTTAATATAGAATATTTGTGCTCTTTACTCTATACAGTTTAAACAAATATCTTAGAAGATATCGTAATGTAAAAATACCCGCGCGGAAAAATAATTACGCGGGTTGCGTCGCAATGTAGGTACGGGGGATTCTGGCTGGCCTCCGGGAAATTCAAATTCAAACAAAATAATGTTTACAAGTACAGGGTGTTATCGACATCGTATATTTAACAGTAAGAGATATTTATAGTAATTCTCATTTTAGTATTTAATCTTAACTAATATTATAAAGAGGAAAGATAAAAAAAATTGTTTGTTACGATTTAACTTAATAATTTTGGTTGGATAGTTGATTTATCGAGGAAAGTTATAAGTCAAATATAGAGACGCAGACAAAGTTGCGTGGGTCAGCTAGTACTTATATAAATTTTAATTTTAAATCCAGCCAGGCTAAAGTAATAAAGATTAATTGATCTAAATCAACCTCTCTAAAGAGTTCCTAGTTCAATCTCGATACCACTTAACTGCGATAATATTTGTTGCTCTCGTCCGGCGGCTGGTATTGGCAGTTCTTAATTAATATCCTCTACTTTATTGATTTTATTATAAAGTATTTTATGAACCAGTTTTCTTCAACAGTTTTGACAGTTAGGAAAGCTTTTTAATGTTTATGTTTTAATTTTTTTTTAACTCAATGTTTTATTTCGAAGTAGTAGTTGTAATGATTTTTTTTTCTTTAAAAACGCTGCCCCACATATGAATTATGAATATATATATATTTTTTTTATATGTTAAATTATAATTACATACGGCTACAATACTACATGTCGCATCATTATCATCTTATTGCCGTTATACCAATATACTTGGGGTCGGCGCAACACGTTTCTTTTTTCCATTCTTCCCTGTCAGATGTCACGGCATCATTTGACTTCTTTCTCTTTCACATTATTCCTTACACAATTCATTTATATTTTCTTTGGCTTTCCTCTCTCTTTCCATTCATTAATATTTTAGTCATTATGTCATACCAATCGTTTTTAATAATACGTGATTATTTGCTACGGTGACGTAGCAACACGCATTGCTTAAGTAGCAATTGCTACGCCGTAGCAACATTACGATCAATTTTAGTGCATGTGAAAAACGAATAAAATAATTTCAATTTTGGTTAACCGAACATGAGAATGTCATCAATGGATGCACAACTCCGCTGAAAATATATCTACCGATGAAAATCTGACAACGTATTAGATTATTGTTTCATAGAAACAGATTGATAAGTAGCAGGATAAATAAAAAAAAAAAAAAAAAAAAATTGGTTAACAAATTGCTCGCAGGAATGGTGAAGGAAAACATCGTCAGGAAATCAGTATGCCTGACAGATATATCTTGATGACACGGCATGTAAAACCATCTCAGAGACTCGTGGGTAGCATAAAAACTCTGACACTTGGCTAAGCATTAACCACACGAAAAATAATAAAAATAAAATAAAATATAAATAATTATTTTCATGAAAACTTTCTCATTACATGGCCACAGCTCATACTAGCGTATATTATACACTAGCTTGTGAAAGCGGGTTCGATAATTGTCCCACGGGATCGTAATATGACAATAGAGAGATAGGACGCTGGCACCCTAAACACAAGTTAAATCTTACATTGGGTGCCAGAGCTCATGGAAGACACTCTGTTACCCTAGTTGTAAAGCTGCATAGTGTACAAGTATAGATAAGTGTTTTTTTGTACAACGGAATGTAATAAAATCATTTTTTATTAAGAAGTATCCTATGTTAATCCGGGTTTTTTTTACCTGGATTAACACTATCTGTGTACCAAATTTTATCCAAATCCGCTCAACAGTTTTTGCATGAAAGAGTAACAAACATCCATCCCTCCATACATCCTACTTACAAAATTTCGCGTTTATAATATTAGTGGGATGTCACATAGTAAAAAAATACTATAATTCAAACAATTAAACGTACCTAAGCTTAAGATTTTGTATCCCTTAAGAACTCCACCCCCGAGATTAATACAGAAACAGCTGCTGCACCATTCAATATCAATTCAGAATACCAAAGAATAGAATAGAATAGAATAGAATAGCATTTATTTGCAAATATGGGTTATACATAGTAGGTAGTAGTAAGTTTTTATAACAGTTCTGCCATATTTCACCATTCGGCATGCAAACATTTCCATTAGGTATGTACATAGAAATTTCAAAATATAAATTCTAAATGGAACATTAAATTATTTAGTTATGTCACTGTCATTAAATAAAATTATTAAAATTCAAATACTCATCAAAATGTCAAACTAAATTATTACAATAATACATAAAAAAAAAAAAAAATTGTCAAAAATTAAAATTGTCAGTAACAGTATACACAAGAACAAATACAAAATTCGTGGTCCAAAGATAAAACAAACATTAAAATTCCAGGTCATAGACAATACACATAATACAAACAACAAGCAAAAATTAATTAATTAAAAATTAGAGGTAGTTGGATAAAAATTGTCTGTTAAAACTCAGATATACTGTAATATGTTTTGTCTATTAACAATTTACGAAGTGTACTTTTGAATTGCACCGTTTTCAAATCTTTCCAAGCACTTGGCAATTTATTATAAACAACTGAGGCCATGCAATAGATACTTTTGCGCATCATCGTGGTTTGACACGGTACATTATTTAATTTAGAATTGTCACGTCTGTTTCTTGGGTATACATCGGCCAAACGTTCAAAACGATTTGGATTGTTCTTCACAAACATCGCTACTTCAAGAATATAGATACACGGAAGTGTCAATATGTTGTACTGCTTGAAATATGGCTTGCAACTGTCGGTGGTTTTTAGTTTAAACATTGACCGGAGACATCTTTTTTGAGCCTTAAATGCTGTCTCTTTGTCGGTGGAGTTCGCCCAGAAAATGACACCGTAGCGTAAGTGAGATTCAGCTATACCGTAGTAAGCCGCAAGAAGTGCTTTTGTATCTACTATGGAGGATAATCTATGTAAAGCAAATGCAGACGAACTCAATTTTTTACACAACTTGTCGATATGTGCTTTCCAGTTTAAACTGCAGTCAATTTGTAATCCTAAAAATTTGGTGTCAGTTACTTCATCAATGTCGTCATTTTTGTAGTGTATGTGAAGGTTCGGTACACGAGGCATACGTTGTCTAAAGTGAATTATCTTAGTCTTACTTAAATTTATATTTAAATTATTTTTATCGAGCCATTTAATCAAATTGTCAAGAGAATTATTTATGTCCGTTTCATATGTATTTACGTTTTTACACGGGATCGTAATGGTACTATCATCAGCAAACATAGTTAAGGGATGTTCAATGGACGTGGGCATATCATTAACATATAATATAAATCCAAAGGGGCCCACAACGCTTCCCTGTGGAACACCAAATGTAATTTTGCGTTCTCGTGACCGTGATATCTCTTCATGTTTATTAATTACATTGATGCGACTAATTTCGGTTATCTGTGTTCTGTTTTCTAAGTACGATTTCATAAGTTCGAGTACGTTGCCTCTTATGCCGTAGGCTTCTAACTTATTTAACAATGTATTATAATGCACATAATCGAACGCCTGCGTCATGTCACAAAATATGGCACATATGGGAAATCGTTTATCCACATGTCTAATAACCGGAAACAAAAAGTCATAAATTGCCATATCTATGGTTCTATGCTGCCTAAATCCTTTTTGTTCTTCACATAATATTTTATTCTTTTCAATGAAATTAGCTAACTGTTTGTAAATGTACTTTTCAAATACCTTTGAGATGACTGGTATGAGTGAGATGGGTCTATAATGTTCCATCAATTCTTTGTCTACTTTCTTAAATAGAGGTTTAATTATAGATATTTTTAATGCTTCTGGATATACACCCGCACATATACTGAGGTTTATTAAGTGACTCAGATGACTGCATATCTCGACTGATACAAACTTTAATATTTTAGTGGCGATCCCATCAAAACCTACACTACCAGTGTTTTTTAATGACATTATGATTTTATGTATGTCGTGTGGTGTGCTGGGAGCCATAAACATTGATTTAGCACTTCTTGATGTAATGGATGCTTTTGGTTTATATTCAGCGTGTAATTTTGGATGAATTTTGTCAACAAAATAGTCATTAAAAGCATTAGCGATATCCAAAGGTTTGTCAATAGTTCGATTACCGATTATTAGTTTTTCAATTTGCTGTTTAGGGATATTGTTATTTGTCCGATTAATTATTTGCCATGTAGTCTTTGATTTGTTTTTTGAATGTTGTATTTTATAATTATTCTGTGCTTTCTGTGTTAGATTAATAATTTTACTATACAATTTTGAATAAGTAGCAAATTTCTTTTTATTTTCGTGGTTAGGATTTAATCTAGATTGCCATAAGAGTTTTGTTTTTCTCTTACTGCACAATTTAACACCATTTGATAGCCATTTGGGTTTATTAAATGTATTGATTTTGATTTCCTTGAACGGGAAGCATAAGTCGTAGAACAATTTAAACGTGTTAATAAACTCATTATAAGCCACATTAGGATCTTCAGTTAGATATATCTCCGAAAATTTGACACTGTTTATACAGTTTTTAAATTTCACCATATTTTCGTTGCAGTAATCCCTTCTAGTTATATGCCAGTATTTTATTCTACATACAGTGGGTACTGGACATTGAAGCAGCTGAGCTGTATGGTCTGACAATGCAAATTCCAAGACGTCTGTTTTCACAGATTTTTTAAAGTTATGCGCAAAATTATCTATACATGTCCTACTAGCCATTCGAGTCGGTTGTTTAAGAGCAAGTTTTAAGTTGTAATTTAGTAACATACACTCCAGTGCAACTGAATTTCCATTCGGTTTTAAAATATCGATATTAAAATCGCCTGCAATAACAATATTCTTATTAAGCCGGTTGGATACATCTTTGAGTAACAATTCAAGTTTATTAAAACATTCAGTTATATTCTTGGTATTTGGTACTCTATATAGACATATGACTATTAATTTATAATTAACTAGCTCAACACCACAACATTCAAAAACCCCTGGTGATGACAATTTAGATATTTGAGGTATTTCTTTCCATAGGTGACAATTATTAACAATAATACACGCTCCCCCTCTCTTTTTATCCTGTCTACTATAGCATGCAGCCAAACTGTAGTTTGGAATGCATAGTTGTTTTTCGAGGCCCTTCATGATGAAATGCTCGGTAATACATACTACATCCACATTTATATTATTATCACAAAGTTCATTTAAGCATACCGTAAGTGCATTTGATTTATTTAACAAACCTGCAATATTCTGATGTAGAATGTTAATAAATTTATTGGAGAAAAAACAATTCTTTTGGCTCATTTATTGTATTAAGCTTATTTTCCTCTAAAATTTCCAGTTGAAGCTTGTACAAGTCTTCAAAGATTGTTTTCATGGCGTAGTCTTTTAAAGCTCCTGATCTTGTATAAGTAGAATGATGAAAGCTTAAGTTTAAATTAGAGTCTAAGATATATGCATATTCATGCGCCAAATTGTCTAAATATAGCATGTTATTGAAAATTTCTAGTCGTGAATTGTATAAAATATTGAAGTTATTGTTAAATTTAAAAGTTGGCAATGTAATAATTATATTTGTGTTCTTTATATCCAGCAATGTGTTTTTCATGTATGTTATTATATCTAAGTAACATTTTGTATTTTTAAACTCTTCCTCGCCGATCATAATTATACAGAAATCATTCTTAGTGTAGTATTTGAGTTTTGATTGAATATCCCGTAAAAGATACATTATACTTGCGCCCGGTGTAAGATAATGACATATTTGATATCTGTCCTGAAAATAATCTTCTGCTAAACTTAATATATTCTTATTAGTTTTATTTGTACTAAAAACACATAGGTTATTTTTCAATTTATTGTTGTTTGTTTGCGTATCCTGCTTTGTCCCTTGCACATTCGCAGCTTTCGTCGCCATCTGTGGACTGGAATATGTACTAATATTTTGCTGTCCATCATCACTTTTAGTCACTTTTTCTGTCATTGATAAGTCCGAATCAGTTTGCGTTTCTTTATTGTTACACCCCGCTTTTTTGGATGGTTTTTTAACCATTTTTTTAGGTGTTGGAGATTTAGATGTACTAGCTATTTGTTTATAGAGGGAATTCTTCCGACTTAGATTTTCTATTTCCTTCTTTAGGTGTGCGTTTTCGAGGCTCAATGCGTCTATTTCTCCATTTGCACCACATAATTTCATTGTGAGCTCCTCAATTTGTTTCTTTAGTTGAATAACTAAGTCAATATCATCATCCGATAAATCTGGCATACTGCATGCAGTGCCATCTAGAGTGAAATTTGCAACACTGTCATCCAAGTTCATATCGGAGGTCGATCGCGCGCGAGCGCGTCTCATGGTGACGTTTTTGGTTCCACTCATAGTTCAGCTATTTGTCGCTAGATGTCTAAAGTCGATAAAAACAGTTGTAAGATTTAGTTCAGCTACTGTCCGCTGGAAGCGCTGTCAAGAAGTTTAAATTGTAGGAAGAAAAAACCGTCATCCCTTAATGTTCACCATAGTTTATCACAATAAAAAGTATGTATTGTCACTGCTTAACGACGAACAGATGAACTTTACTGATGCGACGTATAATTTTTCGTGGTAATATTTGGTAGAATTGCATAAAAATACTTTTAACTGTCTATGCACTGTCACTTTGTTTATTACGTTTGTTTACGTCTAAACTGAGATTGTTCTTCAAGATAACACTTGCACGTTATATTTATCGGTTAATGATCACTTTAACTCACAATACGTAATTAGCAACTTGGTATTTATAATTAAATCAATTTATTAAAACTTTCGGTAAGGAACTCAGTGTTTACGCGACGGCAGCGCCATCTGTACTCTAATAATATGCATATTCCGTATTCGTGAAACTCAAACTACAATTAAACCGTATTGGACGGCGCGAGCTGTTAGGATTTCAATTTCAGATAAAATTGCTAACATAAACGTATTAGAAATCGTCGCTAGTTGAAAACCAATATTTCTATTTTAAGGTAGAGAGCTCAATCGGATTTTAATTTTAACTGGATAAATGGGTTTACAGCTATAATGGTAAGGTGAAGAGGTATTCAAAGAGAATATCATCGTCAGCTTATAATGTTCCCACTGCAGGGACTCAGGTCTCCTCTCTAGGAGAGGGATGGGCTATAATCCACCACGCGGGGCCAGTGCGGGTTGGGAGATGTCACATGTCTTTGAATTTATGGTTCTAAGACATGCCGGTTTCCTTCACCATTTTGTGATGAAATAAATTACACAAAGTAATGCGCCTTACTGGGTTTGAGCCCACGACTCACTGTTCGTAAGTCGGGGCCGTCACCACTAGGCCACCACTGCTCTCTGCTCTATATAGAGAACGCCGGAAATTAATTATACCTCTATTACATGAGGTTTTAACGTATTTGGCGAGATACTGGTGTACGTGTATAACTTTTCACCCAGTTCTATCTACCCCTCGGGGAAAGGGGAATCCAAATGAGATGTAATATTATGTATCAGGTTCATGTTTTATAACTCACATGACGAACAATCAAAATATCAAAATTAGGCGAAAAAGACGGGTCTTCTTCTACGTAACAATTAGCTGCAAATTGAATATAATTTCAACTCAGACGATAAAGCTTTAGCTCGTGAATTCGCTCGTGTGAAGGTTGGAAATTATATCAACCGAGATGAAAATTATTGTTTATCCACCTCCAAGCCACCGCAAGCAAGTCTACCGGTGTGCGTTTTTATAATGCTATGATAATGAAGTATGTACCCGAACCCTGGTTCAAGCCATGTTCCTGGGCGACAGGGAATGGGACGCTGTCACCTCTTTTTGCGAATCAGTGATGCTAGCTAAGGAGGTGGCAGAACGTGAGAGGGAGAGAACCTCTCATCCCAGGAGCCGCGGGAGACGCTCCGGGTGTTGGGGGCCACGTGAGGTCTTCCGGCAACCGTGGGCGCGGCCCTGTGGATGGTGAGTTATGGGCTAGCTCACCGTCCGTCCGTCTAATGTCGACGACAGGTCGTGTCGACGGCGCGTTCGTGTCCCACGCGCACCTCAAAGAGATGCCAGCGACATTGCAACGGCCCGCAAGGGGCACCTGCCGGGGGTACGGGTTATTCAAAAGTTTTTAGTCATAAAAAGTCTGACACCCGAAGAAAACGGACACAACTCAGAAGTAGGCCAAAACGTTGCTGTTTAATCCTGCAGTAATATTAAAACGAGAGTCGTTCTTTCTTCTTCTCCCAATTAGGGGTTATTCTAACCATTTAAATGCGATACCAAAATCCCACGTAGCTCTGCCGTTTTTCCAAATATATGAAATTATTTTGGATATGAATAAAAAGGGAATGGAATAAAAATGAATAAGAAGGTATTTAAGTTCATTTAAATTTTGATATAATTTGACTTAGCACAAACATGTGAGATTAATTTATTGACTTCTTAGTCAAGTAAGCCAAGAGTACAATTCTAATAATAACTAATTCGATTCTGTGTAAATATTGAGGTAGACTGTTGATGCATAATTAGGAATTATGATGGTAAAATACCTGAGGTAAAATAGCAGATAGTCTGACGTGGCGGCACGACAAAATAACAAGTAGGTGTATGATACACATAGAGTTAGAATGGAAGTGGTTTCCTGACCAAAAAATTGTTATTCTGTTTAGTCCGTAAGTTAGATTATCGAAAAATATTGAATAGGTACAGTTGAACCAGTTAATAAGTATACATTTTGCAATGTGTGAGTGAAGTCATAGATAAACGCACACACACTAAGTAAAACGAGTGAACTATGTTTCTAATAGTGTGCGTTATGTGCGTATAAGTCAAAACTGGCCTACCGCAGGCCGACTTTACATCACGCACTCATCGGTAACTTTTATTAATATTGTGTGGGTATACGTATTAAACATACACGGGTAAAAAATCAAGAAACGGGCTCACAGTGAAGGAATATGACCCAATATTTTGGATATGTCTAGTAGAACATCCGTGGCAGAGTGGTGTAAGTGCTTGACATAGTTATTAGTCTACGCTCGGTGTCGTGAGTTCGATCCCCACTGAGGAGTTCAGTTTTACTGTTTTTTACCTTTTTTTACTTTTTGTTTTAAAAAATTAAGTTTGTGACCAATAAAATCACTTAAACAAAAAAGTAGAAAGGTAATTAAATAAAAACAATAAAATAATTGTTTTATTTTTATTTATTAGTTAGACAATTTATTTGTTGCCTAAGGATGGACGTAAATAATTTATTGAAGTAGGGTGGCATCTAAATTGAATCGAAAGTAAAATTAACTGGGAAGTGAATCAACATGTTAGATAGTAAGAAATTATGGCAACTTCTATCTGCATAACAATAACATCACTTCACCAGACTTTTAACAATACGAATTGTTGTTTAAAACAGAGGAATACAGCCAGTTGTATATATAACAAATAAAAATAATGCTAAGTTTTACATTTGTTCACACAAACATGAACATTATGTATATAACGATAAGGTTCACAATCGTTTAATATTTAAAATAAATTCTACTAATTTAGTTAATACATTCATTATAATTATCTTTCACCACCTTTTCTCCATAATATTTCACGCCCATCCTTATTCAACTTAAAAGTTTTTTCGTCGCTACAAATCACCACATTGTTCTTCCAATCAAAATTAAAATAATTATGACCTAGCGAACTGTAGTCGGCGTCGTCGATGCGCAGTGGACAGTAAAATCTTCCGCGCTGGCTTGCTGTAACGTGAACCAGCAGAACGCAGGTGATTTCTCACCGTTTGTAAGCACACGTTGTGTGCTGTAGCTGTGACGCGTGTTGGCAATCTTAATGAACTAGCTTTGTGCTTTGCCACGATGTCATGGTGTCGAGCTGATGAATTCGCTTTTGATTTTGGCCCACGTCGAAGATTTTCCACGTCTCCAGAATCAGCATATCGGTGGACTCATAATTGCTCGGTTCTTCTCTGTGAATATAAAACAAAAGAGTATTTAAAATACCAACTTCTACTAAAATACTTATGATAATAGTTATTTTATAGTAAATAGTAATATTTATGTATACTTAAAAAATAAAATTATGCTTTCATATAGGTATATATAATTAATGTTATTTTTATACAATAATTATATAAAATACTTTTAAATATATACCTATTATATACCTTAAACTATATATACCTCTATTAGCAAACAAAATGGACTATTATAACAATGGTTCATGCACTTTAGTTAACTTAATGTATACCTATCTATTAAATGATGAAATAATATTAATTTGGTTTATATGTAACTATATATACCATATATAAACTATAATACATACACACTTCTATATACACCAAATTAATATTATTTATTTTCAATAATCATATGCATAGATACACTACAAGTTAAAATACTTTTAGATATGGTTTAAATATACATTAGCAAACAAAAATGGGCTACTATAACAATGTTAATGCACTAAAGTTACGTTAATTTTATTAATTCCTACGTAAACATAAAAGTTATAGTATCTGTTACTTACCGATATCAATAAGCGCCTTGCAATTTCACTAATAAATAAGGTTTGCTCATGCAAAAGAACGATTTCTGCCTTTTTAACGTTGTTTAATGATGCATGTTTGGATTCACAGAAATAAATTACAAACGAATATATCTAGAGTAATTCTGTGTTATCAATAAACTAAGTAATGCAAATAATCGTAGATTGACCACTAAGACTGCAATTTTTTTATAAATGAAGGTGTTTGAAAACAATTTTATTTTTAAATTGTCGGTAGTTAGTTTATAAGCAGCCGAAATAAAATGGACTGAGAGTGTCGTAGCTCTCAAACGTTGCAAACTTCATAACTCATCCATGAACGGGATTGAATCGTTAAAGATTCTACTTTAAATAATGTTTTAACAAAATAATGATTACAAAAAGAAAAGCAGCACCCGTGGTTTGATCTTACGACTCCTCGTTCGTTAACCAAAGGTGTTAACTATTGTGCCAAGATTGCTATAGTTGCATTAGCGAAATATTATATCTGATTCAGTGACAAATGAATGATTACTATATATTGGTATATGGTATTATTGATGTGCCGCACGCACACTAATAAAGACAGAGCTCGCTTGCTTTACTCAGTGTTTGTGTGGCATAACTATTTCACACATGTAAAGTGTAAACTCATTAGCTAGTGTGCGTGATGTATACTTATTAGCTGTGCAGACTGTACGTGTTTTTTGTTTTACAAAATTAATAAAAATTGTCGATGATAAAACTCGTCAAAGATCATTTTTGTGTTAAAACCTTATTGGTTGGCAAGAATTTCTATGTTTTCCTAGTAATGGCTGCCCTGTTAGTCTAATGAGGTCCAGCGCCGATTCCCGGGTCGGGCAGTGTTATTGGGTTTTTCCATCAGGAATTTCTCGGCAATAGCCACGGGAGTCTGGATTCGAACCCGGTTGAACTCAATGACCTGTTTACTATTTAATACGCATGGAGTAAAACGTGAAATTCGCTCCAAACCAAAATCGTTTCATTTTGGATAGGGTATAATATAGAATGCTTGGTTGACGGCTAATAATAACCTTCCTTTTGGGCTTAGCTTTTTTTAGGGTTAAAAAGGAATACCATAATAATAACCTCTGAAGTGTTCATAGTTTATTGATAGTTCATAGAGCAACCGTCAGTCAGACATTCATTATTGTCTGTCTCTTTCTACATCATCTCTCTCTCTCTCTCTTTCTGATTCGCTGCCGTCATTGTAAGATGCACCTCATTGTTTTCTAATTACTTTTAATAAAATCCCTCTTTCTAAGTCGATCTAGTTTGTTTTATTCCCAAATACCCTTCAAAGGGTTCGATACACCTTGTCTGTATTCACTTCCAGAGAGCTACCTCCATGCAACTATTCACTGTCTTGATTGGAACGGAGACTAGCAATAATGGATCCTGTCGTCGCCCGTAATTGGGTGGGTAGACGTGTCGTGGCGTGGCATGGATTTGCAGCTCCCGGTTATGTGGAGCTGTGTTATACCTGCTCCTCTGTATTTGATGTGTATTCATTTTCAATGGTATTTATTCTTGAGTGTTAGAATAAAGGCGTAGAATAATGAGAATAGAATATCATCATTATTATCACAATCAGCATAATATATTAATGTTCCCACTGCTGGGGCACAGGCCTCTTCTCTTTGAGAGGGAATGGGCCATAATCTACCGCGCGGGCCCAGTGCGGATTGGTAGATGTCACAAGTTTTCGAATCTTTGCTTCTAAGACGGTTTTCTCACGATGGTTTCTTCACTATGTTACTCTTCACCGTTTTTGAGTGCAGTGGTGATGAAAAAAATTATACAAAGTAATGCGCCTGCCTGAGTTCGAAAACACGACTTGCTATTCGTAAGTCGGGGCTGCCATCACTTGGCACCCACTTGACTGCTCTGAATAGAATACCTAATACTATACTTTGTTGTAAAACACTATTATAAGAAACGTATCACAACAGACTCTCTAGTTATGTTAGCATAATTTAAAAAAAAACCATATGATCAAGGTACAAGGCAGATTGTAAACTGTACCCGTTGTCTCACGGGTACAGTTTACAATCTTAAAATTATATTATAATATCTTATTTTAAAGAAAAGAAAGAGCTACTTTTTCAATAACCCGCATCAGAGAATATTTGCAAATGAATGAGTCGCAACTGTAGTGAAATGATGAGCTATAATGAACATTTTAAAAGAAAAAGTCTCTTTTTGCGAGTAAAATTTTCAAGGACAAAAAGAAATTGAAAATTAAGGGTACAATATTATTTTATGAATAGTATTAAAGTTCTTTTTAGGTACCTAGTTTATAAAGTAAAAGATATTCCTAAATTGATAAACAATTTGAAAATTAGTTAGCAAAATTATTTTGTATAAAAAGTATTTTGGTACAGAGTGGTAGAGAGGTGTACTTTTCATAAACATAAGCTGGTTATCTGAACTCTTTAAGACTGTTTATCTACCTATTTTTAATTATGTTAGTGCGTAGTGCTCAGGCACTTTAAAATTCAAACACAGAAAAAAAAATGTCGCGTGGAAAATCCCAATTGCACTTCTTAGCCCGATCGGGACACCAAACCCAAAGCCCCGTGTTCAGCTGAAACCCTTGGGAGTTCTCGTGACCACTCGACCAATGATGTCAAACTGATACTTTTAATTATTTTCAAATGCCTGCGGCTTCGCCCGCTTGGATGTCGTCAAAACCTTCCTTGAGAAGCACTCTCTATCTATTGGTGAAAACAGCATGAAAATCGGTACAGTAGTTTTTGAGTTTATCGCGAAGAGACAGGCTGAATGTAGTGATAGTGATGATAAACACGGCGATAGTGATGATTTGACGGCACGGTTGGCGCAGTGGCTAAGCGATTGGACTGCTGCGTTGTGTGTCGCGGGTTCGATCCCGCACGGAACAAATATTTGTATGACCTGCAGATAGTTGTTTCGGGTCTGGGTATTTGTGTTTGTGAGTTTATATGTTTGTGAACGCACCCACGATACAGGAGAAATTCCTAGTGTGGGGCAACGATTTAAAAAAAAAAAAAGTATATATTGTCGAATTAACGGTCATTCAAAAAAATTATGAATGGAACTGCTATTAAGTAAAACAGTCTTCCACCCTAATTAATTATTTTATGCTCGTACAGTCCATCTAAAAAGGTTCCCTAGAATATATCGCTAAGACTGCCATTGTAACCATTTATTTAGCAATATTGTAAAAAAACTATTGTGTTTCCATTTTAGTGTAAGGTTACTGTTTACGTACATTTTTACAAGAACTAAGTTTAGATACAGCTCTCAGAACCACAAAAGGCATTTGCACTAAAATCTACACCTTAGAAGTGTTGCAGATCTATCTATGTGTTTGACAGCAGCCATTCGTAAGTGCTCGTTATTATGTTAAACTTACAGAGTGGTGGCAATCACTGCGTTTGACATTATTAAAGTACAGATAGCAGAACCACATTCAAAAGTTTAACTTTATCTTTTTTCTATGAATCTAGTCATAATGTTAGTTGCCATACTTCTCGCAAAGGGCTTGACCGATTTTTATGAAATTTTATATGTATATTCAGTAGGTCTGAGAATCGGCTACTATCTATTTTTCATACACCTATGTGATGAGGGTGGTCCACCCCAAACATTTTATTAGTCACTCATTAAAATTTCTACGGGAACGAAGTCGCGGGCATCAGCTAAACAATTTACAAAATTCTCGTATCACAGTGACAGTAGCTATACTCCTCCAAAAAGGCTTGACCGATTTTTATAAATTTTTCTGCGTACATTCAGTAGGTATGAGAATAAGTTGTAAAGTACTTTCACCCTCCTAACCCCACCCGGAGGCAGGGTACGTAAGAAAAGGTGCAATGCAATGCATGTAGGGCACAGCTAGTAATACATAAAAATAAAACACAATAAAACATAATACGAAAGGACATTTTATTTTCGTCTGGCTAACATGACGTCAAAAATTTATTCCGTTTCAATTATTTTCCTAGCCCTACACTCTTTCCCACATCTCGTTGGAAATCGTTCAAGATCGACAGTCAGCGAGAAACTTGACAGAACGTTATGCAAGACTTGAATTATAACAACCCCTTGACTAACTTGTTCAACCCGCTATTGTTATTAGAAGAGGAGGTTGGGGAAGTCTGGTTAAGAAGGAAAAGTGATTTTATTTGGTTGGTAATAGAAGTGTTTGAATAATTTAGGTGATTTTTAGCTGCTGTGTTAAGTGATTGATATTAAAAGGGGTTTTTTTAGGGGTCGAGCACGTCTGATGGAAAGCGAAGGATGAGGTTTGTGATGGAACAAGCGTGCCCAAAAGATGCCTGTTCAGTGTTTACAACGATTTAGGGACTTTGCGAAGTAGTCGTCATCATCATCACCAGCCTATTGTTTACTCTGCTGGGACTCAGGTCTCCTCTCTAGAAGAGAGATTGGCTAATACTCCACCACGCGGGCCTAGTACAGGTTTGTAGGTACTAGGTAGATGTCACAACATGTCTTCGAATTTTTTGGCTCTAAGACATGCCTGTTTCCTCACTACCTATGTGTTGCGAAAAGTACTATTAGTTTAAACACATAACATTGTAACCACCTGATTCACAATAAAAAAGTATTTGTTGTGTTGTAACTAGCATGACAGTATTAATTTTTTTGTTTGTGCCAGAACTTCGCCACGTCACGTCGTTTCTTGAAAAAGCTATTCAATTGTCAAAGTGGACACAAAAGTGTGTGTAGTCGTGTGATTGGTGTTTTGTATCCGTTTTTGTAAAATTATAATGATTATTACGTGCTTACATTATTTTTAAAATACAAAACATGTTTTTATTTTCACACAAAAATTCAGTTTATTGCCCCAGATGTAACTAACAAAAACTATCAATAAACTTTGTTCTGTTTACTGCAAGCCCCATTTGCCCCTATTCAAGAAGTTCTTCATTGAGTTGCACTAACATAACTCGAAGTTAGGTTCAGCTTAAGTTAAAACTTGAACGGCCCCAGCGGCTAACTTGGTATAGAAAATCAATAACGCAAAATGCAATTCATATTTAGTCTAACTTGTAGTTTGTTGATGCTGCCTGAAATCAGGGGCGCAACACTTTAGATATATTTAGGTCGAGTTGATATGGTAGGGGATCGGACAAAAAAAAACTAATTAGTCCGTCAGATAGATTTCCAAAAAATATTGACCACATATTTTTTCTTTTTTCACGTAAACAAAAAATGAAGACGATACAGTGCTTCGAAAACTCGTGTGACGTCATATGATAGTACATTTTGTACCTTCAATTGACGTTTCAAGCCCCACTCCATGATCTTTGACGCGCTTTATCTTCGTCAATTTTTATTGTTTTGATAAAACAAAAAACACGTATCCAATATTTTTCGATAATCTAACTGAAGGACTAAACAAAATCATATTTTTTTGAGTCAGTCCGATCCCATATTCATATTTAGTCTAACTTGTAGTTTGTTGATGCTGCCTCAAATACACTTTAGACATATTTGGGTCGAGTTGATAGCATGGTATATCGTCATCATCATCATCATCCTGCCCTTATCCCATTCTATTTGGGGTCGGCGCAACACGTTTTCTTATTTCATTCTTCCCTGTTAGATGTCAAGGTGACATTTTTTTTTTTTACATTTACTCTTTTCTCTTTCATATCACTCTTCATACAATCCAATTATGGTATATCGTCGTCGGGAAAAAGCCACTTTGGTCACATCGTTTGTGCCAAATCATCCCGAGCATGATTCAGTGGCATTCTTGGTATTTACTATCCCGAGATCATCTCCAACCTAGAACTCTTGGAGAAATGCCACGAGAGCCCGATCGACCTCCAGATCAAGCGGCGCAAGTGGAGATGGATTGGCCACACGCTCCGAAGGGACCCCGAACACATACCCAAACAAGCTTTGGACTGGAATCCCCAAGGGAAAAGAAAGCGTGGCCGTCCTCGTTAAACCTGGCGTCGCACCGTGTTGGCAGAAGCGGCGAACATCGGAATGACGTGGAGTGAGATGAAACGTGAAGCTCAAGACCGATCGCGATGGAGGACATCTATCGACGCCCTCTGCCTCATCTAGGGGACATAGGACATTAAGTCAAGTAAGTCATGATTCAGTGATGGTACGAGCCTGACGGATTTGCAGATCACAAAAACCGAATGAAAGTAAATTTACTTAATAAAATTGTTTCAGATATTCTTTTTACCATATAAGGATATAGATAGCCTTTTGTACCTAAAATCGTTTTGAACTGGCAAAACAAGTAGGCATAACCGCGCGTTACGTAACACAGGACCCCTGTATTGTGATACTCTTGTGATGTCGGATTCAGTGACAGTTAGTAAACAATTGTAAGCGAAAGCTATCGTTTATTGAGAGGGTTCTGTTGGCGCCAGTACTTCCGGTGACCAAACATAGCGCCTGTAGTACGAGTCAAGCGACGCACCGTGGGCTCAGTGCTGCCACCTGCACCGAACCGGACGTTGGAACGTTGCTGTCGAGTAACTTACAGTTCGGTTCAAGTTTATATTCACTTGTTTGCTAGTCTAACGAGTCCAGTATAGTAGAAAAACTGCCTTAGAAGATTTTTTTATTGTTTCCAGGTCACCTTTGTTGCTCAAATATTGCCAAATCAAATGTTAGGACACGAACAAGTATGTAGCCACCCCTGAAATACCATTTAGTGCTATATTAGGCTGATTAGACCGAATTCTAGTTTGGACTTCGTTAGTAGAAGTTATTTCATAGAGGTATACTCGTAATTAGTTAGAGCAGCATTATCTTTAATCGTTAATTTTGATTTATGCCTATGTTCGTCTTTGATTTGGCACAAGCCAGTTAGTATAGACACAGAGGCTTAGTCGAATTAAAAAGGAAGAAAATCTGTAGGTACCTATCGATGTATAGTATAACGTTCAATGGAGAACGCTTTCTCTATAGTCTAGAATGTGCATACAATGGTCTAGTAGAGTCTAGACGGCGACCAATCAAGCTATATTGAAGTACCAATAGTAAAGGTATTCATCATAATCAATATTGCCATTTACACACAGTTTAATGGAACTATATTATGAAAGGACTATAAACCGAATTCGTCGATCAATCAGTGGAATTGGACGCGAACGATGGCCGTCATTTTAATGCAGGCCATCAAATGGATGCCGCTTAAGCCTCAAAGTGAATTGCTTTGCCTTTTAGTAGACGATTATCGAGGATGTTGATGAGAAATGTGTGTGTAATTGTTGTGAATAGGGGGCTGGTTTTTGGTATGTATCTTCGATGGTTATTAGTGAAAAGTATCCGGTGCGTCAGATGAGTGTAGTAGAGGTAATACGAATTATTACAATGCTTATAAAAAATGTTGTCCCACTCTAGGGATTTTTCCTGTATCGTGCGTGCCTTCACAAACATTTAAACTCTCATGTACAAATACTCAGACCCAAAACAATTACTAACTGGAGGCCATACAAATATTTGTTCCATACGGGGATTGAACCCACGACGCAGCGCAGCAGTCCCATCGCTCAGCCACTGCACCAACCGTGCCGTCAGAATTAAAATCTTATATTTTATTTGTTACTAACATAGTTTATAAGTAGTTTATAATGTGGATGGATGGAGAGGGAGAGGAAGACCAAAGAAAAGATGGATGGAGTGTGTGAGGGGTGATATGAAGGATAAAGGAATAAATGATAACGTGACGACTGACAGGGCAGAATGGAAGGAAAAAACGTGTTGCGCCGACCTCAAATGACATGGGATAAGGGCAGGAAGATGATGATTGTTAATAAGTAGTGTGCCTTACTAACTTCATAATATCTATCAAAGTCTGATATAAAGTATTTTTATTTTAAGTTATTTAATTAGATATTATTATATGCCATCATCTTTCTTTTGATTTTAACCCAATTCAGTTTGGAGTCAGCGCAGCATGTCTTCTCATCACATACTTCTCTGTTACGGCACGGTTAGCGCAGTGGCTCAAGCAATGGACTGCCGCGCTGCGTGTCGCGGGTTCGATACCCGCACGGAACAAATATTTGTAAGACCTACAGATAGTTGTTCCGGGTCTGGGTATTTGTGTATGTGAGTTTAAATGTTTGTGAACGCACCCACGATACAGGAGAAATTCCTAGACGTGTGGGGCAAAGTTTTTTGTAAAAAAAAAAAAATACTTCTCTGTAACAGAACTCGTCTTCTTATCAGACACCTTCTTACTGTCTTGCCATATCATCCTTCACACAATCCATCCATCGTTTCTTTGGTCTTCCTCTACTCTTAAATCCTCAAGTAATCAGAATTATTACCTAGCGTAGCATAATCACCGTATAATAGGTTGGGCTGTTTCTGCATGTTTGTCAAACGCACCCACGATATAGAAAATTCCTAGAGTGGGAAATCATCGAAAAAGCTGAGATGCATGTTTCTTACTTGAAAAAGAAAGTGGGCTAGCACTGGTTATGTCAGTGTTGGACAGTGAATCGTTTTCTCATGAGGCTTCACCATTTTGAAAGCAGTGATGATGAAATAATTTACTTATAGGATAACGCCTGTCTGAGATAATCCCTTTTTATTTTTTTGTTGGTGAGGAATCGCCAAATTACTCCTCCCGCTCTGGGCAGAGCGGTAGGGAGTGTCAGACTTCTACTGACTAGTTGGGGGGGGGAATTGTACACCTCACCCCCCCGGGACGAGGCCCGCAAGTCAAGCGGGGGTAGCGGAAGTCATATCCGTTCCCGGACCCCCAACGCAAGTGTGCTAGGGAACACCGGTGTGGTTTTAGTCAGTAAGAGTCTGACAGACCCCTTCGCTCTCCCCAGGGCGGAGGACATCCATGAGGATTTCCACATCGAGCAATAAAAAGTTAGCAAGTTAGGTCAGGTTAGCAAGTTAGGTTAGGTTAGCGAGTTAGGTTTTGGCAGTCTCCCTGGCGCTACCCACTTAAATAGACGTTTTTTGTCAACACTGTGAGTATAGGACATAGAAGTGAACATTTTAAAGGCTGATGTCTATAATGTTTCAACTGCTGGGCACATTGCAGGTTGGTGGATACTGCAACACATTATTTTGGTCAAAAAGTCGACAAGTTCAAAAGATCAAAAACTAGTTTAAATTGTACATTTGGTAGAGTCAGGGGTCTTTGTCCACAACCTGAAAACACCACAAATGAGTTTAAATTAGGTGGCGCATTTTTTGTATTTACGACAGAGGATTAACTCTAAAAACCGTTTTCCATACGAATAAATAATAATAATAAAGCCTTTTATTTCGGACAAATACAATTATATTTCTTATAATACTACACTTATTATATAATTATGTACTTAATTAAAATTGTTCGCGTATCTGGTTCTTTTTTACTTTCTGTAAGTCCGTTTGCCAGTTGGCAAAGGCCTCCTCCAACCTACTCCATTCTATTCTATCTCTGGCTACTCTACTCCATGTTATGCCTGCAACCTGCCTGATATCATCGTCCCATATTTTTTGTTGTCTACCTCTTTTCCTTTTTCCTTCCCTTGGGTACCATTGTGTGGCTAGTTTACTCCACTTTTCCCTTCCTATTTTTTCCATACGAATGATAAAACACAACTGAAAATTAATTATACAGCGTTAAAAGAATAAATAAGTAGCTGTCATGTTGGTTCAGTTTCCGCACCTGTCTCGACTTCGCAATTTGTTTCCGCAAAGTTCACCAAGTTACGGCTATTTGAATTTCCTTTTATTAAACTTTTGGAAATTTTCTATGAACTTTCCCTGTATCTAAGAACAATATTTTGATTATTTATCAATAATCAAAATATTGATTATATATTTAACAATATTTTGATTATATATTTGACTGGCCTGTTGGTCTAGTGGTTAGTGACCCTAACTGCTATGCCGGAGGTCGTGGGTTCGATTCCCACCCAGGACAAATGTTTGTGTGATGAGCACGATCATTTGTTCTGTGTCTGGGTGTAATTTATCTATAATATGTATGTATTTAGAAATATATAAGTATGTTTATCAGTTGTCTAGTACCCATAACACAAGCTCTGCTTAGCTTGGGACTAGATGGCGTTGTGTGATAGTTGTGGAATATTATTATTGTGGAATATTATTAATATTTTGAAATTATACTGTTATTTGCATTCAAAATACTGCGGTTAATGCTTGGGTTGTTGGCAATAGACTCACTCCCTATTAAATTGGATTAATAACATAACTTGCGAAATATAGAGGTCTATCTAACCCGGGAAAACAGGCATTGTGTTATATAAAACGACTTTTACTTGTATTTTGCAAACAAGCTGTTGGTATCGCGAGAAGGAGACAAAAAGTTTAGTACTTAAAAATGGCTTTTAGTGTGAAAAATCACTCTAATTTGTTGTCCTTATCAGCCTGAAAAGGCATATAAATCACGGAACACAAGATTTTTTTTTATTTTTTAAATTGAAAAATGGACCTGTCCTTTACTTCAATTACGTCTGATTGATGGGGTCTATGATGGAACGAGAAGATACCTGTCTACGTTTGTTTTGGAGGCAAACGGGTAACATGTGGGAGAGAACAAAGATGCAGAGAGCGTATTATAAACGTGGAGGAGAAGCACTGAGTACGATTCTTCGGTATATCAAATAAGAGCAACAACAGAAACTAACAATACAAATCCTACAAAAAACAAAACCAACCACAATGGTAATCTATTTAACCTTTATTGAATAAAAGCCGTCTACTGTATTTCAAACAACAACATGCAAACAAAGTATCATCCTCTTTTCCAACCGCAGTCGGATAAAAAGCCGCACCGCTTTACACAGAGGGCAGCACTTTCCGTTAGTCGCGCAAAGTCGTGGCCGCTGGAATTTAAAAGTTCATTAATTTGAGTGCGCTCCAAACTTCTCTCGTGGAAGTATAGTTACCGTTGCTGTTTTGTTTTGTTGGCACGGAGATGTGGGCGAGCGCAGGGAGCTTTTTTATTTTTGATAGTCGGTTGGATTGATTGTTGTAGGTATAATTGTTGGTTAAGTGACATCTACATCGTTAAGATGACGAAATCGTCTAAGTCGCGGGAAACCTGGATTAGAGACGCACACCAGCGGTATGTGTGGTGGAAAAAGGAAATTAATACAGCAGTGGGTGATTTGAACAATTTATAATATTGTGTTAAATTATCCGTCTCAAGACGTGATGTTAATCTATCTAAAAATTTAAGTTTTTCTTTGTTAGAATGTAACTACAATAAAAGATGTTCCCGTGGAGTTTCTTGTCCATTCTTCTCCACGAAGACCTATAGGGACCTAGTGAATGTAATAGAGTTTCGAGTTTGAGTTTGACAAGATCAAAATAAATAAAATTAATGGTCTTGTCTTTTGTGGTTTTATTTCATAACAACCCTGTTCCCTACACACTTGTTTAGAGATACTTTCAAACACATTAAATAACGAGTAATCATCTTGACACACAGTTTATTAATTGGTGGATATTAATACATATACTTATAGATTTACATACACTTTCTAACTAACGTAACTTTATTATTACTATTCGCTTGAACTGTTTACTTTAGTATCTACCTAGCAAATTCCCAATATTATTCTATCACGTGTCAAGTGGACTACAAAATGTTTTGATAACCCCTATAACGTCAAACTAACACCATTTAACCCAAGGGATCGGATTTGGATGTAATTTCCAAACCGGGACGGGACGTTTCACCCAACAAGGTCTGACCCTGATTTAGCGATAGGTAGTTATATCTAGGAAATATTCAAGAAACGTTCCCAGGAAAGAGCATTCAAGTCTAGTTTTGAGCTTTTACAGGCGGCATTCGTCCGCGTGATATTATTATTCAACAAAATACTGCCCTATTTGAATACTAGCTACTGAAAGTAACAGAAACTTTCAGTATGGAATTTAGTGGGAACAAAATTAAATGTGCAGTCTTGCATGTGAAGCAAGGGGAGATTATGGAATCTGGTATGAATCTTATCTTATCGTAATATCAGGAGAAATGGATAGTGAATATGTACCTTATGGTATTAGGGTACATTTCACTTAAACTGGTCGCAACAATGAACGCTTTCAACAGCTGTCGATACAGCTGAAAAATGAAATAAAGGAGCAGATAAAATTACATTTTACGTGAACGTTGGATGACAAAAAAAATATGAGTCTCTCGAGTGCAGCCTCCAATATCAGTTCGAGTTAAACATACCACTTGATGCATTAACAATTTCACAGTGTACTGAATAACACCCCGTGTCTTACACAGTCTGTCTACTTCGTTCTCTAAGTTTTAACGCGAGTTAAATAAAGACAGAAAATAAACTACTGTTTTAGGTTGTGGTTCCAAAGTGAGGAAGATTATAGGACAACCTAGTCTAAGTTAAATTAAATTAATTAACCTAGGTAGTTAATTTATTGTGTACAGATTCCTGTCACATCGAAATATTTCTCAGTCTTAAATCCAAAAAAAATAATTTAAAAATACAATTATCTGTATTTTTCGGAAATAAAAATAATATTTTAATTATTATTTCAATGTAAAGAAACTCAAAAAATAGAATCTCAATCCCTCAATAAGATTGTTAAACAAGATGCTGATTTCACCAACATCTACGCTTGTAATACTAAAACCAAGTTGTCAAAGATAACAAAAACACGCCTCACTTTGGCACCCACAATTTTATCTTACTGTAAAATTCATGCTAAGACCCGCAAAACACAAAAAATACCAGCTAAACAAAATTAACTTTCGCAGAAGTCAAATCCCCAGTTTTGTTATTCCCTCCTCCCTTATCCACTTAATCTTAAGTGATAATAAACACTGGTCCAAACTGGATTTGAGGGGATTTTCATAATTCGACGACGATTTCTGGCCTCTTAAGAAAATGCACTTATCTCTTTGAATTTGAGTTTATTTTCGCCAGACTAGACCAAATTTAAATGAGTTTGCAAAAGCACTTTTTCATTTTTAACCGACTTCGAAAAAGGAGGAGGATGTTCGTGTGTATGTATTTTTTTTTTTTTATGGTGTTACCTGATTTCTCCTCCATTTGTGGACCGATTCTCAAAATATTTTTTTATTTGAAAGAGTATACTCCTGAGGTGGTCCCATTTTAATTTGGTGAAGATCTGGTGCTGATCTTCGGAGATATACAATGGAACTCTTCAAAAATAGACGGCAAATCTGTCGTAATTGCTGGAATCGCTTGGATGTTTATTGAATATACATTATCATGACGTAACATCACGCCTGTATGCTCTGAGGGGGTATGCAGATGTGTATAATACACATTTTTTTAGTTATTTTAAATGAATTACATAGACACGTATGACGTGTTTCGTGCTTTTTTCTGACGCTATTCAAGTATTCGCATCTAGCAGTCATCACTTGTCTTCATGCTCTTAACCGTTGAGGAGTAGTACCAACGGTTAAGAGTTGAAAGCAAAAATAGTTGAATCTTTAAGGGTTAGGTTTCTTGGTTGAATGTTAAATGCATAGTAAATATTTGTATAGGATATATATATATATAGGTAAGGTACTTATTACAACTAAAAATGAAAAAATAAAAAAAACTTTTTTGCAAAAAAAAACAACCGACTTCAAAAACACCAAAAAGAGAAAAATAAACTTAAGAAGAAAAATCTGCTTCTGAAGTCGGTGACTTTTGTTTGTTTGACTTCATGTTTTTGCCACCGACTTCAGAAGCTGATTTTGAAGTCGGTTGTCTTCCATAGTTTTAAAGTGGATGTCAGAAATGCATTTCGAATGTAAGCTTGTGTTCAGTGGGATTATCCTGCTACTGATATCATGGATTTGGGCATTGATTTAAACTTCATCATCATCATCATTTCAGCCAAAAGACGTCCACTGCTGAACATAGGCCTCCCCCAGGCGTCGCCACATTGACCGGTCCCGTGCGTCTCTCATCCAGCGGGTTCCTGCAACCTTGACCAGGTCATCGGTCCACCTAGTGGGAGGCCTTCCAAAGCAACGTCTTCCGGTTCGCGGTCGCCATTCGAGAACTTTTCGGCCCCACTTTTCGGATTTAAACTTAAAAGTAAAAAAACCGGCCAAGTGCGAGTCGGACTCGCGCACCGAGGGTTCCGTAAAAAAAATATATTATGTGATGTAACTAAAAATTTATGGTTTTCGTAATTATTCCTTTATCTATGCTATAAGACGTTGCTTCGTACCAAATTTCAAGATTCTGAGTTCACGGGAAGTACCCTGTAGGTTTTGATTCCCTTGCGAGTGTCGAAAATTTGCGGCATAAACGGGAGTATCTTTTGATCGCGTTGACTTAGAAGTTTGATTTTTTCACAGCTCCAAGAGACCATAGACTTGAGTATTTGATATGAATTTCAGCTTGATACCTCCACGCGTTCCTGAGAAAAAAGGTCTTGACAGACAGACAGACAGACAGACAGACAGACGGACAACAAAGTGATCCTATAAGGGTTCCGTTTTTTCCTTTTGAGGTACGGAACCCTAAAAAAAAACTTATTTGTGAGTCAGGCAGACATCATAAGTAATTTGTTCAGGTTTTAAACCTTATAAGATTC
Source organism: Diarsia mendica (assembly GCA_949316265.1). Lineage (NCBI taxonomy): Eukaryota > Metazoa > Arthropoda > Insecta > Lepidoptera > Noctuidae > Diarsia > Diarsia mendica. The sequence continues at coordinate 10,287,514 of OX438909.1, forward strand.
TGGGTCGTCGTAAAAACACATTCCTTGATGATTTTTGCTAAAATTAGCGTTTTAAGCAAACTTTTTTCTCATAAATACGACGATAATTCGTTAATAAATGAAAACACTGGTACTACTAGTTCATAGTAAGTCAGCACTGTTACAAAAGTAATATTTCGACGAATAAGTTACGAAAGAAAACTAAGCAAACTCCGTGAAAAATTTTCGCTACTCGCAATATGCTTTGAAAGCAATTTCCATTTTAGAAACATTACCGTAACTACAGAGAAGTAGCTTTTGTTTGAACTAGAAACTTTGACTCTTTAAATTTTCATGCATAGGTACGTCCCTAAACTGCTATTTGTTAGCTAAACGCAAAGAAATGCTAAAACGTTGGTAGCGAAAAGTAAATTTTGCTAGCAATTTCAGAACATTGAAATTACAATGCACCTCATGGAATAGCATTTTTTTAAACAGCTGTTGGTTTGAAGTTATAGTTAAGTCAAAAAATATTAGCGTAATATTGCGAACGAACAGATTCATCGAACAAAAATATTTAAAAAAAACTAAGAATCTGATGGTCCATAAAAAAACCTTGTCGGTATCTCGTAGCGGCACAATATCTCATGCCAGAAAAGCGACACTGTAAAGTCAAATAAAGAAATAACCGGGCTGACTATCCAAAGTGCCCGAAGACCGGACGTACTTAAGTACGGTCACTCGTGCAAGCTTTCAATGCACCTTTAAGTCTACCCAGCACGTTTAAAGGTAAGACTTTATACCCCATAGAGGACCTTTGCGACGTGACTTATTGCGTGATGTAAAACGTGAGAGTGTCCCTTGTTTCCTATGCGTGTGTTTCGTTGTGGAAACCCAGGGGCACTAGTCTTGTTTTCCCTTTCATTGCGTTTATTTTGTTCTGGAATATACATGGGAACCTTCTAGTTTCGGAGATATAGGAGGTCAAACTTTGTTTTTTTGCAGGTTTGAAAAAAACTTAAGTTACCACTTTTGGCCTTTAATAATTAAAGCATCCATTAGCACAATGTTTTGAGTTTACGTTTAAACTTAACGTAGAACGTGATTTTGTCCCCAAAAAAAGTAGTTTCCCAGCAGTAGCTTTGGCGTCGAGTTACTTAGTTTAATTACAGAAAGCTTGGTTGACGGCTTCATGAAACGCCCGTTTACACTCTTTAGAACCATTCCCAGTGGTAAAATACACCTACATCACTAGCTATATAGCAGCTAACTCCTTAAATCTAACACTAGGCAGACAAGACGTGTAAGAACTCCTAATTGATAGTTTAAGTTACAAAGAGCTCAAGCGGCGACGTCAAAGCGTCGAGGTGTATTGTTAGTGGGAAATAATAGCCGGAATCTGAACGGGTATACAGTGTAGGTAGGTAAGTGCACCTGTTCAAAGGGATTGAGCGAGAAAAGCAAAATTGCGTTTTTGTAATAATTATTTATTTCTGACGGAATTTAACGGGATCTTTTTTGGAAGCAGCGTGTGGTTATTGATTTACAATACAATGCATGTAATTATAATAATGCACGTGTCGTGAAATCGTGTGTGTCGTGGTTTGCCTCTAAAGGATGGTTGAAAGGATGATAAATTAGAAGGTAAATAAGAAAGGTGTAAAATAATCGTAGGCAAAAAATAAAGGTAAACCTCATTTTGAACAAAACTGACCGTCCACGTCGTCGCGTACGTACGTGACTGATGCGATCATTGTTAAGACTTACCCAGTGTCCCAACCAACACCCAATAACAAGCTACCGTCATGGTATGTTTTGTACGACTGTCGTGTAAAAATGCAAATTGATCGATTAAGCTAGTACATTATTCAAATAATGTTTTCTGTTAGCACACTTACATGTAGTTTGGGTACCTAATCCTAATTAAATTTAGATGTGTTCAGAACCAGAATCACTGAAATCAAAGTTCAGAGTTTCCAATTAGTAAAGTGTCGATTGAACACTAAAGTTGGTACTTTGATCTTCTTTATCGTGTGCCTAACCTAGTGTTAGAGTTTATGCCGCCCATAGGCCTCTGATCTGACTTTACATGCCGTTGAGACTTTTTTTTAAACTTTGCCCCACACTAGGAATTTCTCCTGTATTGTGGGTGCGTTCACAAACATTTAAACTCACATACACAAATACCCAGACCCGGAACAACTATCTGTAGGTCATACAAATATTAGTTCCGTGCGGGTATTGAACCCGCGACACGCAGCGCCAGCTGCGTGTCGCGGGCCACCATTGCTTGAGCCACTGCGCCAACCGTGCCGTCAATTATCTCTCTCTCATACATGCTGGTTTCCTCACGATATATTACTTCAGTAATAATGATACAATACGCACATGAATCCGAAAAAATCAGAATCTTTGACTCATACTTCAAACCTATGAATTTATATTTGTTTTTTTTTGTTAAACCCCTTTTAGGATACCCTCCGTCTGGTGCAAGCTAAAAACGCATTGTTCATACTACTACCATGACTGTGTCGGAAGCCCGGGACTACTACTAAACAAGTGCGATTGCTAATCACGAGGTCCTGAATTCGATTTCCAAGCCCAGTACTTAGAGTGTTTCCATCAGTCATTTCTTAGTAGAAACCTTGGAGTATCGATTTATTTTCGGTTGATACTAATAGGCTCACGCCCTATTACATGGAACTTTAACATAGCTGGTGAAATTTGAGTGTGTACTATTAGAAACACTTTCGCCTTGCACCTTCAAAGATTAAGGGGCTGCAGGATACCGCGCGCCTCGGAGCAAAGGGCTAAGAAGGAACATGGGTGGTTTTTAGTCAGTAGAAGTCTGACACTCCCTATCACTCTGCCCAGAGTGGGAGGAGTCATTTGATGATTTTCCACACTCAAAAACAAGGCGCTATGAAAAGAATTTTGTGAATAAAATAAGGAATAGTAGTAACAAAAGGAAAACATTAAAAAAAATTCACAAACATGCTCATTATAAATGCCTACAGCCATATCACAGTATATCACAAGAAAAAAACATTCAAAGCAAAAATAAAATACAGTTCCCAAAAATCCGAACACAATATTACGATTATTGGCAAAATCGACGTGAAATGGACACTTCCGAAACGTTTGAAGGTTTGAACGTAAATTACCGGGAATTGTTTACGGCTTGCTAATTTTGGGGGTAAGCATTGAGCCATGAAAAGATTGCTTATTCCGTGTACATGCTCATTTGAAACCACCCTTAATACATACGGGGAACATATGGCTTAAATTGATATGCTGTGAATGTTTCGAGATTTTGATGTATTTCAGTGTTTCGTACAGCTGATACATAAATCATTGCTATTATTTTTGAATTCGGAGTGTGAGTTGGGTCAATCGAACATTTATCAGGGATTTTAAGGTTAGGTACTCGTAATTGGCACTGTACTGCAATGTCATGTTGCGTTGTCCGCGTCAAATATACTAAAACCTTTTGCGAGAACCACTCTATCCACTGGTGAAAACAGTATGGAAATTAGTGCAGTCGTTTTTTAAGTTTATCGTGAACATATGGCTTACACGGACTGACGCGTCGGAGGACTTTTTTTTATAATACTCGTATGTAGTGATGTAGTGATGATATCCTTGGTAAGCTCGTGGCTTCACAACAGCTGTTCAGGTGTATCTTTAGATTAAGCCGTGTTTGTTTAGGTTGGTACGTAAATGGTTGTTTTTTTGTAAGCCTAAAAGTATGACAACCAGCCTTACCAAGAGGATCGTAATACCCAGTACTTACTAAGTTACGGAAGTCAGATAGACAGTCGCTACATGTAAAATACTGGAATATTAAGTTGATTCCGCTTAGATTGCTCCCGGATTGATCCCGTATCAACTACACCATGTCCAATGTTTCTACAATAGGTCTACGACGTAGCGGCTACGGCGTAGCGGCTTCGTCGTAGCAGCTACGCTTGCTACACAGATCTTCGAGGTAAGTCACAAAGGTTCGACACACGAGTGATCCTATGAAGGTTCCGTTTTTTTTTCTTTCGAGATACGGAACTCTAAAAAGGAAGGAAAGGATGGATCAGGGTCTAATTCCTTTACCTGTCTATTAAAACAGATTAACCCTTTCGATTATAAAAGAACCTGTATTACAAGATAAAAGTTACCCTTGCAAGGGACCCCTATTTGACCCAATTTGAGTCTAAAACTTTACAGATGTTTTCAGAACTTAGTGACGGTATGTCGAAAACATATTTTTGTTGAACCCGTCCTGTGGCGAAGTCGAAACTCGTGTAATTAGATGAATTTAGGGTCTTTCATTAAACATACGTGTTTGGGTATTAAAATTAATAAAATTTTCTTGAATCTGTGAAAGTTTATTTTACGTTTGGTGATGGTATAGTCGACCAAGAAATTGGTTTACCACTTTTGATGACATCTCCCAGTAACATAATTATTCGCTAAGGATGACAGATTGACAGATTCTGACGTGAAAATAGCACTTGATGTTTTGTACGTGCAAATGATATTCAACCTTAGAGTGGTATACCAATTTCTTGGTCGACTATACAAGCTAAAAATCGCATAGGTGAGGTACTTATTGACACATATTTTTCTGAAAATTTGAATTTTTTTTCTATCCATTAGTTTTAGTTCGTGAGTGAAGAACAAAACTGGGCGGATAAATTGTAATAGAGTTTTCAATCAGGGAGTTCTGTTTTGTGCGCGGTTGATGGTAACAGGCTCACCCTTACTTCGTGGGACTTAAATCATAATTACTGGCAAATCTCAGTGTACCTAACAGGTACACTTTTGCCTAACTCTCCAGGGATTACAGGCATGCAATTGTAACGTTATGTTATCATTCAGCAACTCATTTTTGAACCAACTTCCAAAAAGGAGGAGGTTCTTAATTCGTCTGTATGTATTTTTTTGTATGTATATATGTTTCCGCATATTTCTGTCATTTATGAACCGATTTTAAAAATTATTCCATAAAGTATACTCCCGATGTGATCCCATTGTCACCATGTCAGTATATGATGATGGGATCCCAGGGAAATCCAGCGCAACCCTCAAATAGGCATTTCTCACGTTTTTCATATATTTTCTAAAGCTGTTCATATATTTTCTACCTACCGATATATAAGTCAGTAAGCGGTATATTTTTTAGAAACAAAATCCTACGTGCATTTTAATACAACGTTACTGAACGTAAAATTACCTGTATTTCAATATCAGCAGTAAATGCAAACGGCCCATAATTTCAAGCTCCGATAACTTTGTTTGGGGTGTGCTGCCGACGCCATTTTGTTAATTTATTAATCGTTCGGAAGTAGGTCGAACGGATATAAACGTAGTGTCGGTATAGTGTTTATTTAGAGTTCCTTAGTTAACAGCTTTCTTTATGAACGTTAAATGTCGCTGGGAATTCATACTTATGTTCAGAAAATGAGAAAATAACTGTTTGGATGTCTGCTTCATGTTTACATCTTAACGATTAGTACAATGCGATCAAATTTGGTAGGTCCGAACTTCGTGCAGGTCATTTTGTTACAACTAATGTATAAAAGTGTTATGATATTTATTTTATTTGTATTTCTCACTGTTTAAATTAGATATTTTCTGATCGTTTAAGTATTGGTTTATCTGGCAATAACAGTTTTCTTCACAAGTTTACATATCGGGAACTCGAAACAAAAAGTAAACATAGTAAATATGCCGTTTTCACTATTCATTTTCATATTGATTTTCACACATATTATAACCCATGACTCTGCTGAGGAAAAGTGCTTTAGCAGTTTAGGATTCTCTTAACGTGGGATAATGTTCGACCTCTTGATGAACGATGAAAAAATGGTTTCCACCAAAAAAACTAAGGGCCTGATTCACCACCTACGATTAAGTTCCCGTTAACTTTCTTGGTAGACCATAATCATACAAATACTGTTTCTTTTATTGAATTTATTCAGTAAGTTGTTGCTCTTCAGATATCACGAAATAATACCTGTACTTAGACTTACAGTTTTTGCGTTACATGAAACCCTAATTTGATTTTTTTTATCACCACCTTGCTGAAATCAGTCTAAAATCCACTGAAAATATCTTTTGAAGTTTTCTTTGCCTATATTTAGCTAATTTAAATCTGATAGCTATTTGCCCGATCCTTTTCACACATGAAGAGACGCAATTTTGGTCACAAGTATTGAATTACAGACAGGTCAAATCAAATTGCTCTTACGTGGAATTTTATAAAACGTTTTAGAATTAATCAAAAGTAAAGGCAATTTATAGAATTTATATAAATTGAATTCGTTACTTATAACCTTGTGTGTATGTTGGGGTTGGCTTTCAGCCTAACTGGATGTAGCTGAATACCAGTATTTTACATAGAGCGTCTGCCTATCAGTCTGACCTCCACAACCCAGCTAGAACTGGGTAATACGATGACCGTCGGTAGGACTTTCGGGCGGCACAGATGGTCACCTGTAACGACTGTCAAAGATTTACTAATTACAGCCGGGACCAACCGCTTTCCAAGGCATGCAAAATCACCCATCTAAGGACCTTGACCCAAGCAGCCTTTCCACATCTATTTCTTTTATCTACATCTTTTATCTATGTTTAAGAAGCCATTCTAAAAACACCCTTGAAGTCGTGTATCCCAAGTAATTTAACATGACGTATTTGATGCGTAAGAAGAATGAAGAACTTTCTCGTACGAGCTTCTTAGTGAACATCTAAGTCTTACAACTCAATCATAACGTAATAACCGTCAATTCTTCTTAACATTATGACGTAACTTTTTGGTTTCCCGAACATCAAAACAAACCATACGGCGATCCTTTTAAAAACTTTCAACAGGAAAAAACTTTACCTTTTAATTTTGGAACTCTTGAATCCGTTTCAATGGATTCGAAAGCGACGGAAGGGGGAAATAAAAGGAAATTTAAGGCAAAAATATTGAAAAAAGTTATACGATTTAAAAGTAAATAAAGATGGGGCCGAGGGAAATCACGAATCGCAACAAGAAAGCATGTTTATTTCTTTATTGAAGTCTCTTAAAGTATTCGATTGATACGGCGAGTCCCGGTTTCTTTATAAACGTTTATCGTTTTATTTATGTGCTTGTTGGAAAAGATTTTATAATATCATCATACTTTAACACTGTCTCCTGTAAAGTACCCAAAAGACGGACCTAAATCATCACATGGGTCACTATTTCTAGTTTTCAGTATTGAATGAGGATTGATATAATAGAGTATCTCCTCTTCAACGTAAAACGTAGGAAGTTTGAAAGAAAAATGACGCGTTGATCACATTGTTGAAGTGTCATAGGGTTGCCTCATAGATTATGTGAAAATTAATTTGTGTTTGAAGTGGTATTGGGATATGCCCGCAGTCAGAGTTCAGTTATTTAACTACTGGTTATATAACTTTTGTGATTGCTATGTAAAAAATATCAATACGATTCCCATAACGTCCCTAAATATTTTTTATACCCGTCATCTTAGTATAATATTCTGAATTCACCTTATCAGTCTGTGAAGGACTGTCCCTTACACCCTATAGGTATGTTCATACCAACGCGAACCAATTTAAACGTCGTTAAATATGAACGTAACATTTATCGTGTGTACAATATCATTGGTGTGTAAATATCCTGCCCAATAACTCTCAGTCCATTTGCCATTTGCCAAATAAATTAAAAATAAACAGAATATGGATAAAATTATCTGCTATGCAATAATATAAACTTATCCAGCACACATGAAGGCAGGACTTTTTTAATCGACTTCTAAAAAAAGAAGGAGGTTCTCAATTCGAATGTTTTTTTTTTTATGTTTGTTCGGGACGAGCTTGACAGAACAAACGACCAGTGGTCCACATTGGCCCTGGATCGCAAAATTTGGAAATCATGGGGGGAGGCCTTTGCCCTGCAGTGGGATGACACAGGATAACAGTAACAGTTCGGGCATAACTCCGTCACTTGCTAACCGATTTGAAAAAATCTTTTTTTGTCGGAAAGGGCGTACTTTCCAAATGGTCCCATATTTTTTTTTATCGAAATCGGACAAGCGGTTTTTGAAAAATCAACTAAACTCAAAAAAAAACTACATTGTCCACATTATGACTCACGAACTATGTGAACTTACATGTGAACCACTAAAAAGTGAAAAATAAAAACTTTTTAACAAAAAATAAAACCGACTTCAAAAAAAAAAACACGAAAAAGTGCAAAATAATCTTTAGAAGAAAAATCAGTTTCTGAAGTCGGTGCCAAAAAAATCAAATCAAACAAACATAAAAAAACGTTTTTGCTAAAAAAACAACTGACTTCAAAAACACCAAAAAGTGAAAAATAAACTTCAAAAGAAAAATCAGCTTCTGAAGTCGGTGACATTTGTTTGTTTGATTTGGCTTTTTTTGCCACCGACTTCAGAAGCAGATTTTTCTTTTGAAGTTTATTTTTCACTTTTTGGTGTTTTTGAAGTCGGTTGTTTTTTTTTGCTAAAAAGTTTTTTTTTTTGTGGTATTTTAGGGTACGCATTCACCTAACTTAAATGATAACATTTCACAAATGCCACATATCTAAACGCCAGTGACAGATACATTTCTCACCTAAAATCAAATTGCTGTATCACTGTCGACGGTCCAACTGTTAAAATGAATGACTGATGAAACTAGGGACATAATAATTATATGATTACTCAAAATGTTGAAATAAAACATCGCAGGGAAAAACATTCTTGAATTTAAAAAATGGACAGGTAAAAGAAATAAAGAAAATACATTAATTGCTACAAGTACCCACAACACTACTGCAACTACTTAAATTAAAGTAAACAAGAAAATATCTCTGACAGTTGTACTTCACTGCCTTCCGACTGTCAAGTAGTCAGTGCCAAAAAAGTCTGAGAACCAGTCTTACTAAAGGGTAACGTACTACCCCATACTAACTGGGTTGGTGGGTCAGATAGGCAGTCACTTCATGTAAATACTGGTATTCAGTCATCTAGATTCAAATCTGGCTATACTGGAAGCAAACTCCAACATAGTTAAAAAGTTCTAGTCAGATGATGTTCATTTATCATAATGTTCTAGCTGCCTGGCTAGCCTGTGCCTGACATCAAGTATGCCCTCCGTTTAACCAGCCACACTGCATAACGTGAACAGATTGTAACATTTTAATCTGACTACCCGCAATGCCATTCACAGACAAGCTACCTCTTTTGTTTACACACTCGATTAAACATGAAATGTAAACCCGATTTAATTATAACATGTTATGAAAACCTTTTCATCGCGTGTTTACATAAAATCGTTAGCTGTATGAATAGGGACCAGAATTTACATATTTTTTGTTTTATTCATTGCAGGTTTTATGAGTGATTATTATTAAGGCCTTATGGATAAATAGGATATTTTTTCTGATTCTGCCAAGACGTACCTCTGATTTTTCGTATTCATGTACTTATTGTACAATAATCACTTGGTGACGAAAAACGCCGTGAGTAAACCAAATCAGCATCCCTGAGAGATATTTTTATTTATTTAAACTTATCGCACACAAAAAAAAAGGTACAAAGGCGGACTTAATGCCTTAGGCATTCTCTACCAGGCATTCTCATTATTAGGCATTCTCTATTTTTCTATGTACAGAATACATAAAATTAAGGCTAAAAGTGGCGCCAATAACTGAAAAGTTGTATGATACAATAATCGGTTGTCATGGGCATGTGATGCGGAGGAATGTTGTGAGGGAAGTTTTGAGCATGAATGGGGATAAGAATTGAGGAAGACCAAAGAAACTATGGAAGGGCTGTGTTACGGATGATATGGCGACCGTGGAGACCGCGTCTCATGAGATTATGGGCAGACAAGTATGGAAGAAGGCATGCTGCGCCGATCCAAAATGAATCGGAATAAGGGCCATGATAATGATTTATTATGATAAATTCTATTCCTATTACTAGTTCCTAGTAACAAATGTCCCAGAAACGTTTTGTGTCGGTTAGTTTCCAAGATGAAAAAACCGGTCCAACCATCTTCGAGTAATCAGGGAAACAACATAAAAAAACAGCAAAAGAATCCAATGAAACCTTCCTCCAGAAAAACCTCTTCCTTTTTTAAGTCGGTTAAAAAGAAATGAAAACCTCCTCCTAAAAGACCTCCTACCTCCTTCTCGATCGATCCCCTCTAAAACAAAATTGAAGCTTCTAATAACACATTATTGAATCAGGAAGGCCTAAAATCGCCCGTAATGAGGTGACAAAGTGCGAACACACTTTTAATGGCTACCCTCATTTCCACATTGTTTTACATTTTATCGGCCGCAATCAATATTGTGGACAGAATTAATTAGTATTAATTAATTCAAAAATTGTTTTACTTTTCATGTTACGGTAACGTTTAGATGGTAGGTACAACTCCTTTTTCTTTATTATGTGGTTAGTAAATAACCTGCAGTGCAAGTACGTAGCACTCGATTCGCTTCGATTCGATAAATCTGACAGTTATTCTCGATAAAATGATGATATCGAATCGAATCGATGTCACAAGTACGTAAATAATATTTTAACGATCGGTAGATAACTCTAAAATTTAAACGATTTTATCGAAAATGCAAGTACGGAACGACATTTTGACAGGTGTCGAACGAAATCTTGTCGACGCGTGTTACGTACTTCCAAATTCGATAACAAGCTCTATAAAACTGACAACGATAACGATCTCGATGTCTTATCGATGCAAAGTTCGTACTTGCACTCCTGGTGTCAGAGTTCTAATGTCGCCCATAATGGGACTTGGCTTTTCATGTCTTGGCCTGCTGGTTTCCTCACGATGTATTACTTTACCGTAGCAAGTGATAATACCCAATACGCATAATTCAAATTTTTGAGAAATCAAATCGAGACCTATTACTTGACAGTATGACGGTCACACCACCAGACTATCGCTGTTTCTACTAGCAACAGCAACATAACAGCAAGTCTTCTTCTTTTTTTCAAATCGATGGCTTAGATTATGCCCGACATAGGGCCCTAGCACAAGGTGTGTTTTAAACGCGCCAACGCGCGTTTCAGGAACGCGCGTCGCCAGTACCGTAGATGCCAATTTTGCGTTTTCATTGATTTAAACGCGCGTAAAACACGATACAAACACGCATGTGAAGCGCGTTCGAAACTCGTTTGCAGCACGTATAAAGTGTCGGCTTGGAATCGTTGTATCTGCGCATAAACGCGCAGAAGACGCGCGTTTCAGGATCGCCCCGAGTGCAAATTTCCATCTACACGTCGACTTCTCGTTTAAACTACGCCGTGTGCTAGGGGCCTTAAACGTAGATATATTATTATTTGAAACAGATTGCCATTGTCAATGTATACTACAGTTTTTACTGTTTCTCTTTTCTCTCAAAAGACCTTAAAGCTTATTTGAATAGCTTTAAAACTGGACCTCTTCACAAAGTATACATAACATAAGTAATAATGCACATACTATTTCAAATAAACTTTAGGTTTCAAAGAATCCAATTTTAGCTAGAATATATTATTCACTATTCACATAAAACCGACCCAATTTAGTCGTCTAAAGGCTACAAAGTCGGCAATAGTCAAGCAATTTGTAAAGATATTTGAGAAAATAGTCATTTCTACTACATGTCAAAGTATAAGAAAGCTTGTTACATACTTTGAACCATGATACCGAATTCAGCTTCTCATAACAGCCATTCGGAAAAGCCGATTACTGAAATTATGTGGGTAGATGCTCCAGTTGTTATCCAGGCATATTCAAAGTTTAGCTTCATTTTTATTTTCATCCCTTCTAATAATAAACTGTCCTTGTTTTACAACAATAGCACTTTACTCAAGAAGTAAATTAGGTTAATTGTCTAAATACATCATTTTCCCTAATTACGTCACCCAATCTGTCTTATCCCTAATGAAAATCTCGGAGGAAACAACAATAAACGCGAATGACAATAGTGTCCCTTACCTTATTTTTGGTACAAGAGATATTCTCGTAAAAATGCTGACGCGTACTGGAGTTACTTCTGATATGCGTAATTTTCGAATAAAACGAATTTACGCACGATTTGCGAACGAGTTGGTATAAAAGTTTCTTTTATTGTTCAAATTATTGGCTTTGAAAGCCGTTTACTGATAACACTGCCATTTTCCCATTACTAGCTGATAGTAAGTTACCCATATTTTTTTTATTTCAAAGGGTTTTCTTATTATAGCGAAATAAAGTATATTTCCTTTTGGATTTTTGTGCTTGAGTGAGCGTAGCGAGCGTGAGTTTATAAGTAGTGGGATAGTATTAAGGAAGTTCGTGACATGATTATATTATTATAATAATAAAAATCATTCGAAAATATTCAGAGAACACAACGTCACGCTCGTAATCCCCGCAGGGTTAGGCAAACTGAATTTAGCAATTGACATACGACGTGTTGTGGAATACGAGTGTTCTAGTGTGTGTTACTAACATGGTCGGTACTGTGACAGATTTTGAGAAAAAAAAAAAAACTAAAAATTGTTCATTAAAAAAAAATGTAGTTACAAAACTAAAAAACCCGACTGAAAAAACGGAAAAGCAAAAAACAAGCACATTTTAAATTAAACAAAACTTGTAAGCAGGCGGGGTCCATTCTATTTTCATTTCATAATTTAATATTCAAATGAACCCCGCCTGCTTCCAAGTTTTGTTTAATTTAAAATGTGCTTGTTTTTTGCTTTTCCGTTTTTTCAGTCGGGTTTTTTAGTTTTTTAACTACATTTTTTTATTTAACACTTTTTAGTCAGTTTTCATTAACTTCGTTATTACTATTATAAGACGGTAGATTTCGATTCGATTTTATATTCATTCCGTACACGTAAAAAAATCCGGTTATAAGTAAGAAATGCGATATTGTTTGTTCTAATAACTTTAAATCGTTATTTATCCTAAACGGTTTTATAAAATGAAAAATGATAAAGGAAACCTAATATTCATTTTCAAATACCTATTCAACGATACCCCACTTGATGTGGTGCGTCAATTTTTTTTTTTTCATTTTGACAATATGGCGACTAGTTGTTACTTTAGTGAGTATTGTTTATTGTAATGTTTTTAGTGACACTCGCGAGGTCAAGACGAATCGATTGACGTACGGATCATCAAAATCGGCCAAGGCGTTTGGCCTCTACAGTGCCACATAGGAACAAACATACATACATACATACATAGACTGATAAACACATAACCCTTCTTTGCTTTGCGCAGTCGGGTAAAAAAAGGGTTAGGCACAGGTCTACTTATTAGTACTCCCGCATCTCGCCAGTTATGTTTAAGGGCCATTTAATATGTGAAAAGCCTGCTACTGTGAAATTCCTGATGGAAAAACCCAATAACACTTTGCCCAACCCAGAAATTAAACCAAAGACTTCATGTTTAAAATTTGTTCCTGCCAACAAGGCAGTCTAATCTGTAACTACTTGCAAACTAGGTTTATATTACACCTTACAATGTGAACCCACGGTATGCACGAACGTCAAAGCATAGTTTACCGATTACAAATGAAGTGATACATTAATCGGGTAAACCACACCGGTTTACCGCATCTACACAAGGGCATTAACGTGATTGGTTGGATTAGCCGGATTGTGGAATGCATCGAAATAATTATTCAGAGTAATTATGGCTTTACGTTAGCCAATTTCAGTTGGCATAATGTTGTTATTACATTAATAGGGACTAGCATAAATAAAAAGCCTGAATGGGTGACAAACTCAAAGCATTTATTTCAATTAAGTAAAACATTACAGGCACCCAAAGGACAATGGAGAGGGCTATACTCGGAGTTTCCTTGCGTGATCGAATCAGAAATGAAGACATCCGCATGAGAACCAGGGTTACAGACGTAGCCCGAAGAATTGCCAGACTTAAGTGGCATTGGGCAGGTCATATTGCTCGCAGAATGGATGGCCGATGAGGCCGAAAAGTTCTGGAGTGGCGACCGCGAACCAGAATAACCGTTGCGTTGGAAGGCCTCTCATTAGGTAGACCGGTGACCTGGTAAAGGTTGCGGGGATCCGCTGGATGCGAGACGCACGAGACCGGTCAATGTGGCGACACCTGGGGGAGGCCTATCTCCAGAAGTGGACGTCTTTGGGCTGAAATGATGATGCATGCTACCCGGAATTCAGAGAATTGTGTAAAGATTCAGTGTCGTAAAGATTTAAAATAAAGTATTGTGTGTAGAAAGGTGTTGGGTCTGTAATATTTTTGAAGTTTATTCAACCCGGGATAAGTCTCGACCTTTCTCTACCTTTAAGATATTTGTGTAGGATTACGTTGGTTGTAATATTATACACTAGGATACCGAATAAGCCGGGTTTTGGCTTCATAATCTTATTGTCATAACATAACATCAAGTCGGTAATCCGGGAAGGGTAAGTTGGAAGTGCACCTGCCGTGTTCGTAATAAGGATGTGTATTACCAACCGGTAAAGATCTTGGAGAAGAAATTCCTAAATCTAAACTATCAATATTTGATTATATTGCTAGGTAACTGGGCTTATCCCAGCTGTTTACTTCCCTTTGAGTCTACTAGTCCTGTTTTCTTTCTTTCTCCTACTGTTATGGAGGGAAATAGAAATTATATTTATCCTACTCCTCCGCTATTTTTTTCTGATTAATTTGGATCTAAGACAGTCCATTTTTTAGCTTCATTGTCTAGGCGTTTTTCTGATGGTCGCCACTGTTGATTCTGGATTTCAATGGTATGGGACTAGTACGCAAGGATTGTTGAAAAAAAAATATGATGAAACTAGTAATAATATGTATGGGCAGCATACTTCTTTAGTTAGACTTTCTATAAAAGAAAGAAAGTAGTTTACTGAAAACTACAGTCTGTCACTATATTGAATACCTACTATCTACAAATTTAAACCTGCTGTTGACAGACTTAAAAAGAAAATTAAACTGTAATCCAGATAAAATTAAAACAAGTGTAACCTGTTTCCGACATCCGTAATGAAAATGATATTTACATTTCCCGCCGCTTTACCGACCATTAAAAATTGTTACTTGAGAGAAACCCAAATTGGCTTTCTACGTATTTTAAAACAGCCCTCCCTTTACATCCTAGAGAATTAAAAAAGCGGTCAAGTGCGAGTCGGGTTCATACACGAAAGGTGCCTAAAACTATTGAAAATATTTTTTCGTATGGCTAATAAAATATTTAGGCATAAGAGTAAAGGAAGGCCAAAGAAACGATGAATAATGATATTATGGCAAGAAATGAAGAGACTGATGTGATGACAAGTCATAGAGAAGTATAGAAGAAGATGACTTGCTGCGCCGACAACAAATGAATTGGAATGAGAAAAAAACAATGATCATCATCATCATCAGCCTATAATGTTCCCACTGCAAGGACTCAGGCCTCCTCTCTAGGAGAGGGATGGGCTATAATCTACCACGCGGACCCAGTGCGGATTGGTAGATGTCACATATCTTCGAATTTTTGGTTCTAAGACATGCCGGTTTCCTCACGATGTTTTCTAAGTGTCTTGTTCCGGTTCAAAAGATAACAATAATTTTAGGTTTCTTTTGGCAAACTTTGGCCACGGAACCCAAAAAAAAGCGAGAGATAATGGTTTTCAATTTTAAAACCGTCTGGCTTATAACTGCACTAAAAGATTATGTTAGATCTAATCATAATCCATTAATTAAACTCAACGGATATTACTCCGATCTTTTTACATCTTTCTGGAAAAAAGATATCATGACTCAAATTCTTTTTATTTCCTGTAGTAAAAGTAAGGCTTAGTATTTCCCTCGCGTATTATTTTGGCGTTCATTTTTCTGTCTTATTTTTAGTTTACCTACTGGTGACCTTTTTACATTTAGGTCTTTTTATTTTAGACTTGTTGACATGCTATTCGGAGGGTATTCTGTGAATAGTAGGAAAAGTAAGTAAAATAACATAACATTAAGCCTGTAATCCCCGAAGGATTAGGCAGAAGTGTACCCATTAGGATATCCACATTTCACCAGCTATGTTTAAGTGATATTTAGAAGTGGGTGTGCCTAATGCCATCAACCGAGCGCAATACAGGCTCCATGACTGTTACTGATTAGAAAAGCATTACTAATAGAAAAACCCAAAGACACTTTGCACGTCCTGGGAATTGAACCCACTAGCAACCACTCGACCAATGAGGCAGTCAAAACTACTTTTTGTGTTGGTTGGGAAATCATCAAATGACTCCTCCTGCTCTGAGCAGAGCGGTAGGGAGTGTCAGACTTCTACTGACTAAAAACCACCCATGTTCCTTCTTAGCCCTTGTACCGAGGCCGTGGTATCTCTTTCGAATAACCCGCAGCCCCGACGGGCAAAGTTAAAACTACTCCATTTAATGAAAATAATCAAGTGTGTTATTTTAAAGGGAAACGCTCCCTTAATCCGTCAGCAGACAATTAGGCATAGATGTGAAGCAGATATCATTAATCCTATGAATATTTATAGCGTAAAGGTAGACGGGTGAATTTTCATATCGAGGTATTATACGCCTTCACGGTCGTTTAATGTACGTCATCTTTTAATTCATTGGATCAACGGATGAATAATAAGCGCTGTGATATAATAAATCATGATGGAAATTTATTCACCTTTTCATACATAGGTAGGTGGTGGTAGGTACCTATTTTATATACTCACACAATTCTGTAGGCGCAAGAAGCGAAGGTTTGAACGAAAATAGTACATGGGTGTTGAAAGCTTTAAGAGCTCAGTCGCACAGGTTGATCTTGTAGTACGTGTAACCGTTTTAAATCCGTTACCAGACATCATCATCTCAAGTTCAGTTGAAAACCAGCATCGGGCTATGACTGCTCGGTGGTAAGCTGAATCGGTTTTTTGATCGAATTATGAAAAATAATGCAAAATCGAGATGTTTCATTCTACGTTTTTAAATTAAAATATGATTTTCATCATTATAGTGTTCCTAATGTCGTTCGTGATTAATGTGAAATAACTATCAAAATGAAAAAAGTTGGTTCATTAAATAATGAAGATAAGTCTCTCTTCAAATTAAACTAACTTTTCTAAAGAAAATCCTCCCAGTTAACCTTGTCGTCTCTAGATTTGAGGGACAGCAATCCTAACAGATTTGCCGACAATGCGGTAAAGTCGGATAAATATAAAAGCGTTGTCAAATTGAATCTGGCGGCTAGGTGGCAAACGAATGTGATTCCCGGCGGCCGGAGCAGAGTGAGCGGACGGAGCAAGCGGAGCGGAGCGAGCGCAAATGTAATTTTGTGTCGTTTCGACGATCGGGACGACTTTTGGAATTTCTCTTTGAGCGGTGAGAGGGTTGTGGTGCAACGTACACATTTTGTTAATGGTTGCATTGCAGTTCAAGGTTCATAATATTATTTTGGGGTTAAAATATTTTTTAAGTGGTATTGCTTTCATGAATCTACTGCAGTGGAAGCTCAAATTCGTTCAGAATTGCAGTTCTTACTTCATAAAATTAAATCCAGGTATATTATAATTAGTTTATATCAGAACTGAGCTACCTACAAACTTGTAATCAGTCGTGTAATTGATTGCTAGTCGCCTGTGCTGTGTTTTCCAATGTGATGTCCAATTAATCAGTCATGGGTTGTCGCACCAGGTCTCCACAGCTATTTTGTTATTTTATTTTTATCAGTGGTAACAAACATGGTCGTAAGAGGTACAGTTTTTGAGTCATGGATAGTCGAGTAAAGAGAAATTCTAATACTGTGTAATATGTATTATTTTTGCTGATGATAATCTAGGACTCATGGTTTCTATTTATACTTAAGAATGTGAGTGAACTCTGCACTTCAGCCAGCCTTTTCGGAAAATACACGCATCGTATTTGTTAAACGTTATATATAAAGCTAATCCTATTTACCAGTGTTTACTCTTTGATACCTAACATCTTCGCACACAGTAAAACATTCAGTTTACGACCGAGAATGATTATATAAACAGAAGAGAAATCTGTGAAATGAACTTTTTTATTTGCTCTTAAAAGTACTTCGAAATTCGCCAGTGGAGATGATTTCTCTTATTTATTTATTTATACCTCCACCTTGTAAAATACCGTCTCTTTGGTCTAGTGTCGCAAAGCTACTACACAGTAATTAGAGAGAGTTCGACTTCTAAGTCTGGTAAAGTGTCAGTAAGTTTCTGCAATAGGTATGCTCTTATCATCAATATCATCTGACCCAAATGACATCCACTGTTGAACATAGGCCTCTCCCAAGTGTGGCCATATTAACCGGTCCCGTGCGCAGTGGATCCCTGCAACTTTCACCGGGTCATGAGTCCACCTAGTGGGAGGCCTTCCAACACAACATTTTCCGGTTCATAGTCACCACTCTACAACCAAAACTCAACTAAAATCCATTACAGAGATTAATATGAAACCTTAGTTCAAATGAGTAAAGTAAAATGTAACAGGAAATTCAATCTGTAAGTTCAAGTCAAGTCGCCTTCCTTCACAGTTTTAGAACAAGTGTGAAGTTTGAACTAGAACTTAAAGTTCCTTTAAACTTGTCTTTGGAATTCAAAACTAAGATCACACCAGTTAAGGTGTGGTGGCACGTTTGGTTGAGAGAAGTTTACATTCCCGTAATCCTTGTTTTTATTCTATTTATTATTTAGAAATTGGAAATAATTAAACACACTTATTCTATCTAGCCTTACCCCAAGTATGTTGGAGTCACAATAGTTATTCGTAAGTATGTATATTAGGTTACGGTATTTTTCTATGGTCTATGTTACCTGGAAATAAATTGGATAATTTATTAAAGTCTTACTGCCTCAGTTAAACCATAAGTCTAACTAGATGCAGCTGACCAGAAACAGTGTTTTACAGAAAACGATTGCCAATCTCGACTTCAAGAAACTGTTACTGGGTGTCACAACACAACAGTTAGGTTAGGCTGGGTGAAAGCGAAAGGGTTAGGAGGCTAAAATATTACGACATCGTGACGTAAAATTCTTTGACATGCATTGTAAAACTTAACGACAAAATGTCAACTCTCGGCGGCGACCACAACAAAGCGTTAAAATTATAAGTCATCATCATCTGCCTAGCCTTTCCCCAACTTTATTGGGGTCGGCTTCCAGAGACTGGCCTGTTGGTCTAGTGGTTAGTGACCCTAACTGCTATGCCGGAGGTCGTGGGTTCGATTCCTACCCAGGACAAATGTTTGTGTGATGAGCACGATCATTTGTTCTGTGTCTGGGTGTAATTTATCTATAACTAGCTGATGCCCGCGGCTTCACCCGCGTGGATGTCGTTCAAATTATATACTAAAACCTTCCTCTTGAATCACTCTATCTATTAAAAAAACCGCATCAAAATCCGTTGCGTAGTTTTAAAGATTTAAGCATACAGACAAACAAACAAACAAACAGACGCGACTTTGTTTTATACTATGTAAGGATATGTATGTGTTTAGAAATATATAAGTATGTTTATCAGTTGTCTAGTACCCATAACACAAGCTCTGCTTAGCTTGGGACTAGATGGCGTTCTGTGATAGTTGTGGAATATTATTATATTATTATTATTATTAGTTTTACCAGATGCAGTTGAGTACCAGACTTTACCTATTGGTAATACTGGTTGTTCGACTACCGGTAACTATCTATCAAAAATCTATAAATGACAGCCCGGACCAACAGCTTAACGTGCTTACCAAGGCACGGAGGAAACTCTATATGTAATGACGGTCCCCCATTCAGACTGACCTAGACAAGCGCAGTTTAACCTTCACGATCGACTCGTATGGCGTTAGTCACGAGCTCCTCAGGCAATAAGTGAAAGCTTTAAAACGTCAACTAAAACTATGTACAATAGGGAGCTGTGCTATTCAGAACACAATGCGAACCAAAACTATGCAAATAACCAGTACGAACACGAGCTGCCGCACTAAAACAGGAGAACACAGGAATTTACATACGTTTTCTATCCGAAACGAATAAACCTCGACGGAATTCCAAGAATTCTGTCTACGGTATAGGTATATAGGTACTGAACGAGGTGCGTTTAGAACGCCACGTAGCCGACTTTACGAAAGGAAGAGTTTATTTGTTTTACAATTAAAAGTTGCAAATCATTGTATTAATTTACAGGTAAACCTTCGCCCCTATTATATAATAATTATGACAAAATAACTGGAAAATGTGAATACAAAAGTGACGTAATGTAATATATGTAATCTTTATACTACTATTCGATTTAAATAACAAAGGCAGGTATCGACCTTTTCGCCATATTGTGGCGTTTTAGAAACTTCATTGAGTCGCTTTTCACTAGATTTGCATAGAACATGCCAACTCATCAACGCGAAGTTTGCGCGGCGCTAGTCAAGGCCGTCTGTTCTGATGTTATTCGGGTACTATTGCACGGGATTGGCTGAAGCTGTTTATAATTATACAGGATCAAAGGCACTTTTTCATCTTTGGTGTCGATAGTACTTTAGACTATGTATAGCCACGTTGATTAAGATGTTTTTTTAGATCATACCTACAAACGCTGAAACAAAATGGGCACTTGGGACACTTCAGCAAGTGAATGTTATCAGATCGGAAGCATCTCACTTATTCTTGGATGGGAGATATTTTGACGAAGATCTGGATTATGCCCAGTTGATGGCAATAGGCTCGCCCCCTTTTGCATGGGACTTAAAAGTGGTATTTGGGTGTACTCTGTCTAACCCTTCGGGGATTACAGGCGTGATATTATGTTATGTATTGTTCCTTTGTGACAATTTTACGAAGTTTTGATTTACGTAGGTATTCATATTATTTTCCTATTTTGATTCTGCACAAGCCGTTATTTTTTCCAAAGTAGGAAGCCAAATGTATCATGTTAGACTGAAAACCAGCCGATTTGAAATAAAGAGAACAGACGTAAATCAAGTCTCTGTGTCATGAAACAACACGAACAACTCAATTAATTTGCCGTAAACGTGTATGTTCCTAACAACAGTTGTTTGATTCTGATTGTGGCGAAATGGAGTACATTCTCAATAAAGACGAAATACGATTCCGAATTACTTGGTGACGCAACCGAATTACGTAAGAGTAAATAATACTTGGAATTAATTGGATATGGGAATAAAAGATATTTATTTTCATAATTTGTATAGCGACACGTACGAGTAGAAAAAATATTTTTAAAATAATACCGATACGAAAGACAGTTCGCCCTCGTACAATAACCGTCGTACAGTCTCAAACAACAGTTTCGATAAATCTGAGCAGTCATTTTAAAACCTTCTCCATAGGCAAAGCTTAAGTACTCTCGTAGTTTATGTCAGACTAATTTTATCGCCAAGTGGTTGCTAAACGCCGCGAGAGACGCCTCGGGCGTCGGGGCTCACGTGCTGGCTTCCGGCTATGGTAGGCACGTATCTGTGGACGGTAAGTAATGGGCTAGCTTCCCGTCCTTTGGTCTTATGATGACAAGCCATGTCGATGGCGTTAGTGTTCCACGTGCGCCACAAAGAGATTTCAGCACATTTAAAGGTTTCCGCAAGAGCCGACGCCTATTGAGACTGCGGAACTTTTGGAAAGAGATACTGCTTGGCCGCGGAAGACAAAGGGCTAAGAAAGATCATGGGTGGGTTTTAGTTAGTAGAAGTCTGACACTCACTACTGATTCTCCCAGAGCGCGAAGGGTCACTAATTGATGACTTCCTATCCACCCAAACTACCTGTTCTAACCTATGGCTGCCAAACCTGGGCTCTCACCAAAGCACTAAGCAAAAAATTAGATACTTGCCAGACAGCAATGTAGAGAAGCATGCTGAATTTAAGAAAATCAGACAGGGTACCAAACAAAATTATCAGAAAAAGTACTAAAATACAAAATTTTACAACTAGAATACGAAAACTTAAATGGCAATGGATAGGACATATAATTAATAAGAGGCATAGAAAAGTGATATTGGTGATTATACAGAAGACCGAAGAGTATAACCTGCCTCTCTGTTTAGCGTTTGTGGACTACGAGAAAGCCTTCGATTCGATCGAGACTTGGGCTGTGCTGCAGTCTCTCCAACGGTGCCAAATCGACTACCGGTACATCGAGGTGTTGAAGTGTTTGTACAAAAACGCCACCATGTCAGTCCGACTTCAGGACCGGACCTCGGAACCTATCCTTCTGCAGCGCGGTGTGAGACAGGGAGACGTCATATCTCCGAAACTGTTCACCGCTGCATTGGAGGATATCTTCAAGGTTCTGGATTGGAGAGGACTTGGCATCAACGTCAACGGCGAGTACATCACTCACCTTCAGTTTGCCGACGATATAGTGGTCATGGCTGAGACCATGGAAGACCTCAGTGCAATGCTCGATGACCTCAGTAGAGCTTCCGAAAGAGTGGGTCTTAAAATGAACATGGACAAAACCAAGGTTATGTTGAATGTTCATGTAACACCCACTCCTATCAAGATCGGAGACTCTACGCTCGAAGTTGTGGACGATTATGTCTACCTGGGACAAACGGTCCAGTTGGGTAGATCTAACTTCGAGAAAGAGGTCAATCGTCGAATCCGACTCGGCTGGGCAGCGTTCGGGAAGTTGCGCGGTATCTTCTCGTCCAACTTACCCCAGTGTCTCAAGACGAAAGTCTATGACCAATGTGTGTTGCCAGTGATTACATACGGGACCGAAACGTGGTCGCTCACAATGGGCCTCATCAGAAAGCTCAAAGTCACCCAAAGGGCAATGGAGAGGGCTATGCTCGGAGTTTCCTTGCGTGATCGAATCAGAAATGAGGACATCCGCTTGAGAACCAAGGTTACCGACGTAGCCCGAAGAATCGCCAGACTTAAGTGGCAATGGGCAGGGCACATTGCTCGCAGAACGGATGGCCGATGGGGCCGAAAAGTTCTGGAATGGCGACCGCGAACCGGAAGACGTTGCGCTGGAAGGCCTCCCACTAGGTGGACCGATGACCTGGTCAAGGTTGCAGGAAACCGCTGGATGAGAGACGCACGGGACCGGTCAATGTGGCGACGCCTGGGGGAGGCCTATGTTCAGCAGTGGACGTCTTTTGGCTGAAATGATGATGATGATGATGAATAGAAAAGTGGAACAGAAACATAGTGTTCTGGTACCCTAGAAATAGGAAAAGGAAACGTGGCAGACAGATCCGAAGGTGGGAAGACGAGATTAAGGCGATAGCAGGAAAATTATGAACGAGGATAGCTCTCAATCGAGTGGAGTGGAAAGAAATGGAAGAGGCCTTTGCCAAAGTTGGGCAAACAGACGGAGTTGTCGATGTCATCGACTCAGCTGAGTCATTAACCTAAGTTTATAATTTTGTAAATATCTTTTGTGTCTGAATTAAGGTTTTTATTATTATATTACTATTATTCACTCAAAACAAGGGTTGTTAAAGTCACGCAAATTGCGGATAGTGAAACCTAGTCTTGTGCGTGTATCAGCGGCGAAAGATCAATTCAAATGGCGTTAGTCCCAAGTCAAATAGGACTCCAAGATCTTCTTTAACATATAAACACATACGGGTAATCGGTTCTGCTCCTTAAACTATTGCAAAATTCAACTGCACCAGGTTAAAGAGGAAGCCAACCACAATGTAACAGGTGTGTGGTTCTTCAAGAAATAAATAATAATGGATCATTTAGAGAAGACACAAACATACATACAGAGTTTTATATCTAACAGCATAACAAACATGCTCACAACAGTTTTAAGCTTACACATATAACAAACACACAAAGCAATCTTTGAAATACTTTCTCTACACAAAATTAAATTGAAAATTGTAACAAAAATATTTGTGAAAGACTTACTAAAGTATTTTTTATAGTATACCACTCATAAGCCCTCTGGCTAGACTTAATACTTCAAAATAAGTGGCTTTCTGCGTGCACATATAAAATACCGCAAACTCAAAGCAGGTTTAAATTTCATCTTCCTTCTTCCTTCTGCAAATCAGATGTACAGTCAGCAAAAAATATAAGTAAGCAGGCTAAAAAAAAGCTGCTGCAATGAGTGTTGAATTTTTACACAAAACAAATATGTTTATGGCTTACAGGTACCTGTTTGTAGGTCGGTCTGTTTGTGTTAAAGACAAACATTTAAACTCACATTCTACACAAATAGGATAGAACAGGAGAAAATTTCACCCGCAAAGTTTTTTTATAAAGACAAGGACATGATTTAGTTTGAATAAACATTTTACTGATCAGTCAACTGTAAACCAAAGGTCGTTTATGAAAAATTCGAAAGAAAACTAGCTGCTTTCGTTAATAGTACAAAACGGCCATATTTCAAATAGTTCTAAAGTTGAACGCAGTGCTTTCACGTCTGAATTTCTTCGGAATATAGTAAGGCTCAAGTCGAACGTTGAAATGTTATAAAAGTTTTTGCCAACTGACATTTTTGCCGTTTTGGCACTGGCTTTTGTGCATTTATTCAGAATCGAATTCTTTATTTACAAGCAAACTATTCTTTATTGCAAAAACGGAAAGACAGACCACTTTCATCACCATGTTTCCCGGAGCCCGAGTATTTGTACCAGCATTCCTAAGAAATATTTATTAACGGCATGTAAAGCCAAGTCAGAGGCCCCCAAAGGCGGTATAAAACTCTGACCCCACCTTTGGCACTAACCACAAGATAAAATGTTATTAGATTTTACCATCCACTTCTACTTAAAATTGCAAACTTATAAAACTTTATAGCACCCGTAAGCATGAACAAATCATTCAAGTCAACAATAACACCTCTCTACATTCAAGTTCCAATAATCGCTTTAAGACGATGACAATAGCTATTGACTTCTGATGTTTCAGTATTTTTGGACACGCCCACATTTTTTCCGATACCCTAGCGCCATACTACCAAGTAAGAAACAAATAGTCCAGGATCCGCGGTCCATTTTTGCACTTGATTACTATCAAGCTAATTTTGATGAGACGGCGAGACGCCCAACAATTTCCTGCACGAAACTCTCGAATTCTCGATTGTGGTAAGTAATAGGGGTAGCAGGGATAAAATATGTTGGTTTGATGATTCTCAAAAGTGTTAAGTACAAACACTTTTGAGAATCATCAGCTGGGTTTTTTTTGTTAAATCTGATGATAATAGGGAATATGCATAAAATTTGAAATGACCTAAAATATTTTTTTCTCGAATACTTATTATCGTAATATTATAATGAAAAGGATTTTTTTTTATTTACTTATTATTTAAACCCCTAAAATAATATTCAAAAAGTGCAAAATAAGGGAGCGAAATTCAAACTTCCAAAACGCGCCACCATTGTTCGAACGAAATGTGACGTCATCTGACACGATATTGTATCCCGCTATGGTTTAAAAATGTTCTGTGAAACACCCACTCGACGTGTCATGTGACGTCACGCGGAGCGCGCGCGAAATGGCGGCGTTTGAACTGCTTACATTTTTTAAAAGTTTTAAATTTGATTTTTTAAAATATCTAGAGTATTTTGAAGCCCATTAATATTTTTTTCTACGTTATAAAATAGTAAACTATTAATTTAAGATAAAAAAGAAAAACATGAATATTCCCTATTATCTAAATTATTTGAAAGAATATTTGTCCTACAAAATGTATGGTTTGATCAAAGAGTCCCCTTCCTTCATTCCAATATGTATCGATAACGAAGTCATTAAAAATGATTACTTACTAACTGGGTTTTGGGGATTGGATATTTTCTATTAAACCCACTCTTTACAAGTTGCCTACAAGATTCTAAAAATTATATTAAGTGTTTGGAACTTACTCCACGCACCATCAATACTCCTGTACATCATAAACAACAGGCTAATACACTTTCTGGAGCCACAAATTCCAGAAGAGCAAGCAGGTTTTGTTAAAGGCAAAGACACGCGGGAACAAATCCTGAACGTTCGCCAAATTATAGAGAAAAGTCAGGAATTTAACAGCCCTGTATTGATATGTTTCATAGATTATACCAAAGCATTTGATTGCGTGGAGTGGGGCAAGCTGTGGGGGGTTCTTAAAGACATGGGAACGCCTCAACATCTTATTGACATAGTCCGATGCCTCTACCTACACATCAACAACCGCTCTTTCGTCAAAATAGACACCGACTGTTCAAATGCGTTAGGCAGGGATGCATCCTCTCACCTCTGCTCTTCAATATGTACGAAGAGTAATATCATTCAAGACTCTTTAGGGCTGGGACAAGGGGTTTACTGTTGGTGGAAAGTGGATTTCCAATCTGAGGTACACTGATGACATCGTTCTCCTTGCTACAACATTTGGCAACATGAAAGAGATACGGCACAGATTGGAAGTGGAAAGTGGCAAAGTAGGGTTTGCAATAAATAGGCAGAAAACCAAGCTTATGGTGGTAGATCGTGCGGGAAACCTATCGGGCGCCTATAACATCTAAGGCATCTATACTGTGGACAGCTTCGATTAACTGGGCTCCAATATAAGTAATGAAGGTAGCTGCGTCACAGAAATAAAACGGCGGATAGCCATGGCTAAAGATGCTATATTACGCCCCCGGAACATCTGGGAAAAACGTGGTATAAGTTTTAAAACGAAGGCCCGTTTGGTCAGAGCACTAGTTTTCCTGATTTTCCTCCATAGAGTTAATAATAATAATAATAATATTTATTTATTTTCAGGCTACTTTGGCCCATAGATAAATACCTTACAGACTAACATACATACGATATAATTGACAGCTTGTGTTAGTAAACAAAACCTTAAAACTATATTAGTATCACTACAGTTGCACTACGTCACTGTGCGATCATGTGGCACTTGCCCGCGGAAGCGTCGAAACACCACCCCCTGCGGCCAAAAGTCCTCTTCCAAGACGAGGTGCAGGTAGCATGTCGGTACTCGCACCACAAACGCCTTAAAGTTGACGTTGCGGCGCGACTCGAGCAGCTGCACTCTCGCCACGTACTTGATCTTCTGGCGCACGTACTCCACGATGTCCTCCGTCGTAGTGGTGTAATGTAGACGGGAGAGGTACAAAGGAGTGTTCGGCTTTGCGGCACGAATATGCACATTGGGCTCCGATGGAGCCGTGCCGCAGCGGTTCTTGATGGTTCGCTGACGGCGCTTCCTCCTCAACACCGTCACGAAACCATCATCAGCCTGGATCGGTTCCTTTTCAGGCACAGGCTTCTCGGAAGGAGCATTTTTCCCCACAAGTTAAGATATGGACAATCCAAACAAGAGTAAGACAGAGGATAGACGCATTCGAAATGTGGTGTTTTAGGCGGATTCTCCGAATTCCATGGACGGCCAAACGCACAAATGTGTCTATCCTTTACCAACTCGATATCAAGACTCGATTGTCAACAGTTTGCCTACAGCGTATTTTGTCTTATTTCGGCCACATAATGCAAAGAGGAGATAGCAGCCTTGAAAAGCTGGTCATTGTTGGCAATACCGAAGGCAAGCGACCGCGAGGCCGGTCGCCATTTTACAAATTTGGAAGTGTCTGTCTTCCAAACGATTGGCTTTGAGAAAAAATTGTTTGTGGAACCTCAATGTCATTTTTAAAGACCTGTCTAATGTCTATAGACACCCCACACGTAGGTATAGGTTTGATGAAAAAAAATATATAGTTTCAGTTCCATGTATGGGGCGACCCCCTAAATCCTTTTTTTTATTTTTGTATAAAAATCGTAAACCGGTTCACAGAATACTTGTAGAGTTTCAACTGTGTAGTCTCAATAGTTTCCGAATGAAGTGGCTGTGACATACGGGTGGACAGACGGACAAACAGACATGACGAATATATAAGGGTTCCGTTTTTTCCATTCGGCTACGGACCCCTAAAAAACAGCTGGTTTGTAGTAATTTTTGATGAGCTCGTTATCAATACATGTTGGATTTAGATAATGATCATCAGATAAAAATAAAATAGTTAGTAATAGATTTTTGAAAATCATCAAATAAATATTTATAATAATATATACTTAATCAATATATATTTTATCCCTGCTGCCCCTATTACCTACCACAATCGAGAGTTTTCGTATAGGGTAATGTTGGCTCACGGAAAATTAGCTTGATAGTAATCAAGTGAAAAAATGTACCGTGGATCCTGGACTAACATTGTGACGCGGTCAATAATAATTTATAGATGAACGGATAGCTGTCAGTGGGGCGCAAAGTGACATACGTCCGTCTAGCACCGCGCCTAAGCGCTCACTGTCGGATTGCATACGTAAGAAAGAGAGCGCGATGACGCAACGCTCGAACTTCTTACAAACCATATAATGATTAATTATAAAATAATAATTTATTAAATAATCAAAAATTAAAAACAACCAAATTTTGTATTTAAATATGATAAGTTATTGTTATAAATTTTACCAACGTACGTTCATCAGTAATACAGATATTTTTGTTGGAAGATCATTTTAAGAGGTTAGTTTACCATTTTTTTGTATCGAGAAAACTTTTAACAAACGTGTTTTGAAAACAACGAAATTATCAGAAATATGTTCAAGATTAACATATATTTTTTCCGCCGTGTCAAACTGTATAGATTTGGCTAAAAAATTGTTCAATACAAGCCTATTTGGCTCTTGTCAGCGCCTTAAAAGCACCATTACTGACTAAAGCAAATAAAATATTTTGCATTTCATCTCGCTGCAATGCGTTTGAAGCCGGTTCATCTGTGCAAGAACAATGGATGCTGAAGGACAATGGATACGATTGTGTGCCTCTCCTAGTGGAAATCTTGCATTTGAAGGCTTTATCCGATCTTTGGTTGTTGGCTTGCTGGAGAGCATTTTAATTGGGTGTAAGTACTAGTAAAAGTAGGTCTTAATTACTAATTTGTGTTTAACCGACTTCTAAAAGCAGGAGCTTATCGATTTGTTTTTTTTTTTGTGTGTGGCTAGCGATATCTTCGCCAATTTGTGAACTGATTTCGATGTGTTTTTTTGTTTGGATAAATGCGTATCTTATAAAAATTTGCTGATTTTCGGAGATATAAAATTGCCTTAATAATAGACAACTTGAAGAATGGGTAGGTTTGCCCAAGTATTGTAGCATATACACTGGTTGAAGGAAAGTGTTTGCTTTATAACAGATTTACCAATCAAATGAAAAGGTACTTTAACCCTGTGATAACAGAGTTAACACAAATACGAAGTACTCATATAATACATTTCCTGAAACAATGACTGGAGCCGATATTTTTAAAGTGTTTGAAGGCAATCTGGGGCCTTTCAGAGACTTAAAACTGAAGCCAAAATCCGCGCACACAGCGGGGGGGATTAAGGAAAACCTCACAAATTTTAACACTGTGAATGTCAGGTTCTGCATAAAAGGATTGTTCGAAAATATACTTTGAAAATTTTAAAACGTAAAATTGAATTTCATTTTCATGACAAAGTGAAAACGAATTAACTGTGTGAACAGGATTGTTGGTCGGTCAAAATCGGTAGGGTTTTAAGCGAAAAATGCTTTATTTTTGAGTCAAAGGATTAAACTGCTTCTTAAGTAGGGACCATAATATTGTAGTGATCACTTGGCCCTTTGTGTCAAGGCCGTGGTATCTCTTTCAAACAACCCGCAGCCCCGACGGGAAGGGCTATAGGCCTCCCTTTTGTTCTGCCACTGTTATCTGTTCTATGCATCCCTCATTCATCCGTTTCCCGCGACTCCTAGCTGGGCTAGGACCCCTTTTTTTTTTTTTCTTTTTTTTTTGGTGGGGGGAAAATCATCGAATAACCCCCCCCGCTCTTGGGCAGAGCGAAGGGGAGTGTCAGACTTCTACTGACTAAAAACCAACCCATGTTCCTTCATCTTCGCCCTTGTGTCGGAGCCGCGGTAACCTTTCGATATCCACAGCCCCGACGGGCGTCGGCCCTTGCGGGCCCCTCCTTGCTGACATCTCTTTGAGGCGCGCGTGGAACACGTACGCGCCGCCGACACGGTCTGTTGCCGTCATGACGACGGCCGGACGGCGAGCTAGCCCGTTACTCACCGTCCACAGGCCCGCGTCTACGGTGGCCGGAGGTCATCGCGTGACCCCCGACGCCCGGAGCGCCTTCCGCGGCGGCTGGGACGTTGAGAGGTTCTCTCCCTCTCTCGTTCCGCCACCTCCTTCGCTAGCATCACTGCTTCGCAGAAGGAGGCGACGGCGTCCCATTCCTCCTCGCCCCGGACCATGGCTTGCACCAGGGCCGGGCGCGAGAGGTCGCCGCCGCCGATCGCCGCTACGAGAACACGGCGGGGCTCTGCCCAAGCAGGGCACGCCTCCACAGTGTGATCCACCGTGTCCTCCGGTCGATCCTCGCAGTGGAAGCATCCGGGCGTTTCCTCCCGCCTGATTCGGTACAGGTACCTCCCGAAACACCCGTGTCCGGTGAGGACCTGCGTCAGACGGTAGGTGAGGGCGCCGTGGCGCCTCTCCAGCCACTCCTCAAAGAGGGGACTTACCGCCACTATCGTGGCGTGCCCTGGGCTAGGACCCCTGAGGAGCAGCTGGGCTGGCTAGGCCAGCCATCCTATATCGAAAAAGAACATAAAACCTCAAATTTTAGAACATCTTTGATCTTGCAATAAGATTCTCCTATAAATGTTTCTCCCAAATCTATTATCATAGTGAATATTCAAGTCTCGACGGCTGCAGATAATTTATTGCGACAAAAAGCCCGGGGTTATTGGAATGGTTCTCGGTACTACGGAACCCTAATAATTAGTTTTGGACGAACAGATGGAAGACGTTTGAGAGGTTTTCATTTTGATACATTTACTGCATTGTTTGCATATCAGTTTGTTGATTAGCTTGATTTTATTAGTGAACTTCAAAATATTATTTTAGATTTTTTGTGGTGTCGCGTTTTACGGTAGGACTGAATGTTACGCAATCAAAACATGGGGCATTAAACAGTTTGGGGGACGTGAAGGTACCTATAGTAAAATAATATATAAATATTTAAAACGCGGGAGCCGTATGTCCCTAGTGGCAACGCGGCTTAAGGTAATGTCACTCAGACTTAATAAAAAGAAGTATGCACGTAAAACTTTTGAGTTCTGTGCTTTAAAGCAAATTAATGCATGCTACAAATGAGCATACTACATAGTAGCAAATAAGCATGCTTTTCTGGTCGCATGTGTATTCCAGGCTTTATTTTAAGTTATTCTATGACACTTACATGCTTCGCACTATTGTATTGGTACTTCGCACGCATTATAATTAATTAAGATACACAATTTCTCAATTATCCAGTAATTGACAGTAGTTAATATGCGATGGAAACCAGATCATTAGTAAATTACGTACCTATAGGTACTTTTACGCATCAGCGCAAAATCATCGAAATCATCTACACAATCTTATATACAAATAAATAAAAAAATGAAGGGTCTGTTTGTTACGAACGAAGGTCGCGGGAAACAGCTGGTCTTACAAAAATATATTTTTAACATAAAATACTATCAGGTTTCCGAAGACAGAGCTTGGTCCGTTTTATGGCAATAGGCTGGTTTCCAATACCTGGGCCTAAAGTGTAATTGGTGAAAAGTTTTCTTTTTTATAAAACTTTGCCCCACATTAGGAATTTCTCCTGTATCGTGGGTGCGTTTACAAACATTGAAACTCACATACACGTGAAAGTGGATGTACTGGTACCTACACTTCTAGCTAGTCGTTCTGGAATAACAAGCGTGATGTCAGTTAAAAACAAGTCACTCCGAGGTAGTCGTTTTTATTTGTAAGGCTTTACAAACTCCCTCGAGACGCTGCCTAATTACATCCGGCGTACAAGGAACTCAAGGCGCTTACAACCAAGCTCACTCCATTTTCTTTCACCGCAATATAAGTAGTTATTGTAAATTATACATAGGTAGGTAATGTATTCCTTGGGGATAAAATACATGTGCTAGGCTTTTCCCAACAACAGCTCAGAAAGAGGTGGCGAGACGATCTGGACGTACACCAAGAGGGCTGGTTTCAGGTGGCTCAGGAAAAGAGCACTTGGAAAGAATTGGGGGAGACCTTTGCCAAAAAGTGGTGCAGTAAAGGCTATTAGCTGTGCTTACCGACAACCTATCATAAATTGCTTTTCTTTTTTCTTTAAATTCTCAAATTAATATGTGACCGTCCGTCCTTTCCTCTTTAACATATTTTTATTTGAATCCGTGGACAATAGTGCGGGTTATACGTTTGTTAAATGAATCTTATATGCTCCGATATTCAAATTGTAACGTGTAACTGTTTTTTGTCCCTAAATAAATAAATAAATTTAAAAAAAACTACAATAACTTACAACTACTTACTATACACACAACAACACACACAATACAACACAACTTTTCCCAACTATGTTGGGGTTAGCTTCTAGTCTAACAAGATACAGCTGTATACCCGAATTTTACATGGAGCGACTGCAGCCTATCTTACTTCTATAACCCAATAAGTTCTTGTACTTATGATATGTTATACACAGAAGCTGTTGGTGAACCTATGTTAATAAATAAATAAGTTCTGGGTAATACCTCCTTGGTGATACTTACTGGTTGTCAGACTTTCAGGTTACGATCTACGATAGAATTGTCAGCCAACCTGACATGCTTTCCGCGGCACGCAGAAACTTGGTATGTAATTACTCACTCATCCTTGGACCAACCTATAAATTCATATCCTAAAAATCGACCCTGAGTGGCTGTAATTTTAGCCTCATCATATCTTATTAAGTGGTCAAATTTATCATTATCATTTTAGCCTAAAGACGACCACTGCTGGCAATAGGCCTCCCCAAAGTGTCGCCATATTGACCGGTCCCGTGCGTCTCACTCACATCCAGCCGACATCGGTCCGTAGTAGCGGGAGGCCTTCCAGCGCTACATCTTCCAGATAGCGTTCACCACTCCAGAATTGTCGCACAATATACAGAAACGAATTTATCTTCGACATGCTCTTACCCACGGCTCCACCCGCGTGAAAATGACGATTTTCCAAACAAACTTTGTCCCGCTTTTTCACTCCTTTGTGGGTTGAATTTTGATAAATCCTTCCTTAGTGGATGTCTACGTTATAAGAGGAATACGTGTGCGATTTCTTGCTCTAAAGGTTTAAGCTGTGCGTTGATCTTCAGTCAGTCAGTTTTGCCTTTTATACATATAGAAGATAGATTACCATAATATGTAACAATAATTTAAGTCCCACTTCAGTCAAACTGTGTCAACTTTGAGTCGTCGCGCCACCGACGGTGTAACTTGCGGTTACCTAACTCACACTCAGTTGAACTAAAGTAACTTTCATATCGAATGGAAATGTCGGGAACTTGTCGGATGTTGCTGTGCTCGTATGTATCCAGTTTTATGCGGTTTTATGTCGAAACTTGGCGTGGCGGTTGGTTTTCTGATTCTTTGCGACGACAAGTAGAGAAACTAAGTTTCCTTGATTTTATGTTATTCACAAACGAAAATTGACGTCACATTTGACGTTTAGTGATTATCGACATCTCTATCACCATCAGGCTACAACAGTCTGCTCAGTCTGCTGTTAGACATAGGCTTCCTAGGCAAGTGAACCATTTGAATGTGTACCATTTCATTGTTTAAAAACATTATCATACCTTACCCAATTCATTTGGGGTTGGCGTAGCATGTCTTCGGCTTCTATACTTACATAAAAACTTATCTCTTTACAATGTTCAGAAACATTATAATATCAACTCAAAAATTCCAGTTGCACCTTAAAAAACACCTTAATAACTTTGATTACACAATAAAATTCAATTAAACAACAGGAAAACGAGTAACAAAGCAGAGAATTCCGGTATAAAACACAATAAACTTGCCGTGGGACATTACGTCGTAACAAAGTTTCATTGCAAATGGAAACTTTCTGTTATTGGACATCTTCGTGTCAGTTTTATTCACTCGTCTGCTTTCTAGTAGGTGTTACAATTTTGCCTTTTCAATTTATAGGAAGTTAAAACTGTTGTGTTACTGTTGTGTGATGCTTTTAGCCGTGGTTAGAAGCATTATATGCGATTAACAATTTGATAGACCAATAGGCGTGATAAAAACTCTGACATCAGGATTAGGCGATACCTGTACTATACGATACTAGTAAATGCCCGTAGCATCGCCCGTGTTATATTTTGTACTAAAACCTTCCTGAAGAACCCCTCTATCCATTGGTAAAAACAGCATGACAGTCGGTACAGTAGTTTTTGAGTTTATCGCGAACAAATAAACAGACAGACAGGCGCGGAGGAGGACTTTGTTTTATAATATGTAGTGAAGGTGGCAAGAAAGCCAGCGGCGGCGGACCCTATCAATGTCGGAACTAATTGAAACATAAGTTCATAATCCAAGCTGTTACTAAGAAATCAGTAACCTAATCACACAATTATAGTCCGACCCAGTAATCAAACATGATTGAAAGACGTTGATGTGTTGATGTGGTATTTCATTGCCTAGGAGGTCTAACGTTACCATTTGATTGAGTGACATAATATGTGAATGCTGAACCAGAACTTCAGAGCCTAGCAGCCAGGCAGAGGTAGGTCAAACAAAACAATTGAATGTTGGAACGGTATTCTACATAAATGTTTGATATTGTGTGTGTTTTTATATGATACTAGCTGACCCGGCAAACGTTGTTTTGCCATATAAATAATTCCCTAGTAAAAAAAATAGAAAAAAAAAGATAAAAAATAGATGTTGGCCGATTCTCATAGATACCGGATAAGTACAAAAAATTTCATCAAAATCGGTCAAGCCGTTTCGGAGGAGTATGGCAACGAAAACTGTGACACGAGAATTTTATAATATTAGACTAGATTTTGCCCGCGTTAATGTCAGTTAAACTGCAAAAATTACAATTTATATACAAACTTTCATCCCCTATTTAACTACTTTAGGGGTTGAACTGAAACGTAAAGAATAATAGAAGTCAATCTTAGAGCTGTGTCATAAGCGACTACATACTGATGTAGCTACAGCTCTAACATTTGCTATATTAAATTAATCCTGAAAGGTATAATTGTCACGGACACGCTAAGAAGTAACTAAATCTGTAAGTTCTACTACAGAAGAACTTTAATCCCCTAGAGAAAACAGTATATCCTTCAAACTTTTACTCCACTTCAAAGAGATAAATAAACACGCAGTCAACTGTTTATCGTATTTATAACAAACTTCTCCATCGAGTAGGAAGTTTACATGAAAACTGTGCTATGTTAGTTTTACAGAAGAACTTGTCACTTGCCAACCGAGAGAGCAAAAGTTCTCGATAAAACTCTAGCAGTGTACTGTCTCAAACGTCTGGAGTACGTACAACTTGGAATTGAATTTAGAATAGATTATAAAGATCGGGAGAAGTGGTGGCCCAGTGGTTGTGGCGATCCCATTTTCTGTTCGTAAGTCGTGGGATCCAGCCAAGGCAAGCGCATTACTTTGTATAATTTATCGCATTGACGCATTGATTGAGGAAACCGGCATGTCTTAGAACCAAAAAATTCGAAAACATGTGACATCTACCAACCCGCACTGGACCCGCGTGGTGGATTATAGCCCATTCCTCTCCTAGAGAGGAGGCCTGAGTCCCTGCAGTGGGAACATTATAGGCTGATGATGATAAGGATCGTATACAAGATACTTTAAAGTGTATACTTGTTTTGTATTAGTAAAGCTGAAGCCGGTTTATAAAGGTAAGTATTACATCACGCCTATAGCCTGTGGCGACTAGCGACATCTATCGCAACAACTGCGTACTAACATCGATCGACAGAAATTCCTACATCGCGCTATCAACATTATCCGCGACATAAGCCTATAATATAGGAGTTCCCGACTTGCATAATATGTCGGGCAGTTAGCCCACCGGACACAACACCTGTCCGGTTGGAGGATCCTTCCTTTTCAACGGGGGATGAGGAACTTTACACCCGGTTCCACATACAGAACGTTGCGGTGCGTTTTCAGAACGTTTCGACTGTCAGTACGTGAACCACTGCTGTATGGTTCACGTACAGACTAATGTTACAATTTTATTCTAATTCGTGAATCCAATAATAATTTTCAAATTCCTATTTAATTTTGTAATATTTATTTTGTGATTTTTGTGCCTACTAACATAGTTTATAAGTTTAAATTGTTACTAACCATTATGGATCATTGTTTTCTGACAAATAAATAAATAATAAATAATAATAATAATAATACACCCCCAAAAGCCAATCCACGAAGGATTAGGTTAGAGGTGTATATAATAGGACACCCAGATTTTGCCTGAAATATTAAAGCCTCGTGTAAAAGAGGGTAAGCTTATTACCATCAACTGGGCATACATTCAGACTGAGAGGCTGCTACTGAGAATTTTTATCCCGTCTCGGGAATCGAACCCATGGCCTCTCGCAAAGTGAAGTAAAATAATCCTTCAAGTCTTTGTGAGCCGGAACGGGTCGAAATTCAGGACATGCATTTTAATGAAGCGCAGCCAATTAGTCCAATATTCAATGGTTAATTTAAAGACAAACATCATTTTATCTGCTGATTGGTCATCATTATCTCAAATATTTGGTTGGTGGAATCATTGTGTTTGCGTTTCATATCAATAACAATTTTGTTTTCCTGCATAATAACATTAGCATATCACCGCACATAGCACACACACACATTAGCACTAGAGATAGGTTCATTAAAAATCTAACACAAACATACAGGGTGTAAACGTACCCTTCACGATGCCATCAACCGAGCATACTGTACATCAAACTAAGTAACCCTACGCAAAAATTACTGCTGGGGAAAAAACTGTTTTTTGGGGTCACAATTCACATTTTACGGTAAGTGCATGTTTACGTACAGGCGGGGCGTCGTAGGTAATTAGACCAATTAAAAACATAAGAACGAATAATATTTAATTAAGTTCCTTCAGGAAGGGTGTGTGTGTTCTACCGAGCTACACGCTACAGACTGTTTTTATGTACATTTTCTGGTCTAATGTTACTTTGTTTTGATGACTGTTTGAACTTTGATTCCCAAGAAACAACTAATTTCTTGCGTCGTCGCGTCGGGCGGCGCGTGCTGCATTTTTAATTTCAAACACATAGCGATGTATGAAAAACTCAAAGAAGCACTGTGCTAGTGAATTCTTTGAGTAGTAAACGGGTCATGGAGGTAATTTAAGTAGAGTAATAACCTGAAAAACTAATGCAAAAAAGCTCTGTAACTTTGGAACTTTGACCCCCAAAATCTCTGTAACTACGCCAGGTATAACAAACAAAGAGAACACAGTGCCTTTTGGCTTCGGTATACACCCTTTACAGGTAAGCATAATATTCAGCATATAAAGTGGCTCAATAATAGCAGATGCTCGATCGGGCGGGTTGATTCGAGTTATACATATTATTATAAGTACGACGGTGTTGCAACCCCTTGGGTCACCGAAGTACTTGGTCCTGTATCGGGCAACGCCCGGACAGTGCAGCAGCGCAAATATACATATTAAGTTTCCTCTATGCCTCGGAAAGCACGTTAAATTGTTGCTCCCGACTGTCAATTTTAGATCTTGACTGTCATTAAAGATAAGTAGTCAGTGACCAATAAGTCTGGCAACCAGTTTTACCACGGGGTATCGTATTATCCAATACTAACTAGGTTGTGGTTTCTAGGTTGTGGGTGGTTGTGGTCGTGGATGAGTGAAAGTAGATTAACGATAGGTATTTACAAGGCAGATATGAGCGGCAACGCCGGGAGAGGACGCCCTAGAAAGACATACACTGACCTTATTGGTGATGTTCTTCAGAAAGGACAGGTGCGTAGTACTCGCAACCGGCGTGCGTGTATGACTAGATGTATGAATGTGGACGAGGCAATAGGAGTATGTAAGAATCGTAGCAGGTGTCGTTCTGTGGTTTCTGCCTACCCCCATGGGAAAAGGGCGTGAGTTTATCTTGTGGTTTCTCAGTCGCTCCATGTAAAATACTGGTACATATTTTGCGATTTTTCGCAATCGAAATTCGCACATAGCAAGAATACATAATTATGTTTTCTGTCTACGAAAAACATGTTTGCCAAAAAATAAATCTGGCTTAGTAATGTTAAGCCGTACTTTTTTCACGACTATAACATTCATATTACCCGTACCCAATCAATACCAATTTGGAAACTTAGAGTCCTAAAGCAACATGAATTAACACAGCCCTAAGATAACCAAAGCTTTACCAAACCTCTTGTCCTTTCAACTAACTTGCTTTCTCTGCCAACACACCCTGGTATCTTGCTACCCAATCACTTTACTAAGCTTGCGCCCACAAGTGCTTACCGTCCACCGTCGTAATCTCTTTGTAGCGTCTTGCACAAAGCAAGTCTGATTTGCACCAATCAATATACATGCAAACATTTACCTCTGATCCATAATCTGGTCAATCACACGACACTTGAAGTACGAAACTCGACCTTACTGCTAAGAGAAAAAGTCTCTGTTAAACAGAAATTATCATGCATGTGATGTTGACTGGACGTGACCAGAATAGTGATGTTATGGTAAATCAATGAATATTGTACATTTTGAGCGTGCTTGTGCGACGCCATAATAACGAAAATAATAGTAAGGATTGATTGAAAAAACCACAGATGTTGTTGATATAGCTAGATAACGCAAGTATAAATGATCCGTAGGAAAACCAAGCGTGCTATTTTTTGACTATCTGCAATGTCTATAAGCACTATTTAGTAACACATTCAAGTTACTATACAAAATAGACTACGTTTATAAATATATTTTAAATGTCTGGAGTCACGAACGAGTACGTTTATGAGTTTTAACGTTGTTGTTAAAAACAAATAATTATATAATAAGCTTAACAAATAATAGTATAAAATACTAAAGCCGGCCACGCGAAGTAGGTGCTCTTGCGGTAGTGATTTTCTTTACTTTTTTTTGTTCAGGGACTCAGGTGATCTGGAACCAGGATTGGTCAATCAGTAAACATAAACCGGGGGACTAATGGTTCAGGGTTTAAATAACTATTGTCTTTACTCGTAAAATGTGAAAACAATAACAAACGGATCACTGAATCTGACAATAAGTCTGGAATAAGTAACTATTTGATATTTTCAATATTAAACTATGTATTATATGACATTCTCGTATTTAATTTTTTTCTCAATGATATATGCATTTAATAATTAGGTTATTTATTATCCTCATAACAATGTAAAATTTGCGTAATTATCTATTTTCGAAAACAGACAACGCGAAACGTAACAAACATAAATCCAAATAATTGATGATAGATAAATGCAAATAAATCGTATCAATTTGCAGAGCAATCAATACTGGCTCAGTTCATAGAAATTAAGTATTAGTGTTTGCTGATCACTCTCTAAATGAGTATGTTTAGTGCAAACATAATTACATGAGCTGAATATTATCTTGTCGTAATCGGTTAACGTGGAATGGACATGTGATGCGAAAAAAATAGGAAAATGTTTATATGAATGTAAATAGATGGTTTTATGAGTAGAGAAAGACCAAAAAAAGGTGATTCGACTGTTTGAAGGAAGCAAACATGGAGGTGACTGCTGACATGACGGGTAATATGAAGGAAAGTCCTAAGTTTAGAAGAAGAAGACATGCTGCGCCACCTCAAATAAATTGTGATAAGGGCAGAAACACGGTGATAATCCAATTATCAACTTGAAAAAAACACAATGACCATCTTCTACCAAACTACTCGTTAAGTTGGTAAGGTTGCACTAGACTTTTATTCGAACCAGGCCTTCAAAGCTGCTCAAGATGGTTTCGATGCTGTGAGGGATTGGCTAGAGGACAATGTGTTGACTCTAAATGTGGATAAAACAAAATATGTCTGCTTCAGTATACGGACAAACACAGAAATCACTCATGGTCAACAAAACATCACAGCACACGAGTGTTCCTCTAGAGAAAGCTGTTCTTGTCCTAAACTAGAGCGTGTAACATCAATAAAATACCTAGGCGTCATCATAGACAGGAACATCAACTTTAAGGAACACACTAAAGCCCTCTGTGGTAAGATCAGGAAGCTAATTTACATCTTTAAGACGCTCCGACACGTTACCGAACCCTTTGTGCTGAAGCGGATTTACTTTGCCCTCTGCCAGTCCCTCATAACTTACTGTTTAATATCATGGGGGGGATCCCCTAAAACTACCATAAAATCTGTAGAGGTTGCCCAGCGTGCCATTTTGAAGGTTTGTACTTTCAAACCAAGATTGTTCCCAACTTCACAACTCTACGAATTCTGTGGAGTCCTTTCGGTACGACAACTTTTCATTCTCAATATTATATTAATGCAACATAAGAATGTAGATTACAACCCTCTCACTCAAAATAGACGTACAAAACATTTGGTTTGCCCACAACCCAAGTCTTTTAGAACAAAATTTAGCAATAGATTTACCTCATTTATTGGCCCCTACATCTACAATAAAATAAATAAAAATCTCAACATTTACCCGATGTCAAAAAAATCTTGTAAAGCGGCGGTAAGTGAATACCTACAGAAACTCACGTACGAGGAGACTGAACATCTACTTCAGATACCTGAATAGATAATTCAAGACACAACTGAAAGTCATGCTCCGCAATCTCACACACCCTCTCACACTCATTCATTCACACCCACACCACACACAAAGAGAGGACTGGACACAAATGATGTTTCCTTTTTTAAAATAGTAATGTCGTTTCTTTTTTTCTCTAGTTTTAAAAAAGGAGAAGGAAAAACCTTTGTTCTTTTGTTTAAACATTTTTATTTTCTTTTAATTTAAAGTATATTTATGTTTAATTGTACATTTATGCATTGATCATTGTGATTTCAAAATAAATATAATTGGTAACTCAGGGGGATCGGCGTTGAGGGCTGAAATACAGGCTCTGCCTAGTTCGGCCTCAAATGCAATTACTTTTGTGTACTTCTAGTTTAGACTAAGCACTGTAACTGTAAAAAATGTACCTATTTATTCTGAATAAACATTATTATTATTATTATTATTAATTCAAAATTTTACAAAGAGCAAAAGCATTTGCTCTTTGTAAAATTTTCTCTGACCGCGAAAATTATCGAATGATGTGCCAACGCAAAATAGTCTTTACAGATCACTGTAGTGCCTTTTTTTTTGGAGGGTGTGAAATCATAAAATGACTCCTCCCGCTCTGGGCAGAGCGGTAGTTAGTGTCCGATTTCTACTGACTAAAAACCACCCATGTTCCTTCTTAGCCCTTTATGTCGAGGCCGCGGTATCTCTTTCGAACAACCCGCAGCCCGATACTATAGTACCTTCAAAATCTAATAACTGGCGATCTTTTCAGTTCAATTTAATATTAAGCGGGATCACTTCATTTCTCTGGCAGCAAAAAACTCAATATCCGAAGAACATAATTAAAAGCTTCATAACAATTTTTAAAAGCTATTTCTTGCCTTCTCCAATCAACTGAGCTAAGTGCATCGGAATGACTGCCAGAGGGCAATCGATCAATAATCTTTAGGGCTAGCCCGCACTGGCGACTTTAAATCGAAAGATATTGCAACTTTAAAATCGTGCTGTCGAATAGAGTGAGTTTAAATAGTTTTTGGATTGAACTTGCCTTAAAGACACTGGTGAGGGATAGGTTTTGAAGACTTGGATACACCAAATATCAACTTTTTATCTTTAAAGTAGTCGGTTTGTATAGAACCAGGTGTCTGGGGTAGATGTCCGCTGACTGATGGGGTAAATTCGGTATACCGCTAGAGACACAATATTGAACTGTCTAACTGCCGCACTCAGATACGTTAAATGAATTCTTAATCCATCACTTAATAAAGATTTTGACACTTTAGTTAAGGTTTTGTTTGTCAAATCTTTATTAAGCAATCATGAAATATCTCTGAGTACGACAGTTAGAACTCGCAACAAAACTAATTAGAAAAGGTAAGAAAAAGAGTAAGAAAACATAATTTTCACTTTCCTCCATATCAGCAGGAGACAGAGCAAAAAATATACAGATGAATCTAGCCTAAGCCACAAAGAATGTGTACGTCAATGAAGTTGCGAAAAAAGTTCTAGTTTAATAAATAAATAGGCCAACTGAAAGCCCCGCATCTTATTTTTCTCTGCAGCTAATTAGGCGATGACATAACAATATTACTTTGTGAACATTTTAACCTCGCGTTAACGGAACAGCGTCAGACCCTTGTCATCGTTTAAGAGAAGTGGAACAACATTATCGAGAAAACAGGAAGGAGGCATAATGTTATGTAATTACAGCAGTCTTTGGTGTAAATTATAATGAGATAATTGATCCTTTCAATTAGAAAAGATCGATAGAATAAGAATGATATGAAAGAGACAGTAGTAATAGGGGATCGGACTGGGTCAAAATAATAATTATGATTCTGTTTAGTCCGTAAGTTCGATTATCGAAAAATATTGAATACGTGTTTTTTGTTTTATCAAATCAATAAAAAATTACGAAGATAAAACGCGTCAAAGATCTTGGAGTGGGGCTTGAAACGTCACTTGTGTCGTCAAAATGTACTATCATAATTATGACGTCACACGAGTTTTCGAAGCACTGTATCGTCTTCATTTTAAGTTTACTTGAAAAAAGAAAAAATACGTGTCCAATATTTTTTGGAAATCTTTCTGACGGACTAATTATTTTTTTTTTGTCCGATCCCCTATTGCCACCGTGGCGTCTAACAGGGATGCATGGTAAAAGATAACGTGCCACACCGACCCCAAATAGAATGGAATAAGAGCAGGAAGATGATGATGATCCTTTCAATTTTAGAGAATAGAATAGGATTTATAATCCTAACTAATATTATAAATGCGAAAGTAACTCTGTCTGTCTGTCTGTCTGTCTGTCTGTCTTTGCAAACTACTGAACCGATTTCGGAAATTTGGTACAGACATAGTTTGGAACTTGAGAAAGGACATAGGATAGTTTTTTTTTCGCGAGATAAAACCAAAAATCTGCCGGAAGTCACTATTCCACGCGAACGAAGTCGCGGGCAAAAGCTAGTACGTACATAAACTCACCTCTTTTGCCATGGGGGTAGGCAGAAACCACAGAAAACCACCAGATACGATCCTTTTTTTTGGATGTTTGTAAATCGTCAATCGACTCCTCCAGCTCTGGGCAGATCGGTAGGGAGTGTCTGACTTCTAGTGACTAAAAACCACCCATGATCTATCTTAGCCCTTTGTGCCGAGGCCGCAGTATCTTTTTCCAACAACCCGCAGCCCCGACAGGGCCAGCTACGATCCTTACATACTCCTCTTGTCTCGGCCATTGCATTCAAACAACAGGTCTTACCTGACCAATAAGATCAGTGTATGTATTTCTAAGGTGCCCCCTCCCGATGTTGCCACTTACATAATTTGCCTTGCAAATATATTTTGTTATTTACTTTTACTCATCCTCCTCGCCTCATCCTACTCGTCACGGTGGCATTTCATCCTTTACACCTCACACCATCCATCTAAAAAAATGTCTTGTTATTTACAGATTCTGTTTGAAAATACTGTAGCGTCAACAACATAATAATTTATGTAAGAATAGCAGCTAAACAACACGAAAACATTATTTTCAATACACTTCCTCGAAAACTAGCTCTTATTGCACTACGATTAGGTTCGACATGCATCATATTTCGCACGCGTGCGGTAATAAGAATACAGCGTGCTGTAATATTATTACCGCACGCTGTAATCATAGAGCAGCGGTAATTCGATTAAAACTTATGAAATTAAAAAAAAAACACCACTGACTATTATAGAGCAGGCGTGTTTTTTTTTTAATCTCGCCATTTTGATCTGCGTCTTTACAGCGTAAATATTTTTTGAATATTTAAATTGTGTTTGTAAAAAGAATACTACTAATAAACGTAAATATTTTAAACAATTATTTACTTTTATGAACAAGTAAGCATTTTTTTGTGTTCTTAATTAAAAAATATTTAAATTTTATATTTTTCCTGTGAGGCTGTTTGGCGGCTTTATACCTTTGCTTCTTTTTCAACCTGGCGAAATCAAACCGCGGAAAAAAAGTAAATTAAATCATAGTCTCATCAAATTTGTTGACAAAAACACATAACGTTTTTAGTTAATTTCTTCGAAAGTGTATTGAAAAACGTCGTTTGATACACGTGGGAATTTGTTATTGCATTTCTCGACCCCATGAACACCCTCGCCATACGGCTCGGGTGTTCAATCTGCCTCGAATGCAATAACAAACTTTCCGCACTTGTATCAAAATGTACTATTTCAATACACTTCCTCGAAAACTAGCTCTTATTGCACTACGATTAGGTTCGACATGC
The DNA here is from genome assembly GCA_949316265.1 of Diarsia mendica. Lineage (NCBI taxonomy): Eukaryota > Metazoa > Arthropoda > Insecta > Lepidoptera > Noctuidae > Diarsia > Diarsia mendica. Next base: position 10,331,837 of record OX438909.1, read on the forward strand.
ATCATATTTCGCACGCGTGCGGTAATAAGAATACAGCGTGCTGTAATATTATTACCGCACGCTGTAATCATAGAGCAGCGGTAATTCGATTAAAACTTATGAAATTAAAAAAAAAACACCACTGACTATATTATAGAGCAGCCGTGTTTTTTTTTAATCTCGCCATTTTGATCTGCGTCTTTACAGCGTAAATATTTTTTGAATATTTAAATTGTGTTTGTAAAAAGAATACTACTAATAAACGTAAATATTTTAAACAATTATTTACTTTTATGAACAAGTAAGCATTTTTTTGTGTTCTTAATTAAAAAATATTTAAATTTTATATTTTTCCTGTGAGGCTGTTTGGCGGCTTTATACCTTTGCTTCTTTTTCAACCTGGCGAAATCAAACCGCGGAAAAAAAGTAAATTAAATCATAGTCTCATCAAATTTGTTGACAAAAACACATAACGTTTTTAGTTAATTTCTTCGAAAGTGTATTGAAAAACGTCGTTTGATACACGTGGGAATTTGTTATTGCATTTCTCGACCCCATGAACACCCTCGCCATACGGCTCGGGTGTTCAATCTGCCTCGAATGCAATAACAAACTTTCCGCACTTGTATCAAAATGTACTATTTGGTTATCTTCATTGTTGTCGAAAATTCTAAATTCTATTTTCTTAAAAAAAGTCACGTAATAATGTTTTGTGATCTAATGGATTTAATATTAATCCATTTAATTTTATCAACTCGTGAAACAAAAGGCGATTCAAAAACGAGCTTTAAAGCCGGCAAATATAAGCCGACATTGACACTGGCAATATTTGACTCAAATTATTATTGTTCTGATGTTTCAGGTAAAACTCTTCCATAAAATACCAAAAATCCATATTAAAGTTCAGTTTTCTTTAAGCAGGCCTGATGGCAGAAAATTATTTTGAAGTAAGCTGTGCCTTTGTACTCTAAGATAAGACCTATAAGTCATTATGTTTTCTCTTGTGTGTAAATAAATGATAAAATAAACAAATAAATTCATACGGCAAAACAAAATCGCCACTTGTCGCCTCTTCCAATCCCCCAGTCGATCGCATGCCTCGTTCCAACTTATTTCTTTTAATAACCAGCTACTCGACGACGGCATCCAGTAATTAAAATGCTAGCATTCCAGTACTAGTTTCGTATAATTTCCTGCTACAGAATTACTAGTCCGTATTGCACGGAATAAACATTAAACATGGGAGTTTACGCGAGTTTGTGTTTGCGTGTAACGTTTTATGGGACAGTGACATGTTTTTTATGAGAGTTCGTATGAATGGAGCTTCATTTAGAGTAGTAATGGTATTTTTAAAACGGTTTTGTTGTTGTTTTTTTATGTTTGGGAACTTTGTTGTACATTTTACGGTTGTTAATAAGTTATGAGAGGTACATTAACAACTATACGCTTCACAAATACTTACGCTTCTCAAATATTTACATGAAGCAGAATATTTAAAAGAAAAAGGTGGGGAGGGGTTTTCTTTTAGTTTTTTTTCTCACACATACACACCACAATTTCCACGCGAACGAAGTCACAAACAATAGAGCGCTAGATTCTAATAAGTAAAGCTTAATATTAAATATTGTTCATTTATTAAAACTGGTATATTAATCTTCTTATCCTATTCGAGGTATAAGAGATGAAAGCATAGGCTATACAAAAGATATTAACTACAGCTGTGGGCTCTGTGTATTAGACCGTGATGTTCTGAGCTTGATTGAGGACATTTACAGCAATAATTAGTGAATGTGAATATTATGAATGGGGTTTCAGTGAAATTTATTGATGAATGGTACAATGATAAACTCGCTTTATGATTAAAAATTAAAATGGTGTCATAATTTGAAGTTTAATGCAATGAAAAAGAATTTTCTAGTGAAATGCAATTAATGTCGAATGCGCTTTTGATAAAATATTTCATTAAGTATCACAAAATATTCTTATAAAACGTTTAATAATCATAGAATTGTAAGGTATGTATGTATGTATTTATTTTCAGAAAGTTTTTGTCGTTTTTGTTTATTTGTTACGGATTACAAAATTTTTTTGCAATGCTACGCATACAATCGGCTCGGCCTTATAAAACACAATTCGGGTGGCACAATCGCATGTATGTACATCGTGTTGTCTGGCTGTGCTGAAACTGATCTACCATAACATGCAGTGTGTGGTGCCCTAATATTGAAAAAGCCCCAGTTCAAATTGCTCTCAAAAATGAGATTTTCATTACGAAACGGAGAATTTTATAACGTTACAAGAATGTATTATTATTATAAATATACATAAACATACCAAAATCAAACTCTAAAAGGTCACAATCCGCATATAATCACGGTCGGACGTGTCCAAACACCAATCTATTCATGCAAATCCAATAGGTACATATATTAGCAGATGCTAACTAAACATGGCGTACGTGTACCTAGATTAGGGGCTATTGTATTCCAGATTGCATCGTCAGACCGGAGCGCAATGCTAACTCGACTAATTTAGGAAGCTCTAGGACTCACTGTGTTATAAACTATGACAAGTTTTGGTGTTGACCGCTTTTGATATAACATCACGTCTGTAATCCTCGAAGGGTCCACATTTCGCCAGCTATGTTTAATTCCTATGTAATAAGGGGTGAGTCTATTACCGTCAATCGGGCTCAAATTAATATAGACTCTGTCTTGGGTGTTGCTGAGAAATTACTGATGGTAAAACTCAATAACACTTTGCGTGACCTGGGAATCGAACCCAAGTGCTCCTGCACTCACAGCAGTCGTGCTTGCGACTACTGGAACAACGAGGTAATCCAGGATGCTGATGTTAAACATGGCGGACGGTGTACCTAAGCTTAGGGGCTATTGTATTCCAGATTGCATCGTCAGACCGCAGCGCAATGCTAACTCGACTAATTTAGGAAGTTCTAGGACTTTGGTGTTGACCACTTTTGGTACCAAATTAGATTTCTATGATCTATCCGATTGTGATTTTTATTCTAAAATACTTCGGATTATAGGCGTTATACGATTAATATGACACTGATTGCTGCAACCCAATATAAACCATAATGTAACGAGAATAAACATCAATATAATAATTGTCAGTGACGCAAAATGAAAGGTGAAAGGATGTGCCAATCCTAGGTACACACAGCTATACTTAAAGCTTTTCATTACCAGTATAACACGTCCTTGCTTTGTATGGATTTCCTTTATAATGAGAGATCTGCATAAAATGGTAAGATCATATATCTTGATCGGTCGCTGTGCGTACGGAACACACTTAACACAACATACAATTGTATGAAGAATGTTCTTAATTTAAATTACTTGATAAAACAAAAGAAAGAAACATTTTGAGGTATTATCATCGGCACGATTCTTGAGCGCTGACGCAAAAGTGACTTATTGGGTCCCTTTGGTGGTATGAAGTGAGACGCGGGGCGGGGAAAGTGCAGTGATTGGCCCGTAGCGCATCGCGTCATAGTTGTCACTCGGGATTTGTTCTTTACTCCTGCTGCACTTACCTCACGACCAATAAATAACAAACGGGTGTGTGATTTATTTGTCATAAAGTGTACGATGCGCACAGCGATCCCCACTCTTCCGCCGAGCGCTCAAGAACCGTGCCGGTAATAATACGGGAAAAATATTTCATTTTCAACATTTCAAAACGGTTCAGAAGCGTAAGGATCAGATAACAGACAAAAATAGAGGGAATTCGGGGAACTTACGGCCGCCATTATGGCAATCCTGGGGTACGTAACCTCAGGGTGGGCCAAGGGGGAAATAATTGTTTCGGTAAATAAACTGCCTTTGTAGATAGTGATGGTAAAACGATACTGTGGGAATGTGAGAACAAAAGAAATTGGAGAACGAAAAAATATTTTTTTGACGAAAAAATAAAATACTTCTTCGTTTTTATTTGTGGTTTTGTTAGATGAAATACGCGGTTTAGGTAAACAAACGGAATTCCGTTTATTTGGTAAACTGACACATTTGCTGCGATCGTTTCTGGACAACAAAGTCAGAAGCAATTCCGACACAGTCATGTCATATTATGAGACTACCCTAGTAGCAATTGCCGTTGGCTTCCATACGCCAACAGTTGGGAATGTATTGGCAGACGGTTAGTTATTCCGCCAACCTAAACTTAAAATAGGCCCATTGTCTTAAACATGCACTATTTGCCCTACGTAGAGCCAACGACGGGCCTGCTGTTACTATTCTTACTGTTGGGTGATTTTTGTAGGGATTTATGTTATTAAAACAACATTGGGCCAACTAACGACGGGCCTGCTGCTTCTATTCCTACTGTTGGGAGATTTTTGTAGGGATTTAAGTTATGATAACAACATCGGTCCAACTTATATACCCTTCAATGGCCCTGTTACTTGCTGCTCCTACGGGGTGGTAACGGGGTGCGCGGGGGGCGGGCGGCCGCACTCGCCGCCCGGCCCGCCCGCCCGCCATCTTGCAGTTTGTTATTTCATTTGTGCGGTGCCGGGTGCGCTTGCGGCTGCGGAGTATTTGTTTTATTTAAAAATATAAAATATTAGCCTGACAGGCAGTGATAAAAATGTTTAAAGTTGTGGAATTTGACGACGAAGATGGATACGGTGGGGAACTCGGTGCGGTGCGTGAAAACTGGATGACGCCACGGAAGACGCATTGCATCAATTGCATGTGGCCTCCAAATAGGATAACGTGGACATTATGTCCTGTAAAACGTTTATTTTACGAAACGGGTAAGTTTTTCATAAGTAGGTATTTATCTACTTAGAACCCGTGCGAATTACCTTGAGACCTGGGACTAAGATGCTATTATTTATGAAATACTATCTTATTTTGTTCTTAATAAATTTCGTGCAAATCTCTAGCTAAAAAAAATACTACGACGCATCATTTTGCACAACATAAATTGAAATTGAATCATCGGCCCGGTCTCAAGTTGATTCGCACATAACCTAACAAAAATTTGTAAATAATTTAGCCTTACTGGCATTGCATAAGTATTTGTTGTCTTACTATAATGGGTTGTGTTGTGGTTGTTGCAGATAAACTACCTACTTAACCTACATTGGTGGGAACAAAACTGGTCCTATCACAAGAAGAATCCTTGAACGAATCTTTGACAACAACTTAGCTGCAAAGTGTAACTTTGTAAAAGTAGGTAGGTACTTTAACAATGTATCATAGTAGGTACGGTGTGTATCGTTTTACTGCAGAGCTACTGTCTCCAAATTGTGTAAAATTTGTCTTTATTTTGTCAATAACTTAATAGGTATAACAATAAATAAATATTCAATTATCATAATTTGTATTTCATTTAATTTCAGTTAACACAAAGTATAATAGGTATGTCAACGCAGACGACACAACGTCCTCTCTCTCAAGGTACTCATCACGTCAAAGTGCAAAAGAGAGACGACTGTTTGGGCACAATATGAGTGACTTTTGTATGTCGTCGTCTGGGTTGGCCTAATAGGGCTGGTTTCAGAGCGACGCGTCTTGCCAGCGCCGGCCGCACGCACGTCGCTGCGCATGAACCATAACGGCTTCAAAATAAGGTTGGTTTTTCAAAACATCGCAAAAACCAACCTTATTATGAAGCTGATAAGGTTCATGTTCAGCGACGCGCGTACGGTCGGCGCTGGCGAGACGCGTCGCTATGAAACCAGCTACAGAACCAACGAACATACAACCGCTTGCCTACATGTATTATGTGTCGTTGGGCCTACCCATAACACGTTTTCCTCGGGCCTCCGTAGGGCAATGCACGTTGGCCCCATCGCAAGTTGGGCCTTCGTAGGCAAATCCACGTAGGCCATCAGTTTTGGGCCCAACCCGCAAACTGCCCGCCAATTGTATGCATTTGCCAACTAACCAGAGGTATGTGGCCCAACTAAATGCCAACAAGAAATGCTACTAGGGTATCTTTTGACAAAGTCCGTCTGGCATCTACCATCGCTGATCGCGCCAGGACTCAGCCGAACCTTATCTCGGGCCCATGGGAGACAGGTCTCAGAACAGCTGCCGTCCTAACGAGATCAAATAGACGCGATACGCGCCTCCGAACAATATTACAATTTCTGAACTTAAAGCTACCCTTACCTCATTTCTTCGAGCCGGTCTCACTTCCTTGACCCCTCGCAAGTTGTGTAACTGTGTATGTGTATAATGAGTGTATATGACCTTGCGATGGTTTGCTGGTAGTTCCGGACGATTCTTCCACGTCGCTGCAAGCCACGCCGTTAACGCGAGCCACCACACTCACTCCGTATTAGTCTAACCACAAAAGCCTCGGTGCGTTCCCAATAGCACTCCCGTGACAAGGCAAACCAATGATATTATCAATAACCCGTTCGACATTCACAGCGTCGCTAACCGTACTGCTTAACTAGTATAATTGGGTGCCGCGAAATGACTCCACAAGTCGATTTAATCAATGCGCGTGCGCTTTCACCCGTTCTATGGCTACTATAATATTCGTTCGACGCCCAGCGCGACTCAATACGAACTACTTTACGCCGAGCCCAGCGCTCGACCTCTCTCCCTCCGCCCCTGTCGCCCCGAGGCGGAGAAAATCAAAAATCTGAAGGTAGATTATAAACAATCACCCCCCCCGGACCGACCCGTTGTCGGTCCGCTCAAACTCCCGGGAGTCGAGATAAAGTTGAAACTGCCCGTCTAAGGATCGAGTCCCTCACCTGGACGTCTGCGATCCTTGGAAACCCATCCTTGCCCGTAATCAGGTTAACAATGCGCCCCCGTCGCCAACACAACGGTGATAGGTTAGCATCCTTAACCAGAACGAGGTCTCCAACGCAGGGTGGGGTCGTCCTGTCCGTCCACTTAACGCGTTGCTGTAGAATATGCAGATACTCCAGCGACCATCGCTTCCAAAAATTTTGGCTCATTTGCCGTAACATCTGATACCGTGACAACCGGTACAACTTGACATCAGTATACGGATATTCCGGCAAGGCGCTAAGTGGTTGGCCAATCAAAAAATGACCTGGGGTCATGGCCTCAAGGTCATTCGGGTCAGCGCTCAACGGGCACAAAGGTCGCGAGTTTAAGACCGCCTCAATTCTGCAAAACACCGTTGACAACTCCTCAAAGGTGAGAATCGTTGAGCCGATGACCCGATACAAGTGAGTCTTAGAAGACTTAACTACTGCCTCGAAAATTCCACCCCAGTGGGGGCATCCAGGTGGACTAAAGTACCACGAAATGCCCCGACTGGCGAGGCCTGAGCCAATCCCTCGCTCATTCTGACTTAAAAACAATACAATTTCCTTTAAGCACCGGTCGGCGCCCTTGAAGTTGGTACCACAGTCCGACCGAATCAGTGACGGTACTCCCCTTCTAGAAACAAATCGATCTAACGCCGCCAGAAAGGCCTCCGTAGAGAGATCGGCCACCAGTTCCAAATGAACGGCCTTGGTCGCCAGACACACGAAGACACACAGATATGCCTTAACCGACTTCGCGTTGCGAAGGTGCGATGTCTTGACCATGAAGGGCCCCGCGAAATCTGTCCCTACGCCAGCAAATGGCCGAGCCTCCGTGACTCGGTCGGCCGGGAGATCTCCCATTTGTGGCTGCATTGTGGCTGCCTTGAGTCGGTAACAAGGCAAGCAACGAAACACAACGCTCCGTATGATTCTGCGGGCCGATAAAATCCAAAATTCACGCTGCAAAATGCCCAGAAGGGTGTTACAGCCTGCGTGTGAATTCTTGGTGTGACGGTCCCTAACCAACAACTCCACCAAAGCTCCTAAATGAAGCACTTTCCCATGAACGTGACCGGCGCGATCCAACCGGTTGGATCGAACGTTCGTGCGATAGTCGAAAGGACCGATCGCGTGGTCCAGGTCTTCGACAGCAACTCGGCCTCACAACTGTATGTGAAGGCATCCTGACTCGGTCGATACTGGACCCCTAAAATGGCCAACGCATGAAGATTCTCCGAATCCTCAAACAAATGCGGGTCTTGTTGATACTCAGTTGGCAGTCCTGCCAGTACCTCTGGGCAGTTCGACAGCCATTTCCTGAGTTCATAGCCACCGGAGGCCATGAGCGCCACCAATTCATCCCTTAAGATGAGCGCCTGCTCAATACTGTCTGAGCCCGTACAAATGTCGTCTACATAGACGTCCCTATCAATGACAGCAGCCGCGCGGGGAAAGCGGAGCCGTTCTTGATCAGCCAGTTCTCGTAGCGTACGCATGGCTACATATGGGCTGGGCTTTAATCCGTACGTGTTTGTGTTGAGCTCGTACGTGACCATCGGTTCCTCTGGGCTCTCTCGCCACAATATCAGCTGGAACCGACGGTCGTCTGGATGAATCTCAGTTTGACGAAACATCATCCGTACGTCCGTAACGAAGACAACCTGGTGTCTCCTGAAGTCCGTGAGAATGTCTGCAATGTCTCTGGTCAGCTTAGGACCAGCATGGAGACATTGATTCAGGGACACCCCGCTAGACGTCTCCGCGCTCCCGTCGAACACGACCCTAATCTTTGAGTCAGGTGTCTTCAAAACAGCATGATGAGGCAACACATAATGCTCCTCATGACGATAGTCAACCCTGGACACCGACATGTGACCCAACGTCAGGTATTCGCGCATGAACTCCACATACTTCTGTCGGAAGTTGGAGTCCCGCTTCATGCGCCTTTCCATTGCCACTAACCGCTTTTCTGCCAGACTCCATGAGCTCCCCAGCGGAGGTCGAGTTGACTGAAATGGCAACCTTGTCATAAATCTACCCGATGGGAGGCGCACCGTGTTACATCGATAGAATGTTTCGCACTCCTCATCACGTGGGTTATTTCTAAGAGCGGTGGGTGGCTCTTCCGTTGCCCAGAACCGTTGCAGGACGTCGGATAACACGCTGCCATAATATATGGAGCTATAATCCGTTGAGTGCTGTGGTTCCCGTACTGGGCCCAATAACGCGTAACCACCTGCGGTACGCATGGCCACAACCCCGTTTGGTTGCAGCTCCCGTTTGCCGCTTCGGAGCAGCTTCCCGAGAACGTCAGACCCAAGTAAAACGTCCACCCGTCCGGGGATCGCAAAGTGGGGATCGGCTAACTCCAATCCATTGGTCAACCCTTTTACCGCAGACGGTAACCGAGTCTGAGGGAGGACCCCAACCACTTCGTCCAAAACGATCGTCGTGGCATTCACCCGCGTGACCGATGCCGTGTCACCCATCTCGAACAGGAATGTCGTCTGACCCCTGAGGTGAGGCACCCGATTGCCACCTATACCTACGGCGCCATCCCGTGATGGCTCTAATGTAAGGCCCAGCCTTTTCACTAAACAGCTGGACACAATACAACCTTGTGCCCCTGAATCTAACAGTGCTCGCACGTGCACCGGCTGTCCGTCAATACCCCTGACAGTAATCCTAGCCGTCGGTAATAATACCGTTACTGTCGGGGTGGGCACCACTGACGAACAGGCTGCTAGTTGCTAATAGGAGGCACCTCCCTCCTCCCCTGCCGGAGGGGGAGTAAATACTGTCCCAGTATACGGGTCCCAACCCGGGTAGTAACCCTCCCGACCCATCGGTGACATCCGTGCCGGTCGGAAGTAGCCTACTGGCATCCTTCCGAACGGTGGCGGGCGCGCCGTCAGCCGAGGGCGTTCTGCGAGAGGCGGGGAGAAGCGACTACTCGGGGGTGGCAACATGCCCCCCAACGCATTCGAGTACGCCGCGTAACCCGTCTGTACTACCTCCGGGCCCCTGCCCGAGTCTCGGTGCCTATCCCCCCCCCGCGGGGAAGACGACGGTATCGGGTTGTGCTCTGGATCAGCCCTTGGCCCACCCCCCCGAGGGGGCGGCGACCGCTGATTCCTGGCCGACCCACCCCCCCTAGGGGGGGGTGACCGACCACCCGAATCTGGCTTAGGAGAGGGGGGGTGACCTCCCGGCGAGGCTCCGTGCACCTCCCTACTCTCCGCCAGGCATAGCAACTCGTGATGGGCTCCTCCGCAGGTTCCACAGTTAGTGGTCCTGTGGCACTCACGTACAAAGTGAGTCCCCAAGCAGCGGAAGCACAAATAGCGCTGCTTGACCACCCCTCTTCGTCTATGCACCCGCTGCGCCTTAAAGTCCGCGCATGCGGCGAGACCGTGCCCTTCCTTCCGACAGAAGGCGCACACTTCCGATTGGAGGGCGTGGTATTTCTTCCCCCCCCGACGGGGCTCAACCGGCTTGGGCCCGCTCGTACGTCGGGTTGACGGAGGAGGGTGCGACGTGGATGCCCCTTGGCAATCCGCCCGCCGGCACTCGCCTTCTAAAAACGCTCTCAAGTCATCGTAACTTGGGAGGTGGTCCGTCGATTCGCCACCATGTGACTGCTCAAAGCGCGCCACCACGTCGATCGGCAACTTCCGTAAAACCCTATTGACGATGATATATTTATTGTCCCCTAACGACAACTTAAGTCGATCTAACGTGTTCACCGCAACCGTGACCGGATTAAGGATTTTCGACCTTATTTCGTACACGTTAGACACCTTCGGGATTTCAAAAATCTTATCAATGAGGCCATCAACTATTAATCGCCGATTATCATATCGGTCGATTAATAGGCCCCATGCCGTCTCATAACTGGCGTCCGTAATCTCCAGGTGGGTCAAGATGTCGTGCGGCTCACCGTTAAGCCTACCCATTAATTGAGCCATCTTGTACGCGGGCGAGAGATCTGTACGCGAATGCACGACACTATTAAATATATCGCGGAATCGCGGCCAATCGGCATACTCGCCGCTAAACTCGGGTACATGAACTGGTGGCAACGGCGCCTGAATCCCTACGCCTGCTGGCCGACATGAATCCCTGACGTCACCCTTGCGCGATCGCTCAATGTCGGCCGCCGCCTGGATTATGCTCATGGACATTTCCCCACACTGGTCCACATTGCCCCGTACCACCTGAGCATCCTTGTCCACCGACGACAGATCCGTCGATTCGAGACATGCTAAATACTCAGCGTGACACTTTAACACGGCGTCATATCGTTCGTCAACTTGCCGAGCGCGTGACAATAACGCATCTTCACGATCGGTGCGACCTACCAACGTAACAACCGATGAAAACCATCTCAATTCAGCTTCGATTCTGGCTGCGATAGTTTTCGTTACTGACGGAGCCATAGTACCAACTTCAATACGCGATTATGCAATAATAAATAACAATAACCAAAAAAAATAACAATTATTGTATCCGGAACTAACAATAATAATATATTCGTTGAGTGAATAAATCTACGACGCTATGCCAACTCTTGAACTTATTCCTCTACGTGCTCTAGAGGTTATTCCTCTATGTCTCAAATGTTGACAATCATAACACGATTTGTGATGAGGTTATATTTGTGCGTAACCGAACGTAAATAACAAATTATTTTATCAACGAATATTCACATTCCATGTACTTATTATTAATAACGCCAAACTCAACTTGAGGCGTACACTGGTATGTAGGTCAATGTACTACTACCTACAAGTTGAATTTGTACATGAACACAATTTTTACAAAGTAAATTGGTACCAAAAGTACCTACTAATTTTTACAAAGTGGGTTTAAATAAACCAAGCTCTGCTACCAGATTTTGATCGCGCCAGGACTCAGCCGAACCTTATCTCGGGCCCATGGGAGACAGGTCTCAGAACAGCTGCCGTCCTAACGAGATCAAATAGACGCGATACGCGCCTCCGAACAATATTACAATTTCTGAACTTAAAGCTACCCTTACCTCATTTCTTCGAGCCGGTCTCACTTCCTTGACCCCTCGCAAGTTGTGTAACTGTGTATGTGTATAATGAGTGTATATGACCTTGCGATGGTTTGCTGGTAGTTCCGGACGATTCTTCCACGTCGCTGCAAGCCACGCCGTTAACGCGAGCCACCACACTCACTCCGTATTAGTCTAACCACAAAAGCCTCGGTGCGTTCCCAATAGCACTCCCGTGACAAGGCAAACCAATGATATTATCAATAACCCGTTCGACATTCACAGCGTCGCTAACCGTACTGCTTAACTAGTATAATTGGGTGCCGCGAAATGACTCCACAAGTCGATTTAATCAATGCGCGTGCGCTTTCACCCGTTCTATGGCTACTATAATATTCGTTCGACGCCCAGCGCGACTCAATACGAACTACTTTACGCCGAGCCCAGCGCTCGACCTCTCTCCCTCCGCCCCTGTCGCCCCGAGGCGGAGAAAATCAAAAATCTGAAGGTAGATTATAAACAATCGCTGAATCGTGTTTCGGGCGGCGGCGTGCCGAAATTCAAACTAGGCTTAGGTCCACTATCGTCGAAAGCGGACCAAATGAGCAAAGTGAAGAGGAGATGTGCCAATTTCGACCAATCACGGGAAAGGCAAAAGACCAGAATATGTAAAAAGTCGAGACTTTATCCCTAACTAAAACGACCATTATTTAAACTTACACCAGTGCTATCAAACTCAGCCAAAGATTTGTTTGCTACCATCAAATATGATTTCTAAATTCTTATTCATAAGACCACTTACTGAAAATCTTGAGGTGCAAGATATAAATGAGAATCGTTTACGTGAAGGCAGAGCCGGATTAACCCCGTAGCAAGAGTAGCAATTACTATGGGCCCCAAGCAAGAGAAGATGTGTCTGTACCTGGCGATTGACCATGCCCTGCGTTTAAACGAATACATTAAATAATTAGATCTATATTTGTTCTATCGAAATATGCATACCTAATACTTCTTTTGTTCCGTTTTAGTTTTTACAAAAAATTACTTCTTGTATAACAGTTAGCCAGCAATGTACTTTTAAATTACGCACTTTAAAAAACAAAACCTAGATAAGGTAGATTTTTTGTAAAAACTAAAACGGAACAAATTAAGTATTATGCATATTTCGATAGAACAAATATAGATCTAATTATTTAATGTATTCGTTTAAACGCAGGGCATGGTCAATCGCCAGGTACAGACATCAAGAGGAGGCGCGGATATCCAAACCGGCCCCACCTTTGCCTGAGTATAATTATTTAACTGAAAATGATTAAGCCGTAATATTATATGAATATATTTTGGTAGTATCGTCCGCTTTCAATTGTTAATTTTTATCTTATCATAAATATTATTTTTCATGACAATTTTATTTCTGGCTGTTTTACTTGTCGAACTATGTGGCAATGTTAAGCACATTGCCATATAGTTCTATCTACTGTACAAACCAACAAAATTGTTATCTATAGATGGCAAATAAACGTACCTATTTAGTATAGAATTGTAATATTTAAGAACCCAAAGCAGCCTTGATCTGCTTTGGGTTCTTAAATATTACCCCTCCCCTCAATAAAATTTGCTACGGGCCCCGCGTTTGCTAAATCCGTCACTGCGTGAAGGAGCTACGGCTGGTTCTTACCCACCATAAGCCTATGGGAGGGTACTTTATTTTTACGGCAGCACATTAGTTATGGCCAGCATTAACTTTCTGACTTCAAGCCATATGTTTTATTTTGAAAAAGGCTTTTTCTGAAATAAAGTATCCGGGTGGGTTTTGCAAGTGAGAGTGAACGGCTAAATCCGAAAATATGAGGAATAGCAACATAATATAATCATAGGAGTCTGAAACCCCATCGGGGCTGTGGGTTGTGCCTGTTGGGGCTGCGGGTTGTTTGAAAGAGATACCGCGGCCTCGACTCTAACCGCCTTATTACAAAACGTAGTTAAACCTGGTTTAACTTAGACTTGGTTTATCTCGCATGACGTCTCACTTCAATAATATTCAAAAGAAAGTGACAGCATGCGAGATAAACCAAGTCTAAGTTAAACCAGGTTTAACTACCTTTTTTAATAAGGCGGTATGGGCTGAGAAGGAACATGGGTGGTTTTTAGTCAGTAGAAGTCTGACACTCCCTACCGCTCTGCACAGAGCGGGAGGAGTCATTATTTCGATGACTTCCCGTCCTCCAAAAAAAAAAAAGGAGACTGTAACCCGATCCTACACCTCTACTCAGCCTTTAAATCCATGCGTGATGTAAGCTAAATATAATAACACATTAATTAATACAATGTTAATTAGTACAGTCGAACAAACTAATAAGTATACAGGGTAGAGATCTTTATAATTCTATAACACTGAAAATATTGATTGTAATTTTGTTTTATCAAGTGTTTCGCATTAAGCGACTGATGTCAAACGCTGTATCGTTTAACATCAGTCTCTAAATGTATCGGTATTATCTTAAAAGTAAATACAAGTTAGGTATCTGTATACTTATTAGCTTGTTCGACTGTACAGTGACCTCATTAATATTTATTGAGAACATCTAAGCTGTCAGCGATGTTATAACGAACAACTTTCATCGTCGATATTGTAAATTGAATTCTGACACGGGTTTGTAAAATGTAAACCAGCTTTTGTCTATACGTCATTTATATTGAAAACATGTTTATACCGAGAAGGGATGATATACATAATAATATTCAGTTCGAGATGATTCAGTACAGCTGGGAAGCAAAATCGAATCAACATATATTTCAAAATCAATCCAAATCACAGCAAATCAATATATTTATTTCACATACGAGTAAGCCTAAATGGTCACTTATAAAACAAGAAGAAAAGGTGCACGGTTGAGTTGATGGATCGTTTCCTATGGAGGAGAGTAGAAGAATACGCAAGAAACTCCATGCATTACTCTTGAATGAGAATAATTAAGGTGCAGCGGGGCAATCTCGACAGCGGGAAATTTCAACTAATCTTAACTTATCTTCTACATTTTACTTTGAACGTTGAAATTTCCCGCTGTCGAGATTGCCCCGCTGCACCATGCTTCTACTTCAGAATGTCATTATTTATTCCATTAGGTCCCACGTAATAGTGAGCGATCCGATTTTCACGAACTGGGCATAAATTCATACTCTGTAGCAGCTACTGAGAATTTCCGTATGCGAAAACACAATAACACTTTGCCCGACCTGGTAATCTAACCCACGCCTCATACTAAGCAGTTGCGTTTACGACCACTAGACTAGTCTATAAAAACAATCAATATTATTCTATTCTATTCTAAAAACGGTGAAGGAAAACATCTTGAGGAAACCGGCATATCTTAGAACAAAAAAACAAAGACATCCACTACGCCGGCCTAGGGTTGGTAAACCCGCACTAGGCCGGCGTGGTGGATTATATAGCCCAACACTCTCCTCGAGAGAAAGCCTGAGTCCCTGCAGTGGGAACATTATAGGCAGATGATGATGATGATTGGAACACAATATTGCCCAATAATATACCACAAACATCATACTAATTAGGTATAATAACCAATGACTGTTATTGTCATGCCAAACAGTTGATAATGGGTGTATTAGGGACAAGTATTGTCTATTAGTGCTTGCGGCATAATTGTATACATTGGTTTGACTAATATCAAGGACGTTACTACCGGCCGACCTAGTTATAATGGTAATTAGTATTACTGTGTTACATAGCTTCACATTTGCAATTCCCGAAAAATCTGCATAATTTTTTAAGCTAGACGAAGTCCCAGGGAAACGATTTAACTGTCTTGGATCCCACACCAAAATATATCAGAAAAGAAAGAGGAAAAAACATAATTTCTACTTCCCTCCATATCACCAGGAGACAGAATAGAACAAGGCCAATAGGCACACAGGGACGTGTATACATCTGGGATAAACTCAGTTGACTAGCACCGCGGATAATAATATTATCGTTAATGTAAATGGGTCCTACGTTATGAGCTGTTATATTTGATTCCAGTAGGTATGGCAAAAAAGGCTTGAACGCACAGAAAGTTCTTGTTTCTAAGACGTCTGTATAGTAAATAACTCCAGATGTAACCTGTACACTATCCAACATAGTTTTGCGTTAATTTTGCAATGGACTACACTCCCATTAAATGAAGTCAAGCTAAAGAAAGACCTACATTTCACTAGTTATGCTTACGGCATTAAAAAGCATTGAAAAAACCCACGACTGTTAAAAATTAATTGAAAAAAGGATAAAATAACATAAAACACCCACCTTAAAAAAACCCAAGAATGTCCGTCGGGAGCTGAACATTGCAAAACTAGTTCATTTAATGTCAGCCCCCGACGGACATTCTTGGGTTTTTTTAAGGTGGGTGTTTTGTCCCATGCAATAAGAAACCAGCCTATTCCCATCAACCAGGCGCAAGACCAAACTAGATGGCTACTTCAGAACAGAGAAAGAAGTAGAAATTCTAACGGGTAAACCAATAACACTTGCATCACCTACGAATCGAACCTAGGACCTCGTAACTTTGACACAAACGTCGCCGTCGTCGCCGTCGTCGATCTTAAACGTTTTGACACCTACAAAACCTTTTAAATAAAAACTAATGTTTTAAAATTTGTTTACTCGTGGACGTCGAGTTAATTTTGAATAATCATTATTTCAGTGATTGATCACAAGGGGAGGAATCCTCCAGGATTCATTAAAATAATCCTAAAAACCACTTAAAAATCGAGGACTTGCCACAGATCCATTTGATATTTAAGCCTAATCAATCAAAACCGTTTAATTGGATGACTTTCTACAAATTCCGAACAAAAAGCCATTTTACATCTATCTAATCTATCTATACAAATAAAAAGAGAAGTCCTGACTGACTGACTCATCAACGGCCAGCCCAAACCCTTGGACCTAGAAAGCTGAAATTTTGCACAGAGGTTCCCTTAATAATGTAAACAAGGAATAAGGAAGTATTTTTCGAAATTCAACCCTTAAGGGAGTTAGATAGGGGATGAAAGTTTGTATGGAAAATCGTAATTTTCACGCGGGCGAAGCCGCTGGCAAAAGCTAGTCACACAATAAAACTTGGATCAATTTTTCAATATCCAGGGAATGTCTATTTACTACTAACATACCGAATATTTTATTTGTCAATATCGAATTGAATACAAAGAACCCTTGTCCCATTCCAAACATACTTGCAGTTCTCATGATATTGTGGACCTTTCGTAGAAATACGAGTATGATTCGCCAATGTTTAACTTGTTTATTCTGTCTGACAAATATTTTACCAAACCGTATTGAGATGAGAACTAAGCGGCATAATGTCGAATATTTTACATGTTTAGAATTATAGGTAAGGTAAGTAAGTTATTATTAGTACAGGTTGACTGGTAGAGAATGCCTTGTGGCATTAAGTCCGCCTATGTATCACTATTGTGCATAAAGTTTAAATAAATAAATAAATAAGTGTTGTATAGTTTCAAGAATTTGAAAGTGGACATTTACTTTGTCAACACAGATAAAGATATAGGCTAGACAACACATTGTCAAGCATCACGATATTCACGATCCGTATACTACGTTCTTGTTATTTAGATGCCAAAAATGAAATCTATTTTTTTGGAGGGTGAGATATCATAAAATGACTCCTCCCGCTCCGGTAGCCCGACTCCCGTGTCAGACTTCTACTGACTAAAAACCACCCATGTCCCTTCTTTGTGTCGAGGCCGCGGTTTATCTTTAGAACAACCCGAAGCCCCGACGTTCATGTTGCTGACATCTCATTGAGGCACGCGTGGAACACGAACGCGCCGTCGACACGGCATATCATCGTTAAAAGACGGACGGACGGTGAGCTAGCTTATTATGCACCGTTCAAAGGCCCGCAAAATTAAGTGCTGGGCCACACTGGCAGCGCGGTGCGGGGAGCGGCGCGGGTGCGGCAACGCGCGCGTTTGTGCTGTCCGCAGTCGACTGCGGCTTCGTTCCGATTGTAGTATTGTCCAGTGTTTGTCAAACTATAGTATGGATGAAGAAGGCTTGTTTTTACTGGAAAATTCTTACTTTAAATGGCAAATGATAAAAGTGAAATAATAAAATTTATTTAACCAGAGAAAACCCGCGCCGCTCCCCGCACCGCGCTGCCAGTTTGGCCTCACACTCAGTCCTTGAGTTGTAACGTTGATATTGTGTCCTTACGTTAACTAGGTACATTGCGTAGCCACTACTGAGAAATTGCTGATGAAAAAACTCAAAACACTTTGCTCGACCTGAGTATCGAACCCAACCCTTGCGACCACTAGACCAACGAAACGGTCAAAATGTAAAATATATTTAGAAAAATAATAATCTATACTTAAAAAAACATCTGCTATTGCTGATTTTCAATTTAAATACCAACAAAGCGCTAACCCTTGCATGGACGCTCATGTATAATGGCCGTGGTGAAAGAGCATTTCCATTCGGCACCCAAAATGCAAATGTCGTTTCTGTTATCCTAAATTGATATTAAAATGAAGCACAACTTTATGCAGCTGTGCTGCAGCTCCGAATAATATTGTTAGTTGTCTTCAATTGTTTATATTCATCAGTTGAGACAGCTGGAGGATTCAAAGTTGATTGCAAGAATTTATGAATGTGATTTTGAGCAAAATAGAAAATATGCCGCCGTTTTGAGCATAAATACATATTTATTTACAAAAGCACTAAATCTATTTTCAAAATTTATTACTAAAGAAGATATGTATATTTTAACGATGTCGCTCATAGCGGTCACTAAGTCCAGGCAAAAATAGAGAGTTAAAATAGACGTGTCTTGTTTTTATTAAAACACTAGCTGACCCGCGCAACTTCGTCTGCGTCACATAAATATAGCTATAACCATTCTCGATATATCGAATATCCGGCATAAATTAAGCTAAATCGTAACAATAAAAAAACTTATCTTTCCTCTTTATTAAAATAGTTTAGATGGTTTAGATTAGCTTAGATTATATTAAAGTGTGAATTACTATAGGTATCTCTTACTGTTAAAATATACTATATCACTCTGTACTTGTAAACATTATGATGCAGTAAATATTTTGAATTTGAATTTCCCCGAGGCCAGTCAGAACCACCCGTACCTACATTACAACGGGCAAATTATTTTGCCGCGCTAATATTTTACATTGCGATATCTTCTAAGATATTTGTTTAAACTGAATAGAGTAAAGGGCACAAATATTCTATATTAAATTTCCGATCTAACAAACACATTTATTTAGATATAGATTAATACCATGGGTTAAATAAGCTTCGCAAAAAATAATTATTTTTAACCTAACAGTTTAACAGTAAAAAAAGGTTACAGTGAGTCAATCTTTAAAGATAGATATATGCTGTCGCGGACTTTTTTTTAGAGCTTTTAAAGAGGAACAATTCCCTCATACATGATTTACTCGTAACTTAAACCGTTTTCGCAGCGCACGCAACAGAAGCTCTCAGAAAAGAATTTTCTTTTCCCGTTTTTGCAACATTTCTCAAATATGCTCCGCTCCTATTGGTAGTAGCGTGATGTTATATAGCCTATACTTCCTCGATAAATGGACTATCCAACACAAAAAGAATTTTTCAAATCCAACCAGTAGTTCCAGAGTTTATCGCGTTCAAACAAACAAACAAACAAACAAACTCTTCAGCTTTATAATATTAGTATAGTTAACAGTATGCAGTAATTGGACTGCGTTATGTAAGAAGCGATTAAGCGCCACTTAGCACAAACTGAGAAAATGGGCTTCAAAGATTTCAAAGTTAAAATGGTCGTTGTGCATTCATTTATTATGTTTAGAGTATAATTAATCAATAAATAAATCATGTATTACTTATTTGTTCTTCACATTCACTTATTTATGTATAAAGCTTTATGTACATACCTATCTACTTGTCATATACTCACATAACTTTATTATCAAGCAACTAACTTAAAAATAACATACATAAAATAAAAACAAACTAATAATAGGTGAAGTGACAGGTTAATGGAAAGGTTTATGACAAGACGTGGGGAAGAGCAGCACCATCTTCATTTCTTTTTAGTCTGAAGATATAATATGTATATTTTCAGATTAGTTAAAAATATATAAGGCTATTCAAGAAACGTATGCAGTTATAGCCATTTTTCCGCTTAATTTGTTAATGTGTTAAACCCAATAACAGACCATTTTATTTCGCAATAACGTACTATACGAAATTATTGTCGTTTGATACTTTATTGAGATTCGTTTCGGGTGAAATAAATTAAGCAATAAGATTATATCCAGTCATTTTAAGAAAATAATTAATAAAATTAAAACAAATTTTAATGTTTGTAACATTTCTACATCCTAAATAATTAAATTGCACGAAAATTTATACAGTTATGTATTTAAAAGTATGTTTCTCTTTT
Organism: Diarsia mendica; assembly: GCA_949316265.1. NCBI lineage: Eukaryota > Metazoa > Arthropoda > Insecta > Lepidoptera > Noctuidae > Diarsia > Diarsia mendica. The sequence continues at coordinate 10,352,070 of OX438909.1, forward strand.
CTTTTATGAATTACACTGTACCATATTATTATTTTTATTCCCCGTCTTCTACTTCAAAATCCATAGATCCATCAAAACCTTCAACATCATCTTCTAAATCAGTACCTTTCTGTACAGTTAAATTTTCATAATATTTTCTGGCATCAGATGGAACGAGGTGAAGAAGGGATTTTATATCATCCAGTTTTAGTTGAGTTATAGGTTTTCCTTGTGGCCAAAGTTGTTCATAGTGCGTTGACCATTTCAATGGGTTATCTATTCTTCTTGGTCTCTTATTGAGATCTACTTCATGGAGTTGACCACCATGACTGGTTGAAAGAAATATCCGACCAGGTTTATACTAAAAAATGTTTATTTTTTTAGTTTTCAACCAGCTTATAGCATTTCCTTCTACATCTTTTTTTCTATTTACTATCGTCTTCAGCATTTTAGAAACTCCGACAAAGTCTATTTTTTCCATTTTAGTAGCTATCAACTTGATTCTCTTACGACAACTGGTCATCACATCAATGTAGTCTTGTGGAGTATATAGCCGTGTATGGGTTTATACGGCTGATTCTATATCACTAAACTCGCTATCATTTTCTAAGAACTATGCCCAGGCAGGAACCATAAATCGTAGGGTGATTTTCTCCAGGTTGTCTTTTTCTTCTAGTATTGCAAATAGTAGCAGGGTCAATTTAATATTCCTGTTCTGGCCACCACAGGAGTCTTATAGGAAATGGGTGTCAAGAAAACAGCAGCAATTTGAATTTAAATACTTTGACTGAATACGTTTATTATTCAAATATAAAAATACCCACAAGGAAGGTTATAGTAACTGCCTCCTAGCACAGTTTAGATAGAAGTGAGAGCTCGAGTAAAGGCAACCGTCCCTTTTATAAGAAACGTTGTGTTTGACGTTAAGTGACGTTAGTGACCGTGTTGCCAGTATAAAGAAAATCAAAGATTATTTTTTGCATAATAAAATAGACTAAATATCAACATTCCCCCTCAAAAATTAATCATCAATTGTCCAAATACAAATTAATTTTTATACAATCAATCACCTTATAACCAGAATACTATAAACCTTCCAAGTGATTTCTGGGGAAATTACAATATTATGGCCCAACATTTGTTGCAAGGACTAGGAAAACCCAGGAAAACCTAGCCAGACCATCTCATCAAAATGAATAATTATAACTTATTTTATAATTCATAAATGATTATCAATTACAACAATTTATAATTAATAGTTCTAATAGAACAATTCATTAGATCAATTAATTTACAATAAGTAAATTACCACAAATAAATCAATACTTAAAATGTATACACAATCATACATAAGTAACATTGTTGCAAACTTATCTCTGACTTATCTGCCTTTTAAGCAGTTGACAACAGCTTGTAGCGGCTTTGTTAGCACATCCGCTATTTGTTTACATATTATGTTACTTCATTGCAAGCCCATCTCATCTCTGAACTGCTAAAATACAACAGTTTGTAGCAGCTTTGTTAACACATCCGCTATTTGTTTACCTGTGATTACATAAAAATAATTTTATTATATTATTTTCAACTTGTTCCCTGGAGAAATGATACTTGATGTCAATATGTTTTGACCTTTTATACTAAAAAAGGATTATTTGCTGTAGGTACTAATACAACCATTATGGTATTTTAAAATAGCAACTGGATTGACAATATTCATTTTATTACTAGTGACTAGAGACTTTAGCCATAATGATTATTTTACAGTTTTAAATAATGCCATGTATTCAGCCTCAGTTTACAAACTCGCAACAGACATTTGCCTCTTTGTATTCAAAGTTATTGTACAGTTATCGAATAATTTAAATAAATAACCTGTGGCATTATTTTTTTTATTGACATCATTACCACCCCAATCGGAATCTACAAATCCACATAATTAATGATTAACATCATCACATTTTATTTTGTGACTCGATTTTAATTCCATAGTGCCCTTCAAATACCTAAGCACTCTTTTGAGACAAATAATTACAACACTTTGTTCTTTTATTTTGTGTAGGTATCTGCTCAAAATAATAATACTAGCACTTAAATCAGGGCGTGTACATAACATAACGTACATTAAACACCCAATAAGGTTGCGGCAAGGTGTATTATATTAACTATTTGCATTTAGAACTTCGTAATTTGGTTTATTATTTATAGGTGTACCTAATGGGAGTACAGTCAGACATACCAAAATTTTCACATTACAAAATGGATTTTTATAGAAGAACTTTGATCCAAAGTTATTGTATCATTACTTCGAGTAATTTTAATTCCTAGGAACAATTATTTAGATCTACCATTTTCAATTTGCTCTTTACTTAATATTTATTTATCAACCGATGAATTTACAAACCCTGTTTGTTAAGACACTGATGTACTTATTCATTCGAACCAACACCTAGCAGCTTGCTTTAATCTGTACAGAGCTCTATTCGTCTTTACTGATTACACCCTCTGGCACTTTCATGTTCTTTTTTTTTTTTTTAAATGCCATTTAATGATACGGATTTTACATCCGTAAGTATGGTGTATTCATAAATTATATTGATTTGCAAAACTTATCATACATCTAAAAGTTTCAGTTTAATCTGATAAATACTTTTGACTATAAAAACTTTGGCAACAAGACGTGCCTTATATCTTAATGGATTCTCAAGCTCATAATTTTTATATATAAAATATTTTATTTTATACATTTACATAAATCTATGGTGTTAAGTTTCTTGGATACAAACATTTAAAAAAAAATCTAAGAAATATGGTTTAGTTTTACATTAAGTTTTGTTAACATAAGTTTTGTGTGAACTGTTTTGTATTTTATTTCATACAGATATTGTAATCTATTGTAATGTAAACTTTTTCTCTTTAAGTCTTTAAACTGAAATATCTACTTACACTCGACTATATTTCTATTAGGTACTCGGTTTCTGTACCATTCCCATCCAGGTATCTTTAATTAAAAGTGAATCTAATTCATGTTTAATTGCACCTTCCCATAAAGTCCTTTCATCCTGATTTTTAATTTCTTTAATGAACTTGGTACTTTGCAACTAATTGAATCAACACAATAAACCGATTTCATAATACTGAAACAATTGATAAGAATCGTCGATATTTTTATCACAAGAACTGCGACATCATGGTTTGTCATTAACATTTCATTTTGGCTTTAGTACGTTGGAATCATTATGGTCTTATTTATATTAAATTATCTGATTTTGATCCATCTGATTTTAAATCGTTCAACTTTGAACAATCAGTTTTGGAAGTACTACTCGTATCAGATTTATGGACTGTCACTGTCTTGAGGATTTTTTTTTTTTTGACAACACGTCAGAACTATCATCAGTTTTGTCACTGAAATGTTCGATTTCATTCCCTTCATTACAAAAATTAACCTCATTATATGACATCCTGACCATTTCATATTTTATTTCATACTTTATAGCCATTTGGTATATTATATCCAACGAGAATACCTTTCCATGATTTTTTCATCGAAAGTGTTACTTATTTTTATTATGCATTAAGCGGTAGAACCAAAAACCTTCAACTATTTAATTGCAGTTTTTTTTTTTTTGCTACCATTCAAATGGTGTTTGATTTGGTTTTAAGGGGCTAGGTTTATTAAATATACTGCAGTTAAGACTACATCACCCCAAAAACACTTTTGTAATTTAGCACCGCTTATCATGGCGCGGGCTTTTTACTAATTCGTTTGGAAATGTCATTTTTCTGTGGTGTTCTTGGAATAGTAAAATGGTATGACATTCCTTTAGAAACACAGTAATCTTTCATTTCATTAGACAAAATATTCTCGACAATTTTTGCAGTACAAAGTAACTAGTTTTAAATTAAATTTAGTCTCAGTTTTTGCCATAAAATCTGTTAAAGCAGTGAAACTGAACATGTGAGATTTCTATGTCAATAAATACACAACACAATAATGAGTGAATTGATCGTCTTAAGAAACAAAATAATTTCTATTATTGTCTACAAAAGGAGTGATTGGCGGCCCATATACAAAAAGGAATTTTATTGTTTTTAACTTCAGAAGTGTGAAATGGTAATCGTGCCTGTTTCCCGTTTATGCAAGCTTCGCATAATTTTATTTATCATTGGGTGTTCCGTGTTACCACCTCAATTGAACTTATGTTTATGAATCATAGTCATTAGTCATTAGTCATTTATTCATGAACAATAAATTGTATTTGAAATTACATGTTAATAAAATGAAAATTAAATTATATAAAGAGAAAAATAAAAAATAAAAAAAATATGCAACAATACAAAATACAAACAAGCCAGAACATTTCAACATTGCAAAAAATACACTACCACAATACAACATTATTATATAAAAAAAATCGCTAAAGTTCTTCAACAGCATATAGACACTTATTCAACAGGAAACTCTTAAGCTCCTTTTTAAAGGAACTTGAGTAAATAGCGCTTTTTAGATGTAAAGGCAACTTATTAAATATTATAACCGATTGGTATCCAGGACTGTGTCTCACAATATTAAGATTTGGCTGTACCCTGTAACGTACAATGACTTGTCTGCGTGTGCCTTCTCTAATTTGTCGTTCTTCTGCTGTCTCATATTCGTGTATATATTTGGCCATGCTACTTAGCAGTACAAATACATAAATGCTCGGCACTGTAAGAATATTTAAATTTCTAAAATGTTCACGGCAACTCTCTGTTTGCGGAATACGGGTTATTGTGCGAATTGCGCGTTTTTGTAGTACGAAAGCCCTTTTTATGTTATAGTCATAACTATTTCCCCAAAACATTATGCTATATCTGATCTTGGATTCTACCAACGCGAAATATACCATTTTTAATTGCTTAATGCTAATTTCTGTTCTAAGTGACCTTAAAGCATAACATGCGGAACATACTGATGCATTTATAGCATTTAATTCTGCCTTCCAATTTAAATGTTCGTCTAATTAATTGCCATACCTCGCATCAGTATTTTACCGTCCTTACAGATATTGGTTCCATGCTGCTGCATGTCGAAGGTCAATCCGGGACGCTGCATGTTGGTTACTGACAGCAGCTTGTATGAGAGTACCATGGATTGCTGACAACTTGTAATGTCCTCAGTAGCTGTAAAAAAATCACCGTGTTTAGCAACTAACATTCTAAACGGTTTAATAAAATTTCTAAAGTTAAAGGATAGGACTTCCCTGTTAATGATGTGGTCCGATGCCTTGGAATTTAGCGGGAAGGTTACTTGGTTTTCTTCTGCGCCACCTTCATAATTTCCGGACAAAAATGCGAAGCCGGAAACTTTACTGGAACTTGAAGCACCCTGAGTTATTTCCACAGCTTGAACTCTGCGGAATCTGTCTGCAGGTTTTTTTGTTGATTGGATTGTAGCATCAAAATTGCATTTGTAGGTATTTGATGTGACTCCATAATGGTGACACTTCTAGAAGGATTTCTTCTTGGCCTTAAAACTTTTGTTGGTTATTAGTTTAAGGCTTTGTGTCCTTGTGTTTCTTTAGTTGAAGTTTTGAGTTTTAGGTTCGACGTGAAGAATCTTGCACTGAGATCGTCTTTTAGCAAAACCAAGGAAAGATTCTGCCAAATACTCGACGATTACACTATTTACATTCTTCGCAATCCGCTTATTTTTCACCCAAGCCTTTGACCGTATTATGGGTTCATCGTCGATAACTTTGATGCCATCGTCTCGGCTAACAACGCTTGAATACGGAATTTCCACACACTGTACCTCTCACCATCGAAAGGTTTAATATTTCACTTGGTCTTCAGATTGTTATACACACGTGTTAACAAGCACTCAATATACACATGTATTAAACCAGCACACAGTAAGCGCAACAGTATATCAAAGCAGTCCTGGGCCCATAACCTATAGGAAATGGGTGTCAAGAAAACAGCAGCAATTTGAATTTAAATACTTTGACTGAATACGTTTATTATTCAAATATAAAAATACCCACAAGGAAGGTTATAGTAACTGCCTCCTAGCACAGTTTAGATAGAAGTGAGAGCTCGAGTAAAGGCAACCGTCCCTTTTATAAGAAACGTTGTGTTTGACGTTAAGTGACGTTAGTGACCGTGTTGCCAGTATAAAGAAAATCAAAGATTAATTTTTGCATAATAAAATAGACTAAATATCAACAAGTCTGACCACAATCACCACAAGATAAGTTTTGAGACTAGACTAGACTAGGTTAGACTTTTGAGTCTAGATTTAAAGATAAATGTTTGCGTAAAGTGGAGCCTACTTCTTGTGCTAGCCCCTGCCTGTTACTCCTTCCACCCAGACGTAACAAAACCCTTTACTGGTTTTACCTGAATGCACACCGCAGTTGTATATCCACAGTTGGCGTTTGTAAAAAACGACGTTGGTTGGAATTCTTGGCAGTGGCAGTGTTTTTTCCATATCAAAAGTCAGAGTTTCAATATGATCACAAGTCTTAGCCAAAGTCATGTCTTGTTTTTTCATTGCACGTGCGTCTTCAGCTTCTTTATGGTGCTGCTCTCTTTCCTTCTCTAAATTTAATTTGGTTTCTTGCGAAGTAGAGTATCTCTGATTTTTACACCCATACCTTATCGATGTTCCACACATTCGTACGAAGCGTTTTGCTAAGTCTTTCATTATTCGTACAGTCAAGGAGTGGAACACCCTGCCTGCGTCGGTTTTCCGAGTTCATATAACCCCAATCTTCTTCAGTCGCGAGTAAATAGGCTTCTTCTGGGTAAACTCGTTCCATCGTCGACCTCATCTCTGCCCTTAGGGCAAAATTGAAGTCAAGAGTAAGCCCATATAAAATAAAAAAATAAAAAATTGCGTAAGGATGTACAATGAGACCACCCGCCGCCGCCCCATACGTCCCGTACCCAAAAACCCGCGAAAAAAGAAATTCAATAACGAATGAAACGCCACAAGCTGGTACTTCATTCTCGAACAAACAAAAGATCGCGCGTTTAGTGATACGCATTAACGAATTAGATACCATTTTCGGCAGTTAATTCGATACTGCGGTTTAAAAACAGTATGTGTATGTATTTAATTCGTTATTACTATTTTAAAACTGTTTGTAACCGTTATTTTGCCGCATAATTCGTTAATGCAAAACGAACCTGTGTACAAATTCTAACAAATTTCGAAATGTCGCTTGATACGACCCCTTATTATAAGGACATAAGCGTGATTTTTGAACAAGAAAATAGCTTAATACATAATTTAAAATGCCTATAGTCGATCTGCATTCATAACTTTTTTTTTTCGATTTCGTCGCTTAATTCGTTCTTACATCTTCAGCTTTATAATATTAGTATAGTTAACAGTATGCAGTAATTGAAAGTAGACATTAGTAAAAGCTATCAGCTATCATCAGCGAGTGGAGTTCGCATAGCTGAATTTTGGGCCAAAACGATTTAACAGAAATTTGCCATCGACACGCTAAGAAGAAGTTAAAGCTATTGTCTAACCGTAGAACTGTTTACAAAAATAACAAGTATCAAATTTCCATATATAAATAATGAAAGGAATGACAACGAAAAAATGTACTCAGATCTTCTTGGCATATTTTCAGGTATAAAAACCAAAATCGTTAATATTTCCCCAGTGTTACGCAGCTCAATAATAATTGTCTATTTCTATATTTGATTTTGTCAGTAATATCTTAAAAAAAATGGAATACGTTTCTGTAATTTACATGTTTATTTTAATAAAATTCATGGCGATGTGTCCAAAAGCGCCATAACCGCATCACTTTTGTCTTAAACTGCCTTTAAAGGCGTTAGTTTCCTTATGTCACTTGTCTTGTTCTAGGACATGGGACTTAAACATAACTGACAAAATGTGTATATCAGTACACCTCTGGCTAACCATTCGGGAATTACAGGCGTGGTGTTATGTTTTGGTATAGAAAATATAAGCGATGCCCCCTCTATATAGCAGCACCCACCCGTAGAGGCGTCGTCGTCGAGAATTGCGTCTATTGTTTTCGCGAATCATTTTCCTTCCTTAAAAAATCACGCCTGAACCAGTTTCAAAGATTGTAAAGAAATACTTTTTACTGAAAACTTTTCAATCAAGCCTATTATTTACTTTGGTGTACTTGATTTCCCTCTAGATTCTTTTTACCCCTTCACCTTTTTCCTTTTATTTTTTCTTTCGTTCTTAAAAACTGATTGATTCAGACAGTTTGAAATCACCAAAGAAATTGTTTGCAAAGATAATTGAATTTGTAGTTTGAGATGGGTATCTATGTAACAATAGTCAAATACTTTTAGTACCTAGTCAAATTATGTAGATACCTAGGTTGTGGTTTCATTCAATTTCAACCATTGTCTGGTTACCCCGCCCGCAGGATTTAATTTGGCTATTATTGTGACCTTGAGAACATTTTGGAGAGATGAGCCAAAAGTATAATGGACATTGTATTTACTTATGAAATTAGAATTTTAAGAGTAAGAAAACACATTAAGCATTCTAGTAAAATGATTGATTCAAACAAATGATAAATGATGTTTATTTTGCAACAAAATAGGTTTTTACAAACACTTTTACAAGTCACTTTGTTAAAACTACATGCATGTGGCCGATGTTTCGTATTTGACTACTCTGAGAAGAAACATCCGAAACAAACTCAGAGGTCATAGGTATTCTAATAAAAACAAAATAAATATGTGAATCAAGTCTTTTTATGTAATACTAGCTTTTGCCAGCGGCTTCGCCCGCGTGAAAATTACGATTTTCCATACAAACTTTCATCCCCTATTTAACTCCCTTAGGGGTTGAATTTCAAAAAATCCTTTCTTATTCCTTGTCTACATTATAAAAGGAACCTCTGTGCAAAATTTCAGCTTTCTAGGTCCAAGGGTTTGGGCTGGGCGTTGATGAGTCAGTCAGTCAGCCAGTCAGTCAGTCAGGACTTCTCTCTTTATTTATAAATATATATAGATAGATAGATAGAAGAAGAAGATAGACTAACTGTTAACCGTAGGTCATTTAATTTTGTCCTTAGTTTTGACCTTGTATTAAGCTAATATACTCCTCCTAACCGTTTTCGGTTACGGGGGTCAATCTTAGTAGACTAGACTAGTCTTTGGCGCAAGAGATATTATAGTGCACAAGTTTACGCAGGCACAGGTGCACTCTCTGTTCCTATAATCTCATAGTCCGATGCGCAGGACCAACGGCTTAACGTTCTTTTCGAGTTACGGAGGTATCATAGGTCTAATTTGTATACTCTGGGTAGTAGCCCATAAGAAAGAACAAATGACTGCCTTGTTTTCCAAATTCAAACAAAGTTTCTCCCTGCAAAACTTTAACAAAAAAACGAAAATGCCTCTCACGTTCTAAAAATTCAAACCAGCTACCTACATTGCCCCCAAAATCTCGAATATTGAAACTAATCAAACTAACTATAAACCTTGTTTAAATCACAGCTCCTGCCTCTGACGTGAAGTATCAAAACTATTTGAATAGACCCAACTTTGCGACGACTGTTGGTATTAGATTGTCGCTCCGAATCACTTGAGTGTTCTTGGTTCGAGTTCTCGATTCACAGCTCTGACTCGCTCGAGTCCCCACTTGACATTTAATCTTCGACGCTTATCGATTTAATGTTTCGAATAAATGTGTACGGATTTTTTTAATTCGGTAAATAAAGACGTGTCGGTTGCTTTCCGGGTGGGTTAAGTTTAATTTTATCCTGAACTGACAGGCCGCACTCACCTTCATAAATTGAATCAGATTTCACCGGATTGTTTCTCAGAAAAAAAAATCCTTTTTGTTTATTATAATTCCTTTATTTTAATGTAAAATTATATTCTCTGTACGCTGAACTCCATTTATGTAAATAATGCGGGGCGTGAAATCAGCTGTACACTTTCGTGCCTTTCTACTGAATTCGTCGAAGTCGCCGTCGCTTTTGCCGTTCGCCACGGTAGCGATACGTTGCGTATGAGGAAATAAAATAAATCAAAATTTTATCAAAAATTCCCATAACGATCCTGAAAGCATTTATTTTCTTGTACCGCACCGGTTAAAACAATGATTAGTACTTTTATACATATAATAGGTAACCTTTATTGTCCCACTGCTGAGCAAAGGCCCATCTCCATTTCTTACAATGGTCACGATTCTGCGTTTAGTATGATATTATTATACTCATACACTGAATTTATTCCATCAGTCTGCGGAAGGCTGACTCTTACACCCTATAGTTGGTTCATTGTTAATTGCTACAGATGGAAAAATATTCCGAAAATAGGTAATTCAGATAAAGTTTCTTAGAGACAGTTTTGACAGAAAAGAAGAATTGTTTTTCACAGACAGTAAGAAAAGATTTCCTTAAAATGGAACATTTTCGGTACCTAACAACAAAAACACATGAACTAAATACGAATTCGTACCAGACTGGCCTACATTTTAATGCTAGATTTATGTGACGGGACTATACGGATTGTGGGATAAGATTCAAAAGACAGGCCGAGATAACAAAGGCACGGTTAGCGAAGGAAGCCATCATTATAAATGTCGTGACCTAACCTTTAGTGCTCTTTGCATTCGAGTATTAGAAGGTAATGCATTTTACGTACTTGGACTTCAAGCTATTGTCCAGTTTAGGTTATTAGACAATTTGTTTTGGTACATGTTATAAGTTTATAACGTAAACGATACATAATCTGCCTAGCCTTTTATGTTTTTGGAGGGTGGGCAATCATCAAATAACCCCTCCCGCTCTGGGCAGAGAGGTAGGGAGTGTCAGACTTCTACTGACAAACAGCCACCCATGTTTCTTCTTAGCCCTTTATGTCGAGGCCGCGGTATCTTTGTGACCAACCCGCAGCGCCGACGGGGACATAACCTTCCCTTGAAACACTAATTGACTGTCATGGTACGATTACATTGGAAAGTTTTACTCGACCACTTATGAACTGAAATGAATATATTAAAATACATGTTACATTATTACAACATCACGCCTGTAATCGCCGAAGGGTTATGCAGCGGTCTAACTAATATTATACCCACATTTTGCCAGGAGTGATGATAGGATAAAATAACTTATGAAATTCAAAAGTTGTTTCCGTTTTGTTGTTATTTAAGTATGTGCTATCTTATGATTTTCGTTAACCATTCATAATGCAAAGAATCTATCGTTCCACGTGGTTCTATGAATTCACAATTTTTATTAAAGACACTTTTAGCGCGACCTTAATACGGCGCGGGCACATCTAATTATGTTTTTTTTGGATAATTTCTACAAAATTGTCTACTAAAGTTCAATACCCTCAATAATTTCACCTATCATTCTCTCCCTAAAATATAACAAAAACAAACAGAGTGATATATGACAGTAATACATGGAATTTGATCATAAATTACAATTTATCTTGTCCATCCGAATTAACGTGTCGCTATTAACATTTTTGTATTTGCGTTAAAAAGATTTATGACTGACACGATCATAGATAGATGGGTCTATTTAGGAGTTAATCAGTTTTTTAACCTACATGTTTTAGAACAAAGCTTTCAACAGAAATTCGCTCATAATTTGTAGTACCCACTAGGATGTGATAGAAATCTATCTATATAAATAAAAAGAGAAGTCCTGACTGACTGACTGACTCATCAACGCCCAGCCCAAACCCTTGGACCTAGAAAGCTGAAATTTTGCACAGAGGTTCCCTTTATAATGTAGACAAGGAATAAGAAAGGATTTTTCAAAATTGAACCCCGAAGAGAGTTAAATAGAGGATGAAAGTTTGTATGGAAAACCGTCATTTTCACGCGGGCGAAGTCGCTGGCAAAAGCTAGTGACAAATAAATCACGAATGATTTTGTTCTTCCAACCAGAATGCAAACCATGTTTACCTTTTTGCTGCCTCAGGTATTTGTGCGGATGGTGAACATCGGGGTGATTTTATTGAGGTGGAAATCCCACACTCCCTGGTCTTGTCGCCATTGATAGACCCCATAGGTTCGCAATGCAAGAGACATAATATGGCATACCTACTCATCAATGTTAAATGGAATACACAAGTTGCCACTCAAGCGTAAATCCTGGGCTTGTTCCAACTAAATTGGATAGTACTGAAATTTTGATGACGTCACAATTTATTGGGGTGAAGCGCACCTACCTTTTTATGAGTTCATCGTTGTCTAGGGCTGGCAATTCCTTTGCATTTCGTAGTGGGCTGTTTCGATTATCTGTTTTTTTATTTCTGGCAACAAAACCGAATACGACAACTGTCATTATCTAAAAAGGTTTATATATATTTGCTCGTGTTTTGACTAAGGATGCTCTTATACTAATAACATTAGATGTTATAAAACATGTGTTTTTCAGCAAAAAAAATCTTGACGTACCGCTGCGGGTTGTTCGAAAGCGATACCGCAGCCTTAAGTCTGTTCGAAAGCCAAAACCACCCGTGTTCCTTCTTAACCCTTTGTGTCCGAAAGGGTTGAGAAAGAACACGGATGGTTTTTAGTCAGTAGAAGTCGGACACTCCCTACCGCTCCACTAAAAGCGGGAGGAGTCATTTGATGATTTCCCCCCTCCCAAAAGGGAGATCCTTGTCATCATCATCACCATCATTTCAGCCGAAAGACGTCCACTGATGGACATATTCCTCCCCTAAGTTTTGCCACATTGACCGGTCCCGTGCGTCTCGCATCCAGCGGATCCCCGCAACCTTCACCAAGTCATCGGTCCACCTAGTGGGAGGCCTTCCAACGCAACGTCTTCCGGTTCGCGATCGCCACTCCAGAACCTTCCGGCCCCATCGGCCATCCGTTCTGCGAGCAATGTGGGGCTTCCACTGCCACTTAAGCTTCGCAATTCTTCGGGCTATGTCGGCAACCTTATCCTTGATCCTTGAGATCCTTGTATTAAATTGAAAATTAAAAAAACGCGATAATTACAAATCGTATTTTTTTTCATTATCAGATGTGACTAGACCCATTTTTTATTTACGCTGTCTACTTACAAGCCAGCCCTAATCTTCACAATGAAAACGTCAGGGCAGTGCTCTCATTACAGTTGTCAGGCTATATTTCTCCGTGAAAGCTAACCCGTTAATTTGAAGCTGGAACTTAGCTGACCTGAGCTAAATCGTCTATCTGTCTGATGCAATTGGCTTAGTTATGGGTACTTTGTTACGCTGTGCTTGCATTAACGAGTTTCTAAACTGCCGAGTTACTTGGCAATATGTGTTGCATGTTTTTAAGCAAGGCCCGGAAATACTTAAAGTCATCATCATCATTTCTGCCGAAAGACGTCCACTGTTGGAGATAGGCCTCCCCCAAGTGTAGCCACATTGACCGGTCCCGTTCGTCTCGCATCCAACGGTTTGTATTGCTTGAATACGAGGTGATAAACTGTTTCGCTAGCCAATTGTGCCCATTCTAAACGCAAATAATATCGGCCATTCTGTTGTGGAGTTATTTATAGATCGGGCGCAAACTTACGTGGATGCAAATTTGCTTTGTTTGTTGGTTTCCGATATATTCCAGGTTTATTTTCACAAACCAAGACTCTCAGACTCCCACCAAACTATCACCATGTCTTCAACAATTTATACTACACATACATACATAAACTCACGCCCTTTTCCCATGGGGGTAGGCAGAAACCACAGAACGTCACTTGCTATGATCCTTTTAAACTCCTTTTGCCTCGTCCACATTCATACATCTGGTCATACACGCACGCCGGTTGCGAGTACTACGCACCTGTCCTTTCTGAAGAACGGCACCAATAAGATCAGTGTATGTCTTTCTAGGGCGTCTCCTCCCGGCGTTGCCACTCACATCTGCCTTGTAAATACCTTTTTCCAACAATACTGTTTTTAGCAATATTGCCCGGATATAAATTTTACAGCAGAAATGTTATAGCTGTCCACGTATGTTGCACCCAAATACCCGTTTAGCACCGCCAGTTTCAATACACAGGTGTGGCAGGAAGTTAACAACTACTAAAGGGATGGAACGTGAGAGTTTCGGGGGTATGCAAATTGTCTGCTCATGTATGCTACCCGCGGCCGGGGTAGGTGGGAAATTTCGAAGTCTACAAGCGTTTAAATGGAATCTAAGGTATGAGAAAAATTCACTTACACCTTTTTGCGTGTAAGGAGTATGGAATTTATTGTAATGAAGTACGTAATGTAAGGAGTTTTTGAAGAAAAATAAGTATCCGATCAATCATGTTAAAATGAGTTGAAAATTTATTAAAAAGTCAATTAAAAATAAATTTTATTTAGACTAACAAGACATTGATATTTTTATTTAAGTGTTCGAAAGAACCTTTTTTTTGGAGGATGGAAAATCATCAAATGACTTCTAGTGTCAGACTTCTACTGACTAAAAACCACCCAGGTTCCTTCTTAGTTCTTTGTGTCCGAGGCCGCGGTATCTGTTTCCAACAACCGCAGCCCCGACAGTATTCGAATGGCTATTTCTGACCTTTGACAACGTAGTCTCTAAATACTGATATTTTTCTGCATCTGTGTACTACTTACTTTGGAGAATCACAGGAGAATGAACCTTACCTTACTATACCTTATTCTAAAGGAAAAGAACTTCATTCCTGACATTTAAACAACACGTAGCCAATTTTGTATGACTTGTTTGTAGAAAATAAAAATACCACGCTTGGTATTCAAACGGATCGCGATACTTGTGTTATCTAGTTATATCTATATCTTTGGCAATACCCAAATACTCATCGTTTGATTCATGAGCTAACTATCAATACCAGCAAACCTAATGTACAAATTAATATGAAGTCGTCATACGAAGCTAGCTCAAAGGACACTGCAAGAGACTACAAATTGCTACAGAAGTACCTTTGTCACAGCGCTCGCTATCGATGCAAATTAGCTCCAACTGCTCCTGGATCTAACGAATTATATTTCAGAAGCTATAGCTGTGTTAGTTAGGAAATTACTTTAATCCTAAATATTGCTTCCATATTGACGACAACAGCTACTTTGAAAAATAAATATAAACGCAGTTCATTTTATATTTCAATTCATAATAACATAACACATCACGCCTGTAATCCCTGAAAAAGGCAGAGTTTCAAAAATGCTATACCCATATTTTGCCAGGTATAATATATTTGAGTCCCATGCAGCCATGTCAGAACAGTAGGTACTTTTAGAATTAAATATAAACAATACTTGCTACATATACAGAAAGAAACCAGTCACTAATGGTACTTACCTACCCTAAGACTGCATGAAGCTAGTACTGGTATCGTAACGGACTTCTTGCCTGGATCACTACCATGTTAACACAACACCACTTTATTATTTTTTATTATTTATATTTTCACCAAGGCGACCCACTATTACCTTAGACTTTCTGCACAACACCACTTTATTATTTTTTATTATTTATATTTTCACCAAGGCGACCCACTATTACCTTAGACTTTCTGTCATAACTTAGTTTATACGCATCTCTGAAGTATTATTTATTTATAATCATTCCGTTGTTGTACTTTATTGTTTCGGAAGATTTTCTTGTTGTTTTCATGTTGTTTTTTCAAAAACATATTGACATTGACAGCCAGCCGTCTGCGCTCGCGTCCCTTCGCTTCTCATGGACCATGGACAATAGCCTATGGCATTGACAAGCGTAGTCGGAACGTTTCGGTATTTTTTATACGTTTTGTTTATATACTTTATTTTTATACTACAGACTTTAGTGTTTATTTTATTTGCGAGTATTATATTATCTATTTTTTTTATTTTATTTTTTGTGTGTATGTATTTTGTGTCCGTAGGTGTGACCGTGACGTCACAGTGAGCCCTATCAGAATACCAGCGCTGCGGTATTTGTTTTCATTTATCGCAGCATCATGCTGAGATAGGAGCCTTTTTGGCCTGGCACAGGTTTTCTCATACTTAGTTTTATATTCTTTTTTGTTATTATTATTTTTTGTAGTTCCTGTGCTTGTCCCAAATAAATATTTTTTCTTTCTTTCTTTCTTTCCATGTAATGTAACCGAGCCTATTTCCATCAATCGGGCACAAATCGACCCTACGTAGCTGATACTGAAAAAATCTTGACGAGAAACCCCTTAAATTTATTTGTATCTGTGGTAACACCCAAAAAATACTACTCATTTGATTCATGAGCTATATAACAATACATAATACACAAAATATATGAAGTCGTCAAACGAAGCTAGCTCAAAGGACACAAGAGACTACAAACTGCTACAGAAGTACCTTTTTAATACAGTTGCTCAAAAAGTGGCGTATTGCAGGGACATATAGCGTTCGGGATGTGGGCTATTACGTACTCGTGCTTTTTCTTTACCTTTCCCGAACTCGTGCGTTCTCTTTCCCAACTGTCAAAATAATGTCCATTAAAAAAAAAAACAACCACGAAGTATTTACTAAATAAAATCATAGAAGTTTTTATGATTCATGCAAATATTTCTAAAGAAGCTACTAATTTGTTTCAATATCAGATTTAATTATTTGATTCAATGAGTTAAAGGTTTCATTCCATTTCATCTCATTAAATTTCATTTTTATTTCATATCAATAAAAAAAATCTACTGAAGACTTGGCTGTATGCGCATATTTCCCTTTGCCTACCCAGAATAGGTAAAGAAAACAAAAAAAATCTCTGCTTATATTCTTTTACGGTAGGCGCCATTTTCAAAAATGTTCTTTGCGAGTTTAATTACGGTTTTATTATTTTATTAAATTGCTTCATTTTTTCGCAACTGTATTAAAAATAGTTGTTCAGTACACGTGCGGAACCGTCATTGCAACTTGTTCCGACTGTCAACCCTCGCCGTCGGCTGTGCCTCGGCTCGGTTAGACATTTGTCGGAACGCTTTGCAATGACAGACTTTCCGCACTTATAATGAAATATACTATTGTCACAGCGCTCGCTATCGATGCAAATTAGCTCCAACTCTAGGATCTAACGAATTATATTTCAGAAGCTATAGCTGTGTTAGTTAGGAAATTATTTAGTTGAAAACTAGAATTGGGGTTTGTATTATACTAGCGATCTGCCTCGGCTTCGCATGGTAGCAGGTATACTATTATATAAACCTTCCGCTTGAATCACTATATCTGTTGTTGAAAACTGTATTTTAAATGCGTTGCGTACTTTACGTTTAAAAAAAAAAAAAGGTCAAATACCTGGAGCGACTTTGTTTTATACTAATAAAAGAGATAAGTATGTACTTAATTTAATCATGAAATATTATCCAGCAAAGTCTACCGCTTAAAACCAGCGGATTTATTTACATCGCATAAGATCGCGTCAGCTTTGCTTATTTGTTGGACCACCAATATAAAAATATTGTGTTTTATTAATGGCATTTTATCCTCCATAGGTTGTATAAATAAAGCACTATCACACCGTGACAATTCATTAACCGATCGATCCATTTGGATAAATCACGCTAGAATGATAACAAGCAAAACCTATACTAACCAACCAACCAACCTACCAACCTATGTTGTGTATGTAATGTGACTGTGTGAATGTAATATTATTTCTATTATGAGTCAGTGATACTTGAATTAAATGTTTTTTTATTTTTTATTTGTCTTAGCTGTAAGACTTCCATAGTAAATAAATAAATAAAAAACATTATTTAATAGTTATTTATCGAGGAAAATAGTTATCTAAAAACTTTTGGACAAGCCTTTGTTTTCAATCGTTCATGTCGAAAAACTTGCAATAACGGCTTAATATCGGCTTAACTTGCTGCTTAACTGGCTTAACAACCATCTGTTTTAAGAACAAACAATAATTACTTATCAATATCTCATTTCGTCGTTTATGTTCTCACACCACATAAGTAAGTTTTTGGTGTTTTTAACAATTGAATGCCTTTAGCTGGAGAATCGAATAACGTGCTGCTTCAGCCAATAAGAAACAAGCAAGGTTTCTATCTAATTTGAAAGGGACACAAATTATAAAATTGTATTGTAATGTGACAAAAGAGTGATAGATGGAGAGAACGAGAAAAACCTGGAAAACGATGGATGGAATGTGTGAGCATCATAACGTAACGGTTGACAGGAGAATGAAAGAAAATTTTAACAAAAAATTAAACCGACTTCAAAAGAAAAACACAAAAAGTGAAAAATAAACTTAAGAAGAAAAACCAGTCACTGAAGTCGGCGACTTTTGTTTGTTTGATTAAATTTTAAGCCACCGACTTTTTTTTTGAAGGCGGTTTTATTTTTTGTTAAATAGTTTTTATTTTTCACTTTTTCGTGGTTCACATGTTCATGGGTCAATGTGGACAATGTAGTTTTTTTTGAGTTTTGTTGATTTTTCAAAAACCGCTTGTCCGATTTCGTTAAAAAATAATGGGACCATTTCGGAAGTATACCCTTTCCAACAAAGAAAGAATTTTTCAAATCGGTTAGCAAGTGACGGAGTTATGCCCGAACAAGCATAATTATGTAAAAATATAATTATATATATAATTATATAAGGTCCCATTATAATAGGTGGACAAATTTTAACAAAGGGTTCAGTACGTCTAACCAAAGATATCCAAGTAAAAAAAACACTGATTAAAAGTAATTTTTTTTTGACATAAAATGTTGGGTAACTAACGCTTTTAGTGTATTTTCGCTAGCCGTTTTATTTTTTTGTAAGTATCTAATGCGTTTTTCTTATTTTCTTTTTTTACCATTGTTCTTAGTTTGGTGGTCTGAATGATCTCAAAAATTTTGTCCACCTATTTTAATGGGACCTTATAATATATAAACATCCGAATTGAGAACCTCCTTCTTTTTTTAGAAGTCGGTTAAAAAAACGTTACACCAACCCCAAGTAACATGGGACAAGGGCAGAAAGAATAACCATGCAGTCTTTTCACTCTCCTGTAAAGTTGCTATTTTTGACTTACATAGTTTTAGAAATTAAGCGTCGATTTATTCTCAATGCCAATCTTATTCAATCCGTAATCAAAAACCGATATTTTCACAAAGAAACAATAATGACTTTAATAATCGTATCAATATTTCATTTATTTCTAAATCAAAGCGAAAATTGTTTTGCAATTTTCTAAAATCGATTCAAGACTAAAAATAAAATCTTGTTGGGAATAAAATTGATATCTTTCAACAAAGATTAAGGGAAAGAAATCAAAGGTTTTCAATCTCAATGGGAAATAAATTGAGACGCAGTAGGTGGCCGCGGAAATAGGTTTCTATCTTATATTGAATACGTCGTCAAAGGCTTGCAGATCTTTTCTTTGATTGTACATACGTTTATGTACTTAGTAGGTGTAACGTTCTTATACAAAGTTTTTTATGTTTAATAGAGCAAAAATCATAGAATCATAGAGTCATAATAGAATTCAATGAAAACTTTAATGGTATACCCTTTTCATAAGTTTATAAAATATTTAATCAAGTAGTTTATTTTTTTTTATTGCTTTTGGAGTGCTCACGTTAACTTTTATTAACATCAGGCAGGAAAGGTGATGGGTAAACATGAAGTTTTGACCAGTTTCTTTAAAAAAAAATGTGTTTTATCGTTAAAGGCTGATGATGATGATGATGATTGTTGACGCGGCTGGTGACGAAGCAAATATTTGTATGGCCTATAGCTGGTATTCCGGTTCTGTGTATTTGTGTATGAGAGTCTAAATGTTCGTAAACGCACTACTTGAAAAAATCCTAGTGTGGGGCAACGGGTTAAAAACCATGTTTCCCGGTTTCCTGTGTCGTGAACAAGCTTATTGTGTCTCCCACTTTACATTTTTAATCAAACTTGCTAACCTGCGGCTGACTTTTTCATACGCTTCTGAAAGTGACTCACGTTTTGTTTCAGTAACAAGTTGGCTGAAGTTTTAGTTTAAATTCGTCATAATGTACATATCACGTCTCTGTGTCGCGGCGCGGCGCCAAATTGAACGGTTATGTGTACGTGTGACGTTTGTTGTGTGGTACAAGTTATGGGAACATGCGGTTGCTTTATTTTTGTTTTGGTTTCACAAATCCTGATGGACGTCCACTGCCCTGGGGTGAGTAGAGGGGTCTGTCAGACTGAAACGGACTTGACCAACCCTTCCCTTTCCGCACTTGCACCGGGGATCACGGGAGCCAGTGTACCTTCCACGATCCCTGGCTAGATATATAGGCGTTTGCTTGCTCCTATATTTTTAACACCTTTATCGAGGTTTAGTGGTTGTTGTTGATTTTGCATAAAAAGCTAAGAACCTCTTCATTTTCAACCTACGTAAGATGTATTACTTTTCGATAAATTCACGAACAATAAGACCTATTTCAAAGTTAGACCGGCGCGAGGTAAGCATTTCGATATCTATAGACTTGCATGATAGTGTTCACTATTCAACGTGCACTGCGCCTGTCCATAATACTGCATGTAACGAAACGCAAGTCCCATGCTATTTATGCTCGCTCTCTAATACGTGGGAATTGAGCATAACTAGCGAAAGGTGTGTGTACTATTAGTCACACCACTGCCTAACCTCTCGGGGATTACAGGCGTGATTTTACCGTGATCTGTATTTTATATTTAACTAGCTAATGCGGTTTCACTCGCATGGATGTCGGTGTATATACTAAAATCTTCCTCAAGAACCACTCTATCCATTGGTGAAAACAGCATGGAAATCGATATAGTAGTCTTTTGAGTTTATCGCGAACAGATAGACACACAGACGCAGCGGAGGACTTTTTCTTAACCTCCCGACCGCTAATAAATCTCCAGGAGATTTATAACAATGGCTTTTTAATTGTGTCTATAATAAGGCGTATGAGCTCTTATAATATGTAGTGATGTTGTCTAAACACCACACCACCACCACCACCACCACCACCACCAGCCCCAACCCACCTCACCTCTGCCTAACCCTTCAGGGATTACAGGCGTGATGTTATGTTATGTGTTATCTAAACGATGAAGGTATAACTATTTCTTTTTATCGCCTCTCGTATCTGACTTGCACCACCCCAGGTAAACCACCCCAGTGTACCCAAAATGGCCCATGTCACAGAACACTTGGCTTAACAGTGCGCGCCATGAAAAGTGTACGCGTTTATTTGGCACGCCATTTGAAAGCGACGGTATTGAGTGTACCTACCCACTTTATTACAAAGTTATAATACAGAACGTTTGAAACAAAGTAAATGTGGGATTTATGTGCTATTCTAGATTCTGGAGTCAAATAAATTGAGTTCATTTAAAATTAAAGTACCTACTTATATTCTTAACATCATTAAAACTGAGGTTAACTTTAAAGTTTACTGCTGATATTTAATTTTCTGGCCTTTGTATGCGTAAGTAGCATCTACGTTTGTGTTTAACTGTGGTGCTTTTAATTTGCGAAAGTGATAACAAAATGAAAGTAGTTGTACAACTACTTTCATTATTTAGAGCAACTCGGCAAGGAAGTTCAAAAGCTTTTATCTTTTATTTTTGAGGGTGCGAAATCATCAAATAACCCCTCCCGCTCTTGGGCAGAGCGAAAGGGAGTGTAAGACTTCTACTGACTAAAAACCACCCATGTTCCTTCTTAGCCCTTTATGTTAAGGCCGCGGTATCTCTTGCGAACTACCCGCAGCCCCGACGGGAAAAGCTTTTATCTTAAAAAATAACGATTTCTACTTCGAGATAAGACCCTTTTTTCATAATATGTAGTATGAGTTTGAAAATTCTTTGTTGTAACCTCATTTAAGATAACAATCAAAGCAATAGGTGAAAATCACTTTTCAATCTTACTACGTGTAATGTATCTGAGGTGTATCTATTTAATAGATATAGCAACACCGTCTCACAGACAGAAGTGTCAGGGAGCTGTCACAAGGGACACTGGACAGAAGTGTGTTGTGAAGCGACCCGGGACTGAAGACTTGCATGATGTGGTGAGTCGGTGATACAGAGTAATTAGTGCTATCACCCCGGGTATCACAGAACATAACACTACTGTGTAGAATTACTACACGTGACTGTACACGTCTATCTAACCCTTTACACGCAGTAAGCGCGATGCCAAGTTTCAGTATCGGAACGAAGCACTACAACGCGTTTCGGAAGCGTCCGTACATTAACCTATATTTGACGACCGCTCGAATGTGACCCAAACGCCTTAGCTAGGTACACGTTGCATGGCAAACTCTTCGAGCTTCTGTTTCTATCTGTGTATTTTCGGGGTGTCGAGTGCTTGTAAACTTCAGTTGTTCATGAGACTTTTGCTCGGACTGCGATAAAAACGAATAGTTACACGATAGTTTTCATAAAGTTTGTATGTTAAGTACTTACTGCCGCACTAACACCCGTATTTATAAACAAGTCATTACTATTACTTGAGTAAATGTCATTGTTTAGGATACGATTTTTTCTCTGTAGTTTAGTAATTCATTAATGTTAGAACTATCAAACGTTACAATTCTTAGTTTTGCTTTCATTGACGGTTCTAACTTCGTTTAAATTCTTGCCCTTTGCATAAAAATATTTGCATAAGTAATTACTTAAGTCCAAGTAATTACTTTGACTTGACTATAAATACGGGGGTTAGAGATGTTTAATGATTACTGACGCCTTCATTTAGTAAAGATTTAGACACGTGAAGTTTTGTATGTCCAACCTTAGCTAAGTGACGGCAGTAATCATTAGATATCTTTGAGTACAGCTGTTAGAGACGGTTACTGTTACGGTTAATCTGTATACTCCGCGGTCGGGTCTACCTTTTTTGGCAGAATTTTTTATACCCGAATTTTGTTTTGCATAACAGTGGATGGCAGAAACTTCATTTCGCAGAAAATCATTTGGCATACACTCATTTACCATACATTCAAAACGCATAATTTTGTAAGTCAGAATCATCTTTGAGCATAAACTTCATTTCCAGAACCATCATTTCGCCAAAAATTCATAATCAGAATCGTCTTTTGGCACGCATTTCATTTCATACATACGTGTAACATGCAATAATAATAATTATTATTATTAATAATTATTATCAGCTCACCCCGGCTA
Source organism: Diarsia mendica (assembly GCA_949316265.1). Lineage (NCBI taxonomy): Eukaryota > Metazoa > Arthropoda > Insecta > Lepidoptera > Noctuidae > Diarsia > Diarsia mendica. Next base: position 10,375,102 of record OX438909.1, read on the forward strand.
AAATTTCTAGCTGAGAACATTAAATGTTGGTATGTCAAAAATAATAATAATAATAATTATTATTATTAATAATAAGAATGACGTCACTCATACATGCAACGCATGTACTCCATGACGCGCGCTCGCTTCGCTCGCATATTACATAACACTAATATCTTCTGTCCCCGAAGTGCCGGGCCTCCGCCGGCCTCCTTCGTCGGCCTACGGCCCGGTGCCCATGCCGCCCATAAAGGATACTTTCGCGAGACGGTCGTTATACCTTATAAAAATCTACCAAATAAAATTCTGCCATCTTAAAAGTACGCCATTGAAAATTCAGCTATTTAAACATTCTGCGAAATGAGTATTCTATTAAATAATTGTTCTGCCATAAACACATTCGTTCAAAGAAGAATATGCCAAGTGTGGTATGCCAAATAAATTTCGGACAATCAAGTTTCTGCCAGATAGATGGTACCCTCCGCGGTCATAGGTTAAATTATTCGGTCATGAAAAGGGTTATCGGGTTTTTCCAGTAGAACTTTCCCAGTAGCGGTTCTGGATTTGTGCATAATAAATTGATGGCTATAGGCCCACCCCATGTAACATGTGAATTAAGTATAACTAAAGCAACATGGGAGCACCTACACGCACAAGACGATGAGATGTACTAGTAGCCACGTTTTTTAATGTATTTTTTCGGAGTAGAAGTAGCCTGTTTTTCCAGACTATTATCTATCTCTGTGTCATACATCCATCCAATTTTTTCCATTGTCGTATAATAGTAGAAATTTTAAGAACACAAAATATTTATATATTTAGGTAATATAATATGACAATTTCTGTAATATAATACAGTAGAATGATATAACTCGTCTGAACTTTACGAGTTATTTCATGTTACAATATGAAATATTATTTCACTTTTTGCTAGACATAAAATATTTTAGTTTGCCAAAATGTATGTGTGGTGTATGAACTGGTTTTATGATCCTATATTTTTGGGAAAGTTTAATATATTCATGTTTTGTGATGAATAATATGCTTTACATTGTTTTCTTTTCCTCAAATAACGTGGTTATAGTTATTTGTTATTTTTGTCTAGCACAAAAATAGCATAATATGCTAGCTAAAATCAGTCTTTCTTTAATAGATTTTCAACTTTATCGCTAGAGAATTATGTTCAAAGTTGATTGGTACAGTTTGTCTGTTATGGGTAGCGTGATCTGCTTGTGTCTGTGTCTGCGCTGTAAGTACAGCGCGTAACAGAAACGTGTGGTCATATTTTAGGCTATAAAACAAAAAAAGGCTATATGTAAAACTTTTTGCATGATACTCATATCGTATGCGATAAAATAAATCTACAGTACCATATAATTATTATTAAGGTAGAGTAGTTATTGGAATTGCTGGGAAAATGATTTTGCTGTTCATAAACAAAGATGACTACTAGCCACACTGGTAACATTGAGCAATCTCAATGTTACCAGTATGGCTAGTCTGTAGTCATCACTACATAGTATAAAAACTAAAAACGAAAAAACAAGTCAAACGATTTCAGTGATGAATGAGAGCAAGGTCCCGTAAATGGAAAACTGAAAACTAAAACTTTTCTTGCAGTCGGGGGACCTGTAAAGAATTGTTCCACCGAACTGTCCCCCGACTGCAAGAAAAGTTTTAGTTTTCAGTTTTCCATTTACGGGACCTTGCTCTCATTCATCACTGAAATCGTTTGACTTGTTTTTTCGTTTTTAGTTTTCTTTTTGTCATGGCAGGCGTGTTTTTTAATTTTTTAAATTATTTGATTTTTATTTCATATTTTTTAGTGATATAACCAATATGCCACGATATATAAGTTTATTTTTCAGGAAAGTAATATCGCGCTAATTATAATGCGATTCTAAATCGATTAGTTTTTATGGACAATAACTTTGAGATCTGAGGTGATTTAGTTTGTAGTGACACGTAAATTAGAAACCTCTTAACTGTGTCAGGTGTCTTGATTTAATTATTATGCTTCTGTCCAATGTTTTAACTTTTGCAGCTTGTCTACTGTGTGTACTACGTGCACTGTCACAGGTCAACATAATAAATAAGTGGTAGCTTGCGCCGCTTGTTATTACCTTCTTCGTTAATCGTTCTGTTTTATTAGGTGTTGTCCAGGGCAATAAACCGTTGGACATTTATTTCTGAATGGACAATTTAGAAATAGAAGTATATGAGCGTTTTAAGCGAAATAGAACGCAGAAAGAATAGGATGGATGCGCGAGCGAAGCGAGCGCGGCAATTTTTGTATACCTTTTATAGATTTTGAATAAACGAATAAAAAAAATAAAAGATTAAGAATTGGAGGTGGGGGGGGGGGGGGCGGCAAATATATTGTTATATTGTCATCGGGAGGAAAGATAAATAACGGACTGTTTTACTTGGTTTCAAGAAAAGAACTGCTTACTCTTATCATGATTAACATTAATCCTCCACTTTCGGGATCAAGCGCCTAAGACGGAGGTTTGGAAGATGTGTGACTGAGTACCTTCTCGACATAGATCAATAATTATGGAAAAAATATTTGTGTGTACTTGTGATTATAATGTGTGTTTGTAGTGGTTTTTGGTCTGTAAATGTGACCATTCTGACCTAATCTTGTAAAGGGTAAGCTTTACAAAGCTCAGCGACGAGTTATTTATGAAAGTACTCTGAGTCAAAAGGGACTTGAGTTATTCCTGTGCAGGCCCCCAGAAAGGAGATCGAATGGATGCGCGAGCGAAGCGAGCGCGATTTTTTTTATTGTTTTTGTAGATTGGGGGGGGGGGGGGGTGAATTGTTCATATAGGTTACTGAATTTGTTGTACATAATAAGATGTGTTTTTTTTTAAATCTTAGGATTGCGATCTACAAAATCGGAACCCTTATATACAGTACAATAAGGCATCGTTCACACCAAACGTTTGGTCCGACGCCGACTGTGAGTATGCTCACCGTCTGTATGGATCTACGTAATAGCGTATAGTCGGTTCGGTGTGAACAAGAAGTTAAATATAATATTGAAAAGCGATAAACTGCGTAACGCGTGCTCACAGTCAGCGGCGCCTAAGGAAAGACTTAAGTTGTGGCAAGATAGCGTTTACTTACCCAACCCATTTGTGCCACTTGCCGAAAATCTTCCACCTGGACACGAGTTGCCATGGCTGACCTGGAAGTCTCTAAACAGACTCCGGGCACAGGTAGGCCGAAGCAAAGAAAACCTGTTCAGGTGGAGATTCATAGATGACTCTGCCCTGGAGTGTAAATGTGGTCTTGCCCCACAAACTATGGGGCACTTGATATCGTGCCCAGCCTGTCCTGTTACTTGCACATCACAGGAACTGATGGAGGCTACTGAAAATGCCGAACTCGTCGCCAAATTTTGGGCCGACTCAATTTGAATTGTCATCGACACGCTAAGAAGAAGTCAGCGGCGCGACGGACAATACGTTTGGTGTGAACGATGCCTAAGTTATCCGTATGCCTATACGTCAGTCAAGACCCTGTTCCTCAGAAACGTGTAAAATGATCTGAATGACTTAATTGCGTAATTTATACCTACAAACAATTTTCATTTCATGAATCTATTTGTGTACAAATACGCTGAATTATTAATATGAACCCACGCACCAACTTACTTACTATACTTAAAACTGTTTGGCACTTTACTTGAATTTCTTAGAATGTTAACAAAATAATTCATAGTCCTTAATTATCCTTTGTATGTAATTTACATACAAATGATAAGGACTATGTTTTTTTTTAAATGTTTTTTTTTTAAATGTTATTTTTTAACACACGTAATGCTTTATTCATTTGTGTTAGTAATGAGTTTCAAGTTGAATCTCGTAGTAAAATTTTTTCATACAAAATTCAACCATGGTCTTCTTTTTCCACCCTTTAGGGGGTGCTTTTGAAAAACCTATGATGGCAAACATTATTATTCCCTTAAATTCATACTCCTGTCATGTTTCAAGAAAATTGAATCACGCTTAATGATTTTTCATACAAACTTCAAAACCATTTAGCTGCCGTCGTGGATAGATTTGGGAGTTGTAACCTAGCCAGTTTTATTTCTTTCATTACAAGAAATCTATTGATATGTAATTTATTCGCATCGAAAGCCGGGTTTAAAATGTCACCATATCATTTGTTGAGTAGTATTACTAGTAAACAATAGATATTGAATACTACTGTGGTATATTTTTGTAATCTACTTAACAAGTTCTAGACGATGATTATAGTTTTCATTGAAACTTTAATAAAAAAAATCTAAAGTTGTTTTTATTCATAAACCATAGCCACCCTATCATATTTTTCAAAATTTTAACTAGCCTATGTCACCCGGGATAACGCAAAGAATCTAACGATACCACATACATCAAAATCGGTTAAGGCGTTTAGAAGTTATGGTGGAATAAAGAAACTCACAGACAAACATACATACATACATGAACGCTAAAAACATAACACTCTTTTTTTTGGGGCAGTCGTGTAAAAATTCCTCCGCCGCGTCTGTCTGTTCGTGATAACCTCGAAAACTAGTGCACCGATTTTCATGCTGTTTTGACCAATGGATAGAGTGGTTTTTGAGGAAGGTTTTATCATACATTTTTTTCTAAATTCAACCCGTACCGGAGTTCAAAAGAGGATGAAAGTTTGATTGGGTTTTTTTCGGCAATAAAAAGTTTGCTCCATAATTACTGCCTATCTTTCTACTATTACATAAGTACATAAATACCTCAACTAAATAAATAAAACTCGTCACGTTTTTAAAACGTTTTTCTTGCGTTTATTACAAATCTTGAAAGACATCTTACCGCTGAGGCGGGTCGACAAACACTTGTATCCAAGACAGCTCAACAAATATTGAAACAGTGAATGAATTTTTGTTATTTACTTCATGCTTCGGTATAATTACTTGTTATTTTTGTTGGGAAATATTCTGTTTGTTTATAGAATACGTTTCGGTTTATTTATTTATTTAATTTTTCTGCACATAATATAGTGTACAAAGGCGAATTTATTACAAATGGCAATCTCTACCAATCAATTGTGGTTATATTGATTAATTCATCACCTGCCTAGCCTTTTCCCAACTTTGTTGGGGTCAACTTCCAGTCTAACCGGATGCAGCTGAATACCTGTATTTTACATGGAGCGTTGCCTATCTGATCCACAACCCAGATAATACTGTGTAATACAATACCTTTTGGTAAAACTGGTTGTCAAACTTTCAGGTCACCTGTAACGACTGCCAAATATCTATATTTTGGCAGCCGAGAACAACAGCTTAACGTGCTTTCTGAGGCACGGGGGAAACTGAATTTGTAATGGGTGGTCACCCATCTACAGACCAACCTAGGCAAGTGCGGCTCAACCTAAAGATAGATCCGAGTGGCAGTTATTAAACTACTCAAAACTAAATAGGGCCCACCATGTTTTTTTGCCTTAACTTAAAATTGAACATAATTGTTCAGTTTTTATGAATGTACAAGTTTCAAGTGGACATTCAGGAATAGTGTAAACACAAACAATGGAATCATTTGTTTATTTCCTTTAACAAAAACACAAATAGCAGTTTTTATTAATAACGAGTGGGTCCTCCTCTGCTCCGTATGCACTCTCTGAGCCTATCTGGTACACTTTCAACCAAGTGAGTCACGTTTGCTTGCGGTATTTGTTCCAAACAGACTTTCAGGGCGTTAATGAGCTCCTGCTGGCTGTTCACATCGCTGTAGTGTTCTTTCAGGCTTCTTTTGAGTTGATCTCATAAATGTTCTGTTGGTTCAATCATTTATTTGCATAAAACAGGTAGTGAGGATGTTACAAACGTTCCTAGACGTTCTTGGACCTAGAAAGCTGAAATTTTGCACAGAGGTTCCCTTTATAACGTAGACAAGGAATGAGGAAGGATTTTTCGAAATTAAACCCCTAAGGGTGTTAAATAGGGGATGAAAGTTTGTGTGGAAAATCGTCATTTTCACGCGGGCGAAGCCGCTGGCTAAAGCTAGTTTATTATAAGCATAAAAAACCAATATTATGAACTATACATTTCGGACAAACTAAAACTGGGTTTTTCCATCAGGAATGTCTCAGTAGCAGCCACGGAGTTTGGACATTAGTACACCCACATTTCGCTGGTTCAGATTTATACCAATTAAGAGCGTATGCTACCTCAGATTAGCAACCCTATTTGTGGTCGTTCAAACTTCGCTTGAAATACTGTTAGAATAAAGTTCTAATCAGCTTGCACTACAAAGCGGTTGTTACGTCTTTCGCTACGGCCGAATAGTGCGAAATTAGTGGTATTTTGCGATTTACAAAAAAACTATTGATTGGACTAAAAAAGTAAAACACTATGACTTTGTTGCTTGTAGAATTATTTGGCAAAAAAACCAGAACGATGACATGTATTTTAGTATGGTTTTTACTCGTTAAAAGAAATTTTTAGAGGTATCTTCGCGATTTTTTTCTATCGAGCAAAGTTAGTTGTATTATGTTTTCACAACACTATGGCACTAGCATATATCCTGAAGAATATCATATATTTTTCTGATGTTGATTACTGCAGTGAATCATATACTTTTACGCATTATAAAACTCGCGTTTGAGGTACCATACGCTCTTAAGGCAATAAGGTACGTCTCTGCCTACGTTAAACTGTTTTACGTTCATTGCATCATCATCTCAGGGCCAGTTGAAAACCAGCGTCGGGCACTAGCTGCTCGGCAGTTTGCTGAACTGGTCCTATTTGGCGCAGCCGTGAGATGCACACACTCTTTTTTGTTTGTTCATTTTATTTTTTATTGTTTGCTGTGTGCACTTGTGGCATATTGTACTAAATAAATATGTTTTCTTTCTTCTTTCTTTCTTTCTTTCTTCCTAACCCTTCGGGAATTATAGGCGTGATGTTATGTAATTATTATTATTTTAACTCCATGCACAAATTAATGGTACTAAATGCCAGTCATTAAGTCCATCGGCTATGTAATGTGTTTTAGTAACGACCTTTATGCTCCTATAGGTTACTTCCCTCAAGGTTCGTTTATTATTACATTATTGGCCCGAACCCAATTATTCCTGACATGGGGAAATCTTCATTGATACCCTGGGCTCGAGAATTCAAAAGGTTATTTTGGACTTTGATGGAGTGAACTAAAACCACAGTTAATAAGGACAGGTCTAGTTGAGGCCCTGTCGGGGCTGCGGGTTGTTCGAAAGAGATACCGCGGCGTCGACACAAAGGGCTAAGAAGGAACATGGGTGGGTTTTAGTCAGTACAATTCTGACACTCCCTACCGCTCTGCCCAGAGCGGGAGGAGGCATTAAATGATTTCTCACTCTACAAAAAAAAAGGGTCTAGTTGAGGCGACTCCGGCGCGATACGTAAGACACGACAATATGATTGTGTTCATTGTTTTAATGACATTACGCAGTCTCAGAAATATTTGCGACAGTTTGCGCATCCCACGCGGGATTCGCTCGCAGTTTGACTAAGCTTTACTAAGATTATGTTGTAATCCATCGCGAGTCCTATTAACTAGTTTTAATGAATAGAGAGCATATTTAAAACTCAATTATCTAAACAAATATACATACGAGTAGTTCTATAAATGCTAAAGTTGAAATTAGCGTAAATTTTATCCAACCAATTTTACAATTTTCAAACTTTAATACCCAAAATCCCTTCTATATTTGTTCTAATTTACATATAATATTATAGCATTCCACATTTTGTCTACACCCTTTTCTCGAGCTTTGAAACTTGATATTTATCTAACCAATTACTTTCTCAAACTGAAATCTGTTTTTGAGTTTCTAAAACAGACAACCCACTGAATGTTTAAATAAAAAATTAATTGGAAATTATAATTTTGGGATCAATGGAATGATGTTTTGTTTATCTTAACGAGTAAACCCACTTGATGTTTATTTCTAACTAGCTTTTGCCGAAAAATATCTCAACAAACTGGATGTTGAAAAATTACTAAACAAACTTTCATCCCTTTGTTTTTTTTTGGTGGCCCTTAATTAACTCCCTATGGTGTTGCATTTCGAAAAAAATATATTTCAAAACCTTCCTCAAGAACCACTCTATCTATTGGTGAGAACAACATGAAAATCAGTGCAGTAATTTTGGAGCTTATCGCGAACATGCAGACAGACAGACGCGGCGGAGGACTTGGTTTTATAATAATTATGTAGTGATAGTGATATAGTGGTTCACAATGTCTTATGTCAATGTTACACACCATAACCATTTCATCAAAGTATGATCACCGTAGACATAGAAAAAATAAACTGAAATACCTAAATACTGTAAAAATAATGTCTACTGTGCGATATTAATAATGAAAAACCGAAAAATAATAGTGACTTTGAAATGTGTCTATTTTTCGCATCATCATCCCCAGTCTGAATTCACCAACTGCTGCGTATAGGCCTCTCTTTTCTTGTGCCAATCTACCCCTGCCCTGTTCTAGCCTCATTCAGAATTTTCCCCCGACAAAAATTATGTCGTCCGCCCAGTTTTCGCAAAGGAGAGATAAAACTGGATTTAAGGCGCAGTTAACGGGGGAACCGTAAAAACGACCTGTTTTTCGTCGCAGAGTTAGCCGTATTGCTACTTATTACAATTCCAAAAAAAAATACAGTGTATAGTCAAATGTATAGGTAAAAGACTTATGCAAAAATATTTTCTAAAAGTAATCAAGAACCTCGAAAAAAAAAATCACAAAATCACAAAAAAATCACACGAAAAAACTTTTTCGTCTCGAAATGCTCAATATTTTGAGTGACAACTGTTATTTATTTTTTTACTATCAGAAAGGAAATTTAACCAACTAAAGACATATGTAAAAATATTTTAACATTACAGCGTATTTTTTTTTTTAAATAAATTAAATCTGCGAACTATCGTTCATTTTGGCAGTCACGAGCATCAAACGCATCGCCATTTTCAACCTTATTTGTTTAGGCGATGAGTTAAACGCGCGCTCAAGGTCGCGGGCAGCTAATGTCGCCTTAATACAATGCTGTACTGTAGGTACTTTATATACATTCTTTTACGCTAAAATAGTACCAAAAATTCTTTACTCAAATACTAAAAATAATACCTAATTTATACAATTTATTCTGCCAAAGTATCTTTGTAATTTCTAACTGATAAAAATTACCGAAAGGTAAAACTTCTACCTAATAAAAAGCATTATCAATTTGGCAACAAGAAGGAACCTCGTTCGGTAAAGTTTCATGTGCTTATCTGTTCCTTAAAACTTGAGATTTTGATTACACACTCTTGACATCACGACTGTGTAATGAAGACTTTATAAAATCTATATTTTTATTATATAAAAATGTTATGTTGGTTTGTGTACGCTTCAAAAACTCAAAAAGTTCTGCACCGATCGAGCTGAAATTTTACAATCATATATAATCCGCAGTAAGGATGTTTTTACAGTATCCACGCGGGCGAAGCCGCTGGCATCAGCTAGTAAGTAATATTAAATTCACGAGTCTTGTCAGTTAGAAGTTAGAAGTCTCCGACGTAAAATGTTTCATAAATACGTGCATGTATGTATATTGTGTTATTATAATAGGTAAATTGATGTGGTCCTTTTTTTTTTTGGTGGGTGGAAAATCATCAAATGACCCCCCCTTTCCCGCTCTTGGGCAGAGCGAAGGGGAGTGTCAGACTTCTACTGACTAAAAACCGAACCCATGTTCCTTCTTTGCCCTTGTGCCGAGGCCACCTCATCTAGATTGATGTGGTCGTGGCTTAATAAAAACTGTCACTCGATATTTAGGTTAAGCCGTGCTTGCCTAGGTTGATCCGTGGATGGGTGACCGCCCATTACATACCGAGTTTCCTTCGTACCTCGGAAAGCATCTTAAGTCGTTGGTCCCGGCTGTCATATATCATCTTTGGCAGTCTTTACAGGTAGCCAGTGGCCTGAGAGTTTGACATCATCATCATCATCATTTCAGCCGAAAGACGTCCACTGTTGGACATAGGCCTCACCTAAGTGTCGCCACATTGACCGGTCCCGTGCGTCTCGCATCCAGCGGATCCCCGCAACCTTCACCAGGTCATCGGTCCACCGGAGAGTCCGGAGAGTTTGACAACCCAGTACTAATTGTGTTGTAGAGGTCAGATAGGCAGAACTCCACTACATGAGACTGTAAAGTACAAGTATTTTACAGTCTCATGTAAAATACTTGTACTGCATAGGGTTATACTGGAAGCTGACTAAAATTTAGTTAAGAAAAGGCTGGCTAAAAGATGATGGTAATAAGTTTTAGTAGTGACAAAAACTTAAATGAGTATGTTTGAGAGGATTTGTGTAAAGGCAAATATCAAAAGGTACGTAGAAGGCAGGTGTGAGTGTAAATGCTGGGGACGCCCTAGAAGGATAGACACTGACATTATTGGTGAGGTTTCTCAGCGAGATCAGGTGCGTAGTATTCCCAACCAGTGTACGTGTGTCTCCAAACACGTGACTTAATGTATGAACGAAAGTTGTTTGTTAGGATCTCGTTCTGTGGTTTCGTAAACGTGTGTTAGGATAGTGAGTTTATATGACTATCAAATAGATGTTCAAAAACTCTTTAAAAACAAACATTTTGTAATGAAATTCGTTTAAAATACCACTAACAATTAAAACTATTTCCCTTCATGCACAATTTAGGTACAATTGTTTGCGGTTTTTCGAAGTATTAGTCGTTTTGCACTGATAGAATTTGCACGATAAAAATGTTTTGTTGCAAAAATGTTATTCAATGCGAAATTTCAACCAGTTTGCAATATCCTGGTAATAACAACCAGTAGCGTGGAAAAGCATTTTGGCACTTTTATAGGAACTTTAAAAGTGGGAAAAAATTAATAGGAACCCGGTTATTCACTTTAAAAATGTGTTGTAGCCTGACAATGTGGTTTATGTCACTTAAAATTCATCCTACCTTGTCAAGGTATAAATATTTGAAAAATTTCATAACTTTTCGCTTTTTGGCCTCAGTTTCGTTTCTTTCAATTAGTTAAGTATACATTATCTATCTGATGGTTGAACCAGTACGGACGGATCGGCGAATTATGAAGTATATAATTATCCTCTATTACGTTTGCTTTATTTATAATAACTTTAACAGTTATAAACCGTGCTTCAACATTTTAATTCGTTAAGTAATTTTTACTTAAGAAAGTAACAAACATCCATCCTCACAAACTTTATAAGTAAGAAAAGTCAAAAGGTTTCTCTCTTAAAGAAAAAAAAAAACCGGCCAAGTGCGAGTCCGACTCGTGCACCGAGAGTTCCATATTAAAAATATTTTTATAATATTTTATGATGTAATAAAAATTTACGGCTTTCGCAATTTTTCCTTATCTGTGCTATAAGACGTTGCTTCTTACCAAATTTAAAGATTCTGAGTTCACGGGAAGTACCCTGTAGGTGTTGATTCCCTTGCGAGTGTGAAAGGCTGTTTCTTTTGATTGCGTTGGCTTAGAAGTTTGATTTTCACAGCTATAAGGGACAGTAGAGTATTTGATATCAATTTCAGCTTGATATCTCCACGCGTTCCTGAGAAAAAGAGTCTTGACAGACAGACAGACAGATGGATGGATGGAAGGACAACCAAGTGATTCTATAAGGGTTCCGTTTTTCCTTTCGAGGTACGGAACCCTAAACATAACAAGATGCCATTAAAACTCAGCAAAAACTTTCGCTTATCTTCGTAGCGTTCCATCTGCAACTAATATAATGCAATATTGTGTCTTGTGCTGCCATCTGGCGGACATTGGCTCATGAGTTAACAACACGAGTTGGAAGCCGTCCAACTTAAATTAGATACTACAGTAACAAGTTCTTATAGAAAGGATGAAGTTTATGGTATTTCATAGTAATTGGTATATGAACTTATGTTCTTGTATGTTGTTTAATTCGTTCAGGTGTGAAAGTAAATTTTCAATGATTTATCTTTTTAAATACTGTCATTTCCTCAGAGGAGATGTTAGATAGGTACATATCTGCCTTGTAAACAGAGTTGTAATAGATTTGTTCGTATTTTTTAATTTATTCATTAAAGCCTCCACATTATAGTTGCCAAAAGACAGACGGCGGCGCCACTGAGGCCAACCAGGAAAGAGGAGGCGTGACGATCTAGAAGCGGACCAAAGGGGCTGGTTTAAAGCGGCACAGTAACCAGTTCTTGAAAGGAATCGGGGGAGACCCTTGCCAAGCAGGGGGCAGTGTAGGGTTGAAAAAAAAGTGTATTGAGTGCGATACTTTAACTTAAAACCAAAAATATAACCTTCATCAAACTTAAAGCAATTATTGGACTGTTGCGGATTACACTGTTGCACAGGTAAGAATAAGCTACCTACAGTATAGCCATAGGAATAATGTATTCAAAATCAAAATATTTTATGTCACATTGACCTACATGGGCACTTACATACCGTCGAGAAAAGGTGTACGGTTCGGAATGGTCGTTTCCTACGGAAAAGGTTACTACGGCTAAAACAATATCTGTAAATGGATCGTAGATCCACACACATCATTCTTATCATTCATCATCAGCAGTCCACTGCTGGATATAAGATTATCCAATTGTACACCACATAATCCTAAATAATACAAAATGAAGCAAATACAGTTTCAGAAAGTACTTAAAGCAGAGCTAGATAGAAAAAAACATCCATTTAAAACGAGAGTGCTTTCAAATCAAATCGTCCATAAATTCACTGACTTCTCTAAAACTAACCTGTATAAAAAAGCAACAGAGTGATTCAAAACTGCTTGACTGGAATGCAAAATGGCGGATTCAAAGGAACGTTTCGCATTTTTTTCTTGTTCCTCGCTAATTGTCTACGGACAAAAGATCTAATTGCTCTCGAGGAAGGACAGATGAAAACTGTTTTGTACTCAGTTCTGATCTATGTGTCAGTAAGGAAAATGCATCATTGGAAACTAGGACATAAAGTGTAGATTTGTTTGTTAAAAAGTGAATTTTTATGACACGGTTTATAAATTAAATCTACAATATGCGCCTACAAAGGAACCAAAGATTAACTTTTCTAAACATTTTGAAATATGTTAGGCCGATAGAATCATCAGGGCAAAGACGAAGAAGTCTTGAGTAGAAGTTTTTTGATAGTTAATTGTTAGATTATGTATTGAAATAGTTTTTTTAATTAATGTAATGGTTCGAGGTGACACAGGAAAAGAGCTCTTGGAAGGAATTAGAGGACCGCTTTGCCTTACAGTGGGAAAGAGCAGGCTAAAAAAAATAAAAAAAATTATAAGTCATTCGATTTAGATAATAATTATTATTATTGTCCTATCAGGTCTATGGACATCTACTAGCTGCTTAAAATTGACCTTCTATTCTTGCAGGATTGCATCTGATTCTGTGTTCTCAGTAAACCAGATAAAATTCATTCGTATTTAGGTAGGTGGTCTTTTACAATGCAAATGAGACCAGATTAAAAATTCTGTAGTCCATTAGACATCAAATAAAAATACTAAAACAAATTGGAGGTGTTAAATTCAAGAGTTTTTGTAGCACCCGCATTTTGTGCCAAAGGAATATTTAAGTTAGGAAAAACGAACGACGCGCGACATACATACTTTTAGCATCTGTGCAATGCTCACAATTTTTGTTTGTGCTATATTAAAATTCAGCTGTTTTAAGCATAATTACGTTGTATAGAAACAAAGACATTTAAATCAACTTAACCGATCTTTATTATATTATACGGCTGGTCTCAACCGTAATTTTTAAATCATTGACATTTTTTACAAGTTTACAATTAGTGCAGTGGCCCGATAATCACAAGTGACAACCCCGTCTTACCAAGGGGTTCACAGAACTAATTGGGATGTGGAGGTCATATATTATTTTTAATCTCATTGTTTACAAATAGTTTACTTTTCGTTTACAATTTTGTACTAGGTACTCGACTAGTGATAGAAGTGCCCTTTTGTGAAAGTAAATGCCTGTATTAGAACACTCCACTCTTCCGTAATTTACGTAATGTAAAATCAAGAATTATGGCAGTATTTACTATTTCAAATTTAAGATTGTCTAATAAAAAGTTTGATTGTAAAATTCGCGTACATTTTCATGGTGCGCACAAAAAATCTTTTATTCTAAACAAAATGCAAATATTATTTAAACTTTCAAGTTCGTCTGTCGATTTAAAAAATAATTTTCTCCATCTAGAAATAAATTAAATGACCAAACCATGAACCAAAATGACATTTCCCACAGTTTCAACTCTCTGAAAAGGTCGAAGATGTTATCTGCTACAAAAACGTAGCTGGCGTAGCAATGATATCGTAGCGGTGGCTACGCCGTAGCAGCGTAGCAAGTAATCCTCCCGGACAATAAATTAATTGGTTTATGTTGAACGATATTCAAAAAGTCCATATTGAACATTGCCCGTTTATAGGCCATTCGATAAAATATCACATTTGATTTCTGCGACGTATTAGTACATTGTAATACAAGGGCCTAAAATAGCGAGGTAGTAAATAGGAACCGAGTTATAATGGGATTTTGGCGCCATGTATTACACTGTACTTTTTACGACGATTGCGAGAAAATAAAATAACCGTGTTCATTATGAATTTATTTTATTAAAAATTAAATTCAATTTAATAATACAATTCCAAAAATTTCGCGCCAATGCCTTTTTTTATTTCTTCTGTAGCTGCAATGCAACGCACACATTCTACCAAAGAGTTCGGCATTCAGCGTGTTGAGTTCCATTTTTAAAAATAAAACATTTTTTTACTTGAAACTAAATCACGCACCAGCTGGCTGAACAAGTTGTCGTACGAGATTTACTTTTAGCCCTAGGGCAATATATGCAATTTTAGGCCCGCTCTGTTATGCTATTATGACGTTCTTTTTGAGCAAGAGGAGTTAAAAAATTGTTTCATCTGTCTAGTCTTTTCCCATACTATGTTGGGTTTGGCTTCCAATATAGGTATCTAGAAACAGCCAGTGTTAAATATGAGTGACTGCCTCTCTAGTCCAAGTACTAGGTACCACGATACCTCTGCGCAAGACTGGTGGTCAGATTTTTGGGGTTATGACTACTCGTAATGATGAAAGATCTTCGACTGGATAGCCTAGACCTGCAGGGCTATTGCGTATCTTTTAATGACAGTGAATAACATAATTAGTGTCTATCAAACAACTGTCAAATGGTGAGTTTTTAAGAAAAAAATGTACCAAACCATAACCAATTTACAGTTAATCTATAGACACTTATGATAGCCACTGTCATTAAAAAGATACACAATACCCCTACTGGACTGGATATGTAATGGATGTCAGCCAAAGAGACGATAGATGGACTGTGTGAAGGATGATATAGCTAGAAAGAATGTGTCTGATGAGATGTGTAATAGAGAAGTCTGATAAAAAAAAAAACATGATTGCGCAGCATGATTCAATTTTTTTTCTAAAAACTAAATTGAGATAGGGCTACGAGATGATGGTCAGCCATCCGTGGACTGACTTCATCAAGTAACCTTATAAAAAATAAATAAAAGGAGCTGCACAGGGTGGTCGGCCTGTGCAGTTTCTTTTATTTAGCCATTAATTTATTTATGTTTTTAAATACCAAAATACTTACTTATATAAGTTTATATTTAATAGGACGTAACCAGAAAAGACGGTAGTTTATTCTGTGAAGCACTCTCCCGTCTCATCAGATTAAAATATTTCTATCCTTCTGCATTACAAGAAACTTAATGAATAATACGACGCAGAATTCAAGTAAAATTAACATAAAAAGGAAAAAAAAACTAGAAATAAAAAAATAAATCACTCGTCCGTTAGAGTAGGTAGCTAGTAAAAACACCTGACTTTATGAAATAATCTGTTTATATTATCTGTAGTACTGGATTTTAGAAAGTTCTGTTTCCTGTAATTGGTGCAAGTAAAGGCTGAAAGCGATTATGGCATAGACTATAATTATATGTTGGTAGTATTTTAATGATGGGCAAAGTGGCAGGCAAAAGAGCACTGGGACGTAGGAAGAAATCCTGGCTGCGCAATATCCGGGAAGCGACGGGAGTTAAGAGCGCCGCGGAACTTTTTAGACTGGCAAAGGACCGAATAGGATATGCGGAGCTGACTGCCAACCTTCACTATTTATCTATAATATGTATGTATTTAGAAATATATAAGTATGTTTATCAGTTGTCTAGTACCCATAACACAAGCTCTGCTTAGCTTGGGACTAGATGGCGTTGTGTGATAGTTGTGGAATATTATTATTATTGTGGAATATTATTACTAGTTGGAGAGACACCTGAAGAGAGAGAGAGTATTTTTATTATTATAGCTAGCCCGTATTGCCCCACACTGCTGGGTCCATTCCTTCTAACGGTCGTGATTCTGTAAAACTACTTTCCAATCCTCAATTTATTTGTATTGCGTATAAATAAACAAAAGTATTGTTTCTTTGAATAATAAATTAATACGTTTCCAAAGCAGGATTGACTCAGTAACCGTACCAATAATCGATCAATACACAAAGTCGTTAATCCCAAGCTTTACCTCCGCTTAAAACCTAATTAAAACATAATTTCCCGTCCAAACAGCGCTCTATTAAAACAAACAATCAACGGGATAGGCCGTGGAGCCAATACGTGCTATGACGTCACTAAAATGATGAACAGGGGGTCTATGATCTAAATGCCCATTTTAGCAGGTCATAATATGAATTGCGTTATAAAGCGTAAAATAGACCTTTCATAATAGCTCCATAATAGTAACTTTGTCTGTAAAGTCCATTTCACGAAAGAAGTTCCGCAGACGCAGCGCTGTATTCGCATGACATAATGTTGCTATCTCCCTCTCTCTCTCCATATCTCCCCATCTGTCAAATTTAGTTCCACAATTGTCCGCGGGACTTCTTTCGTGAAATGGACTTTAACCATTTTACGAATTTTGACGCAATTCATGTTATTTTCCGATTATGATCTAGGTATTTTCTTAAATGGTCACAGACGCAAAAACTAAAGAGGCCATGTTAGATCCTCTGTACTGGAGCTGCTAACTAGAAGAGGAAATAAAAGTTGCTTCGGCCGTGTAGGGAGAGGGCAATCTCTAGCACGTAATACTCGCCTACATTGTGTCCTGCAGGGCTAACATGCGCAAGTCGACAAAATTTTGTCGACGCATTTTCTCGTGCTGAGACGACTTATGTCTGTTTGTCGATGGGAGTTAACATGGCGACACTTTTATCTCGTGTCGTTCTGTTAAAGAACTCATGTCGTTCTGTCAAACCTGTTTTTGTCGTCAGGCTCTAACATGCGCGCTTTATTTAGTCGAATTTTGACATTTTCCTATGACAAGTTTGTCGTTGATGGTTTTCGTAGACGAGAAACCGCGAAAAACAGAGAAAAAACCTGAAAAAGGGGGGTAACAGTGTTCTGTGAAATTAAACAATTTATAATGTATAATGGCGGTGCCGTACTATAATTATCTTTTAACTGTTTATGAGGAAAGGGAAGCAAGAAAAATACAGAGGAAGGTGATTCGCGACGTCTGCAACCCATTCGACTTAGGGGATAACGAGTTCCAGTATCTCTGGCGAATTACAAAGCCTATGGCTATTTATATTATAGACTAGCTGAACCCGCGCATGCGTTGCAATGCGTTTTTCCTACCTACCTATCTACTACCCTACCTACCTACCTACTACCCTACCTAATATATTTGAACATATTAAAAAAAAAAGTATCTATAAACCTCACGGAGCCCGAGACCTTTCTTTCGTAACTTCGTATTACGAAACGAATAATGTTTCACAGCAATGACAGAACCAATTGATAGGTACTTGCTGAATACTCAGATCAAATGCTGAATAGTGAACATTCACTAAGATTTACGTATGGCATAGTGTGTTGTATTTTGTACATTACAGTTAGTACATTTAATTCATCGAGATAAATAATGTAACATAATATTATGATTACTTATCTTCTATCTCGTAGAACGTAGAAAAATGCATTCTTCACACGGTTTATTTTGGAATTCACTAAAGAACATTGATTAAAGAGTTGCTAATATGCATCTCCGCCATCTGTGACGGGATTTTGATCTAATACTTACAATCTCTTTGATTCCAAAGCCATCTTCTTTCTAACAATCCAACAATTTTTCAAATTGTATTGAAAATATTTATTCTAGCGTGAACCACAAATAACAACAAATTTTGTAATTCAAAATTTTTGAATTGACAAAATGTCAGAGACTATTTTAAGGTCGCGTTCACAAATATGGCAGCGTTCACGCAATTCCCACCAATATTGACCGAATGAAACCGGCGTTACTAAACTAGACTATGGTATGTTTTCATGAAATGGCAACATCAGTTATCTCGCGTCGAGAAGGAGAAGTCACGACGTGATATCTTCTCGAGCGTGGTGCGCATGTTAGGAAAAGTGACAAACGAATCGAGAACGACAAAATTTGTCATCTCGTTTAAGAGATATTATGTCGACTTGCGCATGTTAGCCCTGCTGGGCGGACGATTCAAGCCGACAATCTGACAAATCCTACATTATTATGGCAAAAAAATGCAATTCGGTAATTTTTCTGTATAATAAAACTTACAAACGACAAAATTAACATTGTGGAAAATTCACAAATATAATGTTGCAGATATAATTTGGCTACGATTGGACAGTTGTCTAGTTTCATTAAACTCGTTTTTAATGATAAGTATGTCAAGAGAAACACTCAACTCTCGAAAATGACACTCTCAAATGAGGCATGCATACTACGTCGCACGTAAGTCGCGTCAAAAACGGACCACGTGAGGACGTGAACGGAGCGTAACACAATGCTCCGTAATGAGGCGCATGGTTCGTAATGAATCACATTAACGATAAAATTGGAATACTGACAGGTTGATTGAATTATGTTAATAGAGAATTTTAAAATATATGCTGTGTTGTTATATTAAATGCAATTTTTGTTTACACCTAATGAAAAAATATCTCAAGTGTTAGTGTAAGCGGTTGCAAGTTCACCATTATGAGGACAAACAAGGTAAAAAAAAAGATATTATTTGGTGTCAGTAGTACAATTTAATTTGGCTGAATTATATTTTTTTGTCCACGTTCAGCTCAAAATTTTCTTCTCATATCGGCAAGTAACAACCATAATCATCATCACCTTAGTGATTAAATAATTCAATTTAAATCGAATGCATTTGATTAATTAGCAAATTTCAATGAGCGTCTAACGCTAGCGTAGCGTGAAGCTCAATATTGGCCAATCACGCAATCAAATGGTGTAACACGATTAACACATGATGAAGTTTCTACATTTATTGACTTAAGTAGCAGGAACTAACTAGTAATACAGTATTAATTAACTTGATATGCCATCGTTCTAGGAAGGGACACTGTGAGTGAAACCCGCTCATCCAGATGCTAGTCCAAAATCCACAGTCACAATCTTAAATTACCAATGAATAAACAGAATGTTTAAAGACATCCGTGTGAGAACCAAGGGTAACGACGTAACCCGAAGAATCGCCAGACTTAAGGGGCAATGGGGGCAGAACAGATGGCCGATGGGGCCAAAAAGGTCTAGAATGGTGACCGCGAACCGGAAAAACGTTGCGTTGGAAGGCCTTCTACCAGGTGGACCGATGACCTGGTGAAGGTTGCAGGGATCCGCTGGATGCTGACGCACGGGACCGGTCAATGTGGCGACATTTAGGGGAGGCATATGTCCAGCAGTGGACATCTTTCGGATGAAATGATGATGATTATCATGATAAAACAGAATGTAACGTTCTAATACTTCCATCAGGAACTTCTCAGTAGCTGTAGTACAATAAGCCCATGCAAAACTAAATTAACCTGATCTCACATCATACGGGCAGCTTATTTAAAAAGAGGTCAGGTTATACTGATAATGTATAGATTGTTTACCATTCGGTAAGCTCTGCCTAAACCTATGGAAATCCCCATAGGTTTAGGTTTAGTGGTTTTTTGGTTTACAGGCGTGAAGCTGTTATATTTTTAATTGTGATTAAACATGGTTCCGTAGTCCCAAAAAATAATATAGGAGTGAGTTCCTCTTTTAAGGTTACTGATAACGTCGTGGCTGCGGGTTGTTCGAAAGAGATACCGCGGCCTCAATGCAAAGGTCTAAGAAGGAACATGTGCGGTTTTAAGTCAGTAGAAGTCTGACACTCCCAACCGCTCTGCCTTGAGCGGGAGGAATAATTTTTGATGATTCACCAAACCCAAAAGAAAACAAAAAGTCACTGTTAACTGAAAAAGATAAGTTTGGTATAGATAATTAAGTACAAAAAGGCTTTTTTCTTTCCTCTAAGTACGAACTTGCTAACGATGTTTGAATAAATCCGCTTTAAAAAAAAACAACGTTTCACTTGTACCACACGAAATGCAGACTTAAAATATAGTGAAATTACGAGAGAAAATGCAATGTAGAAGAGCTGGAGTCTTGCCGCTCTACAAACTGAGTTCACTGATGAAGCATTAAATGAATTCCGTCGGATCTGGGCTGCATCAACTTCTTTTGAAACATTATTTAATTTAATGTAGAACATCTTTAGGATGTGTACGCACTTTCGGACTAAAAATTAAATATGACTGTATTAATTTCTGAGCGTTTCTCGTGGTTATAAAATGGGGTAGTTGACTGTCTAAAAAAATATGATTCTGTTTAGTCCGTCAGTAAGATTATCGAAAAATATTGGAATTTTCAATGTGTGATGTCAAATTAATGACCTTTTAAAGACGCTCGTATCAATCTTCAAGTTAAGCCGCACACTTTTTTTTTTTAAGTGTGGGATATCAGCAAAAGACTCCTCCCGCTCTGGGCAGAGCGGTAGGGAGTGTAAGACTTCTACTGAATAAAAACCACCCATGTTCCTTCTTAGCCATTTGTGTCGAGGCCGCGGTCTATCTTTCGGACAACCCGCAGCCCCGACGACGAGAACAACCCGCTGCCTCGACGGGAATACTGAGAATACTAAAATCTATATAAATAAAAAGAGAAGTCCTGACTGACTGACTGACTCATCAACGACCAGCCCAAACCCTTGGACCTAGAAAGCTGAAATTTTCCACAGAGGTTCCCTTCATAATGTAGACAAAGAATAAGGAAGGATTTTTCGAAATTCAACCCTTAAAGGAGTTAAATATGGGATGAAAGTTTGTATGGAAAATCGTCATTTTCATGCGGGCGAAGCCGCTGGCAAAAGCTAGTATAGACTAAAATAGAATGAGAAAACAACGTGTCAACGTGACATGTAGTTATGTTAGAAACCGTGATCGCTTCCAAACCATTTTCTATTTCTACAATGACATCCATTCATCAATAAATAGTTGGATATTCCGTCTGCACGCACAGTTTCTCATTTTAACTCCCCATTGGTTCGTACGCTGGCAATGCTGAATACTCTACCCGCTCGAAGGTCTGCGGCCGCCGCGCGCGCTTACGTCACACCGCCCGACCTTGGCAAAAAAAAAAAGGTCGCCGCCGCGCGTGAGCGGCTGGCCTCTTATCGTATTTTACTGTTGACGTGTTATAAACAATAGACGCTTCAAGTAATGTTTTTGTTGAAGCATATGAGAGACCCTTTCATGTGTTGTCAAGTGTTTGTTAGTATTTCGTCTCAAATGTATTATATTATTTCGTAAACATTGACTAGGGTTGTCAAAAAACATTATGTGTGCTTTAAAAATTATTATTTCAGAAAGTAAATCCATACAATATATATTTTATGGCTTTTATTGGTGGAAGGGTTCTATTTACGTACGATAAAATAAAAATAAACATAGTTGTTAGTAGCAAAATATTAATTCAGGATTTACCGATTACCAGGATTTATTGCCGACGGGGAATAATTTAATCACCTAAATTAAATAATTTAATAAAACTATACTGTTTCACGTAAATTAAAAATTTTGCTACTATCTCAAAGATAATTTAATAATGTAACTTACATGTAAGTATTATGCTGATAGGTTTATACAATACAGTAAAATATGGAATTAATTAATTAATTAATTTTAAAAAAAAATGCACTCGATATTTTTTGTTTATTTTTTTTTTGTGAATTTTGGGTAAACAAAATGCATACCGATGTTATTGTTTTCTACAAGAACCGCCCCTATGACGACCCCCTGACCAAGAAATACTCTCTTTAATTACATTTATTTATTTTTAATGAATTTTTAAAAAATATTGTTTTGAATATCGCGGGCCGCCATGTTGTTTTTTTTGCAAGGTTAGGTTGAATGAAAAATACAATCTTAATTTTAATTTACTATCTATTGTATATGTTTTTGCTGAAAACTATTGTCTAGTAAATATGCAATGTGATAACTATTACTTTGGATACGGAACTGGTCTTAAAATTTCATAAATTACGAAAGCATTCTGACAAAATTCTAACACCGTTACAAACAGCCGTAAAATCACTCAGAAGTTAAAATATACTTACGTTTAGGTTAAAATCCGGTTGCACACACATACACTGTATTATAATTATCCACTTAATCACTATTTTATTCAACAACACTCACTCAAAACAACTAAATTACTTGAAAATGTAAGGGGAAACCGTAAATCGCACGCGTCATTCTGACATTCAACAAAGACTGACTTTTAACTTTTTTTTTAAATCGAATTGAATATACAGGTAAAGTGTTGTAGTATTTTTAGCATGCAGAATCGACTAAAGTATCGAGTAGAAAAGAGAAAAAGGATTGAAACGTCATGTGATAGAAAGAAATAGATATATTCCGACGCCATGCTGCGAAAAAGTACAGAGGGCTTGATAGTGACCAGGTGGCGCTCGAGCTGTCAAAACGAAAGGGCTTGATCGTGACCAGTTGGCGGTTGAGCGGCTACTGGCATCGACATTTGAGAGTGTGATTTATTTATCTCGAGATGAGTAGTATGTCGGGGGTGTTTGAGTTTCTGTGAGATGATGAACGAAACATGTCTTTTTAGGGTTACGTACTCAAAGGGTAAACACGGGACAATATTACTAAGACTTCGCTGTCCGTCTGTCTGTTGTCTGTCTGTTGTCACCAGGCATCTCAAGAACCGCGATAGCTAGACAGTTGAAATCACAAATGTATTTCTGTTGCCGCTATAACAACAAATACTAAAAACAAAACAAAATAAATATTTTAGAGGGGCTCCCATATAACGAACGCAATTTTTTTGCCGTTTTGGTACGGATTCCTTTCATGTGCGAGTCCGACTCTTACTTGGCCAGTTATTTTTTATATTCTTATTATTTCTAATTATATTTTAGTTCGCCATCTAACTAACAGGTAAATTCGCCACTCTATTGAAACCAGGTGCAACTGAGTATCAATATTTTTTTAAAATTGCTGTGTGACTTTCAATTGTTCATAAGCTCAGTCATTGAGATCTATAACCTAAAATTAACCAATTTATCAAACTTTATGACACTTTATTACAAGTTACAATTTATGATAGCACTCTTATGACCACTTATCTTCGGTATAATGTGCTTTTTGGAGCACAAACGGTCGATAGGTTACTCAACCATGGAAAAGCAAAAGCATAATAAAATCAGCGTTTAAGTATCGTCTTTAAGATTGGGGATGGTTAAAATTAATCAACCACGAGAAACCAGTGCAGGTTGGAGGGTGTACTACAAGATACACCTCAGCCTTACCCGTTGGGGATTACAGGCGTTATGTCTATATTTTATGCACAAAAGCACACTAGGTGACGCCACAAGGCATTGTAGACTGACATTAGTAGGGGCTGCGCGAGTAATATGAGTATCTAGAATCTACATTATGTATTTTCGAATTGCTGTTTTTAGGTGATGCCGGTTTACTCACGATGTTCTAATTTCTGGCTGTTTCAGAGCAATGGTGATAATAAACTAAACAAAAAAAGTTAACTGCCCCTATCCAATAAAAATCACAACTATTGAACCGAACTCATCAACATCATCTTCCTGAGCTTGTCTCATGATACTTGAGGTCGGCGCAACATGTTTTTTTTCTTCCATTCTCCTCTTTTTTTATGGTACAAGCCATACCACACAATTCCCAAACTACTGTAACTCCTGTAAGCCAGAATCAACAGTGGAGAAAACCAGAAAAGCACCGAGACAATGAAGCTCGACGAAGTCCCAGAGAAACGATTTAACTGTCTTGTATTCCGCAACTTGTAATTAAAAAAAAAATAGCGGAGGAGTAGGAAAAACATAATTTTCACTTCCATTATTGAATAGAAATGGAAGAATCAAGTATCCTCAAGGTGTTGGGAGGATTGAAACACGATGAATTCAATAGCGAGGACGTTGACGCAGTGGCGAGCCGGCTGATGCGCGCTCGCAGCTGGACTCCGTCGTCCTCCGCGCCTCAGCTCCCGCCCGAGGTCGCTCGGCACGGCTGATATTCTCGACAAATCTTCTGTCAACAGTCACGCTATCATTTTCTCCTTTACTGCTTTCAAGAAATTCTCACAATCTGTGTATTGACAGTGTAGACCAGCCTTAAGAAAGTTCTGAGTGTACAAAGTATTAGGGATCCGAAACTCGAAAATTCTCTCGTTTCCGACCACTGTTCAATGTGTATCTTTATACATAGCAGTGTTTATGTTTGGTATTAAGGGGACAGCTTGGTAGTTTCATTTTAATCCTTCGTTTATAGTATTTTGCACGTACATTCAAATGACCGTGATTTGTTTTGTATTGCATTGATGTTTGCATTTCGTTTTTAAATGCTAACACTGCGATTTCATTTTATTTTAATTGAATGTTTTTTTTTTTTTGTTCCAGTAGATTAATTTAAATTATGTATTCGTGATATCAGTTTCAGAGGTCTACTTTGATTAAATAAGTAGTGAAAATAGTTATGGGCATGGCTTCTTTTGGGTATTGAAAAGTCTTTATAGATGTTCTTCGTATGACACATTTGTCGAATGCTTACGGAAATGTAACTTTTGTTAATCAAGAATATAGGACGCGTTTACGGATTCTCGCGGTAATTTGTTTTTTTTAGTTATGCTAATACAAATATTTTGTGTTCGAAGAGCTATGTTTTTCAACACGAGGTGCAGCTAAAAAACGACACAGGGTCTACCCACAACGGTGGCAGAGTGCAGATTACGTTTTACATTTCAAATATTTGCGTAATTTATCATGACAGTTACCGCTACAATGAACCTTAAGTCAAGCGCTTAAAGTTCACGCAATAACGATAACGCCGCGCTACCCGGGATCAGCTGTTGCGCGCGGCGCGCGTGCGCCGCGGCCTCACTACGGAGGATCTTCAACTACACGGGCCCTCGAGAAGATTTTATGTGAACGAGCGCCTGACACCGATTAACGGAAGGTTATTTTTTAACGCGCGCGAAGCTGCACAGAAGCATAGATATAAGTATGTGTGGACCAAAGAAGGCCGCATATTTATGTGAAGAAGGAAGATGGAGTACCTTCAAACCGCATTCGTTCCGATATAGATTTAGCTCGAATTTTTGCCAATGTTTCGGTTTGATTGGTTTGTATTTTAGATTACAAGTTCTTTTTAACTTACACTATTATTGTTTACGTGGGCCTGTTGTCGTCCGTTTTGTTGTGTTTTTGTTTATTTGTTCTGTGTGTATTTGGCTGCAGCGTGACATAAATAAGGGGTGTGTTGTTTTGGTTGGCATTTTCGGTAGTGGCACAGGTTTGATGTTACTTATCGTCCTTCATAACAAGTTTTTATTATACCTGCACATAACTAAGACTGTTTATTTATTACAAGCGACTTTAACATTTTATTTTTATTTCTTATATATACTTTTACAAAATACAATTAAAATACGAATTAACATAATATTTATAGTATTTACAGCCACTTTTTTGGAACGTATGCCTATTTTGACGTTATTATTTTTTGTTTATGACGAGTCTTTGAATTTAATTTGTTTTTTTATTGACACTGTAAAACTGTAATGACTGCAAAGTATCTCAAATTTGGATTTCTTAATCCTGGCTCACTTGGCACTCACCATGATGAGTTTGTCGCCGCATTGGAACATCATGATGTCAGTATTATGGCAATAAATGAGACCTGGCTTAGGACGAATGAAGAGGGACGCGCCCCTGTCGTAGCGGGGTATCGGCTGCGACACGTTCCGCGGGCGGTAAGTGTGCGCGGCGGCCGGGGCGGTGGCGTTGGATTTTATATCAAGCGCGGGATAAAGGTGCGTACCCATTCGCACCCAGTTGACCCTCTTCATCAGGCGGTTGAACAAATGTGGCTTGTCCTGACAACAAATAGTATAAGGATAGCTATCGGAACCGCGTACAGGCCACCATGGATGGACGTCGATTTATTTTTGGACGCTCTAACCTGTTCAATAAATTCCTTAGCATCTTGTAAGCACACCGTTCTCCTAGGTGATTTTAATATAAATTGTTTGCAACAAACGGACTCTAAAACAGTAAAATTAAATATTTTTCTACAAAGTCTCGATCTCAGTCAACTGGTGCCATCTGCTACTCATTTTACTTCCACAAGCGAGACTCTTATAGACCTAGTATGCACTGATGCGAAGGCTCAAAACGTTGAAGTAAACTGGATAAGTGCGCTTGGCGCGCATGCTTTTATTACTGCTGTTTTTTATTTTAAAAAGGAAAAAATACCACCAATTATTATAACTCGTAGAAATCTCAAACATATACCGATGGAGAACTTCAAGGAGGACTTATGCTCAGTGGATTGGTTAGCGGCAGCTGAGTCAGGTGAGGTAAACACTATGGTAGCTAATCTCAACTCTTGTGTCTCTGAACTTTTCGATGAGTATGCTCCTCGTAAGACTCAGGTTATGAAAGAGAGGTCGTATCCTTGGATAACGGATAACATCAAGCATATGATGTGTCTGCGAAATCAAGCACAAGTGCGAAGTAAAAACACAGTTTCCGACAGTAAAATATTGTATTACAAGGAGCTTAAAACCCTAGTTAACAAGTCAATTTATTATGAAAGAGTAGCTTATTTTAAATTTAACATTAACAGCAAAATACATCATCCCAAAATTCTATGGAAAAATCTAAAATCTACTTTACTACCCTTTAAAAGTGTGGCTGAGCTACCCTCTCATTTTAAAGACCCAGATAAGATTAATTCACACTTTTTAAATGTACCAGGGGACAATGTGGCACCAGTATCATGTCTGGCTTATTACGGATCTCATAGATTTAATGACGGGGTTTTTTCTATTAAGACTGTAGACCAATCTGATATTATCAAGGTTTTGTCTAAATTAAAATCTAATGCAGAGGGTTTTGACCATATTACGCTTGACATGTTTCTTTTAACTCTCCCTCATACCTTAGATATTCTTACTTCCATTATTAATACTTCTATTTCTACTTCAACCTTTCCTGATCTTTGGAAAATTGCCGTAGTGCGTCCTATTCCTAAAGTCACGAACCCGAGTACCCTTAAAGACTTAAGGCCTATTAGTATTTTACCATTATTGTCAAAAGTACTGGAAAAAGTAGTGAATGCCCAGCTAACTACATACCTTGAGCAAAATAATATCCTTCCAGAAGCGCAATCAGGTTTTAGGAGGGGTCGTAGTACCGCAACAGCTCTGCTGGATGTTACAGACAATATACTAACAGCTCAGGATGAGGGATGTTGTACTTTGTTAGTTTTACTGGACTTTTCCCGCGCCTTTGATGCAATTAATTTATCTCTTTTGCTTTCAAAGATGGCATATTATGGTTTTGACGCGCCTACAATTGCATGGTTCGCCAGTTATTTGAGCAATCGTAAACAACTTGTTGAGATTCGTGATGCCAATGGATGTAGTATTCGCTCTAATATAACTCCAGTGGTTAAGGGTGTTCCACAGGGATCAATTCTCGGCCCTCCGTTGTTTACTCTCTATAGTGCCGATGTTGTAAATGTTTTGAAAAACTGTAAATTTCATATCTATGCTGACGATATACAATTATACCTTTCTTTTAAGCCTGAAGATTATGAGGCTGCAGTAAAACTAGTGAACGAGGATTTGGCAGGGATTGTTGACTGGTCGAAACAAAACTCCCTGCTACTTAACCCGGTTAAGACAAAATTTATGCTTTTTGGTTCCAAGGGTCAACTAGATAAAATAAACAGTGATCATGCAAACGTAACTGTGATGGGCCAGTTTATCGAGCGTGTGTATGAGGCGAGAAATCTGGGTCTGGTTATGGACCAAGGATTACATTTTGAGGCTCACGTTGCAAGCTGTGTAAAAAATTGTTTTTACCGTTTAAAAGTTTTATACCAAATGCGCCCGTATTTAAGTGAAGAACTACGTGTTCAGCTCGTTGAAAGTCTGGTTCTTGCCAAGTTAAATTATGCCGATACCGTTGTTGGTCCTCGACTTCTGGCACGTACTGCAAGACTGGTCCAAAGGGTTCAGAACGCTTGCGCGCGGTTTTGTTTTAATGTACCACCAAGGAACCACGTTACACCATTTCTGAACAAACACAACATTTTAAAAATGAAATCGCGTCGGAAGTTGCATCTGGCCTGTCTTCTCTTCGGCGTCATTAAGTATGAATCTCCGTCATACCTGTACTCGAAGCTTACGTGGTTAAATAGTCACAGGCAACACAAAGCTAGACGTTGTGCCCAGCAGCTGGCTACCCCACATCATCGAACTGCGGCCTTTCGAGGAAGTTTTCGGTACGCAGCCTCCAAATGTTGGAATAATATTCCCCCACCGATTAGGGACCTAAACAATATTAACACATTTAGGATTACACTTAAGAAATTTATCCTCAATTCGCAAATACAATTTAATGATATTAATGTTGACGAATCATTTATATAATTCCATAAAATATAATTTAAGTAAGAATATTTTATTAGCTTGCACAAGTATGTTAAATTTTTAATCTAATTTTCTAAATCGAATCCAAACTCCAATTTTAAATAATTATGCATTTCTATTCTTCAATGTAGTTTTATTAATTAGTATTAGTAATAGTAATTTAGTATCAGCCACTCACCTTAGAGTTATGTTCCTAATTCTAGGTAATTAGTGGGTAGGTAGGCTCGTAAAATGTGGTGGTCCGGACTCCGGCTACGTCTGTGTCGCCATAAACCGTGTTACACTTGCACTAAACTTATTTATTTATTTTAGGCTCACTTCATAAACAAATATTATTTTTTGTGTGAGTTTTCAAACTCACACTATTCTATTTATCCTTTATTATTATTACTTATTTACATCATAATTATGTCGTTACCTATTTCACATTTATATTATTATTATTTTATCACTAACTACCTTATTTATTTGTACTTGTTGCCATCGTCCGTGTGTCACTGCGGGTGCCAACTGAAAACCAGCGTTGGGTGTCTGACGCCCAGCATATGCTGAGTTGGTAACCTTTTCGGTATGGGCACGCTCAGCGCAACCTTGTCCATGTTTTTCCGTTCTATGTACCTTTTTTTTTTACCTTTGTAATTGTTGCTGTTGTGTTGTGTCTGTTTCGAATAAATGTTTTTCTATTCTATTCTATTTTCTATTCTATAAATTTGCCGAAAAATTAGCTTTGATTGTAGTTTTTTTTCTGGCTCTGCTTGTAATATTTAGATACCATATAGAGAAATGATTGGTGTTGAACATGTCTACTTCCATAAAATATGTTTTAATATATAAATTTATATCATAAAAGAGAGAGTAATGTACCTAAAGTCAACACGATATCGCTATTTTTGTGCGGAGAGGCACAGATTTTTTTTTTACAATATTATTAATCAACATTTTCGAATAAAAAGCAGTAATTAAGATGAAGGAGTAATCTATATGTTAAATTATTGGTTTCATTTGGTTTAGTTTCAAAAACTGCTTATTTTCGTCAGATTTGTAAATACGTCCTTAAGCCCGAAGAAAATCTTTGCTACTGATAGAAAAGTGTGGTACCTACTGCAGCAGAATTGCCACCCAAAGCGACCAGCCTTTTTTTTGTGAATGGGGAATCATCCATGACTTCTCTCGCTCTGGGCGGAGCGGAAGAGAGTGTCAGACTTCTACAGACAAAAAACCACACATGGCCTTCTTAGCCTTTTGTGCCCGAGGCCGCGGTATCTCTTTCGAACAATCCACAGTCCCAAAACGTGACCAGCCTTGTAGGCATTTTTTCTATTGACAACGACGTGGATGATTTTTTTGATGCCCTGGAATTCTTTTCCTATTTTATTTACTTGATACTTGAGCATATTATAATATTATTATGGATCCATTTGTGATTTCCTTACAAAAACAACCCTGCATTATTCAATGGTCCAACCCTATCTTTAAAATTTTTTTGTTCGCATATTTACAATACTCTGTCTGAACCAAAAATTCATCAAATAAGTAAGTTCAATAAACAGTGTCTAATTCAATTTCTCGCCTTCCTAAAAAAACCACATCAATCCATTTTCCGAACGAACCATATTACAATAACATTTCTTATCTTCGTCTTACAATATAAATTGATTTCAGTCAGCCGTCTGTTTTCTTCCGAAACTTTCTGGATTGCTTTTCTTTCGAACTATCGTCTGCATGTTCGGGAAACTGCAGATTCTATAAATTAAATTGATGTTTCAGCTTTATTGAAATTACTTAGTTTGATTTTATAAGTTTCGCATTCAGTATTTGTGTTTTCGTAAAATTAATGATGTTTGTTTGAATTTTATTGTGTGACATTAACTAAGCAGGTACGGTAAAGTTTCCAGTTTTTATTTCTGTTTTTTTTTCGTCTTATATCTGAAACGGCTACACCAATTTTAATTTAACTTTTACTGGCAGATAACTGTGTCCCAGCAGTGGGTACATTACAGTCTGATTATGTTGGACAGAAAACATATTCACATATAAAATGCAAATTAAACCGTAAGTAGGTAATCTAACAACTAGTTTCGTATAAATAAAGGCCCATAGTAGTAAACGCGAACAAAGTAAGCTCATTGAGTAAACACGAGGCCGCCTCATTAAACTTAGCTTCGATATGGTGGTTCAAGAGCCTTTAATTAATTTATTCACCAGTTTAAAGCGCTTTTATTTTGTTCGCTTTATTCATGATAAAGCTGCTTTAAGCGCTGTTTTTATGTGTCGTTCATTTTGGTAGGTGTTTTGTAGATAACAGGTACTTATATTTAATGGGTTGAAGGCAATTGAGTTTTTAACCGACTTCTAAAAAAAGAAGGAGGTTCTCAATTCGGATGTCTATATACATATTTTTTTTGTTTGTTCGGGCATACCTCCGTCACTTGCTAACCGATTTGAAAAATTCTTTTTTTTGTTGGAAAGGGTAAACTTCCGAAATGGTCCCATCAATTTTTTTTTATCGAAATCGGACAAGCGGTTTTTGAAAAATCAACAAACCTCAAAAAAAAACTACATTGTCCACATTGACCCATGAACATGTGAACCACTAAAAAGTGAAAAATAAAAACTTTTTAACAAAAAATAAAACCGACTTCAAAAAAAAAATTTTTTTTGATGTCGGTTTTATTTTTTTGTTAACTATTTTTTTGTGAATATTGTATACAGATAATATTATGTAAATGCGTGGTAGGTCTAACCAAGTGAGTGCTACTCACTTATTTGGTTGACTGCGTGTTTAGACTCGGGCAACCCAATCCGAAGCGACTAACGACTCGACATATTTTTTTTTACTATTAAACCTGTAAGTACCATCAGCATGTTCCATCATCTTTTATTTTGCTTTATGTTTCTTATCTTCCGTTTCCCGATTGATTTTGTAATTATTATCCATTTTGTCACTGAGCAAAGAAATGAAGGATCCAATTATCATACCCCGTGAATCCTCCAATAACAAAAAACGATTTATTTTTGGATATTAAAACAAAACCTCGATTTGAATATTATTCAAACAACATTTATTACTGTAATTCACTCAACCAACAACTCAACAACATCAACCACCACCAACCACCACCATCACCATCAACTTTTTTTATAAATCTTTATCAAACTCTATTTACATTCAAGTCAATCATCATTTAACACTCGATTCACTCTTTAAGTTTTTATTGTCAAATATTGTATTCTAATTTATAAAATAATAGTGCTTCGTCTGTCTCTGCTATGTAACAGAAAAGATTGAGTAGAATTGAACTCCTCAGGAGATCGAGGTCTTCCTCTGAACTCATCTTCAATATCCTGAAGTGTTCTATCCTTTGTTTCAGGCAAGAAGAAGTAAGCGATAACAAGACAGTAACCTACTATAGCCGCATAGATGCAATAGGCTCCATGGATACCTAAAGTAACAAAAAAGAACGGAACCGTCTTAACGACAATGAAAAGATTGGAAGACAGGAAGAGGACACTGATTCCTCCAGCCAGACTTCTATATGCCAGAGGAAAAACTTCACCAGCAATAATGAATGGTAAAGGAACAGTTCCAGTTGCGATTGTGAACATGTGAAGATGGACCAACGCCACACCAACAGCTGGATGGTCAAGGAACACAGGCAGCATCCCGTGGCCTTTACAGTAAGTGTATGCTGCTGTGAGTAAGAAAGAAATTATGTTGACAATGACTGTAGCAAACAGCATCGTTCTTATATTAACCTTCTTAATAACTAATACTGCTATTGCATTTGAAAAGATTCTTTGGGCATCTAGAGTGATGACTAAAAGCGCTATGTTAAGTTCAGTACCGATAACATGATGGAAAATATCTATAGTGTATGCAGCTAGAATATTAGCTCCTGCCCATTGTCCTAAAGTATTAATATGCATCATTATAAAAATAGGTTTGTAGAACTCCTTTTTTTTGACAGTAGCATTAACGTAGACGATACCACCTTTGATCTTCTGTCCAAAAGACTGAGATATATTGACGTCAGCTTTAGATTCTCTTACTATAGCACTGGCTTCAATCATCTTCTGTAATTCTTCTTCTTCATTCTCATTTCTTAGCCATCGGAAAACTTTCTTACAGTCTTCATTTCTCCCTTGGTCAGCGAGCCAACTTGGAGACTCAGGAGAGTAAATAATAATGACGAGATCAACGAAGGCAATGCAGGCACATACTAAGGCAGTCGTTTGCCAATGTAAGTAGATACCCATAGCATGAACTATTAATACTCCTGTGGCTATGCACAAGGAAATCATGGCCAAAAATGCTCCTCTATTATGAGGGCTACAGTACTCGGCAATCAAGACTGGGCCTAGAGAAGCACTCATGCCCATGCAGAGTCCTTGAAGAAATCTGGCGACGAGAAGGACGGGAATACTCTTAGCCAGGATGATAGAGAACCAGCCAGTGATGAGAGGAGCGATGCTGATGAGGTTGGCAGTTCTTCTGCCATAGTTTGCCATGATGACAGGGACGACGAAATTCCCCGCTACGAGCGCAAAGCCGATGATTGAAGCTGGAATGAGATAAAACATTAAAGTATGGATTATGATTAAAAAAATATTACTATTTTTTCATTATTGCTTTTTCTCATAGCCACTTTTCTACATCGTCAACACCATCTCATCAACCACCAGGCAACTTTTTTCATTCCCTCATTTCATACGCCCAGTATGGACTTTGGCCACTATTAATTTCCGCACAACTTTTCAGTCATCTGTGACATCTCTCAAAGAAATGAATAGCTACTACGGTATATTTAATCAATTCTTCTTCTTTACATGTCTGGCAATTCTTCGTAGCCCGAAGAATCGCCAGACTTAAGTGGCAATGGGCAGGGCACATTGCTCGCAGAACGGATGGCCGATAGGGCCGAAAAGTTCTGGAATGGCGACCGTGAACCGGAAGACGTTGCGTTGGAAGGCCTCCCACTAGGTGGACCGATGACCTAGTCAAGGTTGCAGGAACCCGCTGGATGAGAGACGCACGGGACCGGTCAATGTGGCGACGCCTGGGGGAGGTCTATGTCCAGCAGTGGACGTCTTTTGGCTGAAATGATGATGATGACGTGTCGATGAACTCAAATTGTGTTTGACCAGTATGTATATACTTAATCGGTTTTTGGAGTTAAGTTTATTTTTTGGTGTCATTATTTTACCTTGGAATAATTTCACTTAAGTAATATCACCCAGGTGTTCAACATAACTACCAACTTACCAATCCAAGATCCTGAAGAGTCATCGATAGGTATTATGGAGTCTGGCTTCCGGAGCTGCGGCAAGAGTATGGCGTTGAACCCCATGATAAGACCGTGGGCTGCCATGTTCAGGCAGACTCCGATTGTGACGAAACACTGGAAAGTCACGGAGAGACATTATGTTTTCTTTTTAGTTAACCTTATCTTTCCCACTCTTGAGCAAAGGCCTCACCCATTCCTTCCACTTTCCTCATTGTTGATGAAAAACTCAATACCACAGCCCGACACGGGAATCGAACCCAGGATCTCATGCTTAGCAGTAGCACTTGGGACTGCTAGACCAATGAGGCAGTCAAAAATTTTGTGGTCAGAAGGACCTTGGTTTAATTTCAAAACATCCAAGATTTGAAACGTATTTTTCTTCTAATTACCATAACTTGCCATGAAAAAGAAATGAAAACACAAACTCACCTGCTTTTTGAATGGTGTAATCCATCCCGAGGACTTCTGCGACATTTTTATTTATTTTAAAACTAACTTCGACTCACTGATACACGTTTATTCCCAGTCACTCTAGAACGCAATTCTGACACCAATACGACCATTACCATTATTATTTGTCTCTTACTGGACGTCAGTGCAGCTAGCACGTAAGGTTGCTTGCCGTACATTTAATTTTGATTGACTTTGACGACTTAGAATAGAATAGAATAGAATATGTATTATTAGGAATCAGAAGTGAAATACGTGAACAAAATAAACAATGTTTAATATCTTTTGAATTACACTTTTACAAAAATATCAAGACAAACGCTTTAAACAATAATCAAATAGAAATAGCACTAGCAAATGGAATAATCAGTACACGAGCAAAAACATAAACCAAAATTAGCGAAGCACACGATAATAGTCGGGTAGCAAGTCCTTTCCGAGCGCCGTCCAAGCAAAAAGTGACCGCTGCACCGCTGCTCGCCTCGTTTTATGAACTTCTGTCCGTTGCCGCACGTCGACCGGATGCAAACCGCACGGCTACTGGCTGATGGCGTGACTTTGAGCCAACACGGCCTCTCCTGACGCTCTGACGTCCTCGTCAGCTTCCAACAAGGCGGCCGAGTCTTCGCTGTCTCCTTGATAGCGTGTCTCACAACGCCAGTGGGGCGTGCTGGCACGGGGGAGTGCCACGCACAACTGCGCCTGTGGGGCGCGCTGGCACCGTGGAGTGCCGCACACAACTGCGCCTGTGGGGCGCGCTGGCACAGTGGAGTGCCGCACACAACTGCGCCTGTGGGGCGCGCTGGCACAGTGGAGTGCCGCACACAACTGCGCCTGTGGGGCGCGCTGGCACTGTGGAGTGCCGCACACAACTGCGCCTGTGGGGCGCGCTGGCACAGTGGAGTGCCGCACACAACTGCGCCTGTGGGGCGCGCTGGCACTGTGGAGTGCCGCACACAACTGCGCCTGTAGTAGGGATGGGTCTTAAATTAATAAGCTGCTAAATTAACAAAGCTAATTTTTTTTTTTAGAGTCAACACCTGTTAAATAAGTTCTGATATAGCTGTTAAATCTAGCAGTCACAACTGACAGTGACAAGTTCCGTTTCTATTGAATTGGTTTCAACACGAGTTATTTAGCAACTAGCGAGCGGGTTGATTTAACTCACCGCTAAGTGCTAACTGCTGAATTCGGAAATATTACATTTAAAGAGAGTTAAATAAAGACTGATCTTCGTTACGAAGGTTTACGCGGGATAAGATAAAAAGGATTAGAAGAAAATTACAAATACAAAAATAACAGACATGAAAAAAGGAAATCGTTGTAAACAAATTGATTCTCATTACAAATACGCCAACAGAAAAAGTTAACAGTCCTAAGCCTGTGAAAAATATGAAGGAAATGAGAATTAATTATGTTAAAAATCTGTCTGTGACTAAATTTAACAGTTGCTAAAAATAACTGCTAATTTTAAGTGTTAATTATTTTTAGCATTAGCATTTAGCAGTGTTATTATTTTTTAACGCTTAAGCCCATCTCTAGCCTGTAGGGCGCGCTAGCACCGTGGAGTGCCGCACACAACTGCGCCTGTAGGGCGCGCTGGCACCGTGGAGTGACGCGCTTAACACGTCAGTAGCGCGCTGGCAGCCTGGAGCTACGCGCTTAACACGACAGTAGCGCGCTGGCAGCCCGGAGCCACGCGCTGTACACGCCAGTAGGGCGCGCAGTCGGCCTGCAGCGACGCGCTCGGCCTGCAGCGAGGCGCTGGGCTTCAGCGAGGCGCTCGGCCTGCAGCGAGGCGCTCGGCCTGCAGCGAGGCGCTCAGCAACGTCAGAAGGCGCGCAGTCGCCTTGCAGCGACGCGCTCAGCAACGCCAGAAGGGCGCGCAGTCGCCTTGCAGCGACGCGCTCAGCAACGTCAGAAGGCGCGCAGTCGCCTTGCAGCGACGCGCTCAGCAACGCCAGAAGGGCGCGCAGTCGCCTTGCAGCGACGCGCTCAGCAACGCCAGAAGGCGCGCTGGCACCCTGCAGTGACGTGCACGTTCACGGCGTCATTGTGGCAAAGCCCTGGCAACCACTGCTAAGGCCAAGCAGCGTTGCGTTGCGTCCATCCTTGTGTAATGGTTACTCTGCAAACAAAAACAAACAAGTTTACAACAGAATTTTGTTCCGCTCGATCAGTCCTGACCAAACTTTAGTTCCATTGGGTGGCACCAAATTCGACTCTCATTAATTAAATCAAATGTACTGGAAATTATCGAAAATACAACACTACTTTGACACAACTACCTTGAGTCATATACCATAGTCCTTCACACCAACCTTAAAAATTCTATTGCAACAAAAACTGCTGAAATCATCGAGTAAAACCTTTAACACCAAGGCTCTCTAACCGAGTAGTACAACAAAAGAGTAATCTCATTCATTAAGGAACATTCAAGTCGAGAATCAAATTCAAAGAAACATTCACCAAACAAAACTTGTCAGACAAGAATACCAATAGGAACATAGGGATGTATAAGCACATTGTTAGCATATCACACAGACTTCTTCCACATCACTGTAGGCATAGGCTCCAAGTTTGCATACCCCTCAGATGTCGACTTCCACACACACTGTAGGCATAGGCTCCAAGTTTGCATACCCCTCAGATGTCGACTTCCACACACACTGTAGGCATAGGCTCCAAGTTTGCATACCCCTCAGTGGCTGTTGACATAGACACATTGTTAGCGTATCACACAGACTTTCACACACGCAGCTGAGGCCACGCGCTTGACCAAACCACACGTTCATAAGTAATGGTTACTATGCAAAGAGACAAATCTACGACAGAACCTGACCAAACATCCATTAGGTCCCACTCTCGTTGATAAAATCAAACGCGGCTAAACTGGAAATTATCGAAAATACAACAATCAACCACCCTGGGTCATGTACCTACCATTGTCGTTTAAATCAATCTTAAAAACATTATTGCGTCAAAAAAAATGCCAGGTTCACAAAAATCATCGAGTAAAACCACAGATCACTAACTGACTAGTAAACAAGTCTATCTCCCGTGTGTATCACTATTTGACTTAACACTACGGTCTTTCCAGACCCTGACCTCAACCAGAGTT
Organism: Diarsia mendica; assembly: GCA_949316265.1. Lineage (NCBI taxonomy): Eukaryota > Metazoa > Arthropoda > Insecta > Lepidoptera > Noctuidae > Diarsia > Diarsia mendica. Next base: position 10,412,848 of record OX438909.1, read on the forward strand.
AAACGCACAACATACAACAAACACACCCACTGTCTACTCGAGTTTCCTCAAAAACCTTCAATTTTAATCGGACTACGACTACACAATAATTACTGGTACTGTCTAACACAATACAGCCGATAGAATCTCTTGGCTTGCAACCACAACTTTACTTCATCAAAATCCTTATAAACAACAACTGATACGTAACTCATTGGCATCTTTCTTAGCCTATCATGTGTAATAAAAAGCAACTTCTATAATAAAGCAAAACTTATCAGACTTTACAGTGCACCTGTATACGGCCTACGTCTTCACACGAAAACAAGTCAACTGATCATATTGCGTAGGGGTTTGCATTTACGCAGACCATGATTATTCGAGTTTGATGTGCCAACAACTGCACTTTTAGGTTTCAAATATACGGAAAACGACTTTTGACTGTATTTTGTTTTGTTCATAATTGCGGCTTTTATTTGAGCATCAGATATCACAAATCACAACGTTGCCCCTCACAAGGAATTTCTCCTGTATCGTGGGTACCTTCACAAATATTTAAACTAACATACACAAGTACCCGACTTTAAAAAAAACTATCTGTAGGTCATACAGATACTTGTATTCATAACGTCATTAAAGAACAGTGACCATATCGACTTCACGCGGACACAATGACCGAAATTCGTGTTTAAAATGAGTCCACGTGCTGTTATTGGTCAACCAATCGTTAAGCGACGTATTAGCACCACCATGTAAATAACCACCAATGCGTCCGAGGCATTGCCAATCACCCCAGTGACCTTATAAACACACACATAACATCACGCCTGCAATCCCCGAAGGGTTAGGCAGAGGTACCCAGTATACCCACATTTCGCCAGTTATGTTAAGACATAAGCTTAACCATGTAATAGGGGTGAGCCCATTGTCACCAACAGGGCACAAATCCAGAAAATAACACTTTGCCCGACCCGGGAATCGAACCCAGAACCTTCATGCTCATAGTCGCGCTAACGACTACTAAACCAACGAAATATTAAAATGGTTCGATCTTACTTGTATCAGGAACGAAAGTAAACCAATCCTGTCCGGAGCGTCGCCTCAACCGCGAGAGCGGTTACACAGGACTTCGCGTCCTCACGCGGCTCCTACGACGACGATCTCGTTCGCGCTTGGAACGGCGATCGGATCCCGAAACTTGCTATACGTGACCTTCCACTCCACTTATGGTGGCTACGAGATCGCTTAGAACGCAAGGCACTAGTTTTTGAACGCGAACAACTCGATCTATCCATTGCTAACTACTACCCGCTTTTATCTAAAATTAAAAGCCTGAAAACTAGTTTTTAACTTGTGGGCGAAAAGAATCCACTATCCCACTTCTGATATTAGGAATCAGAAGTGAAATACGTGAACAAAATAAACAATGTTTAATATCTTTTGAATTACACTTTTACAAAAATATCAAGACAAACGCTTTAAACAATAATCAAATAGAAATAGCACTAGCAAATGGAATAATCAGTACACGAGCAAAAACATAAACCAAAATTAGCGAAGCACACGATAATAGTCGGGTAGCAAGTCCTTTCCGAGCGCCGTCCAAGCAAAAAGTGACCGCTGCACCGCTGCTCGCCTCGTTTTATGAACTTCTGTCCGTTGCCGCACGTCGACCGGATGCAAACCGCACGGCTACTGGCTGATGGCGTGACTTTGAGCCAACAGTATTTATTCGCTAATGGACAGCAGCAACACAAAAGAGCAGCACATACAGAAACAAATAACAACAAACAGCTTATGTCTGGTCGTCTTCTCCTTGGCATTGTAAACAGTAAAAGTAAAGAAAATTTTCGTTATAATATAACTTGAGTTCTCGCGCATTTCTCGCGTACAATTTTGACAGGAAATATATGTCAATCAAGCATCATAAAAAATACTGTCTTTATCATAAACAATAAGTCATTTGTACCTATGAATTGTAATTCTAGAAAAGAGTTTCCTCGCACTACTTTTTTTACATAACTTATTATACGCAGCCTTAAAAATATGCGACAAAATTCTTGAACGCACCCATAAAATGTGAACTATGTTGGGGTCGGCTTCCAGTCTAACCGGATGGAGCTGAATACCAGTATTTTACATGGAGAGACTGTATGTCTGACCTCCACAACCCAGTTAATACTAGGTAATGCCCTTTTGTAAGTTTGGTTGTCAGACTTTGACTTCAGGTCACTGACTACCTGTAACGACTGCCACAGATGTATATATGGCAGCCGGAGGCCGGAATATTATTATTATGGTGGATTTTTATTGGTGTCATGGTTGATTAATGTTGTAGTATCACCAAAATAAGGTCGAGAATCGGATCAATTCTGTGTCGCCTAACCATGCCTGTTATACCTTATTTTCAATGATTTAGCTTCAGAGAAATTTTGCTTTAGGCCTCTGCCGGCTTCATCGAGCTATCTGAAAGTATTAAACCTGGACATACTTTGCCATGGCTGACTTGGAAATCTCTGAATACACTCTGAACCCAAGTCGGCCGTAGCAAAGACAATCTCTTCAGATGGGGGTTCAGGGACGGTTCAGATCTCAAGTGTGTCTGCGGCGTGCTTTCAACAGAAAATTACCCACCTTTCATATTGCGCTGCATGCCCTGACACCTGCACACTTGTCGATCTTATGACTGCATCAGCGAGTGGAGTTCACGTTGCTGAATTTCGGGCCAAATTAATTTAGTGAATATTTGCCATCCACACGCTAAGACGATGGGAAATAATTACTGCATTTACTGTTTGATTAGTTATTGTCATTATTCTCAATTTTATCACTAAAAATAAGGATCCGAATTTGAAGCTCGTGAATCCTTCAAAAATAAAAAAGCATAATACCAATTTTGTGTATCGACATTAAAATAAAACCTCTCTTTGAGTATTATTCAAACAAATTATTTATTATGTAATTCACTTAACCAAAATATCAACAAAAAAAAAATGATTTGCTTATCAAACTCTATTTACAAGTCAATCATCGCTTTACACTTTTTTTTTCACTCTTTCAGTTTTTTATTGACAAAAATAATATCTACAAAAATAATTATTGTTCTTGTATTTTACTAAATAAGTAAAAAGAATTTCATTCAAGTATCACAAAAGTATCACTTTACATTCATTTAGACAGCAAGACTACTGCATCTTCTATCTCTATTATGTAACTTCCACGACGTCAAGGATTGAGTTGATTTCAACTCCTCAGGAGATAGAGGTCTGCCTCGAAACTCATCTTCAATATCCTGAAGTGTTCTATCCTTCGTTTCAGGCAAGAAGAAGTAAGCCATAATAAGACAGTAACTCACTATAGCCGCATAGATACAATAGGCTCCATGGATACCTAAAGTACCGAAAAAGAAGGGGACCGTCTTAACGGTAATGAAAAGATTGGAAGACAGGAAGAGGACACTGATTCCTCCAGCCAGACTTCTATATGCCAGAGGAAACACTTCACCAGCGATGATGAATGGTAAAGGAACAGTTCCAGTTGCGATTGTGAACATGTGAAGATGGACCAACGCCACACCAACAGCTGGATGGTCGAGGAACACAGGCAGCATCCCGTGACCTTTACAGTAAGTGTATGCTGCTGTGAGTAAGAAAGCAATTATGTTGACAATGACTGTAGCAAACAGCATCGTTCTTCTATTAACCTTCTTAATAACTAATACTGCTATTGCATTTGAAAAGATTCTTTGGGCATCTAGAGTGATGACTAAAAGCGCTATGTTAAGTTCAGTACCGATAACATGATGGAAAATATCTATAGTATATGCAGCTAGAATGTTAGCTCCTGCCCATTGTCCTAAAGTATAAATATGCATCATTATGAAAATAGGTTTGTAGAACTCCTTCTTTTTGACAGTAGTATTAAAGTAGACGACACCACCTTTGATTTTCTGTCCAAAAGACTGAGATATATTGGCGTCAGCTTTAGATTCTCTTACTATAGCACTGGCTTCAATCATCTTCTGTAATTCCTCTTCTTCATTCTCATTTCTTAGCCATCGGAAGACTTTCTTACAGTCTTCATATCTCCCTTGGTCAGCGAGCCAACTTGGAGACTCAGGAGAGTAAATAATTATGACGAGATCAACAAAGGCAATGCAGGCACATACTAAGGCAGTTGTTTGCCAATGTAGGTAGGAGCCCATAGTATGAACTGTTAATACTCCTGTAGCTATGCACAAGGAAATCATGGCCAAAAATGCTCCTCTATTATGAGGGCTACAGTACTCTCCAATCAGGACTGGACCTAGAGAAGCACTCATGCCCATAGAGAGTCCTTGAAGAAATCTGGCAACGAGAAGGACGGGAACACTCTTAGCCAGGATGATAGAGAACCAGCCAGTGATGAGAGGAGCGATGCTGACGAGATTGGCAGTTCTTCTGCCATAGTTTGCCATGATGACAGGGACGACGAAGTTCCCCGCTACGAGCGCAAAGCCGATGATTGAAGCTGGAAGGAGATAAAACATAACGTTATTGCCTGCTATAATTATGCCATTTAGCGTTTATTGTTTGTTTGTAAAGTAAGTGGTGTTTTAACAAATAAATAATTATATATTTGTTTGCATAATCACCCTCTTTTTGCTTGAGAGTTAGCTATTAGAGGAACGTTTATAAGCGATGACAACTGAATAGCTCCTCTTTTCAACACACTTCGTACCCTTTCGAGAGCTCTTATTGCTCATAGAACATTTGTCTCAAATAACTACTCATTATCACTCTTCTGACTTAATTCAGAACGGTGCCTCATGCTGCTATCCTTTTCTGTAGCTTCAAACCCTCATTGACTAAAGCGAGAAACAGAGCGTGCGGCCGATACCTCATCGATGCTACCGCATGCGATAGCATTAATTTTCTGAATATTGTTCTAGCAAATGACGACCGCAATCTCAGTAGTCACCTCTTTTGTAGCCATTTCATATTTGATCTACTTCATTCATCACTTTTTTGGTTTTCCCCTACACCTAAAGCCACTTTTCTTTCTTATTCCTCCGTTTCGCATGCCCGGTTTGGACTTGGACAACTAACAATTTTCTCACAACTTTTCAATCACCAGTGTCATCTTTTAAATATGTCACTACACATACGAATTGCTACTCATCATCTTCTTTTGCCCTTGTCCCATGTTGTTTGGTGTCAGCACAAGACGTTTTATTCTTCCATTCGCCTCTGTCAACTGTCACGCTATCATTTACTCTTTTGGCTTTCATATTATCATTCCTTACACCATCCATCTATCGTATCCTCGCTACTACGATCTACTTAATCAATGGACTAACAACTTACCAACCCAGGATCCTGAGGAGTCATCGATGGGTATGATGGAGTCTGGTTTCCGGAGCTGCGGCAGGAGGATGGCGTTGAACCCCATGACAAGGCCGTGGGCTGCCATGTTCAGGCAGACGCCGATTGTGACGAAACACTGGAAATTCATGCAAAAACTGAATTATTAAAACTATGTACGTCTTGGTGAGGCTACGCCTGTGTTTAACTTAACTATGCTGTTAATGGTGACTGAGGAACGAACGGTCGCGGTCACTCCAGAACTTTTCGACCCCATCGGCCATCGGTTCTGCGAGCAATGTGCTCTGCCCACTGCCACTTAAGTTTGGCAATTCTACTCACTGTGTTGAGAACTATGGTTTTCATTTCTGATTCAATCACGTAACGTAACTCTATTGCCTTTTGGGTGACTTTGAGTTTTCTGATGAAGCCCATTGCCACGTTCAGTTCCACTACCACGTTTTAGATCCAGTTATCAGTTTACTTGATCATTATTAATGTAGACACATACCCACATAACCTTGGTATTGCCATCTGCGATTGGACCCAAAATTAGAAGTGCAATCCTAAAATCGTAAACTGAATTTTGTTTACTAACTGAGATTGATAGACTTGTGAATGACCGGGATAGTTGCGTTACTCTTGTGTTTAGTGCCGAACTAATTCGTTAAAGCAGATCTGACGTAAATGCAACGTTTTGCACTGGTGTAGAAAATAGCTGATGCAATTTATTTTCACTAGGCACCATTGACCGGGGTCCGCAAGGGCCGCAGTGCTGCGGGTTGCTCGAAAGAGATACCGCGAACCCGGACACAAAGGGATAAGAAGAAAATGACTCTGGGCAGAGCGGGAGGAGTCATTTGATGATTCCCACACACCAAAAAAAAAAGTATCATTGACCCATTGAGAATTTGAGATGGGTCAATGGGTTCGGTTATAGAATCCAAGTGCAAAAAAGAACATGCCGCAGCTTTTTTCTTGCCCGTTATCCCCAACTGATTGCATGTTCAAAGACCTAAATGAAGCAAGAGCTATCCAGGTTGCTACTAACTGTTCGTACTTAAATTTGAGTTATCGACTCGAAAAGACCCTCATACTCAAGTCCAATGTAATAGAGGTAGAACCTGTTGCCATTAACCGGTCACAAAATTCCGGAGTCGTGGCTGATACTGAGAAATTCTTGATGTAAAAAAAACCAACAGCACTTTGCTCACGATCGACGATCTCATGCTCAACAGTTGCGCTTGTGAGCACTAGACCAACGAAACAATCATAAGTATGATTGAGCTATTTAATGTATTTGGTGGAACTTCACAACACCCAAGATTGGGAACATATTTTTCCATAAAATAAAAATAACATGACCATATTGCCTGTGATACAGGATTTTCCTAGTACAGGCGTCTTACATTATTTACCTATATTTTTAGTTTAAGATTCATATTGTTATTTTACCTTTCTAGAATTCTGAATAAAGATTTATTTATTTATTTACTAGCTGACCCGGCAAACGTTGTTTTGCCATATAAAAAAAAATAGGGGGATGAAAAATAGATGTTGGCCGATTCTCATAGATACCGGATAAGCACAAAAAATTTCATCAAAATCGGCCAAGCCGTTTTGGAGGAGTATGGCAACGAAAACTGTGACACGAAAATTTTATATATTAGATATTATTTATTTATTTATATAATTATATTATAATTATGAATGTGCACGAGGCAAAAGTGTTAGAATAATAGTGGCAACATAAAACATTTATTATATTTAAGTTATCTTGTGAAATAGGTGGCAACATCACCTCTACTCTATGTATCTTCTAGTTTGTCTGTGGTTGAACTAACTCTCTGTAACGTGTGTGATCTGCTTGTAATAAAACGGCAATGATACAAAATACAGTTTCTTATTTATTATCAACAGGTTATGGGCCCAGATATGCCTACCTGTGAGCTAAAGTAAAATTGGACTTTGTGAGTGTGAAATAATTCATAAGTCAAGCAGATTGACCATCGGCGAAAAGTGAGGTTAAACAAAAGCCGGCGTGCTGGCAGAAAAATTTTCGTTGAGAAGGATAATAATATACTTGTTTGATTCTCTATAAAACAAGGCAGGATGGACGTGAATAACACTCACAATGCAATGAAACTGGAAGGTGCAAGAAATTGGAACGTTTGGAAGTTTCAAACTACAGTACTATTGAGGGGCCAAGGATGGCTGAATATCGTGGAAGGACGAACTGCAAAACCCGAAGATGCAACTGCACGTATCGCCTGGGAGTCTTCAGATGCTAAGGCTCAGACATTACTGGTCACTAGAATGACTGAAAATGTTATGTTACATCTCATATCATGTAAAACGTCTGCTGAAATGTGGAGAAAACTTTTAAGCGTTTACGAGCAAAAGTCAGAAACCAGTATTCATATCCTACAACAGCGCTTTTTCCAATATAAATATGAGAGTGGAATGGAAATGTCAGTATTCTTGTCGAAAATTCAGGAAATGCAGAACCAATTAAAGCAAATGGGCGAGGAAGTTTCAGAAAATTTCACGATATCTAAAGTATTGATGTGTTTGCCGGATCAGTATAAACATTTTGTGTCAGCGTGGGAGTCTGCACCTGATGATAAACAAACATTCGACAATCTGGTGTCCAGGTTATTGATCGAAGAAGAGAGAGTGAAAGAAAGGTCAAAGGAAGTCCAGGAAGTTCCATCGTCATCGGCGTTTGTAGCTAAGAAAAACGCAAAGTGTTTTAAATGTGGTAAAACTGGACATTTTCAAACGGAGTGTTACAGTAATAAGGACAGTGAGAAAAAGGTGAACGATAATAAGTGCTATTACTGTGGTAAAACTGGACATTTTAAAGCTCAATGTCGTTTCAAAAAGTCCAAGGAAAATAAGAAGACGAGTAATGCGTTTGTGGTTTCCAACTCTGTACATGAAATGCATAAATCTAAATGGTTAGTGGACTCTGGCGCAAGTGAACATATGTGTAAAAATCGCGCATTGTTTACATCATTCAATAACACCACAGAACAATCAGTGGTTGTCGGTAATGGCGCGACAATTAGTGTTCTCGGCTGCGGACAGGTGGCGGTACAGGTATCGAATGGGACCGAATGGATTGATACGGTCATAGACGGAGTTTTGTTTGTTCCAGAACTAAATAACAACCTGTTTTCGGTCATTCGCGCCACAGATAAAGGATACGCCATGATGACAGATGACAGGTCATGCAAATTTTATAAAGATAACCTAGTTGCTGCGGTGGCGGAGAGAATTGGCAATTCATATTATTTGGAATTGCGGTATAAGCATAATTACGAGAATGCAAGCGCTGCTACTCTAGTGAACAATGATTTAAATGAGTGGCACAGAAAACTCGCATATCAGAACTTTACGTATGTCAAAGATATCTTGCAAAAACATAATGTTGTTAGTAAACAAACAACTAAACCAGAGTGTGAGAGTTGTTTAGCTGGGAAGATACATCGTTTACCGTTCAGTAAAAGTGAGAACGTGAGTACAAGGACTTGTGAGTTGATTCATGCGGATACTTGCGGCCCAATGGAAGAACCATCTGTTGGAGGGTCGAGATATTTTGTTATACTGAAAGACGACTATTCGAGTTACAGAAGTGTGTACTTTGTCAAAACAAAATATGAGATCAAGTCCTGTGTTGAGAACTTCATTAATAAAGCTGAAAATGTAACAGGAAACAGAGTGAAAACGTTTAGAAGTGACAATGGGTTAGAATTCATAAACAAAGAAGTGAAAGAACTGTTTTCGAAACGTGGGATAACACATCAAACCACTGTACCCTATACGCCGGAACAGAATGGAAAGGCTGAGAGAGAAAACAGGACATTGGTGGAAGCCGCACGAACAATGTTACATGAAGCAAACTTTCCTAAGAAACTGTGGGCGGAAGCAGTTAATACAGCAGTATTTGTCTTGAATAGAACTGGGAAAAGTCGTGAAAATGGAAGGTCACCATTCGAAGTATGGACAAACAAAAAGTTTGACATTCACCAGTTGAAAGTCTTTGGCACGGAAGTGTATGCTCACATTCCGAAGGAACGAAGAAGGAAATGGGACAAGAAAGGTGAGAAAGGGTTGATGGTGGGTTATGAAGAAAATGTGAAGGGGTATAGAATTTATTTTCCAGAAACAAACACAGTGGAGACAAAGAGAGATGTTGTATTCCTAAACCGAGATGGTAAGGAGGAGAAACTTCAAGTGAAGGAAGGCGAAGAAAAGGAATTTATAACATCAATAAACCTGGAAGAGGAACCTGTGGTAGATAGTAACCCTCAGACAGAACCTAACCCTGTGAATGAGCGAACTACTAACGTAGATGAAACAATGGAGGTGACTCATACAAGTAGTGTTGAAGAGGAGGGATCAGACCATGACTGTGACAGTGAGTACCTACCATGCTCTGATGAGGAACATCTGTTGGATGAGAGTGATTTACCCATAGATGAAAGAGGCAAGCGGCTAAGAAAACAAACATCCTTCTATAAATGCAGTAATGTGCAGTTGGATGAAAGTGAGTGTGAACCAGCTACATACACTGAGGCTATGAACAGAACTGATGCAAGTAAGTGGAAGGAGGCAATTAATAGAGAATTGCAAACTTTGAAAGATAATGACACCTGGGACTTCTGCGATGTACCGGTAAGGGAAAATGTAATTAGTAGCAAATGGGTTTTCAAATTAAAAGGAAATGGTAATGATAAGCAATATAAAGCTTTAGAGTTTTTGTTGCTGTAGCGACTATGTTAAGGCTTCCCATATATCAAATGGATGTTACTGGGGCATTTTTGTATGGTGACATTGATGATGAGGTGTACATTAGATTGCCAGAAGGGGCTTGTTCTGGGGAAAACAATATTGTAAAATTAAAGAAGTCATTATATGGATTAAAAAGTTCACCGAAGTGTTGGAATACCAAGTTTAATAATGTTATAGCTAAAGAAGGTTTTGTAAGGTCAAGCTCTGATTCATGTTTATATATGAGGTGTAACGGTAAAGATAGGATGTATTTGTTGTTATATGTCGATGATATTTTGATTTTTGGTACAAATGAGAAGTATATTTCAGAGTTAAAAGCTAGTTTAAATAAAGAGTTTAAAATGAAAGATATGGGATTAATATCAAAATTTCTAGGCATAAATGTGAAGCAAAATTTGGAAACTGGTATTACTGAACTGGATCAGACAAGGTATTTAGAAAATATTCTCAAAAGATTTAATATGGAAAACTGTAAAGAAATGTCCACTCCTATGGACCCCAACTTTAATGTCAAAATACTTGCACATGATACTGTTTCTATAGATAAAGGTATTGAGAAGTCATGCAGGCAAATTATAGGATGCTTAATGTATGCGGCATCTGGTACTAGGCCTGATTTATGCTATCCAGTTTCTATGTTAAGTAGATACCAAACTAGTGCTAATAATGAGTTATTAAGTGCATTAAAGAGAGTGTTAAGATATGTTAAGTATAGTTTGGAATATAAATTGGTTTATAAATGTAAAGATGTTATTCTGGAAGGATATTGTGATGCTAATTGGGGAGGAGATCTAAGGGACAGGAAGTCCACCTCAGGTTATTTGTTTAAATTGTCAAACTGTCTTGTTTTGTGGTGCTCTAAGAAGCAAGCTTCTGTAAGTTTATCTTCTACAGAATCTGAATATTTATCGTTAAGTATGGCTGCCAGTGATGCGTCATGGCTTGCAAATCTATTAATTGATTTTGGTTATGATAATGTTTGCCCAGTTTTGATATATTGTGATAATCAATCTGCTATTATAAATGCTAAAACAGATAACTTGAAAAGAATTAAACATGTGGATATACGATATCATTTTTTAAAAGATCTGGTCAGGGAGAATAAAATTAATATTAATTATGTCAACACTAGCGAGCAACCGGCAGACATGTTGACAAAGGCTTTAGGCAAAGAACTACTTGTCAGACATTTAGATAAATGTGACATGAAGACCAAGTAATGTTACAATTTAAGATTTATTTTGTGTTCTTTATAAAATGTATTTATGTTGAGAAGGGGTGTTAGAATAATAGTGGCAACATAAAACATTTATTATATTTAAGTTATCTTGTGAAATAGGTGGCAACATCACCTCTACTCTATGTATCTTCTAGTTTGTCTGTGGTTGAACTAACTCTCTGTAACGTGTATGATCTGCTTGTAATAAAACGGCAATGATACAAAATACAGTTTCTTATTTATTATCAACAAAAAGGAGTATGTAACGATCGTAGAAGGTGGCATTTTGTAGTTTCTGCCTACTTCCATGGAAAAGGGCGTGAGTATAATGTATGTATGTGTGTAAACATAACTTGTTATGATAAATAAATGAAAGCACAAACTAACCTGCTTTTTGAATGGTGTTATCCATCCCGAGGTTTTCTTCGCCATTTTAATTTAATTTAAAACAAACTTCGCCGTCTCACTGATTATAATGTCTGAGATCTGTTCATAATGCCAACTTCTTCTCACAATAACAACTGGACGCAAAATGTTCACTTCTTACAATGTCAAAATCGTATAATGTCAATTTCTCTAAACGTCCATTTGTCATATTGTCACTGGTATAAAGTTAACTTCTCACAATATCAACTTCTTAAAATCACTTTGCATGATGACAAGTCCACGTACCTAGTTTCTCTTTCAACATGGTAATTTGAATGTGATAGTGGTAATACGCTAGGTGTATATGTCGCAGGTTTTTCATAAAATTAGGTTTTTGATCAAAAACCTAGGTTTTTCATCAAAAACCGGAAGATGACACATTTTAAACTCAATTTCATCATAAACCTGTAACAATCCAGACTAGTTCAGATTTTTGATCAAAAACCTGAACTAGTTTGGGTTTATGATAAAGTTCTTGTCAAAATCACGGGTTTGCTTTGTTTTATGACAAATTTAAATGAAATAAATAAAACAATCCAATATCCTTTATGGGCGGCATGGGCACCGGGCCGTAGGCCGACGAAGGAGGCCGGCGGAGGCCCGGCACTTTGGGGACAGAAGACATTAGTGTTATATAATATGCGAGCGAAGCGAGCGCGCGTCACGGAGTACTACTGGGATTTGTTCAATTCACTAGATTTGTTTAGGGAAATGATAAAACTGTTGTTATTTTATCTTCCTCCGTGGTTTGATCAAATCCCTTAGGTTTTTGATCAAAAACCTAATTTTATGAAAAACCTGCGACATATACATGCTAAAGGGTATATTATGATGGTAGAAAACTGAAGACTAGAAAATTTAATATAAAATTTTATAAAAACCGATAGAAAACCTCAACAACAACATACTAACAGGAACATAAGAAATATCTACAAATAGTGCGCGAACTACGTATCATCATACGTAGTTCGATAGAATTACGTCTTAAAACGACGTCTAGGTGAAGTGCTAGACCAATTTAGACAAGTTCGTCATATAATTGTGACACGTGTCATAATTAGTTATGCGTAAAGAATGCGTGCAGACACCGGTCTAGCATTAGCATCGCTGAAATACCTTTCTACGTTTCATGCGACTATAATTATATACTATTATACTTTAAAAACTTTTCCAATGAATAAAAATACCTTTAAATAAATAAGTAGTTACGATCGTCTTATACAGGGGTATGGACCACTCGTCGTTCTGGCGCGTTGTATTAACTTCTATCGGGTCAAACAAAAAACTAAATAACTAAAGATGACCTAATGATATTTTCCCGTCAAACAAAAAGCTAAACAACTAAAGCCAGCGCTGAGTGTTTTACACCCAGCATATGCTGAGTTGGTTACCCTTTCGTTATGGGCATGCTCAGCGCAGTTGAGCTGTATAATTAATTGTTAAGCTGTTTGTTGTTTATTTGTTATTTGTTTATGTATGTGCTGCTCTTTTGTGTTGCTGCTTTCCATTAACGAATAAATACATATTCTATTCTACTCTATTCTATTCTAAAGATGACCTAATGATATTTTCTTAACATTTTTACGTATCCTATAACTTTCCTACTAATAGTATAAATGCGAAAGTTTATGAAAATGGATGGATGTTTGTTACTCTTTCACGCAAAAAACTACTGAAGGGATTTGGATGAAATTTGCAAACAGATATGAGTTTTATACCGTTAGTATGATCCCCTTTGAAAATTAACTCTACGTGGGTGAAGCCGCATACATAAGCTAGTAATATAAAGGAGGAAGCGCCATTGTAGCTCGCAAAATTTAAATGTTCTTACGCGTTTTGTAATTTAACGGTCAGTATCGGACAACACGTCTTTATTTACATAATTACCTATATAATCCATAAAATATTAAATACAGCCCTTTATGTTCATTTAATTCCATTGAATGACTGTTTCATGATAAAATATTTAATGAAATTAATGAACTTTAATTACCCTGACCAACATGTTGCAAAAAAATCGTAACGTTACGGCTACCTTGGCGCGATTTTTAAAAGATCTCGGTCTATCCGAAAGAAACACATTTCGTTGACTTTAAAATTAATTCACAATATAAATTAGGAAAAAAAATGCAAATACGTTTTACATTTCCTAAATACTGTTACAGACTATAAACAAACACACTAATTAATGTCACAATACTTCCTGAAAGCCGACATTGAAACCACTGACATGACATTGACCAAAGTTTACACGCACACACTGCCAAAACCACTGCACATATTTTGATGAAACTTACACCAATTTATAGAACATTTTTTTCACAAATTATAAAGGAAAAACTTTCACGCTAGCATTGTTAGGAGCTGAGCAGTGATCAGAAACGTCGGAACGATAAAATGAGCACGTATTAATAGAAAAATTAGTGGCAAACTGCCATCGTACTGTTCGGAAACGCAATGAAGATAGCTTCAATGCAGTTTAACTGTTTACAGAGTACGTTACAGTTCTATACGCTCCGTAAACACGTCCGTGAATCATTATAGATCTATAAACGGCTGAAGTACTTCTCGTGAGGTTTAACTCAATCTGCAGCTTTGCTATTTTACGATTTCGAAGCTAAAGTAGGACTTATAGACCGCTAGGTGGCACTGTGAGTGTATTTTTTGCTCTTTGTCAAATTTAATTTAAACAAATAGAAAAAGCAGTAACTATTGTGTTTAATTTTAGCACGTCTTCAAAACAAGTGCAGAGTTGAAGTAAACTATTTTCATTCCATGTAATCTATGCTTGTCTTCGGTGTCATATTATGCAGTACGAGTGCTAGTCATCCTCAGTCAGTCAGTTCATCATCTTTTGATCAGCAGCGTCAGTTCTTCATATAAACATTGATATATTATATTTCCTATTACAAGTGGTTAGACTTCAATTCATTGATTAGCAAAACTTCGATTTTGTATTGTAGTGGAATAACAATTCATTCCACAACAATACACGCTAACACCATAATAATATATGAGTTCCCCCATCAACTTAATTAAAGCAATACAAACTCTTGGTGTTTGAGATAAAGATAATTTTTAAAAGGGTTTTTCATATCGAGATTTTGTTTGTAATAATTCCAGTTAGTAATACAAATTCCTTGATCTCATAAGCTTCCTCATTACCATCTTAGTACTTTTATTTTCTGCGCAAATATATCGATTGAGTGACAGTTGACATTAATTTGTGAATATGGCGGAAGGTGGCGCTAGCAGTAGTTTTGTATACAAACGCAGAACGTGGCTCACTGACCTCACTCAACATGAACTCTACTGGCTAATACACTCTCCTTTGTTAGGGTTAGGTTTCTGAAATGCAATGTCTGCGAAGGTAGTTATCTTTTTGTATGTGACAAGCCTGCCACGTTATTTCATAACCATTGCAACTGCTGGATCCAAAATCAACAGTGGCAACCACCGGTAAAGCGCCGAGACAATGAAGGTCGACGAGAAATTAATCAGACAAGAATAGCAGAGGAGTAAGAAAACCATAATTTCCACTTCCCTCCATATCAGCAGGAGACGAATAGAACAAGGCCAGTAGGTACAAAGGGACGTATACAAGTGGGATTTAATCTCGGTTAGATTCATCATTTTGAATGGCATAATATACAGCCTCGCCAGTATGAAGCTCTTACAGAAGAGTTCGTCGTGCAATAATGGCACTCGCCGTACTCGGTCTAACTCCCTCACACGTGTACGGTCGTTGTTTCAGAACTGCGAACAGTCAGAAAAAAAACGAAACACATCACTCCATCATTATTTCTACCCGCTGAAACGCAAGCCGCACCCTTATTCCACGAAAATCAATACCAAAGACCAACGAATATAAAGATATTTTAGTCCCAGACGCAGACAGTTCACACACTCTAACATTAGCTACTTAAAGAAGCTAGAAAAAGACAAGGGTATAAATTTAATTCACGATCACAATTTTACTGCACTTTTTGTTATATTTTTGCTAGGTTTTTAATAAAAAAATAAATATCTCGGCTAGCCGACACTCGCGCCGTTTCCCGCCGGCTTACGTTCTGTACTAGCGTCGTCGGTCTGTATACAAAAGGAGTCTACATCGGTGTTACTCGTACTCGGTTTCATAATCGACTGATTAGACTTGCCATGGTAACGGAATGCATAACCTCACGCTTGTAATCTCCGAAGGGTTAAGCAGAGCTAATATTTACACATAATTATAAACTCGTATATTGAGCCACCCGCAATGACAAAATTTTTTCCGTGATCACGGTGCTTGTATCAGCGCCGAAATATCGGGAACTCGAAAAAGTAAACCTGGTAAATATCCTGTTTATAGTATTAATAGTACGTATAATTATTGAGGTTTTTGGGGTGTAATACTATGTCCAGCAGTGGACGTCTTTCGGGTAACCTATTAATAGCAATAGGCTTACGAGCATTTCCATTGTGTACATTGTTTACATTGTTGTTGTTTGATGTTGTTTACATTGTTGTCCATTATATACTAGGTTAAATTATGTATAAAAGAGGAATTTCTGTGTTGAAACTTACTACTTATTTTGCAAACATTGTCCACCATATACGTAAATAAAGTGATATATTATTATTATGAAAGCATTTTGTTTGTTTGTGAGCAATTTGGCGAAACGTGTGTTCCCCATTACGTATTTAACAACGCATTATGTCATTAAAATGTATATATAAAATTAAATAAATGACTAAATGGACCCGCTAGTAGGTAATTTGTAAATATTAACTGCGTGCATGCATGTGTAATAATGAAAGTTTTGAATTATAATCGTGACGTGTTTTGATAAATGTTATAAACTTTTGCAGTTTTGAGGTATAGCGTTTTCGTGATCTGCTAATATTAGTGGCGAAAGTGGTACAGACAGACTCAGAGTAAGACCAAAGGTCGGCTTATCATCAACTGCCTAGCCTTTTCCAAAATATGGAGGGGATGATTTCGAATCCAACCGGATTATGAATTCCAGTATTTCACCAATCTACCTGAAATCCACAACCTAGTTGGTACTGGGTAATACGAAAACCTTTGGTAAGACTGGTTGTCAGACTTTCGCTCCCTTGACTACCTGTAACGACTGTCAAAGATCTACACGTAAATGACGGGCGGTACCAACGACTTAATGTGCATTCCGAAGCACTGAGTAAACTCGGTACACATACCGAGTTTACTCAGTGCTACGATAACCCACAGGTTATCGTCGATCCATAAACCAACCAAGACAAACATGGCTTAGTCACGAACTCTTCAATGGTTGATCAGCTTATAAGGTTCCCAAAATTATCAGAGGGAGCACTGCGCTCACACAGGGCCAGTGCGGGTTTGTTGATGTCATTATAATATTATGTCTTCGATCCTTTAATTGTAAGACATGATGGGTTTAGGGTAGTAGCGGTGGTGGTTTTTGTAACATCTGAAACCTTTACTCTATTATTTCCAAAATAAAATCAAAAAATTGTTGTCCTCTGTAATTAAAAACACAGATTTAAGTACAGAGGACAACAATATATAGTTTCTGTTTGTAATTAAAAACAACAAAGTTGATTTTACATTGTTAATTTATTTAAAACTTATGAATAACAAAAATCTAATCTAAGTCATAGAACGTGTGGTTAATCCAGACAAGCTCTAAATAATTCCAAACACGAAACGTAAATAAAACTAAACATACAAGAACCATTCTTATTATTAATATACTTAATTAAATCCAATAAATTCTTCGAGCACAAACAAAGCAAATCAAAACAAAATTAAATTTAAATAAAATCTTTATGACTAATTAAAATAACAACGGTGGGGACAACATAAACCGCTTTGCCACGGTTCTAGCAATGAGTATTACTTGGGATGCAAAATTTTAATACACAAAGAGGTCCTAACTGCTTCAAATAGAAGTATTAATTCTTATCTTAGTACTCTGTTTATGTTTATTGTTAACCATGAATTACACTACGATCACTAAACAGGACTTTATATCGCTATTATATATAGTACCTACAGTCGAACAAGCTAATAAGTATACAGCCAGTTACCTTGCATTTACTTTAGAGATTATACAGAAACATTTAAAGACTGATGTCAAACGATACAGGGTTTGGCATGTGCGTCGTCTGTGCGTTTATAATACGCCATGTGCTAGGGGCCTTAGATCAAGGACTATTCTCATAATAAGTGGTTAAGTATTTACGTATCTTCTGTCACACAAAAGTCCATACAACATCTTATCTATCAAAAAGTAATACAAAACTCCTTAAGAACTGGGAGAGGGTAAACAAAAAGTTTGGTCAAACGATGAAGAGTTACAAAATAAAGTTTGCCTTTAGGGACCAATGAAAGACAGAAAACAACCGTGTTTTGGTTATAACAGCTAACAAAACTTATTCAAACGTCTTCTGTTTTGGATATTTATTTGGATGTTAATCGGTTTGTGTTTATTTGTCATTTAAAAGGATAAACATTCCTTTTTTTTTTTAAACATTCTGCCTCGTTGATCTTGTGGTCGCAAGCGCTACTGCTGAGCTTGAGGCTATGGGTTCAATTCTCGGGTCGGGCAAAGTGTTATTGGGTGTTCCACTAAAAATTTCTTAGTAGCAGCCACCTCTTTGGATTTGTGCCCCGTTGCAATGACGCGCCATATTAAGTGAGACCTTTTGGGCCCAAGCCGTATAATATGGAAGTCTATTACAATCGACACGAAAAAAAGAAGAATAGGGAATATTCATGTTTTTCTTTTTTGTCTTAAATTAATAGTTTATTAGTTTATAACGTAGAAAAAAATATTAATGGGCTTCAAAATACTCTAGATATTTTTAAAAATGAAATTTAAAACTTTAAAAAAATTTAAGCAGTTCAAACGCCGCCGCCTTTTGCGCGCGCTTTGCGTGACGTCACATGACACGTCCAGTGGGTGTTTCACAGAACATTATAATATACCATAGCGGGATACAATGTCGTGTCAGATGACGTCACATTTCGTTCGATCAATGGTGGCGCGTTTTGGAAGGTTGAATTTCGCTCCCTTATTTTGCACTTTTTGAATATTATTTTTAGGGGTTTAAATAATAAGTAACTAAAAAAAATGCTTTTCATTATAATATTACGATACTAAGTATTCGAGAAAAAAATATTTTAGGCCATTTCAAATTTTATGCATATTCCCTATTAAGTGAGACTTAGCATAACTGGCGAAATGTGGGTGACTGGGTGTACTACAAGGTTTGCATCTGCCTAACCCTTTGGAGATTACAGGCGTGATGTTCTGTTATGTATAGTACGTAAAAGTACGTAAAAGTGTTCTGTTATGTAAGTTACTTTAGGCTTTTCTCTATTTATTAAGTTTTATAGATGTTTTATCTTCATACTACGTATTAGCCTACATTTGTCTTTTGTAATTGAACATAATTATGCCACTTGAGATTTAACAAAGAACTTATTATTATTTATATAATTAGTCCTTAGTTCTAATTAAACTAAAATAATTAACCTCTTAAAACCTAAATATATTTTGTGGCTTTTGAAGACGTGCTACATATATTTCTCTTAAAAGATTTATTTAAGCAAAATGTGTACCAGATTCAGTAAAGTATTTTATTATTCAAGCAATTCACAGAATGTGATTTTCAGACCACAAATAACTACTTAGTAGTGAAGGTAAAAGTGTAATTGAAAAGCTTTTCAAAAGCATTACTATTATCATGCAAAACGTATTTATAAACAAGCTTCTTTCTTCTTTATGGGGTTTTAGGTTTCCGCACTTTTTTTTTTTTTTTTTTTGGGACAAGCCCGCCACACTATTCCCAAACCACTGTAACTCCTGTTAGCCAGAATCAGCAGTGGCGACCACAAGAAAAGCGCCGAGACAATGAAGCTCGACGAAGTCCCAGAGAAATGATTTAACTGTCTTGGATCCCGCAACGAAATTAATCAGAAAAGAATAGCGGAGGAGTAGGAAAAAACATAGTTTCCACTTCCCTCCATATCAGCAGGAGACAGAACAGAACAAGGCCAATAGGCACACAGGGACGTATACAACTGAGATAAGCCCAGTTGCCTAGCACCACGGATATTATTGTCATTAATATTAATGGGTCCTAAGTTGTGAGCTGTTATATTTGATTCCAATAATAGGTATGACAAAATTGCTTGAACGCACGGAAATTTGTTCTAGTTTCTACAAGGTCCGTATAGTAAATAACTCCGGATGTAACCTGTACACTATTTAACATAATATTACGTTCATTCTGCCAAAGACTACACTCCCATAAAATGTGATGTGCAGTTTGTTCAAATTCGCAGTCAGATGTAGAACATTGACAAAAAGGCGACTCAACAAGCTTGAAGGAAAATAATTTACTCTTAAAGTTACCATGACCTGTGAGAAATTGGGCGACACAGTGATCCACCTCCAGCCATGTCCTGGCCAGCCGCTCACGAACGGATGGAACCGCACTTAGTCCTTAAGGTGGACCATTGTGCGTGAGCCGCGGCGGCCGATTATTCCAACCAGCCCACCTCCCTCCAGAAGCAGATCAGACTTCCCGGTCTCCTCAGGGCATCCGCAAGGGATCGTGGTGTTCCCAGGGTCTCCTCACGAATCTTGGTAACGCCTGTGCACTCAAGGAGCACATGCGCCACAGTTTCCTCCGCCACCATGCATGCCATACATATATAAATACACTAGCTTTTGCCCGCGACTTCGTTCGCGTGGAATAGTGACTTCCGGCAGATTTTTGGTTTATCTCGCGAAAAAAAAAAAAAACTATCCTATGTCCTTTCTCAAGTTCCAAACTATGTCTGTACCAAATTTCATCAAAATCCGTTCAGCCGTTTAGGCGTGAAAGAGTAACAGACAGACAGAGTTACTTTCGCATTTATAATATTATATAGTATATAGTATAATATAGTATAACTATAGTATGGAAGTATGGATATATAAACAAGCTTATTTTATTTGTGTCCTGGGCCTGGGTTAAGTTCTCAGGGTAAAGTGTTATTGGGTTTTGTCATCACGCATTTTTCAGTAGCAGCCATGAAGTATAAATTTGTGCCCGGTTGGTGGCAATAAGATCACTCCCTAGTATATGGAACTAAACATAACTGCTGAAATAAATATATGTATGTACCACTAGGCACTAGGTACGTCTCTCCCTAATCCATCGGCGGTTACAGGCATGGTGTTATGTTATGCTAATAAATACTATGTATAAAATTATATTTTTGGTTATCGACGGGAATTAGGCATTATGGATGATGCATTAAAAATACTAAAATCTCGGACAGTGATTACAGGTGCACGATGTCATGTTGTATTTGTGTGGTTTTAACCCCATTAATACTTTAAAAGAGAAAATGACTACTTTCAAGAAAAGTACAAGAGACAAATTAATCACTACAACGGATACCACTTTTCAATTTGTCTTCGACAAACCGTACAAGCATACGGGAGGAGAAACCAAAAGGTTCACTATTGCTTATTTATTATAATAATTTATTTGATTGCTTCTGACATGTTGTCATTGTTTCATTTAATTTATTTTTCTCTGTTGGTCTGACATTTTTTGTTTTAATGTTTTCATTATTTATGTCATATAATTTATCATCATTTCTTCAATTAATTAATCAGTTGTGCCGTAAAAAAAATTAAGTGTTGTATTAATATGGGTCAATGACCTGAAATAAAGGAATTTTATTTATTTATTAAAAGCTTATTTTATTTATTTATTTAAAACCACTACGTCATAGAACAACCAAAGTGACCAAAAGGAATTTTGGGTCACTTTTCTGTCTCTTCATCTTACTAGGGTAAGAGATTAAGATTTCAAACAATTTTTTCCACATCATCATCATCATCATTCTCCTGCCCCCCATTCTATTTGAGGTCGGCGAACACGTTTTCTTCTTCCATTTTTCCACGTTGTGGCGGCGTTCGATCTCCGAACGCACCCGACTCGAGATGGCAACACTGCCGCCATGCCGGTGGAGAGAGAGAACGTTCCGTTGATGAGTCTGGTAATATCGTATGGCTAGCTACTGTGAATTGTGTACCTGTAAGGCTGTAATTATTTACCAACAACCTGTGTGCCTGTGAATAATAAACTGTGCAGTATTTCAACGGAGTGTATTATTACTACATGGGAGCCGATCTGCATCCTTTCCATATTGGTGACCCCGACTGAACACGATTCCCAAAGAATCTGCTGAAAAAGGACATTTTCGTAAAAGGTACATCTATTTTTTGCATCCTTCCCATAACGTCAAGGTGGCATTTACTCCTCTCTCTCATTCATGATAACGCTCAATATTATTGAGGCAAGATTATAATGTGCACTATTGGTTTACGTTACTTACTAATACAGGTTTTTAGGGTTCCGTAGTCAACTAGGAACCCTTATAAGGGGTGTCTCAGTAAGACTGCACTTTTTCATTTTAAAATAAAAACAAGTATTTTACGACAGAGTTGTGATATTTTTATTGTATTGTAAAGAAGACATGTTCCAATTAAGTATGGAATAAAATATTCGGCAAATGACCCCCACGGCTCCGATGACAGGCCATTACTCTTTTCATGAAATTTTCCGTGACTTTTGCACAGAGATGTGGCTGTATCTCACCGATAACGCGTTGGATTTCCGATTTGAGCTCAGGAATTGTTTCGGGTTTATTCGCATAAACCCGAGATTTCACAACACCCCAAAGAAAAAAATCGCACGGCGTTAAATCGCACGATCTTGGTGGCCAGTTGACATCAGAATTTCGTGAGATAATGTGTTCTGGAAATCGTTGCTGCAATAAGCCGATTGTTTCATGCGCGGTGTGGCAGGTTGCGCCGTCCTGCTGAAACCACAATGTGGTTTCGGCGTGAATACGGCATGAATACGGCATGAATCTGGACAACATGTCATGTTGTCCAGATTCATGCCGTCCAGTCGAGGAGTCGAGGAGTCGTTAAACTCATCTCATGAGTCGATGAGTTTATGTCGTCGAGTCGTTCAGATGAGTTTTCACAATTATAACGCGTTGGTCTTTCGAAAAGCGCTCCATTATTAATAATCGGAATAAACAGAGATGACAGCTGTCAAATTTCAGAGTTGCCACTTGCATGAAAAAAGAAATATTCCAATTTTAAAAAGTGCACTCTTACTGAGACACCCTTTAGTTTCGCCATGTCTGTCTGTCCGTCCGTCCGTCCGTCCTCGCTTAATCTCTGTGACCGTTAGCACTAGAAAGCTGAAATTTGGTACCAATATGTGTATCATTCACGCCGACAAAGTGGTAAAATAAAAATTAGAAAAAAATGTTTTATTAGGGTAGCCCCCCTATAATTATGTAAAGTGGAAAGTGATTTTTTTTTTAATTTCAACCCTAACGTGTGATATATTATTGGAAAGGTATTTAAAAATGAATAGGGGTTTACTAAAATCATTTTTGATAAAGTCAATAATTTCGGAAATAATCGCTCCTAAAGTAAAAACAATGTGTCCCCCCCCCCCTCTAACTTTTGAACCATAAGTTTAGAAAATATGAAAAAAATCTGAAAAGTAGAACTTTATAAGGACTTTCTATGAAAATCATTTTTAACTTGGATGGAAACAACAGATGGAAACAGCAGTTAACCAATATAATTTGGTCCCTGAATCGTATGAGCGCCTATACAATCCAGAGGTCAAGTTTCATTGGCCCATGAAGAAATTGTATAAATTATAACATAGGTACCGTTTTGGTACGGAACCCTTCATGTGCGAGTCCGACTCGCACTTGGCCAGTTTTTTGTCTGGTCATGGGCCCAACTGTTATTTAAGTTATATTTTAACTTTTCGACAAGAAACTGGCATTAAAAATTAAAATAAGCTAACCATACCATTAAGGCTGTCGAGGACTTTACCTACCGTTTTTCATACAATATTTTTGGGGTTGGCTCCAAGGCAATTGAGTGCATCTGAATACCAGTGTTTGACAAACAGAAATTGAAATTTAACATTATAGTATCAACCTTCTCCAGTATTTTGTCTAGTAAAATAAAACTCCTTGCAGCTGACCAGTCACGCTCAGTAATTACTTGTTACAAATGTGCTCACCACAGTCTCTATTTACGAGCTGTTTCAAATTAGTTCTTTAAAACTTTAAACTGGCCAAACGTGCTTATGAGAAGCATTCTGTTAGTTGGTAATGGTTTAAAGTAGTTGTAACAGGTAGTGAGTGGCTCGAAAGTCTGACAGTCAGTCTTACCAAAAGGTTTCATATTACCCAATACTAATTGGATAATGGAGGTCAGACAAGCAATAGGGATGTTAACAAAAAAAAACTGTCACCGTAACCGTCAGATAGATTTCCAAAAATGTTGGACACATTATTTTTTCTTTTTTCTCGTAAACAAACAATGAAGACGATACAGTGCTTCGAAAACTCGTGTGACGTCATATTCTAAGGCATTTCTTAGC
This sequence comes from Diarsia mendica, assembly GCA_949316265.1. Taxonomy (NCBI): domain Eukaryota; kingdom Metazoa; phylum Arthropoda; class Insecta; order Lepidoptera; family Noctuidae; genus Diarsia; species Diarsia mendica. Next base: position 10,437,088 of record OX438909.1, read on the forward strand.
GAGCAGTGACGTCACCACCTCCCACTCAAATCTTTGACGCGTTTTATCTTCGTCAATTTTTATTGATTTGATAAAACAAAAAATACGTATCCAATATTTTTCGATAATCTAAGAGACGGACTAATTAGAATCAATTTTTTTTAGTTAGTAAACATCCCTAATTGCTCTATGTAAAATAATGGTGTTCAGCTGCATCCGGTAAGACTACAAGCCGACCCTAGCATAGTTGGGTCTTTACCCAACTATGCTTGGGGTGGTTTGCAGTCTTACTTGGCAGATATGGTGATAGTTTTGCTATACTTTACAAGTTAGATAATATTCTTGCGTACTTGGCATTTAGTTGACCGCCGTAAACTCCATTCGGTCGGTGAGATATTATTATAATATTTCTTCAGATTATTGGGTTGTATATAGGAAGTTTAAGTACACATATTTGGTGCGTGGTTAATAAGTTTGATGACCTTGGAACAAATCTGACGGCACGGTTGGCGCAGTGGCTAAGCGATTGGACTGCTGCGTTGCGTGTCGCGGGTTCGATCCCCGCACGGAGCAAATATTTGTATGACCTGCAGATAGTTGTTTCGGGTCTGGGTATTTGTGTATGTGAGTTTATATGTTTGTAAACGCACCCACGATACAGGAGAAATTCCTAGTGTGGGGCAACGTTTTTTTAAAAAAAAAAAAAAAACTCAAATATTAATATCTCCTTGATAAATGAAACAGTAGGTAGACTTTAGACGAAAGACCAGTATGCTGCAAAATCTTTGTGGTAATGGTAACTTGAGCTACAGAATAACAACGTGAAAATTCGCACGTTGTTTGGTTCTAAAACATTTGTTTTGGTGGCTAGACGCTTTGTGTTTCTTTGTAAGTTTCGTTGCAGTGAATTTCTTATGGTCAGTTTGTTATGCGAAAATATTGTACTTACATATCTCACTTTGAACCAATTCATTGCAAACCCTTATTTTAAATTTAAATGTATATAAATTGAATTGGCACTTACTTTTTTCATTAAGAAAATCAGACTATTGTATACTGTAGTTTGCGATAGAGGTTCACATTTATTTTAGTTTTATCTCCCTATATTTTAAGTAGTTCTGCCAGTCAGACCCTCTTTGCGGTCCCGTACATTACATATAATATATTATACTTACTTATACTTATACTTATACCTTGTAGCAGATAAATTACATAAGCTGCTACTAGTTTTTTCAACAGAACAAATAACATAGGTCAACAACATTTTGAGGTTATTTTAACAATGACACCTATGAATCCAAAATACAACAGAGAACGAATAACCAACATCGCAAATGAGACGGTTAGGTGTTACATAGCTCAAAACAATATTTACTTCGAATTGATAGACTGTAAATACACAGAAATCATATAAACACCAACCAATGTCGGCAATATTGGCATGCAGATTATTCGTTGTCTACGGCACGGATTCGAGATTTAAAACCATCTTTGGAATCCTCATAAATCATACAATCCAAATATAACAATAGTTATAGGATTAATTAAAACATTTGTTTAACAACAAAAACAATTATTTTATAGAGGAATGTGCGTTTCATTCCACGTAGCTGTCATAGACAAACGACTCACGCGCAGCAATTGTCTGGTCGCACTTCAAAAATTAATAACTTTATCAAAAGTAAACAAAAACAAATAATTAAGTCATGGTTGTGTATGGGATACGGTAACGTATTAATTATGATGTACCACCTTAAATTTAGAATTAATAAATTATGTAATTCATTTTTTGTATCACCATTTCAAGTGGAACGGATTGTCAAACCGACAGATCTGCGATCTGCGGACTCGATTTGTCAGTCTGGGAATTTCCACCATGCGCGCATAACGCGTACCCAGATTCACGGCTCCGGCTAGTTTTTTTTCGTTTTTTTAAATTTCAAAATGGTGGAGTAAAAGTTACACGCGCTATGTACGCGCGATTTTTCCTTTTTTTTATAATAACGCTATCGAGCGATGGATTGCGGTCCGTAGTCACCATGGGTTCGATCTAGCTAGCCTCGTGGTCCAATAAACATAGTGTTTCGGACATGGGACCGCGATAAACTTGCACGTGGCGTCATCAATGGCGTCGTTTCCGCCGTGATGCTGGGAGGACTTTGGAGTTGCGATAGTTTCGCTCAGTTCAGCTCGTCAGCAAGCCAACGCCATTGAGGGGCGTCCCATCCGTAGGGCTCCGCGACTGCGTGAGTGCCTGCCACCGTTCCCATGTGGTAGACGATCTCAAGGACTACACGTCGTGCCTGCTCCGCTTCCCGCACCTGTCTTCTGTGCCAGGCTTCCGCGCGCCCAAGCGCGAGGCCACGAGGATCGCTATCGAGCACGTGCTCTAGCGATCGCCTGATTCACCAGCTCCGTGGAGAACCGCGTCCGCTTCGGTGACAATTTACGGCGTAGGGAGTGCGATCATGGTACCATGAGTAAGTCAATCTTTTTTTTTACATAATCTGGCCAGAGAAAGTTAGAATCAGTGCGCGTTCGGTTTCAGAGGCCCGCTGCCCTGGTTTTCTATTTCAGACAATTTAGCTTTAAGGTGTAAACAGCCTTGTTCAACATTTCATGTAAAGTGTTTTTTATACAATATACCACTGTTAATGTTCTAGTTGAATTTTCTATGTTTTATTCCAAACAAACTCCTCATAATTTTTCCACAGCAAGAGGTCCTTGAACCAATGGTTCAATGTCCACTCCGCGAGCTTGAAGAGCCTTCTTTTTCTTTCATAAACAAACTCATCGTGTGTCTTATCTTTGAATTAACTTTCACCTTTTCAACCCCATTTTTCCAAAAACAGTTCAGTATTTTTTTCCAAACAATTGAATTTTTTTATTATCTTTAAAAAAAAACATTCAGTTAGGAAATTTTTCCCACAAACCTTTTCACAAATTGTCCGCTTACAATTGAATTGGGCAACGACCCATATTCATCAAAAGCATTAGCAGTCACGCCAGTGACATGCTAAATTTAAACAATATTTTGAAGATAACACTTCGTTACTATTCAAAAACTTTTCTACAGTTTACTGTTTCTAGACCAGTACTGTGGTTACTATCCTTTGTACATAATACTTTGTTGCCAAAATACATAGATGGTAAAATCATCATTTAGCATTAGGAGACACTTAGTACTTAATAATACAAGTAGTCCAGTTACTATAGTTAGTATTAGTATTTTTTAGCTATGGTACATTTAAGAGAACCAATTCATTGGTCATTTATAGCTCATAATTATAGGTAGTATATTTAGTTCATAGGTCCGGACCAATAGTTCATAAGCACTTAGATTATAGTAGACCAACAATAATTACTTGTTAGGTCAATGACTTTCAGTCAATAGTTTAATAAGCATACTTTACTTTACTTTACTTTAAAAAACCATAAGGTAGCTTAGATTTTAATAGAACGATTAGTTCGAATTTTCAAAGCTCAACAATACTCACCATAGCCCTTTAACTTACTTTGTTCAACACAATCCTTACAGATTCCAGTGTTGATCAGTACATTTAGGAAAAACTTTTCATGTACTATAAAACTTTTTTTTCTCTCGGTTAGACCGGCTGTGTCGGCTAACGGGGTTAGCCTTTTTCCGCGAAGGGGGGTATTGTAGCAGATAAATTACATAAGCTGCTACTAGTTTTTTCAACAGAACAAATAACATAGGTCAACAACATTTTGAGGTTATTTTAACAATGACACCTATGAATCCAAAATACAACAGAGAACGAATAACCAACATCGCAAATGAGACGGTTAGGTGTTACATAGCTCAAAACAATATTTACTTCGAATTGATAGACTGTAAATACACAGAAATCATATAAACACCAACCAATGTCGGCAATATTGGCATGCAGATTATTCGTTGTCTACGGCACGGATTCGAGATTTAAAACCATCTTTGGAATCCTCATAAATCATACAATCCAAATATAACAATAGTTATAGGATTAATTAAAACATTTGTTTAACAACAAAAACAATTATTTTATAGAGGAATGTGCGTTTCATTCCACGTAGCTGTCATAGACAAACGACTCACGCGCAGCAATTGTCTGGTCGCACTTCAAAAATTAATAACTTTATCAAAAGTAAACAAAAACAAATAATTAAGTCATGGTTGTGTATGGGATACGGTAACGTATTAATTATGATGTACCACCTTAAATTTAGAATTAATAAATTATGTAATTCATTTTTTGTATCACCATTTCAAGTGGAACGGATTGTCAAACCGACAGATCTGCGATCTGCGGACTCGATTTGTCAGTCTGGGAATTTCCACCATGCGCGCATAACGCGTACCCAGATTCACGGCTCCGGCTAGTTTTTTTTCGTTTTTTTAAATTTCAAAATGGTGGAGTAAAAGTTACACGCGCTATGTACGCGCGATTTTTCCTTTTTTTTATAATAACGCTATCGAGCGATGGATTGCGGTCCGTAGTCACCATGGGTTCGATCTAGCTAGCCTCGTGGTCCAATAAACATAGTGTTTCGGACATGGGACCGCGATAAACTTGCACGTGGCGTCATCAATGGCGTCGTTTCCGCCGTGATGCTGGGAGGACTTTGGAGTTGCGATAGTTTCGCTCAGTTCAGCTCGTCAGCAAGCCAACGCCATTGAGGGGCGTCCCATCCGTAGGGCTCCGCGACTGCGTGAGTGCCTGCCACCGTTCCCATGTGGTAGACGATCTCAAGGACTACACGTCGTGCCTGCTCCGCTTCCCGCACCTGTCTTCTGTGCCAGGCTTCCGCGCGCCCAAGCGCGAGGCCACGAGGATCGCTATCGAGCACGTGCTCTAGCGATCGCCTGATTCACCAGCTCCGTGGAGAACCGCGTCCGCTTCGGTGACAATTTACGGCGTAGGGAGTGCGATCATGGTACCATGAGTAAGTCAATCTTTTTTTTTACATAATCTGGCCAGAGAAAGTTAGAATCAGTGCGCGTTCGGTTTCAGAGGCCCGCTGCCCTGGTTTTCTATTTCAGACAATTTAGCTTTAAGGTGTAAACAGCCTTGTTCAACATTTCATGTAAAGTGTTTTTTATACAATATACCACTGTTAATGTTCTAGTTGAATTTTCTATGTTTTATTCCAAACAAACTCCTCATAATTTTTCCACAGCAAGAGGTCCTTGAACCAATGGTTCAATGTCCACTCCGCGAGCTTGAAGAGCCTTCTTTTTCTTTCATAAACAAACTCATCGTGTGTCTTATCTTTGAATTAACTTTCACCTTTTCAACCCCTTAACAAAAAATCATTTATTTTTTTTTTATTTTTTTTTCACACACGACAACCTAATGTATATAAAATCATACATTAGGTATAAGATTGATTAGGATTACCACTAGAAGATTGATAAGGATTCCTACGAGGTACCTCAATAATACGCGTGTGGATATAATCCGGAACTGTCGTTGAACTATGTGGGATGATTTAACTATACAACAAGTTAAATATGAAGATGTGAAGTGACCAAAACATGAGAGTTAAAATTACACAATTCTCTCAAATAAATGTGTCTAACAAACCAAAAATATTAAGGTAAGATAATGTATGATTCAACCAACACAGGGCCCGCGTGAGAGAGGAGGCCTAAGTCCCTGCAGTGATAACATTATAGGCTGATGATGATGATGATGAATGTATGAGTCTGGGTTGCACTCGCCATTGTGCAAAACTAAGCTATATTATTTTTGAAATGAAATGAAATGAAATTGTTTATTACAGACACAGGTCCATATTCTGTTAGTAGGTACTTATAGCTATGTTAGTTACATTTTAAACATTTAACCGACTTCAAAAAAGGAGGAGGTTATATGTTCGTGTGTATGTATTTTTTTTTTATGTATGTTACCTGATATCTGCCGCATTTGTGGACCGATTCTCAAAATTCTTTTTTTATTTGAAAGAGTATACTCCTGAGGTGGTCCCATTTTAATTTGGTGAAGATCTGGTGCTGATCTTCGGAGAACAATGGAACTCTTCAAAAATAGACGGCAAATCTGTCGTAATTGCTGGAATCGCTTGGTTGTTTATTGAATATACATTATCATGACGTAACATCACGCCTGTATGCTCTGAGGGGGTATGCAGATGTGTACAATACACATTTTTTATGTAAGTAGGTATGTTACCTGATTTTGTGTATCGCGAATAACTTCGTCGTTTATGAACCAATTTTGATGATTCTTTTTTTATTGGAACGGAAATACTTCAAGGGCCACCATGATATGGAAACCAGGACCTGATGATGGAATCCCAGAGAAATCGAGGGCAACCCTCAAATTTCATAGGCACATATTACGTGTTTCGTGCTTTTTCTGACGCTATACAAGTATTCGCATCTAGCAGTCATCACTTCATGTTGATGAGCTTATGATGGAAGGTACTACTCCTCAATGGTCAGGAGTTGAAAGCAATAATCAGGGAATCTTGAAGGTTAAGGGTTAGGTGTCATAGTAAGTATTTCTATAAGATATTACAACTAAAAATGAAAAAATAAAAAACTTTTTGCAAAAAAAAAACAACCGTGTTTTTGAAGTCGGTTGTTTTTTTTTGCAAAAAGTTTTTTAATTTGTATGTTTTAAATTTAATTTGTGTGCATTAAAGAATAAGAATATAAAATGGTTAAACCACTTCTTTTCGATCATTGTACCATCAGTGAAATTCATTGTTATGGTAATTGACCTGCCTCGTCAATTTATATTCCGCGCTACAGTTTTTTCTTACAACTGCCGTAAAAGGGAAAGTGTAAATTGAATATACGGACGATTTAAGTTATAAGTCTATAAAGTAGGTATTCTTTTTTCTCTAGCCTGCTCTTTCCCACTCCTGGGCAAAGGCCTCCCTCCACTTCACTCCTTCCATTTTACAGTCAATTATTTATTTAATAATAATGGATTCCTCGGGTGATACCATATTTACAACTTTACTAATAGGTACATTTAATTTTACAAATTAATCAGTAACAAATCTACCTAAATACTCGTACAACCGTGAATAATCAAATATTTCACACTACACGATCCATTATATCCCAGTTCCCTTGCCGGCTAGCTCGCAATTGATAAATCCCTCCCTCGGGTGTCATTGTGTTCTCCCTAGAAACTATACTGAGATGTTTTACTTCGTATTTATAACAGGCTAGAATATTTTGTACTAAGTTAGTCCACTCGAATTCTTGACTATGAATATATTTTAACCAGTGTTCCAGTAAATCAAGTGTGGAGTGTGTGTGTCTGACAACCAGTCTTACCAAAGGGGTATTTATCATCATTATCGTTTCACCCGAATGACGTCCACTGCTGGACATAGGCCTCTCCTACGTGTCGCCACATTGACCGGTCCCATGCGTCTCGTATCCAGCGGATCTTCGCAACCTTTACCACGTCATCGATCTACTTTGAGAGGCCTTACAACGCAACGAAAATAAATACTAATTGTGTTGTGAAGGTCAGATTGGCAGTCGCTTTATGTAAAACACTGGTACTCAGTTGCATTCGGTTAGGCTGGAAGCCGACCTCATCATAGTTTGGGAAAAGGCTATGCAGATGATGATGTTAGACTATGTAAGTACAGGACGAGTAAGTTTACCAAAATACTCATCCTCCACGAAGTAGGTACCTACAGTTACAGTCTAGTATTTTCGTCATTAGTTCCACCGTGTATGGAACGCAAATGAATTACTATTTCTCCCACATTTTGGTGATATGAGTTTGTACTTTTGAGTAACGTCGAGGACAAATATGCCGAAAATGTTTTCATTTTAGAATTCCAGGGTAAGACATTTAGGCCATGATAGTGGCGGTAAGCCACTTTGAGGAGTGGCTAGAGAGGCGCCACGGCGCCCTCACCTGTCGTCTGACGCATGTCCTCACCGGACACGGATGTTTCGGGAGGTACCTGTACCGAATCAGGCGGGAGGAAACGTCCGGATGCTACCACTGCGAGGATCGATCGGAGGACACGGTGGAGGTGTGCCCTGCTTGGGCGGAGCCCCGCCGTGTTCTCGTAGCGGCGATCGGCGGCGGCGACCTCTCGCGTCCGGCCCTAGTGCAAGCCATGGTCCGGGGCGAGGAGGATTGAGTCGCCGCCGTCGCCTCCTTCTGCGAAGCAGTGATGCTAGCGAAGGAGGTGGCGGAACGTGAGAGGGAGAGAACCTCTCGTCCCAGCCGCCGCGGGAGGCGGTCCGGGCGTCGAGGGCCACGTGATGGCTTCCGGCCACCGTAGCCGCGGGCCTGTGGACGGTGAGTAATGGGCTAGCTCGCCGTCCGTCCGTCTCATGACGACAACAGGCCGTGTCGACGGCGCGTTCGTTCGTTCGTGGTGGGACCCGCAAGGGCCGACGCTTTTCGGGGCTGCGGACTGTCGAAAGAGATGCCGCGGCCTCGGCTCAAGGGCGAAGAAGGAACATGGGTGGTTTTTAGTCAGTTAGTAGAAGTCTGACACTCCCTTCCGCTTTGTCCAAGAGCGGGGGGGGGGGGTCATTTGATAACGGAAATGGTGTGGCCTCAAACACTATTTTGTTTGAGGGTAGTTTGATAATTTTAACACCTATCTCTTTCTGAGTCCAACAGCAACGCCCGATTTGGGAGGTTACCTTTGCCCCGCAGTGGATAGTTTTAAAGAATACTTTGTATATACGAGTAGCTATCATTAATTCAAATATGTCCGTATGGTGCTATCAACACATCAGCCTCCCCCCAGAACGTTTTGTCTAACTTGGCCCCAGAAACCAGTGTACGACCTCGCTCTGTTATTGTTCTTATCAATCTTTCTACCATACCATTTGAAGCAGAAGTATGCGGCACTGTTAAGTGATAGCTTATACCTTTTCGCACACAAAACTCTTTATATGAATTATTTGCACATTGTTATCCCTATAAATATCAGGCTTTAAAAAATTGATTGTGGATTATGTTGTCCGATTTTTCGGATACAAAATAAATTGACACAAGGATTTACGCAAAATAACGCAAAACTTTACGCATTTTAACTGTACGGTATTTTTTTCGAGGAATACAAATGTTATCATTCTAATATCGGTATAAAACAAATGTTTTCATATTTGTTTACAGAAAGGGATACCGCGGCCTCGACACAAAGGGTTAAGAAGGAACATGACTGGTTTTTAGTCAGTAGCAGTCTGACACGGGAGTGTCAGAAGGGATTCTGCTCTGCCCAGAGCGGGAGGAGTCATTTGATGATATCCCAACCCAAAAAAAAAAATGGTAAAAGTTTGTCACAACTCAATGTCCACTCTATAATTTCAGACTCAAAGGACCATTTTTGGTCACTGAAAATCCTGTCTCTGGTTAATTAAAACAGTCCAAAATTGAGCGTATCACGTAAAGTGCCAAAAATTTGCTCTAAAATTTTTAATTGGCCAGTTGTAGGCATGTCGTTTGAAACTGTGAACCAAAATACAAGTTTAATATTAAAACGGAATGAGAGCCGACCATTTAGTCTCAGTTTCATATTACATAGCGCTTGGTGTTATTTTCGAGTTTTTTTAACTAGGGTTGTCCCATATAGGAAGCAGCAAAATAGTGTTTTAAGTTATGGTCGCTGTATATTACCTTTACGGCGGCTGAACGAATTTTATTAAAATTATCACAATGACATGTACACACCATGACTGAATCTTTCTAAAGGATCGCATCTGGAACCGTCAGAGAACCAAAGTTGTTATCATAAATCACAGAGTAAGGAAGCTAAATTGGCCCTGGGCTGATCATATTAGCCGTAAAGCCCATGAGCGTTGGGGTAGACGTGTTCTTGAGTGGAGACCGCGAGCTGGCAAGCATAAGGCATACCTTACGCTCGCCCTCAGGCTCGGTTGATGGAGTAACTGGATGAGGAGAATTGACGACAATAAAGTTGATTAACGTGCCATTGAAGAGGCCTATGTCTAGCAGTGGAGTGATGATGATTATGGTACACCACGGGTTGGACTGGACTTGCTATTTTTATCCCAGTTGCACGATCTCGTATGATAGTTTTGGTCTTCACAGCGGCGAAACCGTAGACAAAACCTAGTCTCATATTCTACAGTTCATTTGTGTCTCTCGGTCGATTCAGCTGATGTTTGAAATAGACTGCAATGCAATATATTTAGATGGTGTGACGTGGCGAAACTCGATAATGGTTAACGTTAGCATTTGTCCTGAAACCACAATAGATGGCCCGATGCATCACTTTAGAGATGCTGTTCTAAGGATAATTTATTGTATACCTACTATGGACTTAAGTATTTGGATAGTGTAACAATATATTGAGTTTAAAAAGTTTCCATAGTTTTTTGCCCATTCTTCTCCATAGAGATCTACGCTTTGAAATGTGCAACTACAGTACTTTCACAAGTTAGTATGCCTGGTGACTGTGACTGTAGCTGGGCTTTCTTTGTTTTCGTCACATTCTAAAGTGCCTGTAATGGTCTAACTGAAATAAATACTTTTAGAGTTCGAGTGTTAAAGTTACGTTTGTTGATTTTCCTAAAGACAAGAGCTTATGGTTAATATTATCCATGCTTGCTTGCAAATCAATCCATGGTTGGGTGGTGGAATATTATGACATACAGATACAGTTCCCTCCATGCTCGGAATGCACGTTAAGCCGTTGGGTTTGATGTTACTCGTAGTTCGAAAGTCTGACAACCAGTCTAACCAAGACGTATCGTAATACCCAGTAGCAGTGTTGTTGAGGTCAGATAGGCAGTCGCTCCATGTAAAATACTGGTATTTTACTGCTGCTACTGAGAATAACACATTAACATTTTGCCTGACCAGTAATGTTAAGATGTTAAAGATAAACGACGATTTAATATTTTAGTGTTTATTACTTTTAGACAATGTATGCCTCGTCCGTTCCCAAACCGGAAGTGCTAAAATGTCATCTTTATGTCACAGATGATTATTACCGGAACCAGTGTTGCCCTAATTTATCTCTATTACTGGTAACAAACCCAAAACCTCGCAAGACCAACGAAGCAGTTAAAGTGGCAACGAGGAAGATATTTTCACTCAAAATATACTTAAAAGCTAGATGGTTATACAACTGAACCTACCTACGTAAACCGGTATACTACGTTAAAAATCAGTTTTCGTAAGAATTATTATGTGCGGTCACGTCCAACAAAAAGCTTAGGTACTCTATTTCTATTTACCTTTAACACTCTTTGCTCAAGAATTTATTGTGTTATTTTTTGTCACCGTTAAATAAAAGAGGAAAAGAAAGAGCTAAAAGATTGCTGACCGATGAGATCAACAATCTTTTATCTTGTTCCGGCGTGAAAGATTGTGCTGACACCTTTTAGCTTGATTTCTTTACTGAGATATGAAATGTAACAAAATGAGATTGTGTATTTGCTAGTAGAATCTAAAAATCATTCTTTTGTAATATTTTTTATTCAAATTACCTGAAATAAGTTCCAAACGCCTGCCAAGCGTGGCGATTATGGCAAACCCCCCTAAGCAAAAAATGAGCGCAACACATGTGGCGACACTTAGGGGAGGCCTATGTCCAGCAGTGGACGTCTTTCGGCTGAAATGATGATGATGAAGTTCCAAATGTATTTTCAAGATTTCTTTTCAGAGTATTCAGCAGAATTTCACCAATATAAAACACACTATGGATGTTGATGTGGTTTTCAATATTCCTGAGTATTTCATTTATCATTAAAATTAAAATGTATTGTTAATTAGGTATTTTTTTCAAAATTATGGTTTCTAGAGCTTTTTTTCATAAGGAAGTGGGAATTTTACCACCAACCCACCCTAATATTAAATTTATATATATTTCAGATATAAATACGATACGATGACAATAATTTGACGACACGGTAAGCTGGCACAGTGGCTGAGTGATTGACTGCTGCGCTGCGTGTCGTGGATTTGATAACAGTATGGTACAAATATTTGTATGGCCTACAGATAGTTATTTCGGGTCTGATTGTTTGTGTATGTTAGTTTAAATGTTTGTAAACGCACCCATGATACAAATTACGGAGGCTACAGGCGGAGTATTAAAAAAAGCAAATTTAATTAATCAAAAAGAAATTACATGAATTTATATGACTAAAGATTACGTCTACGTTCTAGGTTAGAATCGAAGTGACGGAAAAGACGCCCTGGAAATGATGGCTTGATCGTCGTCACGTTGCCCAGAGGCAGCATCTCATGGACCGTCACCGTGTCCGTGGTTAATAAAATATGTTGTTGGGTGCAAAATAAATGAGGTTAATGCATCGTCAGCGGTACCTCTGCGGTACCTTGGTATAACATACAGGAGAAATTCCTAGTGTGGGGCAATGTAAAAAAAAAAGTAAAGCGTCAACCCTAAATTTTGAACGTAACTGTCGTTTGTATAAAGCGAAACGTTTTCGGCACAAGTAAACAGTTTTGTTTCGGAACGGAGAGTTTCTGTCGACGATTATTAACGAGTCTGTTTGCGAAGCGATTGCATTACGATTACCAAGTTAATTGCTGCAGTACATTAAATTAATCTACGGTTATTAATTTCCCTCGGTTATTATCGGATAATTTAAGTAGGTGGGCTGGTAATTCATAAGTGAACTTTGTGTGGTGTCGCATTGTTTCAATGATTTACAGAATAGTAATAATAAGTTAAATTTAAAATGTACTTTGTCTATAAAGATGCACATCACGCTTGCAATTTCCAAAGGGTTACGTAGGTGTAACTATAATACACCCACTTTTTGCTTTTGCCAGTTAAGTTTGAAATCCCATGCAATAGAAGGCGAGTCGATTGACATAAAACGAACACTAATTCAGATTCCGCGCACGCTACTGCGAATTTCCTAATGGAAAAACTAATAACACTTTGTCCGCCCTGGGAATCGAACCCTTTTTTTTTTTTTTGGTGGGTGGAAAATCATCGAATAACCCCCCCCGCTCTTGGGCAGAGCGAAGGGGAGTGTCAGACTTCTACTGACTAAAAACCAACCCATGTTCCCTCTTCCTCGCCCTTGTGTCGGAGCCGCGGTAACTTTTCGATATCCGCAGCCCCGACGGGCGTCGGCCCTTGCGGGCCCCTCCTTGCTGACATCTCTTTGAGGCGCGCGTGGAACACGTACGCGCCGCCGACACGGTCTGTTGCCGTCATGACGACGGCCGGACGGCGAGCTAGCCCGTTTCTCACCGTCCACAGGCCCGCGTCTACGGTGGCCGGAGGTCATCGCGTGACCCCCGACGCCCGGAGCGCCTTCCGCGGCGGCTGGGACGTTGAGAGGTTCTCTCCCTCTCTCGTTCCGCCACCTCCTTCGCTAGCATCACTGCTTCGCAGAAGGAGGCGACGGCGTCCCATTCCTCCTCGCTCCGGACCATGGCTTGCACCAGGGCCGGACGCGAGAGGTCACCGCCGCCGATCGCCGCTACGAGAACACGGCGGGGCTCCGCCCAAGCAGGGCACACCTCCACAGTGTGCTCCACCGTGTCCTCCGGTCGATCCTCGCAGTGGAAGCATCCGGGCGTTTCCTCCCGCCTGATTCGGTGCAGGTACCTCCCGAAACACCCGTGTCCGGTGAGGACCTGCGTCAGACGGTAGGTGAGGGCGCCGTGGCGCCTCTCCAGCCACTCCTCAAAGAGGGGACTTACCGCCACTATCGTGGCGTGCCCTGCGCTGGGTTGCGACAGCCGGGAATCGAACCCTAGACCTCATGCTCAGCAGTCATGTTTCCAATCACTAGACCTACCAGTCAGTCAACAGTCATAGAAGCTCGAGATATTATTATACATCCAAGCACTTTTATCTTTAAAAAACCAGACTGTGCTGCAAGTATTATGATAATGATAATTCTACTTTCGAAGTTTTGTCAGTCCGTACCAGGGATGTTGCGAATATTCGAATCCGCATCCGCAAATGCGGAGCTTCCGCATAGATTTGAACATCCGCATCCGCATCCGCATCCGCAATAATCGATGCGGATATTCATGCGGATGCGAATGTCATACAAGTTGCGGCAAGAAAGAAATTGGGCGAGGCCGGCCGGCGAATGGCGAGTGCCGTTTCCCTTGTGACAAATGACAATGACCAATGGGAGCGAAGAAATTATTATTGGTGACAAGATCCGACGCGTTTGTTGTGGTGCATCTTTTGTTTCTTGTAAATAAATCATTACTGTACTGTTGATTACTTATCGTATAGATTGATATTTCGAGTGTTGTCGTGAGTTGTGATTGTGATCATTGTGTGTAAAAAAATAAATTGTATAAGGGAAAACTTTATATTAGTTACACTAATCTAAGACTACTTTAGTCCTCGCTCAGCTTATTTCAATCGTAAGGTAATTCCATTATGTTACACCGGTAATACGTTCTATTGTAGGTAAAGTTTATTATTATTATAACAAAATTCTTTATTTTTCAGCGTCTAGTTAATTAACAATGTCACCACCGATTCAAAGTACCTAATCTAAAGAATGTTTTAATAATTCTTCATTCATATACCTAGGTACCTACTTCATTTTTATTTTACTTCATTTTTTTTTTCTTCATTTATATAATATCTTAAACATTCGCATCCGCATCCGCATCCGCGGATGTGAGCCTTCAAAACTCCGCATCCGCATCCGCATCCGCGGATGTCAAAAAATCGGCATCCGCAACATCCCTGGTCCGTACTGTTCATAATGGACACATAATAAAAATCACTGAACTTGTGACAGCGTTTCTACATCGACTTTTATCACAGATATAGATAGACCTAGATAATGCAAGAGCAACTACTTCCCGTGCCACTTTTCGTGCCTAGCTTACGTACAAAAATCGTAAGTGGCCACTTTCGCGCTCAGTTTGCGTCTGTGTATAGCGCTAGTCGGACGTCGGTGCTGGTGCAAAAGGGGTGAAAGAGGCGCCGTACGCGGCGGCGTCTTTGAATCGATTTGATTTTCCTATTTATAGTGGTGGTGACGTCATAATAGGTAGTTAAAAAAATAGCACGCTTGGTTTTCATACAGATCTTGATATACGTTATCTAGGTCTATCTATATCTGTGACTTTTATACTGTAAAGTAAAATCTGTCAAGAAAGACTTAAAGAACATCCAAGGAGTACCCAAGTTGAAGTCCAACTATCCAGTTTTTAAAACTTTTAAAAAGAAGCTTGGAAGTAGTGCCAACTTAACAAAGATGTCCAGTTGAGTTCGAATTTCTAACGTTCTCCTGATTAAATGAAGTTTATATACGTCCCGCCCGATACTTGTATCGAAATGTAAGTTTAGAGGAAGAAAATTTCTGGATTGAAGTTTTATTAGAATACATTTTTAAGTTGTGGAGATCCGCTGGATGCGAGACGCACGGGAACTGTCAATATAGCGACACTTAGGAGACGCCTATGTCCAGCAGTGGACGTCTTTCGGCTGAAATGATGAAGATGATGTTGACACTTTTAAGTGATAATACATTGTTTAAGTCATTTTGGAATGTTGAATCTGAATAGTTTTCGGTAATAATAGCACGACTGTAGTCTGATACAGAGTAGGTACGCCATTTCGCCTAACGTTTAAGTTTCATGTTAGCCCTTCGGAAAAACTAGTAGGTCGTGATGTTAACTCTAAAAACCAAATACTCAGAAACAAATAAATCTGATTCCTACTACCAAACATGCGATTTGATTGTTACAAATAGAGTTATTAATAATAAGTCAAAAAACACGATAACATTAATTTTATCAATCACTGAAAATAATCTAGTAATCTACTTTCTTCAGATTATTCAAAAACAGAATCCATTTAAAAAAGAACTAGTCACATAAAACCTCTGTGCAATTAACCGATTCCATGTTTTAAAAATCCAGCTTAGTATGGCAATGAGGCAAAAATTGTAGTAAGCGTTTTTCGCTCTAAGCGTTTCAGCGTCGTTCGTACTTTCGCGGTTCACCTACTTACTTTGTCGTAGTAAATTGGTTGGTTGGTTGGTTGGGTTGGTACATTGTAGGCTGTAAACAGACCACGCAACGCAAACATCGTCTTTCTATAGTTTAGGACGACTTCGGTCTGAAGGACCAGAATTCTGCGGGTTAAGAAGGAATATGGGAAGTTTTTAGTCAATAGAAGTCTGACATTCCCTTCCGCTCTGTCTAAGAGTGGGAGGGGTTATGACTGTGACGATTTCCCACCCGCCAAAGAAAAAAAGGGACCAGAATTAGGAATTGATGCTTTTGTGTTACCTTCGGTTTTTTTTTCATGATATTATACATGTATGGGGTAGTGTGTTATTATTACTACAGATCAGATATTCGTAGGCATAACTTTAAGTTTACGTCCCATGTAAGGGGTCAGCCTATTGTCGTCGACCGGGCCCAAATCCAGACTCTCATAGCTGCTACAAAAGAATTCCTGATGGAAAAAAACAATTGCAATTTTCCCGATTTGGTAATCAAACCCAGGACCCCATGATGATGATGATGATGATGTTATGTAATTTTTAAAATCTGTAAAGTCGCATTATTCTACAAAATATTCTCCCAAAAAGTCTGTCCATTCATCCACCGCCTTTCACTAACCAACCATATCGCAGTACATTCCAATATTCCATACACAAAGCCTTTGCATAGCCATTTTCCACCACTTAGGGTCGTAAATTATTCCATTGCGCTGGTGGAAACATAATCACTTTTATTGCATCCTGTTTACTATTGCAAGAACTAACTTGTTATTTCTATAGGTTGAGAGGGGTAAGTGTAGTTGGGTTATTTATTATTTGCCCGCGGAATGTAAGTGCTGGGAAAAGTAAAGAATGGAAAGTTTGTGTTAGTTATTTTTTGTTTGAAAGTATTTTTCGATTTCAATGAATGTTCGTAGTTTTTGTATAGTGCAAATGCTTTTATATTAATAACTATGAAAAGATTAGGATACAAGCGCCAGGGTACCTATCCTGCATGAAGGAAGACGAGACAGTAGCGCACTTGATTCCGCACTGCCCAGATTGAGTTGTCTCATACAGGGTAAAGTACTTCGGTGACCCAGGCTCTCTGCTAGATCTTTAGCAACACCAAGGGGGTGCTGACCTCCCTCACTTGCACGTGGACTTGTAGACACCAGTCCGTTATACAATATAATAATTATACAAGCGCCAGGGTAGCCCAAGATATTCACATTTTCTTTTACGATTTTTGCAATTTGCCGGTTAGTGATTTTGAACAAAATATGATTTGCGGATGCGATACGCATGTATTTACAGAAATACATAATTAAAATCATCAATACAACCGTTCAGAAATTAATAGAACAGTTCATTCAATAAGCCCATTTTATCCCATTATGAAATATGGTTTTTTCATGAAATAGGCATTCAATAGGATTAAATGATGGGAATGATGATGATTAGAAGAGCGTATTGATTATTTTAATAATTATAATTCTGAACGCCTCTGGCAGGCATGATGCTACTATGTTATGTATTGTTCTGACAGTAATTGCTCTGAGACACAGAAGCCTCGTCCGAGAGAAACCAATTTCACATAAAGCGTCTTGAGAGCCATTTACTCCGTATGCGACGTAACAAGATCCCTGTGACTACGGCTTCATTGCAGGCTTTTGAAATCTGGGCTGGATTAATGTCCGACAAGTCAAGGTAGAAAAATTTTCTTTTGTCGACACTTAGTTCTTTAATTAAGTGACTTGATCATATGACACAGGGGGTTAACGAACCCCTCACGAAGTTGTCAACCAAACACTGTACATCAAAATGAGTAAAAAATATACCAGAGAAACAATTTTTTTTTTGGTGAATAATCACGTTTTACGCTAAAACTCAATGTTAATACTCCAAACATTGTGTCGATGGATGTTTCCTCAAGTAAACCGGTCATGGAGGTAATTGAAATGAAGTTTGAAAGTTAAATTATATTGTATTTAAAAATACTTTTGAAAAAGTTGGAACTTTGACCTCCAATATCTCCGCTACTAGAAAGTTCTTGACCATATCTGGGAACTGGTAAAGTACATGCCAAAAAAATTATCATAATGTCCGTCATGATGACTTTGCTAAAGGGTCTCACATAGGAAAAACAATATGAAACAAAATCACAATAAAACAAAAAATATAAAAAGTAAATACAAAAAAAATCAGCAGTCTTTGCTTGTTGGGATTAAAATCAATACATCAAATAATACGCAAACAATTCGTGCCAACAAATGTGAAATAAAGAAGCCTAATCTTTATAATAGAATTTAAATAAACTTTAAGTTTGCGCATGGTCTGAGCAAGTACTCATAATTATCGACAATCTTTATCGAACATATCCGTATAGGGCAACACATTATGTGCAAAAGATCGTGAACCTTAAGGCGAATGCTCACATCCTGCCCGCGAAATTCAAATTTTCTTACGTTTTTTGCAATTTGCAGGCCAGTGCTTGGTTGTATGTTGATGAACATTTGATTCGCGACTGTAAGACGTACTTAGTTACAGAATTATAATCATCAAAATCATCAATACAACCCTCCAAGTTCATATAGATCGAGGAATAACTTTGACCTTGAAAAAATAGTTTCTCGATCTATATGAACTTGGAGGGTTGTGTTGGTGATTTTGATGATTATAATTCTGTAACTAAATACGTCTTACAGTCGCGAATCAAATGTTCATCAACATGCAACCAAGCACTGGCCTGCAAATTGCAAAAAACGTAAGAAAATTTGAATTTCGCGGGCAGGATGTGAGCTTCCCCCTTAATGTAGGTACGGTATTCACTCGTGCGTTTATCAAGTAACTTAACTACTTAAGTTTAGAAAACAAAACTTCAAGAATTTTCACGGCAATCTGCCTTAGTTAATTTAAACATGAATAATCTAGAGCGTAGACTTATTTTTGACATCAGTAATAGTCGGTGCTTAACACCTGTGACTGGGTTTCAGTGTCAGACGTTGATAAGGGTCTAAAGTTTAGACAGCTAGAGTCTTCAAACTAAAAACTAAATTTAAAATCTATAAATATACCTGAAAATTGAAGCGTCTGTTTTTTATATCAAAATAACAGCTACTTGCTGATGAATGTATAATATGAACGTAGGTACAGTGGTACAGAGGCTAATCTCGAAAACAGCTGAACCAATTTTGACGGTAGTTTCACTGCCAGATAGTTGATGTGATTAGGTCAAACATAGGCTACTTTTATCGTAAAAAATATAATTATGGTTTCGAGCAAAAAGAAACCCTTGAACTTGTTAACTAAATTCGATTCAAACGGCGGGACTGATTTTGTCGAGACTTTTACTGGCAGATAGCTGGTGTTACAAAGAGTTATTCAAAATTATATTTTACTTAAATCTCCATGCGAACGAAGGTCGTAAGGCACAGCTATTATCATAAAAAGCTTATGCATATAAGTATTTCTTTTGGAATTATTTTAACTCTAATGCCAAAATAATAAGTTTATTTTGAGGCGAGACAAATCTCGTATAACACGTCCAAGGCTTTACGTGGGCTTTTTCTTTGTAAAACTGATTTGCCGCTGTAATACGAATTATTATTGTTTTCTTTAGTTTTCAAAGGGATTAGTGAACGCAGTATGTTGTTGGTAACTGAATTAGGACTCTTTCTAAAAGAATAATGTTAGATTTTTGTTTGTTTGCTATTAAAAAGAAATTACCTCTCTATATTAATCCATATTTATGAATGAATGCTAGCTTTTGCCCACGGTTTCGCTCACTAGTATAGCTTAAATTAGACTACGAGAATAATGAATTGAATATCTAATGTTAAATACCCAGACATTAGACTATCCGAATGCCAATTTTCATGCATATCTTCGCCAACGCCTTATTGGCTGGCGTTGAAATGTACCTACGCATAATTGCGTATTTTTGTGTTTTTATTGAAGAAGGTTGGGAGGAGGTTGAGGAGGAATACGAGACGCACGGGACCGGTCAATGTGGCGACGCTTAGGGGAGGCCTATGTCTAGCAGTGGACGTCTTTCGGCTGAAATGATAATGATGTTATTTTATTTGTGTTTTGTGTACATAATGTTTGGTTGACGGCTTCGTGAAGGTCTGTCCAAACAGACCCTTAACCCGAAGCTTAATCAGAGTTAACGGTCTCCACCAATAGAGATCGTTAGGACACTTTGAATGTTTGAGGCCTAAACTCAAAACTTTTATCTAAATGTCTATCAATTTGCCCAAATCCTGAAGGCAAAAACTTGACCTTTGTAAAACTTTAACAAGCACTTACTTAAATAGTTAAGACCGTCTTTAGAATACCTGTTTAGTTTAGTTTAGTTTAACGGGGCTTTTATCCGCACTTAGCCTCTTGATTGGGCCATTGTGCGTGATGTTTTAAAAATACCTACTCCAACCAACATAGGTCGTCCCAGAATTTCAGCAGCCTTGCCAGACTGCTGCAGGCTTCCGGGAGAGTTAATGGGGATCGTAGAGTTTGTGCCCGGTGATCTGCTACGCTCCTGCACTCTAGGAGTACGTGCCGTGGCGTTTCTTCCGCTTCCATGCATCCTCTGCACAGTGGGCTGTCTGTTACACCTATGTTATGTAGATGTTTGTTTAGGGAACAGTGACCCGTTAAAATTCCTATGATTTTACGGAGTTTGTCCCTTTTAAGTTTGATGAGATTGCGACTAAACTTCATTGATGCCTCCGGAACTGCATCTTTTGTTTGCCTGCATCCTTCACTGTTTCTCCATTCGGTGAGGTGTTTTTCTGTGGTTCTTGAACGCAGCCATGTTTTTATTTGGGCCTGAGGTATGGGCAGTAGTGGTTCCGGTCCAAATACTATATTGCTTGAGCCTCTCTTGGCCAGCTCATCTGCTGCGTCATTACCCAGCGAGTTGCTATGTCCTTTTATCCATTGCAGGGTTACACTATTTGTGGTTGCAATGGATTGGAGTGCATTGTGGCATTCCAGTATTAGGACAGAGGTAATTGTGTTGTTTTTTAGGGCTTGAAGCACCGATGCACTGTCTGAGATGATCTTTATTTTAAGATCACTGACGTCTCTGGCTGCAACTGCTTGTGCCGCTCTGGTGATACCGATACATTCGGCTTGGAAGATTGTGTTTAATTTATCTAGGGTATTTGATATTGAAATGTTTAGATCATTCGAGAAGACGCCGGCTCCAGTACCGTGTGAGGTCTTGGAGCCGTCCGTATATATCCTAACTTCATTGATGCCAGAGCTATCTACTGCTTCTGCAGTGAGTTGGATGTCGTAACTTCTATCGAACACATGGTGGCATGAAGCTTTATCCATGGGCGCCTCAAGGAGTGGTATTTCCTTCAGAATCCCATGCAAAACTTTTGAGTGTGTGTGAGAATACCTGTAATATAAACACAATCACTATCACTACATATGTATTATAAAACAAAGGCCTCCGCCGCGTCCGTCTGTCTGTCGGTCTATCTCTTCGCGATAAACTCAATACATATTGCACCGATTTTCATGCTGTTTTCACCAACGAATAGAGCGGTTCTATAAGATAATTTAAGTATATAGCTAACTGACATCCACGCGGGCAAATCCGCGGCCATCAGTTAGTAACCTATAATAACCAACTAAAAGCTATCTGTTTACCAAAGTGACATGTAAATGAAGAGATTTAAATAACAGTTTAAAAC
This sequence comes from Diarsia mendica, assembly GCA_949316265.1. Lineage (NCBI taxonomy): Eukaryota > Metazoa > Arthropoda > Insecta > Lepidoptera > Noctuidae > Diarsia > Diarsia mendica. Next base: position 10,458,712 of record OX438909.1, read on the forward strand.
AGTATCTATCGTCACTTTATTCCCTTGTTTACCTTTCAAAGGTCCGGACATAATTAATATATCATTAAAATCAATGAATGCTCACCCAACCGATATTATTGCTTACACGGCCCTCGATTCGTGACGTCAATCGCTTTAATTATTGATTAACCTTTCAAAATACTACGCTTTAGCTGTCGTATTAATGTGTGTGAAAATGTTAAAATATTCTGTTTCAGACTGACAACTAGGCTTACCAAGGGTTAATGGGTAACCACTGGGTTATCTATTAATGAACGGCTTGCCCAGTTATTGAATTGGGCTGTGTAGGTTAGGGGGCAGTCACTACGTATTAAATACCTACTGGTATTCAGCTGCCCGGGCTGAAAAAGGGCTGATTTCGGAATGACCTATTTATTAAGCGACAATTTCCGGTCTTTGAGACTGTAACTGTTACCAGCGTGCGTGTATGACCAGATGTATGAAAGTAGACGACGCAAAGGGAGTATGCAAGGATCGTAACAGGTGGTGTTCTGTATACCCCTGTGGGAAAAGGGCGTGAGTTTATGTATGTATACCAGTACGTATAGCTGTATTATAAATATTTGTATATCTTCAGTTACCTCAATATTACTCAATTATCTTTCTTCTTCTTAGCGTGTCGATGGCAAATTTCTGTTAAATCGTTTTGGCCCAAAATTCAGCTATGCGAACTCCACTCGCTGATGCAGTCATAAGGTCGTCAATCGTCGTCGTTTATCTATAATATGTATGTATTTAGAAATATATAAGTATGTTTATCAGTTGTCTAGTACCCATAACACAAGCTCTGCTTAGCTTGGGACTAGATGGCGTTGTGTGATAGTTGTGGAATATTATAAAAAAAAAAAAAAAAAAAAAAAAACGTGTGTAAAAATTATTTTATTCGGTCACTAAAATAATTCAGAACAAACAAGAAGTTTATAGACAAGAATTTTATTTCCAAAGTAAATGTCATAGTCATTCACATCTCGTTTTCATATTCTGTGCTATGAAACTTGAAAGTTTAATCTACAAATTCCTCTTCATTCCGGGCTCTTACATTTTTCAGTAGAAAATTGTGGGATTCACCAGCATGAGTCGGTTAGTGCGACACGTACAGTTGTTTGCAAAAATATGGAAGCAAACATTAATTTGTTTAAAAAATAAGGAGATTATTTTTCGCGTTATTTTATTGGTAACACTATTTCACCTTTTTTTGTGTGGACAGAGCGATAGGGAGTGTCAGACTTCTACTGACTAAAAACCATCGATGTTTCTTCTTAGCCCTTGTGCTGAGGCCGCGGTATCTCTTTCGAACAACCTGCAGCCCTGACGGGGACACTATTTAACCTGATGGTATGTAAATGATGTTGAAGTCGAAGATTGTGCACGTTTATCTAGGTGTAACTTATTTACTTTAGATAAGATTATGAAGACTCGAAACATAAACGCAGACAGAGAATATAATTTCATGAAGAATTTCGATTGAAATTCCATTTAATAAATTATTATATCGACGATGACGATGACGATCTTTGACGTAATTACTAGCCCAGAACTAGAATAATTATTACGTAATACTCGCTGATGCCCGCGGCTTTGCCCGCGTCAAATTATATATTTATAAACTTTCCTCGAGAACCTCTCTATCAATTGGTGTAAACAGCATTAAAATCGGTGCAGTAGTTTGTGAGTTTATCGCGAACAGACAGACAGTCGCGGCGGAGGACTTTGTTTTCTAATAATTATTTAATGAAGGATCAAATTCCCAAAAAAATTACACGTGTAACACAAGTTAGGACACAAAGTTTAAACACGACGATAAACGACAAAGTTTAGACAAATTATTATTTTCCATCTAACGCAGTCTAAGTCTTAAAGACTTCGCAAAACAGGATAGTGACAAGTGTTTCAAATTATGTCTGAAACAAATGGAAACCAGAAAGTTTCGTAGTTTTTCTAAAAACCTCCCAGTACAAAAAATATGTAATGTCATAATACCTATAACCGAGTGTGTCGATATTTTTGCTCAAAAGTGTACTAGTGTTTGAAGTGATAGGTTAAAACTTATAGATGAGGTACATTTAGACGAGTAAGTAATATATTTTTGAAGAATGTTTCATATCCTTTTGACAGTATTACTGGAAAAGTTTTATTCGTAGCACCGAGTTTCTAAAAGATGTTTGAATAAGAACTCCGAAGTCGATGTTTATGAGCTCTTTGACTATAAAGAAGTGTTTGCTGATGTCGAAATTAAGACGTTTTTTGGTAGAAAGGTTTTCTATGACAGTATTATTTGGGACGAGTAGTTAAGTAATGAAATTTTAATATGCTGTTTTAAACCCTGTTATTTGTTGAAGTCTCCGAATAGTTTTGAATTTATTAAAAGCTAGATAGTTAACTTGGGCATTTTCTTCAGGTTACTTACTCAATGCTTTAAAACATTTGGTCTTAAATGCTATCGTACTCAACATTCATTCCTCGTGAAACGTTTTCCGTATTATCCGTATTTTATATATATTACCGTATTTTCCGTATTACTAAACTAAACTAGCTTTATAAGCTCACACAGAATCGATCTCTTCTGTAAACATACCCTTACCTACTTTGTAAGGCTGTCACGACTACCAATCAGACGTCAACACAAATATACTCCAACGTGACACAAAGTGTCAGTAAGACGAATTGTCGTCACGTTCTGGTTTAGGCTGCCTTTCCACCAGAGGTCTCTGATTTTCATAGCGTAGCTTAGCTCTGGGGGTCTAAAACGGCCACTTTAGCAGATCATAATAGGAATTGCGTCAAAAAACGTAAATGACCTTTCATAATAGTAACAGCGTCTGGGACCATTAAGGAAAATAGATCATAGGTAAGTAATAATAGGAAAACAATATGAATTGCGTTAAATTCGTAAAATGGTCACAGACGCAGTTACTATTTTGAAAGGTCAATTCATATTCTGATCTGCTAAAGTGGCCATTTTAGACCCCCTGGTTTATAGAGTTGAATGCAGCAGTCTTTATCGGCTCCACTAACACTACTTATTTAAAGAACTGTTTCAAGAATTGCATGACCGAACATTGTCTTAAAAAATACAGTTTCCTTTGGTTATTGAATCAAGGTTATAGTTTCTTTTCAGCATATTTGTTTATGAAACAACTTAGCTCGGGTAGAATAGAAAGATATTGTCGTAACTACAGTGACTCAAGGAATATCCCCCAGTTACAATCCTCCTGACAGTCAGTGTGAATACGGTGTTCTCGACGTGACTATAAACTTGATGGAGCTTTCAAAGTATCCCTACATGTATAATTTAGAGAGCGTAAAAACGCCACTTTCGCTGCGATTGGCATAGTAAACTGCTGAGCCCAAGTGATTTGACAAAATGTACCAACGGTTCTTGACCTTGCGTAATTGTTTTATCACCAGTGATCGGAATAGGTAGAGATACTTAGGTTTATTTACAGCAAACATTGGTGTTAATATGGATATTCCACGGGATACCGACTGATACTACGGGATTTTATTGAATTTCATTACTTTTGTCAATATGTATTATATACAAATGGTTTATGTATTTTTTTATGATTTTACTACTTAAAAACCGAATCCCGGAACTCGGGGAATATCCATATTATTCTAACCTATGGCAAGTACATAAAACAGCTCTACCTATTCCGATCTATGTTATTCACACACGGGATTGGTAGGAACTTTGACATTTAATTTGCAATGGTGCATTCAAGAATTCCAATAATTTTCAGTTTTATTCGAATAATAAATTATCTGTCTAATTGGACTTGACTTAATGTATGATTTCCTGTTAGTAAAACGGTTTAGATGCCTTAACAACAAGAATTTTGAATAACAAGAAGAAAAAATAGCCAAGCATTACTTACTGCTTAGCTACCTCGCACACGTTGGAAAAGCAACCTTATTGATGAATAGGCAACACGTGTTTCTGCGCGCCCCCATCTGTTATTACTGATGTGGTTAAGACCTGATGAATATTCCCAAAACACTGTCATTTAGGTAACATATTAGTTTATAATAATAATAATAATATTTTCCATTTGTCCAATTGTCCATCCCTATGCCAAACCCAATTTACTCTTCTACGTTAAATATGGTCAACATAGAGTTTTATGTAAATGTTTAAAAATATATATAATTATATATAATCAAACTGTAAACCAGGGCTACTAAAATTTTGGCTTCTGCCTTGGTTTCAACTAGCTATCGGTGTTGATTTTTGACTTTTTCATTATCTTTCTTCTGTGATAACCACTTTGTTTAAGCCCTCTGGCCCCTAAGAACACTCTAAACTGTATAATCAACTCATAGTGTGCTGATTATATTTTTTAAACTATTAGTTAGATAAAGAATCATATTTATTATAGGTACAAGCAACGTTGTTATTTCTTGCCAGGAACAAACTCTCATTACTTCGATGTAAAAGCATCAAACATGCATTTCCGTCTCCTCGTCTCTCAGGTAATGAGCCACTAAAGTAAATAAGAAAATATAAAAAAATGACATCTACATCTGGTTGGTTGCGAGGGAAATTATTCGCTCCTGACATTCGTGCCTCGACTAATGGAATGTAAATTGGATAAATATTTGCAAGAGGCATACGGGTTTTTAGACTGCATACGCTTGCATAGGCCTTGGTCATGCCTTTGGGAGATACGATTTGCGTCAAGTGAAATTAGTTCGCTACTTCTTGTCCAACTTGTGTTGAGCTCGCCAGATGGAGCGACTGTCTATATGACCTCCACAACCCAGTTAGTACCAAGTAATACGACACCCCTTGGCCAGACTGTTACGACTGCCAAAGATGTACAAATGACAGCCAAGACCAGCAGCTTAACGTGATTTCCGAGGCATGCAGGAAACTCGAACGGTGCCCACTCTCTCTAGTCTGAAATGATGGCTGTTACAAACAAACGTTGGTGAAACAGAAGTCGATGTAAGGTTGTCGGTGTAAAGAAACATCGAACAAAAAAGGTGAACAAAACGTCGCAGTATTAAGGCTTCGATGGGTAGTTTTCGGTGAAACAATTTTCGCAAAATAGTGTTTTAAAGTAACGTAGGGAACCCGTTAAACTGATAGCCTAGCAATGTTAATTTTAATTCCACGATAGTTTGATCGTCACTTGTTTTCGTCGGGCGAGTATTATGAGGGAAACTTCAACTCGAATAGTCACGTCGCACGTAGCAGTGACTTTTCATTTGTTTTCTCCACAGTTGCTGTCGCAAGACGCATGTTGCTGGTCGTAGCCAAGGGATTAGATTTAAAAGTAGGTGCACTTGCGGTTTTAGTATACCTGTGTGATGTAGCTCGAGTGATGATCGGATTGCCTTCTGTTTGTAGAATCTCTTAAGGAAACGACTTTTACGTTTGTTTGGGTATTCGTAGTTTGGAGGCGTTCGTGGCTAAATAATAACGTTTCTGCGTTTGCCTAGGTTGGTCCGTGAATGGGTCACCCATTACATATCGAGTTTCCCTCGTGCTAATTGGTCCTGGCTTTCATTTGCAGATCTTTGTATGTATAACGACTCTCGGTCTAGTCAGTAGCCCGAAAGTCTAGCAACCACTCTTACTACGAAGTATGATATTACCTAGCTACATTTTTATTTATTTAGCCCGCACTGTTCAACTGCAGGGCAAAGGCCTCCCTCAACTCCTTCCAAGAGCTCTTATCTTTTGCCGCTTTGAACCAGCCCTCATGGTACGCGTCTAAATCGTCACGCCTTCGCCACCTCTTTCTAGGCCGGCCTCGGCGGCGCCGTCCGTATTCCGGCATCCATCGTGTTGAGGCTTTTGCCCAGCGGCCATCTTGCATACGGCTGACGTGACCAGCCCAATCCCACTTTAACTTAGCAGCCTTCTTGCCCACGTCCACTATACCCGTTTTGGAGCGCAGCGTGGTGTTTCGTATCCTGTCTTGCCTTTTGACACCCAAAATACTGCGCTCCATTGCCCTTTGGCATACTCCAAAGCGGAACCTCTGAGTCTCGGTGAGTGACCATGTCTGAGCACATAAGGCTAACCTAGCAGCCCGTCGGGGCCGCGGATTTTTGTACTAGATTACGTGGTCTCGGCGCAAGGGCAAAGAAGTAACATGGGTTCGGTTTTTAGTCAGTAGAAGTCTGACACTCCCCTTCGCTCTGCCGAAGAGCGGGGGGGGGGGGGGTCATTCGATGATTTTCCAACCACCAAAAAAAAAAAAAAAAAAGTCTTACCTAGCTACATAAGGCTATTAAATTATTTTTATAGCATTTTAGCTGAGCTGTCATATTTTTTGCAGACGAGGACGCGGGGATGGGGCTGTATTCTAAATTATGATGAATACTACCTACATCAAAAATTGTGCAGTGTAGAAACACAGCTCGTTCACACAGACATAGAAAGCGACTTTGCTTTCTACAATAATTGACAAAGGAGTGACAAAGATTTTTACAAATAATAATTGTTAGGACAAAACAAATAATACACAAATCTAGGTCTTATTGGTTTAGGCAATCGAACCTACAGACAGCCTCGAAGAGTTGGAGACAGAACGTGTCATTTTCTCCTAGTAAGACTTGCCAGACAAAACAATAGGACTAATTGGCACAATCTGGTCCTAATCCTTACGTTTCTGTCCCAAGTAAACACGAAGGGTAACACAAGGTCACAGTCGAGATATTAGAATCAACATAACAGTATTCCAACTAGGAACAAATGACTGAAATCGACTCATACACCCATGCAAAGCATTTATTTATTATTTTTTGTCTTTAGAAAACTTACATCTAGGAAACAGATCGTTGACAGTTAGTGAAAGGAAAGGACAAATAAAAGTTTTCACTGACATCATAAGGGTAGCACAAGAAACAGTAAGACACAGTGGTTACAGTCATTTAAAGACGGATCATCATAACACCCCGGAATTACCCACTTCTGGGCATAAGCCCCCCAAGTTTCGTCTGCCACGTTTCCCAGTTCTGTCCGTCCCCATTTTTTTGGGTGGTGGGAGTTACATGAGTCCTCCCGCTCTGGGCAGAGCGAAGGGGAGTGTCAGAATTTTACTGATTAAAACCCACCGATGTTCCTTCTTAGCCCTTTGTGCCGAGGCCGCGGCATCTCTTTCGAACAACACGCAGTCTCTGTCCGTCCCTTTTTTTTTTTTTTTGGTGGGTGGAAAATCATCAAATAATCCCCCCCCCCTCTCTTGAGCAGAGCGAAGGGGAGTGTCAGACTTCTACTGACTAAAACCAACCCATGATCCTTCTTCGCCCTTGTGCCGAGGCCACGTCATCTCTTTCGATAATCCGCAGCCCCGACGGTCCGTCCCTTACATTCGTTTCGATTCGATTTTCAGGATATCGTCAACCGGACGAGCTTTAGAAAGGCCCTGGTTTCTTTGGCCTAACCTTGGCCACCACTCGGTCACATTCCTGCTGTCGCATTCATACTGTACTGTCGGAGCTGTCGTATCGAGAGAAGTAGTAACCTTTTATGGATGTAACAAAAGTTTAGTGACCAATCCTAACACCCGCGGTAGATTACACATAAAGGGACTGCAGTCTTTTCACAGTAACTGTGACCTTCAATGTCGTTACTATAAGGCTCACGTAGGATTGCTATTACTGAAAACTGTCCAAATAATAGTAACCTTTTTTTTTTCTTGCTAGGTACATTAGAAAGGAAATAAGGAAAAAAACTTTTATATGTCGCATAAATAACATAATAAAATATAAATAACTTAAAAAATACACATTAAAAGGATAACAAAAGTTTCTTTTTTAATTTCAATAGGACGGAACAAAAATGATTACAGGCCATTACTGCGAAAAGCTACCAATTAGGTAGCATGATGTGATGCCACAGTACAGCATTGGTTTTCTGTGGTAAAGCCGAGACAGTACTTAATTATAAATAATTATTAGCAATAAAAAAATAAAACTTGTATTATTATATAAAACAATCATAGGAACTAAATATAATAAGAAGAAATGTCGTGTTTCTGGCCTCATTAAGGTTGCTGATAAACTGCTGGGAGGATCTTAATATGAATTGCGTTAAACTTCGTAAAAACGTCACAGACGCAGTTACTGTTGTGAAAAGTCTATTTTAGAACCCCAGTTGTCGCAGGAAATAACTATGTTAGGATAGTTGTTGGTTTACTGGTTATTTTTTTTACCGTGACTTGGTCCTTATATCCACCAGTTGTCCTAAATTCGAACACTGTCCACGAATTACTTATCAACTATGCCAGCGGCATTTCGACAAGCCGCACAATGGATACCTGTGTGTCGGAGAATACAAGTTCAGAATGTTGTAATGTTGTTTCAGGTTCCATAAATTCGGGGGTCACGCGATGACCTCCGGCCACCGTAGATGCGGGTCTGTGGACGGTGAGTAACTTGCTAGCAATATGGAAGGGGCCCGCAAGGGCCGACGCCCGTCGGGGCTGTGGATATCGAAAGGTTACCGCGGCTCCGACACAAGGGCGAAGAAGAAGGAACATGGGTTTGGTTTTTAGTCGGTAGAAGTCTGACACTCCCCTTCGCTCTGCCCAAGAGCGGGGGGGGGGGGGGTTATTCGATGATTTTCCACCCACCAAAAAAAAAAAAAGGTTCCATAAATTGGTTAGATATTTACCGAGATAGGTTTTAGTCCAGTCATGTGCCTGGACAGCAGCGGTTGCCAGTTGTGGCGGCCCCGACTTACGAACAGTAAATCGAAAACCATGATCTGCCCACGTAACGGAACGGAATAAATCCTGACAATCCGACAAAAGAAAAAAACTTACAAAATTATAAAAAAAAAACCTCATGATTGCCCATTTAACGAATGCAACATACAATCAGTCCCAACATCACACGCCAAATAATGCCTCATCATCTGCCTAGCCTTTTCCCAACTATGTTGGGGTCGGCTTCCAGTCTAACCGGATGCAGCTGAATACCAGTATTTTACATGGAGCAACTGCCTATCTGACCTCCACAACCCAGTTTATACTGGGTAATACGATACCCTTTGGCAGCTAAACGTGCTTTCCGAGGCACGGAGAAAACTCGGTATGAAATGGGCGGTCACCCATCCACAGACCAACCTAGGCAAGCGCCGCTTAACCTAAAGATTGATCTGAGTGGCAGTTATTATTACGCCACGAGCTCCTCCGCCAAATAATGCCTAAAAAAATTACATTACCTCTACAACCAATCTACTAAGATTTTAGCTCAACATCTGCAGTAACTATTTGTCATAGCGTATCCACTAAACAATAGCGCATAGCAAACCGACCGGGAACTGTAATCCAGTGTGAATCACTGCTACGGTGCAAAGCGCCCGAAATGTAGGTAAGTAAAATTATTGCTTATTCTGGTATTACAATTACTGGTGACATTGGTGTCGTATAAACATGCAGCCAACTTCTAACATTTTATTTTTTAAACTTATATATTTAATTTAGAATGATAATTAACATTGTACATAAAAACTTAATAAAATATATAATAGAACAAAGAACCTAAAACTAAAAACCATAGTAACTAAAATATATTATTAAAAGGAGTCCCTTTAGGCAAGGTTCCGAAGATACTGGCAGCGTTCCCCCTTTGAATAACTAGACTATTAATAGTACATTACTGCAGAATCCAGTAAGTAAGCCTTCCTGGCCAAGTATGAGTTAACCGGACCGAACCGCAGGTGAGGTCTGGTTATATACGAGGTCAGGATGGCTTTCTTACTGGTTGAGGTTTGTATAATGCTTTTCTCAAAAATTAAAGAAAGTTTAACAACAAATTCGTTTAATTAATATTGAAGGTTACATTCATATGTGAAAAACACAATAGCACTTTTTGGCCGACGCGGGAATCGAACCCAGGACCTCACGCTCTGCAGTCGAGCTTGCGACCACTAGACCAACGAGGCAGTTTAGGAAACAACTTTAGAAAAAACTTTTTATTAAACTGAAATTACTAAATACAATCATACAATCCCACACTATAAAATAATGTCATACCAAAAAGAGAGATAGATATATATTTGGAACCTCCCTTCTATAACCATGTTATAATGCGACCTGTCTGAACATATTGTGGACCTCAAGCAGACGATCCAGGACTCCAGCTCTTCGGGAAATGCTTCTTTTGCCGATATGGTAAAAAAGGGACCTAGCCATTTCGTGCGGCCAAATAATTTAAGCTCCGTCGTAATTTATCCTGACGATAAATTAAAAACTAGTGACGAAACGAAAGAATTAGTGAAAACAATCATACGACCAGACCAAATGAAACTTCAAGTACGTGGTGTCCGTAAAACAAAAAATGGCGGCGTAATCATAAGTACCGAGACGAAACATGACGCGGATAAACTGAAAAATGCAGTCCAGCTCTCTACATCTGGACTTACCGCCGACGAGCCCAACAAGCGGAAACCCCGAATCGTGGTAATAGGTGTGCCAACTTCTTTGTCTGAAAATGAGGTATTTACGTGCATTTTCGAACAAAATGTAGCCGAGAAGTTACCAGCCATGACCTTGGAATCCTTCATGACCACCGTAAGACTAAGCCATAAATCTGGGAAGAGAGATGCTGCGACCTGTAATTACGTGATTGAAGTGTCAGCCCATTTACGTCAAACACTAATGCCTCTGTCAAGGATTTTCATAAATTGGTCGTCCTGTCCTGTCAGGGATTTCACTTTAGTAACGAGATGTTATAAATGTCAGCAGTACGGCCATGCAGCGAAATCTTGCAGAGAGGTCAATCCTACGTGTGGACATTGTGGTGAAGTAGGCCATATGATGTCCGAATGTGCAAAGAAAACAGAGACTCCGAAATGCGCGACTTGTTCCCGCTTCAAAAAACCCAGTGGCCATAAAACCGGAGACGCTGAATGTCCTGCAAGGAAAATAGCAGAGCATCGAAACATCAACTCCATAGATTATGAGGGCGCCTAGCCATTCAAGACCAGACTTTCATAATTATCTTTTTTGCTGAATCAACGATACTTGTGCGAGACTTAGCGCGGCGCTGCTATACCAACGTTTTTTGTCTATCTATGCAAATTCCTGACCGCTACAATAATGCCATGACAATGATTGTGCAATTAATACTTGACCGACTTAAAAAACTGCTGATACTAATTTTATAGCGTAATGTTTAAGACATTCTTTCGTTTTATTGTAATCTAATAAATAATAGAGTATATGTAAATTAGGCGTAAATGTAAATAAAAAAATTGTTTTAGTATAAAAATATTAAATATTGTTTAGAAATCTGGTGTTCCAATAGTTATAGTATTAGAAGCCATATCGCCTGTGATACAGGTTTACCCTAGTACAGGCATAGAACTTTGTTATACCCATATTATTTCTAAGACTTATATTGTATTTTACTAATTTTAATTTTTGAATAAAATTTATTATTATTATTATTATTATTATTATAATGGCTAAACTCTAATCTGTGTCTGGTACTATGTTTTTTTTTCTAAGCAGATCTAAAGAGGATGACCTAGTGTCCAGTAAGTAAATTACATACTTACTTACTGGACAGTAGGAGATTCCAAATTTAAAATCTCGCTTCTTACTGGACAGTTGTGAATAAGTCTCCGGTAAAGTTCACTTTCTGGATACTTTTTAGAGATGTTATGGCAACATTACATACCATTTTTGAGAAAAATTCTTTGTCCGAGGTAGCTGCCAGCTCTTCGGTCTCCTGTGACGTCGACCAACCTTTTCGTAATTTCCTTCTGGTATTATAAATCACGATTTATCATAGTGTTGATGGATGCCTTGAACAGTAGTGTGGTCGTGGAGGTATTTAAAGTAAACCTATAACATCCTTTATGTTTGTCAACTTTGACCTTCAATATCTTCTTAACTATTATAGATCACATACAGCTTTTTTCTAATCTTGACATTTTTTTATTTTTTTTTTCTTTAAAAAAAACGTTGCCCCACTCTAGGAATTTCTCCTGTATCGTGGGTGCGTTCACAAACATATAAACTCACATACACAAATACCCAGACCCGAAACAACTATCTGCAGGTCATACAAATACTTGTTCCGTGCGGGGATCGAACCCGCGACACGCAGCGCAGCAGTCCAATCGCTTAGCCACTGCGCCAACCGTGCCGTCGACATTGTGATGTTAGTAGGTACAAACGTAATATGTATAGTGTTTTTTGCAACTTGAACTGACGCTTCATGAAAATAGCGCAAATATTTGATTAATTAACAAATTCCATGTCAATAACCTAATAACACCACTTCAAATTCCTTTCCTAATAAAATTACCCGAATATCTAATCAACCAAAATACCCGTTCACTTACTGCTAACTTAGAAACAACAAAGTTACAAACAATCGTTCACTTCTAAGTGTTATCTCGAGAACTTGGCTCTTTGCGATCGAAGCGATTCTCCTAACTTGAACCTTTGAATTAAAACTCACTTCTAGATAAGAAAATTCGCTTTATATACGAAACTAGAACTTAGTTCTTAGTGTTTTAGACTAGCTTTTGTATGTAGCTACGCTTGTATGGGTGTTGGGAACTTTCCCACGGAACTTATAATCTTCTAACTAGCCTTGAAGCCTTTTTTTTTTTTTTTTTTTGGTGGGTGGAAAATCATCGAATAACCCCCCCCGCTCTTGGGCAGAGCGAAGGGGAGTGTCAGACTTCTACTGACTAAAAACCAACCCATGTTCCCTCTTCCTCGCCCTTGTGTCGGAGCCGCGGTAACTTTTCGATATCCGCAGCCCCGACGGGCGTCGGCCCTTGCGGGCCCCTCCTTGCTGACATCTCTTTGAGGCGCGCGTGGAACACGTACGCGCCGCCGACACGGTCTGTTGCCGTCATGACGACGGCCGGACGGCGAGCTAGCCCGTTACTCACCGTCCACAGGCCCGCGTCTACGGTGGCCGGAGGTCATCGCGTGACCCCCGACGCCCGGAGCGCCTTCCGCGGCGGCTGGGACGTTGAGAGGTTCTCTCCCTCTCTCGTTCCGCCACCTCCTTCGCTAGCATCACTGCTTCGCAGAAGGAGGCGACGGCGTCCCTTTCCTCCTCGCTCCGGACCATGGCTTGCACCAGGGCCGGACGCGAGAGGTCACCGCCGCCGATCGCCGCTACGAGAACACGGCGGGGCTCCGCCCAAGCAGGGCACACCTCCACAGTGTGCTCCACCGTGTCCTCCGGTCGATCCTTGCAGTGGAAGCATCCGGGCGTTTCCTCCCGCCTGATTCGGTGCAGGTACCTCCCGAAACACCCGTGTCCGGTGAGGACCTGCGTCAGACGGTAGGTGAGGGCGCCGTGGCGCCTCTCCAGCCACTCCTCAAAGAGGGGACTTACCGCCACTATCGTGGCGTGCCCTGCGCTGGGTTGCGACAGTCGCTGTCTCCATGCCGCCATGAGATCGCACCGGAGGTCTGTCCGCCGCGCAGCAATGTGCCGCGGCAGCAGAGTGACCCCCCGGTGTAGCGCCTCCGCGCGCCACTCATGTAGGCGCGCGAGGACTATCGCCTCCAGATCCCACGGCGGCAATCCGGCAAGGAGAATCGCCGCCTCGCGGGAGATCGTGCGGTACCCGCGGACAAGCCTTACGGCCATGACCTTTTGGGGCGCGTTCAGGTAGTGGACGGCCCGCTTCCTCACGGCACGCGCCCACACCGGGGCCCCGTAAAGGGCCATGGACCGCACGATCCCCGCATACAGCCTACGGCAGGAGGCGTTTGGCCCCCCCAGATTGGGCAAGAGCCACCTAAAGGCAGCCGCAGCCCGCTCCAGTCTGGGAGCCAAACGTCGGAAATGCTCCACGAAGTTCCACCGGCTGTCGAGGACGAGTCCTAGGTACTTCAAAGTACACTCGACGCCGATGGGAACCCCTCCCACCATTAGCTGGGATCCCGACGGTAGCACATTCCCACGTCCATGGAAGCCCATGGCCTCCGACTTGTGAAGTGCCACCTCGAGACCCAGCTGCCGGATCCTCTCAACGACTATCGCAACCCCGCGTGTCATGTTCGCGGCCGCCGCCTCGTGCGACTCCCCCCGTGCCAGCACCAGCGTATCGTCCGCGTAGCAGACGATGCTGACGCCGTCAGGGAGGTCGGCACGCAGCACCCAGTCGTAACCGATGTTCCACAGGGGCGGCCCCAGAACCGAACCCTGCGGAATACCGCACGACATCTCTCGCCGGTTCCACTGTCCGTCTTGACCAGGGTAGATGACAGCCCTGTCTGTCAGATAGTCCCCGACTACACGACGAAGGTAGGCCGGCACCCGGTGATACCGGAGTGCCTCCCTGATGCAGCTCCAGGGCATGGTGTTGAAGGCGTTGGCGATGTCGAGAGACACCGCCAGGACCACACCGCCCCGAGAGACCGCATCCCCCGTCGTGAGGGCTCTCACGCGCATGATGGCGTCCACCGTCGAGCGCCTCTTGCGGAAACCGAACTGGTGTTTCGCAAGATCCGGACCCATTCCCTCAAGGTGCTCGGCGAGGCGGTTTGCAATTACTCTTTCAAAGAGCTTGCCCACCTCGTCGAGCAGCACAATGGGCCGGTATGCGGACGGCGAATCCGCAGGGCGCCCGGGCTTCTGAATGAGGACCAGCTTCCCCGTCTTCCAACGACGCGGGAACTGGCCTCTCTCCATGCACGCGCTGAAGAACCCCTCCAGTCGGGGCCCAAGAGCCTCTGAGGCCAGGGCCCAGGCTTTGCCAGGCAAGCCATCGGGCCCCGGGGCGGTATTTTTGGCCTTAAGCCTCCGTACCGCCACTCTCAGGTCTACCCCAGTCACCTCCGGAATGTCGTCATCAGATCCTGATTGGTCCGCTTCCGGCACCGCAGGTGGCGGAGCCGTTGGCGGGGGACGATGCTCCCCTCGCGAAGGGAACAGAACGCTCACCACGTCCTCCACGAGCTCAGGCCGGAGACTCTGCGTCAGCGGGGGGCCCCGGGTGCGGAGTTGATTCCGCACCACCTTATAAGGGCGCCCCCACGGATCTCTGTTGAGAGTCTCCAGCATCTCCTCGCGGGCCTGATCCTTGGCCCGCCGACGAGCCTCGGAGAGGGCGGTCTTCGCCGCTCTGTACCCTTCATACAGCTCCGCCTCCACGGCTTCCGCATTCGGAGGACGAATGCGGCGCCTGCGATGCCTGGTGTACCGGCGCCGCGCCACCACACACTGCTGACGCAGGTGCGACAGCTCTTGCGACCACCAGTACACATGACGCCGGGCGCTTCCTGGCCGGACTCGGGGCATTGCCATGTCGCATATCTCGGACATGGCCTCCTGGAACCAAGCCGCCTCGGTGTTGACGTCGGCGGGCCTGGCTGGGGATGACCCCCAGGACCACACGATCGCGGCCTCCAGGAGGAGCTTCCGGTCCAGCTGCTTCAGCGCCCAACGCGGACCACTCGGGGTCTGCGGGACCGGCGCGCTTGGGGACTGGGCAGAGACCTCAAACCGGATATACCGGTGGTCGGAGTAGGTCTCCACCCCCTCCATGACGCGCCAGTCAGCGACACGCTGCGACAGAGCGGGGCTGGCGAACGAGATGTCCACCACCGACTCGCCCCGCATCCGCACACACGTGGCCACAGAACCCCGGTTCAGGATGTCCAGGCCTGTTTCCAGAGCCCAGCACTCGACCATCCTACCCCGCACATCCGTGTAACGAGAACCCCAAGCCAAGTTCTTGGCATTGAAGTCCCCGAGCACAAGTACGGGAAGGGAATAGCCTCCGATGACGACACTCAACTCCCTGAGGGAGTTTTGGAACTCGGCGAGAGTTCGGCTCGGAGAGAAGTAGACTCCCGCCACTACTATCTCCCCGAACCGTGCTGCTACGCACCCCTGACCCTTCCTGACCATCTCAAGGGCCGGGGTGCCGGCGGCGGCCGACGCAATGATGGTCACTGAGCCACTGAGGTCCTCCACCCAGTCTGGCCTGGGCGGGACGAAATAGGGCTCAGCGACCACGGCGATGTTGATCGACCACTGCGCCATGCTCTGGAGCAACAGATCCTGAGCGCAGGCGCAGTGGTTGATATTCGCCTGGAGGAGGCTTAATGGGGCCATTAATTAATGGCAGTCCATTTCAGCCCCCTCCGGGGCCACCTCAGGCTTGGCGGCAGCGGCTTTGGCAGCCGCGGCTTTAGCGGCAGCGGCTTTGGCGGCAGCGGCTTTGGCGGCAGCGGCGGCTGCGGCAGCAGCGGCGGCGGCGGCAGCGGCGGCGGCGGCAGCGGCAGCGGCCTCGGCGTTGGCGACGGTGGGGGTGGTGGCGGAGGGCCTCCCTTTTCCCCTGGCCTTGGCGGGTGGAGCGCAGGCCTTGCTCCCTGCCCGGTGCTCGGCCGGCTTCCCAGCCGCCGCACATGCGTCGCAGTGCGGCGTGGCCAGGCAAGCCGCAGCCCAGTGACCGGGCTGACCGCAGCGGAAGCATAGTTCGCTGCGGTCCACCTCCGAGGTGCATCGGCACCCTACGTGCTGCCCCACGTGGCAGCGAAAGCACCTCAGAGGTCTGGGCTCCAGGAGCTTGACCTGCGCCCTCGACCAGCCCACCTTGAGGGTGCGACCCTCCGCAATCGTCTTCGCCACCGTCACAGGGCAGCTGACCGTTACAGTCAGCATGCCTTCGCGGTCCGGGCGCAGGGTGCCCGCCTTAACCTGCTCGGCAGAGCACCCTCCAGCCGCGGTGACGGCAGCCAACACCTCCTCCTCGGAGACCGAGTCGTCCAGACCCACGATGCGCAGGCTTGCGCACTTGATTGGCCTGGACACCCGGACCTCGTCTGCATTTAGGTACGCCCTGAACTTTTCAGCCAGAACGTCCGCCGACGAGGCGCTCGAACCCTCGGGGAGCTCCAATAATCGAGCCCCTGTAGCGGTGGGTCGAATTCGGAGGCCCCCGATGATTCCGAGCTCTTCGAGGTTCACCTTCGCCTTCAGCCCATCGATGACGCCTCCGTACTCCATGCCCTTACTGATCGCGTTTGGCTGCAGTGTTACCACTACAGCCGCGTTTTTCGGGGCACGGAGCCGCGCCGCAGCGCTCCGCTTTTTCTGCCGGCGCTTGCGTTCTCTCCGCCTGGCTTTTTGGGCCGCCTTTTGCTCCCGCCGCTTTTCCCCGGCCACCTCCCAACCTGACTCGCCCTCGGAAGGCTCAGGGGGTGGAGGGGGTGCCTTGCCCTTCTTCTTCTGGGCAGGCGCCTTACCCCCCTTCTGGGCAGGCGCCCTGCTCTTTGGAGGGGTAGGCTCCTTGTCCTTCGGAGGGGCAGGCGCCTTGCCCTTCTCCGGTTCGGGCGCCTTACCCTTCGCCTGGGCCGACATCTTGCCCTTCGAAGGGGGGGGTCCCGCCTTGCCCTTCTGAGGGGCAGCCGTCTTACGCGGTGGCGCTGGGGCCGGCTTCCCACCTGGCTGGGCCCCGCCTTCAGGCTGGCTGGACGGTCCCGCCCCAGGGTCACCGGCCGCCGCGTCCGCATAGGGCTTCGCCCCCAGGGAGGGCCGAAGAACAATGCCCTCCAAGAGGGAGTGCCCCTCTCGAGGTCAGCCAGCCTCTGCAGGACCAGGTTCAGGTCCTGATCCCCGGCAGCCAGGGGCCGGCTTTGCCCGCGCCCGTCTTGAGGCACCTCCTCAGGGCAGGCTCCTCGGAGCTTGGCCAGGTTCGCCTGGAGCCTCGCGTTCTCCTTCTGGAGACGCTTTATGGCGACCGCCTGGCGGGTGACCTCCGCCCGCAGAACGGACACCTCGTCCGACGGAGGTCCGCCACCCAGCGCCTCCGCTGCCGCCACAATGGAGGCCGAGGCCGCGGCGATCGCGGCCTTCTTTGAGTCGTGGGTCCTCTTTAGAGAGACGCCATGTATAGCGGCCCCCACGATCTCCGCAAACCCGGCCAGGCGCTCACCAACGGAGCCGCCGCCGGTGACCTGGTCACCACCAGTGTTGGCCTCAACACCGGTCTCTGGCTCACCAGGCTCACCACGTTCCACCGCTCCACCAGTCTCCATCTCGCCGCCAGAAGACGACGACGAGACGACCCTTCTGCCGAGATGGAGCCCTTCCCCGGCGTCCACCTTGGCTCGCCGGGCAGCCTCCAGGGAAGCGGCACGCCTTCCCCGAGGGATTTTTTTTGCCTTGGTTAATCGGTCCGATCCGCCGGACGACGACTCCTCGGCTCTGGCTCCGGCTCTGGGCCGCTTAAGGAAACGCTCTGCGTTTTCCGTAGCAGCCCCCGAAACCTCGCGTCCGGAGCCCGCCAAGTCAGCGCCCGACCCGGAGTCAGAATCCGACCCCGAGTCGCTCAAGCGACTCCCCTTGAGCGTGCACCCCCGCCAGAGTTTGCCGGGAGCCTTCTCCCGGCACTCGCCCGACACCTTGTCAGGCCTATTAAAACTACCGATCGCATCATCCTCAGATGGTGATCGGGAGCCTCCTCGGCTCATGTTGCCAGTGTTGCCACTGGCATGCGGTATGGGACTGACGTTGCCCCCCCCCAGAATACGAGGGGCTTGACGATCCGCTAGGGACCGTGGCGGATTCTCCAGCTGCTGTGCAGCTGGTACCGCCCTGGGGTAATACTATTCCGTTAGTCTTTTCCATTTTTTTATTTTCCTTTTAAAGGGTGTGGTCCCTCCCTTCACCTATCTTCTCTCCCTCCGCCTACTCACTGCTCTCACAGTCACGTCTGATGAGCAGACGCGAACCAGAGAGCAGCGAGTAGGGTTTCCTCCTGCGACAGGCACACCGCCCGAGAACCCGAACACTGTTCACGTCCCCGGGCGGTGCGCCCCCCGCGAGTCCCTCTTTGTCTGGTCTCTCGCCTTGGGCCTTTCCGGCATGAGTATATCTACCGGCAGAGCCCCAAGGGTCATTGAGACACGCAAGCCCCACCACGACGGCAACGTGGGAACACTCCGGTGGGGAGCCTTGAAGCCTTGAGCTGAATTTAGGAGTTACCAATTACCATGGATACGCTAGAGGCTGTACGTTTTAACCCATGACAGAAGGGTAAACTTCATGGTAATTCATACAGCCGTTCAGAATTAGTAAAAAAAACTATCAAACTGACTTTCACATTAATAAATATTACAAAGTTAGGGTTTACAATTCAGTTCCCTTTACTAGTATGTTCTCAAATGAATGAATTCTGAATAATTTGGTACCTATCCGTAGCGTCTATGAAAATTAATTAATGCAAAAACACCATTTCGTTAAAATGAATGAACATTAATTTTCAAGAACTCGGAAAAGCAGCTGCATTTGCGGTTTACAGTAACTCTGTCTTAATTTGAGAAATGGGTGTAAATAATAATTTGAATTATTGCTTGGTTTTATTCATTCAACAGTTTTCAGAGTTTGGATGATAATTATATACCTGTCTCGTCAGTGTTCCGATTGATCATCATTTTTTGTTATTTACGACAAAGTTACGATTGCGACTTGCCATCATAATCATCATAAAACAATAAGGAAACAAATGATTTTATAGGAAGGCATGCTTTTATTTATTGAAATGTTTTCAGCAGAAACTACGGCAGCCTATTAAATAAAAATTAAATGTTATAATTAAGTGTTATAATCGTGCCGTTTTTTGTTGCCTGCTGCAAATGTGCTAGTTGCTTAATATAATTAAAAATACACAAACCAAGCCAAGACTACAAAACAGAGTAACTAAAAATCCAGTTCAAAATCCGACTGAATTTAATAACAAACATCGCTACCGCACAAATATAATAATTTCTATAAAAATATTATGCAGTTTTATTTTGAGAATATTACAACTGCAAACTAAACAATTTTACTTGCATTATAACTAAATTATATAAACGCTGGGATGAATTTAAAGTCCCTCTACTCTACGTGATTTGAAGACCAAAGCTTTCGTCCAATGTCTCTTTTTGTTTTACTAAAAACGGTTTTTAATAAATTCTGGGATGCAGTCTTTCAACACAAATATTATTCGTGTGTTTTATTAATAAAAACACTGTTTGTTTTAAAGGGCTGGAATATTCTACAAACGATTTGCTGCCGAATATTCTAGCACTGACATTTTTTATTGCATGAATGATAATAAGTGTT
The DNA here is from genome assembly GCA_949316265.1 of Diarsia mendica. Taxonomy (NCBI): domain Eukaryota; kingdom Metazoa; phylum Arthropoda; class Insecta; order Lepidoptera; family Noctuidae; genus Diarsia; species Diarsia mendica. Next base: position 10,478,791 of record OX438909.1, read on the forward strand.
CATCTGATACAAAAAATTTGAATATTATTTTGGTCCAAGTGTAAAGGTACCTGATAAAAAGGGTCTGAAATCTATACATATAAAAGGCTTTGTCCTGAATGACTGACGGATCAACGCACAGCCTAAACCGCTGATCGTAGAGACCTGAAACTTGGAGGGTGTGTTCTTTGTATGACGTAGGCATCCGATAAGAAAGGATTTTTCGAAATTCTACCCCTAAGGGGGTGAAAACGGGGGGCAAAGTTTGTATGGGACAAAGTGATTCCTTGGTCCAATCTACTCGTACTTCAAATTTTGCATAAACCTTTTTTAACAGAATTGATGGTAGACGTGTTTCGTATTTTATTGAAATTCATCCCCTAAAGGGGTTTAATCAAAATCACTAAGGAGTATTGATATCAACTTCGAAGCAAATCACCGCCAAAATAAGTTTCTACCCTTTTTAAACCCCTTTAGGGGATGAATTTCAATAAAATCTACTTCTTTTTATTTTGACACATGTCTAAAACTCAAATTCGAATTTATTCAAAAAAGGTTGAACTCACTTAAAAACTTTTAATTGTAAAACTATATGTGTTGCCCGTCGGGGCCGCGGACTGCCCGTTGGGGCCGCGGACTTTTGTACTAGATGATGTGGCCTCGGCACAAGGGCGGGGAGGGAACATGGGTTCGGTTTTTAGTCAGTAGAAGTCTGACACTCCCCTTCGCTTTGCCCAAGAGCGGGGGGGGAGGGGGGGTCATTCGATGATTTTCCACCCACCAAAAAAAAAAAAAAAAAAGGCGGTCTGTGTTTGATTATATAGTTTTCTTTTAGTTTGTTTTAGAAGTGTCTGTGACTATTTTTAAAAATGGGAGCAGAGTTCAGCAGAGTTAAATTGGTTAACATCAATGGGAAATTAATAAACCTTATTATTGTACCAATAGTGGGGGATGGCGCATGCCTTTTCCGTTCGCTTTCTTATTTGTTGTACGGCACACAAGAACGCTCAATGGATATTCGTCAAGAAATTGTGTGTCATGTGACGAACAATTGGGATGAATTTGCTTTTATGTCATAGGAAGCAGCCTAAATAAAATAATAATAATTGCTTAAAATAGGAAATGGTGATTTCCCGGAACTGGATAATAATATAATTCTCCCTACAGAATTAGGAACAATTATTGTTTCCACTGTAGAAGAGCGTATAACTAAAATTTACCCAAACATTAATAATATTCACGATAAACCTGCAGAATGGTTATGCGAGCGTGCCAACCTAGCACCAAAAAACGAACAAGCCTCAGTCATACCTAAATGAAATACTTTTGAGATCATTCGAAGGGGTCGAATATCAATATAAATCCGTCGACTCAGTGATAAACACTGATGATGCCATTCATTATCCGGTCGAGTTCCTGAATACACTGAAGCCTTCCGGTCTCCCAACTCACATATTAAAATTGAGAGTTGGCGCGCCAATTATGATGCTGCGCAATATAAATCCACCAAAATTATGCAATGGCACCAGATTGCAAGTGAAAACATTGCATCACAATGTAATCGAGGCAACTAACTATACTGACCGGTTGTTCTCGAGGAGAGTCGATATTTATTCCTAGGGTTCCCCTAACACCATCAAATTACCCCTTCGAATTCAAGAGAGTGCAGTTTCCCATCAAAGTCTGCTTCGCAATTACTATAAACAAAGCTCAAGGTCAAACTCTTAAGGTAGCGGGAATAGACTTGAGGAAAAACTGCTTTTCTCACGGCCAGTTGTATGTGGCATGCTCCAGAGTAAGCGCACAGAGTAGCCTGGTGATTCTAACTCCCGAAGGAAAAACAAAAAATATTGTTTACAAAGAAATACTGCGGTAGGTGTGTAGTATTTCGATTTCGAGCTGAGCTTCGTTTTCACAAAATATAACAAAATTTTATTTTATTTTCATGTTTTATTTAACCTTTAAATCCCTACACTATAATAAAAAATATATAAGTATTCAAACATTTGAATACAATAATTTATATGTAATATATAATAATACCAGCCTATTACTGTCCCACTGCTGGGCAAAGGCCTCTTCTCATAATGTATAGGTTATAACAAAATTAATAACGTAAAAAAACAATTAAAAATCCTATTAGAACCATTTTCGACTTCTACGTGGACGAAGTCGCGGGCAAAAGCTAGTATGACCAATATTTCTATTTTATAACATTGGCAACTAAAAATAATGTTCTCAATAGCAGCTATGGAGTCTGGATTTGCACCCGGTTAATAGCAATAGACTCGCCCCCTATTACTAGACTTTAGCAAACCTGGCGTCATTTAGATGTAGGTAACATTAAGTGCACCTTTGTCTAACACTTCGGGAATTACAGGAGTGATGTAATGTAATTATGTGTTTATACATAAAGCTGTAGCATTCAGACTTAATAGAATGCACAATTTCTTGATATACGTTTTTATTATGTCCATCCTTATCAACATGACATTAAGTCTATACTTATTCTAAAGTTAATATTATGCAAAAGTTACTCCGTCTGTATATCTACCTGACGGGCTGTGTATGTCTAATATCAGTTATCATTTTATGCCTGAATATAAGCAAACGGGTAGTACCTGAACTGAGATAGCTTGGAATAAATTTCACGCAAGAAATATATAGTGTTCATTAATCAACAGAAATATGAAAAAAGGAACTAGCAAAATAGCCAGTATTTCTGTAATATTACAATTTACACATGTTTACACACCGATATTTTAATAAACGCATATTATGTCCCACTGTAAACTTTAATTAAAATTCTATCTCAGAATACTATTGCTAAGGCCGGTCGTCCATGGTGAGTTTACAGCGATGCAAAACAATGCAGGTACATAGTGCTTAAACTGGGTGAATGTATGACGAGATGAATGATAGTGGACGGGGCCAGCTGCGGCATATAGACGCCACGAATGTCCAGCAGTGGAAGTGTTGTGTCTGAAATGATAAAAATAAAGAAGATAAAAAGATAATAAAAAAAATACCTGTTAACGCTATTCGTGTAAAATGGACTTGATAAAGATGGACGCGTTTACATCGTTATAGGATACCTATGATTTTGTGCATCGCTGCGATCGAGCATTGCAATTGCAACTAACGCATGATAGCCTACTATCGCAACAAAATGTTGCCGTGGACGAAAGCCCTAAAATGCTGCAACCGCATTCGGAATGTACAAAAGTGCGCTAAAATGTAGCATTTCACGCTTTGTTAAACGCTTCGGGGGAAACAGAATAATCGCTCTAGAATTCTGGAACTAACTCTCTCTCTACTCTCTCTACTTCGGAACTAGTGGGTATCAGATAAAAAGGACCATTAGTTGGGAGTTCTTTATTGTTTTATGCAAATTTTGTTTGTGAAGTGTCTTTTATTTATTATGTGCTCGTGGTCGCGGAAACATTTGCCTGGAATGTTCTTTGCAAGTGGGTATTATTCTTTATTTGTTCAGCTTCGTTATTGTTTGAATGTTCACAATATCTAATAAATAAAATACTTAAATAAGTTGGAGTGTGTTTTATATAAATGGAACTTTCAAAATTTTAACTAAGTTACAGTGAAACTTTATAACAATTAGATAATGTTCAAAGCTCTTTGTGAATCGGTATTTTTAAGAAACGCGTGTTCCACCCCGGGCATCATTCTGCATCCGTATTATTGCTTCACATCAAAGAGTTTCGGCCAAACGCAACCTTCTTTCACTAGAAAAACTTTACAAACACCATTAAATGTCTAAATCGACATAAATATTTTCACACCTATCTTACATTAGGGGAGATCTTTACCCAAAAAAGAAAAAGTAAAATAAAAAAGGTACAATATTCATCATCATTACAGCCAAAAGACGTCTACTGTTGGACATAGGCCTCCCCCAGATGTCGCCACATGGACCGGTCCAGGGCGTCTCGCATCCAGCGGGCTCCCGCAACCTTCACCAGGTCAGACAGGCCAGTGTTCCGAATGGTGTCGGACGTAAACAATAGCACCATCCCATATCTTCCCGTAGGTGTCGTAACGGAAAGTATTATAGGCTAAATCAAACAAACCTTGATATAGTTATTTAAAACCCTTAAGCCCATGGGCTTAGCTAATCCTGTTTGCCTACAATTAATAAAACCTTCTGTTTTATAACTTTGTCCTTCCCCCGTGAGTTTGTTTAAAAATCCCCGTATTTAGTATTACACGATTAATCCGGTATTACCAACCTTTTAGCAAAAAAGACAACGCTTTTTCGGTATAATACTTAATTGAAAATAATGCTTTGGTTTAGTTCGTTTTCGTTTAGACTGAGCGTGGTATCCGGAATTTATCATCATCATCAGCCTATATTATTCCCACTGTAGGGACTCAGGCCTCCTCTCTAGGAAAAGGAAGGGCTATAATCCAACACGCGGGCCCAGTGTGGGTTGGTAGAATTTATTATATCCTGTGCATATTACCATCAACCTGGCACAGATCCAGACATTTAGACTGCTAAAAAAATCCTGTTGGAATACCCCAATGACACATTGCCCGACCCGGTCGAACCCAGGATCTCATGCTCCACCGTCGTGCTTGCGACCACTCGACCAACCAGACAGTCCGAGTCTGATTCTAATGTGAAGTCTGTTGAAAAATGTCACAGCTTATATGTTCGAAAGAAATACCGAGGCCTCAGCACAAAGGGCTAAGAAGGAACATGGGTGGTTTTTAGTCAGTAGAAGTATGTCACTCCCTACCGCTCGGAGTCATTTGATGAATCCATCGTTGCTTTGGTTTTCCTAAACTTTTATCCACATAGATACTCAAAACTTACCTAATAAAATGTTCCTCATACCTTCCCATCCCTATTTGCTCGGTCACCGGTTGCAGAAATACGAGTTAAATTAATTAACAGAATTAAATCTCGCACACTCGGAAAATTAATCCTATATCTGGTACAGTCACGTAGTACGTTTTAACTCGTAATGAACGTTCTCTAAGTACAGGCAAGCTCTCTATCGTTTTGTTTTATTTTCTTACTTTATGTTTAATATTATGAAGTTGTATTTACTCACAAAACTTATTAGCTGCTATAATGAAATACACCATCATATTTTCAATCTACTTCAGTACAACCTTGTATTATAAGACATGTGCAATTTTAAATGAAAGAAGAAATTACAATCGCATGCCCTTATTAACACGACTCACCAGACTCATTTTAAGACCCATTTGATTGTGATTTGACTTACGTAAAGTGACACGCGGATGTCTTTGTCGACTTTTTCAGTCCACCCCTTTGCAAGTCAAGTCCCTCATGGCATGCTTTATACAATATCTTTCATGTGTTTTCTCGGCATAAGCTCATGGCCACGGGGTTATATTTTTTTGATTGTGCCAAATAAATATATATTCTTTCTTTCTTACAAAATATAAAAGGATAACCAGTAACGTGTAACACCACAACACCTCAACCTAATCCATTACCCGACCAACATCTTTCACGAGTCACGACAAATCAAATTATAACCTCCAAAATATGGCGTTAGAGTTCCTATTCCTACAGTCATAACGAACTGTGACACGAAGATTTGTCCACGTCAAGTCAATGAAATGAAACATTTTTCATAGCAGCTATTAGAAAAAGAGGTAACAGGTGTAGATTGTAGCTGTTATAACCTTGTATTGATTGGTTCACGTAGAATGGGTGTAGAAAGTACCCTATGGGTTAGGTATAAGAGTGTTCGGTTTGAAAAAAATTATCCACATCAATCAAGATTGATCAAGACTGGTGGTGGAAAGATTGGTTGATCAAGACTGTACTACAATTCTAGCGAATAAAGTTCATTTCATTTCATTTCAAAATGGAAAGGTTAGTACTTTATACTCTCAAAGTACAGCTTTCATTATTATTTATAATGTTCCCACTGCAGGGACTCAGGCCTCCTCTCTAGGAGAGGGATGGGCTATAATCTACCACGCGGGCCCTGTGCGGGTTGATAGATGTCACATATCTTCGAACGAGAGGAAACTGGCATGTCTTAGAAACAAGTCTTTTTGGTTCTAAGACATGACAGTATCCTCACGATGTTTTCCTTCACCGTTTTGAGAGCAGCGGTGATGTTATAAACTACACAAAGTGCAGCTTATTTATGTTCTTACTATGTATGTGTATGTTTATTTTAAGTATTTGTGAATGATTAATATGATATGTACGTAATTTTCTAGTGACACTGTCGATAGTACTAAAAATAATTGCCTTCTATTTCAGACTCAAACAAAAATTCTTTGATGACTAAATAAAATAAAATCTCAATAATCGTGACACTCAAGAGAAATATTTTGTGGGTGGAAACTAGAATATGTCTCCCCCATTCAACAGGAAATTCCATCGGTCCAGTTTACAAACACTCTGTATAAAGTACTAACCTTGAATCGCCCTGTAGGTAGATAAGGTTTCCGGTCATTACCTTCAAAATGTTATTTACCAAAATTTCATCAATGTAACTTGATCCAGGCTTTCAAAAAACTCAACGAAATAAGACGAGCTATCACTGAAAAGTGGCAGCCTGACAGGCTTTTACTTTCGACCCAGTTTCGTGTACCACTTTACATGTACAAAACACGGCCTGAAAAAGGTTAAAACTCTTTTTAACTGGATTTTTGTTTCATTTCTGTGACTCGTTTGAATCACGCCGTTTCAATTTGGGAATCCCATTAATGGTAGTATGTGCGGGTTAGACAAAAGAGCAGCCTGCAGCTTTCTCTCTATTCTGTTGATCTTCTTTATTTGGGCTTTAACAGAATATCAGCGTTGTGATTTTTTTGTAACAGCACCATACTGAAATAGCCGTCTTTCAGCCTCGTACACACGGTGACCATTCAAGCTATACAAAACTGGTTTACGCGGATCTCTCATTGTATGGAAAATTCTATATAAAACGCAGCCTAGTTATACTGATAATAATTATATTCATTTTTACGATCTTGCTGTTGTGAAATACAGATGAATAAGTATTTATTAGACTCGCACAGGTCAAAACAATAAAACGAAATTAAAATATAATAATAATACATTAAACTAATTTGATCCTATAAACAAGGAGACACGTCAAGCTGCAGCTAACTATGGACCAACTAGTTAGTCGGAGACAAGTGTTATACTTTTTGTTGGTTATATCCTCTTCCAAACCCTTTTTTTTTTTTTTGGTGGGTGGAAAATCATCGAATAACCCCCCCCCCCGCCCCGCTCTTGGGCAGAGCGAAGGGGAGTGTCAGACTTCTACTGACTAAAAACCAAACACATGTTCCTTCTTCACCCTTGCGTCGAAGCCGCGTTATCTTTTCGACAAACCACAGCCCCGACGGGCCTCTTCCAAACCCTTAGGGCATTACAAGCATGATAGTTTTGTATGTAGGCCCTGTGGTGGCCATCTTACCGCTGAAATAATGAATCCGTATTCGTGTGGGAAGTAAGATCCGTTGAAGTGGTTATAAATAAATTCTTATCCTGGCCCGTGTAGGTAGGCTAACTTTGGAACCATCTGGAAAGTATTTCAAAAATTTCGTAGGTTATTAATATCCGGCCTGTCCTTAATAATTATGTCCTTTTTATATTCTTTGTCCTTTGAAATTATAATTACACAGATGACCCGCTGCCTTTTTGGATTAATTTTGGTTCAGAACATTGTAATAATATAATCAATAAAAACATTTTGTTTTAAAATTTATACTACTAAAATAAATACATAATTTGCCGTCGCGTCGTCTGTTTACATAAATATAATTAAATATTTTATTATGCATTTCAAACAGAGATAGGAGACAATAACAATCGTCTTCAATAAGCTCTGTATTTTTATGACTTAGTTCGAAGATCATCATCAGCCTATAATGTTCCCGCTGCAGGGACTCAGGCCTCCTCTCTAGGAGAGGGATGGGCTATAATCCACCACGCGCACCCAGTGCAGGTTGGTAGATGTCACACATCTTCGATTTTTTTGTTTCTAAGACATGCCGGTTTCCTTACAATATTTTCCTTCACCGTTTTGAGAGCAGTGGTGATGAAATAAATTAAAATAGTAAGTCGTGGGTTCGAACTCAGGCAAGCACATTACTTTGTGTAATTTCATAATGGACTGTAGTACTTGTATGAAAGTACCGCCATTTTCAATTATTATTATATTCCTGGCTTCTTCAGTTCAAACTGCAAATTAAATTCATCTACAAAATCACATCTCTACAACAAATAACGATGACTCATTACAGTAATGATCAAAAGAAAAGTAAAAATAGACAGAAATTAACACCAGTAAAAGGACAGGGTTTTAAATCGTTTCGTCCGTGATTAGCCGGACAAAGTTAGGACTAATTAACTCTTTAGTCAAAACCTTCCTGTCCCTAATGTTAATTAGATTAACTCATATGTAGGCTTATCTATGAATGTAAGAAACATGAACTGAATAGGTTCTCAAAACGGTGAAGGAAAACATCGTGAGGAAACTGGCATGTCTTAGAACCAAAAAATTCGAAGACATGTGACAAGCCGCACTGGGTCCGCGTGGTGGATTATAGCCCATCCCTCTCCTCGAGAGGAGGCCTGAGTCCCTGCAGTGGGATTGTTATAGGCTGATGATGATGATGAATATAAAATGTTGTGATTCTTTGATATAACTTGTATCAAACGCTTTGACGATATTATGTTGAGCGATATCTTCGACAATTGTAAACCGATTATGATTCTGATTGAGGTTCTTTTAATGTTAGGATTTTTTCTGTAACCAACTCGCGCACAGACCATACTGCATTTAATGCATAATTAATGTTTTATATAGGCAATAAACTCCTGAAACCATTAATTTGAATATAATATAATATTTACTTTACACGACCGCCGTCAATTAAAATATTGCATTAATTCCTGAACATCCGTTAATAAATTATATCTAATGACAGCATTGTGGTCCGCGGATTTCATTTAAATAAACATGCACTTTATTTCAGCTTGATTTATGATGGAAAATTTTAATTAAATGGTAATGTCAGTGGTGTAAAGGAATTTCGTGCAAAATTCGAATTGAAAAGCATTTTTTTCAGTTGGCACGAGTAATGTTTGTCATGAGTGATGGTTTGCTCTGTTTGTAATCGCAATTTATTAGCATATTACTGCATATTACCGCATATTACTGGTCATCTCATTAGACACCATAACATTTTTTACACAGTTTAACTATTGTTTTTTGGTATTCTTCTACTTTTAAACCGGTATATTATTGCGGTAAATTGTAATTGATTTGTTAGTTTAATAAAAACAGCGTACCCAGTGTGTTTTAATTGCACGACCCATCTTCTGCTCACATAATGTAATAAATCCTGACAATCCGACACATATTATGTTATTTTGTAAACAGTGTTCGGTTAAATATAGAGTTACTTACTTTATAATAAAAACAATCCATAGAGACTGACAATGTAAACAGCGTTTGATTGTACCTGTAACTTACACTTTTGACTCACGAAAAAAGAAACGCAAGAACATCACTATCACACAACTATATAATGAATTTACCTACTAATAAATAATTTATTACTACTTCCTGATTCGAATTGGATTGCAAGGGTTTTAATTTTTTCAGTAACAACCCACTTCATCGGTATACCCCACCGAACCAGGATGTATCTGCAGGGGTCCACCTTACTTTATAATCAGTTTATCCCTTTACATAATATAATAATATGCCTTTTATTCCGATATCAGACAATTAGGTACACTTACAATAATGGTTAAACAAAAAATCACGAATTTCGGTGTGCCTCGTGGCATAGGCCTCCTCTAACAATTTCCATTGACGACTGTAGCGAGGTACCCCTCCTCCAGTTTGGGCCTATCCCTTTACATACACACAAATACTTTTTTTTCTGAAATGTGAAATGATTTTCTCATCCCCAAAAAACATTCAAACGACAACCCTTTTTTTGGGGTTGGGAAATCATCAAATGACTCCTCCCGCTCTGGGCATAGCGGAAGGGAGTGTCAGACTTCTACTGACTAAAAACCACCCATGTTCCTTCTTAGCCCTTTGTGTCGAGGCCGCGGTATCTCTTTCGTACAACCCGCAGCCCCGACGGGGTACAACATGAACAGTAGTTAATTAACAAAAGTCTTTAACAACGATATTTAGGTTACTAATCGTAAAGAAACTGGAATTTGGGTCAGAGCGTGTTCCGGTCATCGGAAAAGCTAATTTGTTTTGGTTAAATCACATTATTCGCACACAATTAATCATTGTGAGCATGTGAACACGAAAATGTTTGTTTTACCATAAATGTAGCGAAGGAGTAATTTATGAGGAGACTAAAATTAACATGCTTCCGGTTTAAGATATATTGGAAACCGTTTTCAGACTGCTTTTAATGTCCGTTAATTTAATTAATTCAATTCACAAAGGAACATTTTTGAAAATATATTGCTACGCTTATTTTTTTAAAGACATTGTTAAATACATTGATATAATACAAAAAATAAAACCGACTTCAAAAAAAAAGTCAAAAATAAATCAGTTTCTGAAGTCGGTGACTTTTGTTTGTTTGATTTCATTTTTTTGTCACCGACTTCAGAAACTGATTTATTTTTGACTTTTTTTTGAAGTCGGTTTTATTTTTTGTTAAAAAGTTTTTATTTTTCACTTTTTAGTGGTTCACCTAATGTGGACAATGTAGTATTTTTTTTGAGTTTTGTTGATTTTTCAAAAACCGCTTGTCCGATTTCGATAAAAAAATTATGGGACCATTTGGGAAGTATACCCTTTCCAACAAAAAAAGAATTTTTCAAATCGGTTAGCAAGTGACGGAGTTATGCCCGAACAAACATAAAAAAAAAAACAAACAAACATCCGAATTGAGAACCTCCTTCTTTTTTTAGAAGTCGGTTAAAAAACCCAAGATACACAACACAATCCGCGTCTCAAAACCGTCCGCTTAAAATGAGTTCACAATGAACTCATTTCAAATAGTCTCGCGTCGCTCGCGTCTCTGCACGGTCGTACAAAATATTTTTTAAATTGCTTTTTATAACTGCATTGTAAAAGGAATCTGCATAAGGTTGAATTTGGCAAAAAAAATATGTTTATAATGACGATAACTACATGTAGTAGTGCGTGTATTGGTGAGTTTTTGGCGACAGCTTCGACCGTTTGTTTTGTTCGAGACTGTGCATGTAGGGTTTTATTATATCAATGGTTAAATAACATAACGTCACACGTCTGTTATAATCCCCAAGGGATTAGACAGAAGTGTACGGCAAATATCTGTGTTTTATCATAGGAATCATTTAAAACTAAGTGGTCGTCATTAGTACAGTTTTGTGATAGGTTACATGCTTTTAATTGCTATTTAAATACATAGTCATCAATTAAAAACTATAAAATAAACTAAACTAACAAGAAACTATTTATAAAAAGGCTTCAAAATACTGCTCCTCAACGCAAAATAATTAAATATACTAATCTTTGCAATATCCTATTCGTGCCTGGTTCATCAACCATTTATTGTATTTAAGGGCAAGCATATTGCCGTCGCAATATGCTTGCCCTCAAATACATGAGACTTAAACAACTGGTGGAGTGTGGGTGTACTTTGAGCTTTATCTCTGCCTAATCTTTTGAACATTATAGGCCAGATGTGATTATAATGAGCAATACACCATTTAAACGTATTTTTCATTACTCATACTCTGAAAGTAGGTCATAACATGTCTGCGGAGGGGGTTGAAAGTATTACTTTTCAGCCCTAGGGAGAATCGCTTTCTACTGACAGCTGTCAAATTATTTGATGTAATTGGGAGCAAGCCTATTGCTACCAACTGATGTGATTAGGTGTAAGCCTTTTGCCATCAACAAATGTAATTAGGAGCAAGCCTATTGGCATCAACCAATCTAATTAGGAGCAATCCAATTGCCATTCACCGATTTAGGTTGGTAATTGGGAGTAAGCCTATTGCCATCAACCACTTTAATTAGGAGCAAGCCTATTGCCATCAACTGATGTAATTGGGGGTAAGCCTATTGGCATCAACCAATATAATTAGGAGCAAGCCTATTGCCATCAACTGATGTAATTAGCAGCAAGCCTATTGCCATCACCCAATCTAATTAGGAGCAATCCAATTGCCATTCACCGATTTAGGTTGATAATTGGGAGCAAGCCTATTGCCATCAACCACTTTAATTAGGAGCAAGCCTATTGCCATCAACTGATGTAATTAGCAGCAAGCCAATTGCCATCAACTGATGTAATTAGCAGCAAGCCTATTGCCATCCACCGATGATGTTTACTTTTTTATTTTTTTGTCAATTTTTTTGTCCTGTGTGAAACCAATAAATACGGCACTTTTTATTTCTTCTCTCTTTCGATTTAGGTAATTGGGCGCAAGCCTATTCCCATCAAATTTCCTTGTATTCGTAATGAAAAGCACAGTGTTTACCTCGGGTTAAAGACTTATTTAGTCCCTCGAACTATTAGCGCCCTCGCTGCGCTCAGGCGCCAAACCCCGTCTCGGGGACTAAATAAGTTACTTTCACCCCTAATGTAACAATGTACTATTAGTGCCTTGTTTTCAAAGTAAGTCAGTTTACACATTGATAGGCAAAATCCCACAAAACATTTGTCTTACACAACAAACCTGATACTAATAAATACTGTTTATATTTGTACTTGATTCAACGACAACTAACTATAGATCTTAACAACATTACTTAAGAGCCCTTAAACCGTATTGATAGAAATATTACACTAAACTGATCCTATTTATATCTCTCTGTTGCAGTACGAGACATACATAACTTAATCATTAAGTTAACCTCCCGGTTCTGGGTACAATCGATGTAATATACCGCAGTTGGTTTTAGTAGTTAGCAGATTCCAAGAAAGCAACCTAGTTAGTTCTGTAATATATGTCCGATTTTTGGGTCACTGACTACCTGTAACGACTGTCGAAAATCAACAAAAGACAGCCGGTATCAAAGGCTTAACGTGCTTTCCGAAACTTGGAGGAAACACATACCATGACATAGCATCACGCCTAAAATAATGATAATAATAATAATCAAATAATAATCAATTTATTCCCGAAGAATTAAGCAGAGGTATACCAAATAGAACACCAACATTTAGGTAAAGCCTATTGCCATCAACCGGGCAGAAACCTGGACTCCGTGGCTGCTACTAAGAAATACCCAATTGCCCCAACACTGCCAGAGCTGGGAATTGAACCCGGGGCTACAAGCTCAGCAAATGCGCTTACGACCAATTGATTAACAAGGCAGGCACGGAGGAAACTCAACATGTAATGACTGATCACCCAACCACAGACCAACCGAAGATAGACCCACACGAATGTTTTTATTTAGCCACAAGCGTACCGACACGGCCAGTATAATTTTATATGTATTGTGACTTAATCCTTTCAGCGCTTCTTTAGTACGATGTCAAATAAAAGTTTAATCGAGTTCTCGGAACCCGATGATCGTTCAAACCACAGATATAGTAAACCTAGATGACGCAAGTATTACAATCCGTGTGAAAACCAGGCGTGCAAATTTTTGATAACCTACTATGACGTCACAAGCACTATTGTTACTCTTTGTAGAGTAACTACAACAAATTACTATACAAAATAATAGTAATTATGTAGATTATATTATATTATATACTAGTGACCCGCCCCGGCTTCGCACGGGTGCAGAAAAGGTATTAAAACCTTCCTCTTGAATCACTCTATCTATTAAAAAAACTCGCATCAAAATCCGTTGCGTAGTTTTAAAGATTTAAGCATACAAAGGGACATAGGGACAGAGACGCCTGAGGAAGGACAGCGCCGTCGAGGTCGACCGCGGCGAAGGTGGCTGTCGTGACGATGACGGTATGTAAGGGAAAAAAGGGGAGGCTTTTACTCAGCAGTGGGACACCAAGTAGGCTAGTAAACAAATATTAGTTACATTTTTGTTCCTTCAATGACTAGGTAATCCTAACAACAACGTTACACCATTACAACTACAACCTAATGGTTGTAGTTGTAATGGTGTAACGTTGTTGTTTTGAACAAATTAGCTGGCTGCTACGATAACCTCGTTAAGTATAAAATACTTAGACGAACACGCGAAGTAGTTGCTGTTGCGTTATCTAGATAAATCTATATGTCTGTGGTTTAAAGAGCTCTATTTCTAGTTAATATATATGTGCCATGCACCGCGTACCGTCCGCCTCAACTTTTTAATTGAAAATAATTTTAAAGTATATTTACTAGGCTTCGCGTCAACATTGAGATGAGGAAAACCCGATCGTAAACATTGTACGTGATTTGTGTGTGATTACGATATCGATAAAAACGGGAGATGAAGAAAATTAAATTAACTGCAGTTGCAACACTTGTAACATGTCCCATTATCTGGCGTTGCATAATATTATAAAATAAAATAAATAAAAAATAAAAAAAGCCTTTTAATTCTCGATTTCTTTACAATGTTTTGACAAATACTTAAGTTTAAAAAATATTTATAAATTATAATTATTCAAGAACCCCTGAGGTGAAGGCCTCCTCCAGAGATTGCCAGCTTTCTCTGTCTTTGAATAATATTAACAGAGTTTTAATATTAACAAGTATATAACTAACACTGCCTCGTTGGTCTAATACTACTGCAGTGCATGAGGTCCTGGATTCGAACACTGGTTGGGCAAAGTATTTTTGAGGTTTTTCATCACAAATTTCTCAGTAACTCCTAGGGAGTTAAAAGTTTTTTTTTTTAAAGTGCCCGGTTGATGGCAATACTCTCGCCCCCGATTATATAAGGTCCAAATTTTAACACAGCGTTCAGTAAATTTATCTAACCAAAGACATCTAAACAAAAAAAAAACATGTAATAAAGTGTTTTTTTTTTTACTTAAAATAATAAATTTCCGGCACTACAGAACAAACTCATCGTTTATGAGTAGGTACTTAAATGTGTTTTTCTTATTGTTTTTTTTTTACCATCGTCCTTATTTTGGTGGTCTGAATGATTTCTGAAATTTTGTCCACCTATTTTAATGGGACCTTAAAGGACTTAAACATAACTGGCGAAATGTGGGTATATAGGCACACCTCTGTCTAGCCCTTAGGGGATTACAGGTTTGATGTTATGTTGTTTAAAAACGAACTTTATAACAGTTACCTTTCAGTAAGTATACAACCAGCTAACTTGCATTAATTCTAAGATTATACAGATACATTTAGAGTTTGATATCAAACTACAGCGTATGACATCAGTCGCTGCGAAACGCTGTATAATTTGCAATCAATATTTTCAGTGCAAAAGAATTGTAAAGATTTCTGCCTGTTTACTCATTAGCTTGTTCGACTGTTCATACAGCATTATCAGAAAAGTGTAGTAAATATAGCTAATATCAATTTGTAGAACCTTCCATAAGTTGTGCAAACACAAACATTTCTTAGTAACGCCTACACCCGACATTTCAACAAGAAATCAACCTGACTTTCTTTCCTACGTCAAGTCCTGTGATATGCCCCCTGAGACTAGAGCCAGGATAAAAACTAAAGGAAAGTTTTATCAGACAGGTACAAACAAAAAGTCTTCTGTTTGTACGTAAATAACTAGATTCTAAAAACCTAGATTTGAACTAACATCCCACAGACTTACTAACAGGTAAAAAAACTTCCAAAATGTTTATACTGACATCTCAAGATCAGTGGTCGATCGAATTCCAATAAGAACAGTCGCGTTGCGTCGCGTCGGTATAGCGCTGACGCAGCAGCATACCGTTCGTTACCTCTAGCCGTGCGCGGTCGCCGCGATGACCCAGTTACCGAATTTATTGCACAAATATTTGTTTATACAAAGTGTTAAGGTGAAGTTATTATTCTAATAATCATGGCTTCGTCATGCTCAATTAAAATTAAAACTGAAACGGAACAACTGTTGTATAAACATTATACCGAAGAAAAGTTGGAACGCCAAAAGTTACAATGTTTGGTAAATGACCTCAAAAGTCAATTAGAACAACTTCAGCAGCAGCTCAAAAACATCCAGGAGCAAAAAACTGCAGACCTAGACAAGGAAAATGTCACTACCGAGAAGCCAATGCCAATCGAGTACGAGACAGACGAAGAGGAACTAGCAAAGGAAACAGAGTGGGTACGACAGAAGAGCAGAAAAAAAAGGAAATTGAACTCATCACCACTGTCCTCACCACCTCAACAAGGAGCAGATTCCAGCCAAAAACCGAAAGAAAATGTTAAAACAAAGAAACAGCCCACACCACCACCGATAGTTGTGGAAAATGTTAAAAACTACCAAGAGTTCTATGATCTTCTTTCAGCTAATTTAACGAAAGACTCGTTCATTACAAAAATGATGAATGGAGAAAAAGTTAAAATTAACTCCCATAATGATGACTCATACAGATCCATCACCAAGTTATTGTTACAGAATAACTGCTTGTGGTACTCGTATGAGAATAAACAAGACAGACCAATTAGGGTGATGGCAAAAAACCTTCATTCTTCCTGCCTGCCAAATAGAATAGTTGAAGACCTGACAACTCAAGGATATAAAATAGAAGATGCGGTCAACAAACTGAGTTGGAAGAGCAAAGAGCCCCTCAGTATGTTTATGCTCTCATTCCAAAAAGATGAAGACATTAAGAAAATCTACGGAATCAAATCCATACTGGGCTGTAAAGTGGATATACAGCCGTTAAAAACATCGAAGTTAATTCCACAATGCAAAAGGTGTCAAGCATATGGCCACACTCAGAAATACTGTTCCAAAGAACCCCGGTGTGTGAAGTGTACAGGCAAGCACCTAACCAGAGACTGCAATAAACCAGCAGAAGCAAAGCCAAAATGTGTTCACTGTGGTGAACCCCACCCGGCTAACTATAGGGGATGCATAGTAGCTAAAGAGCTACAAAATATTAAAGATAAAAATACCAGAAAGAATGTGCCGATACCAAACTCTCAAGGTCCAAGTACAAACAGAGACAAAATACCTAGTGTCACCAACCTTGCTACTAAAAGTGTTTCTTACGCACAAATGACAAAAGGAGTCCAATCGTTGTCACAGTCACATATGAAGCCAATGAGCCCTAACATGGATGAAAAGATTAACACAATCATAAATCTTTTAACTACGTTCGACGAAAGGCTGAAAAAACTTGAAAGTAGCACTAAAGCAGCTACCAAACAAAAAAGCAATATCCATGGCTAATTTATTAAAAATTATGGCATGGAATGCGAATGGACTGCTGAAACATCAGAATGAACTTACGGCAGTCCTAAATATGGAAAGTATTGATGTGTGCCTTATATCAGAGTCACATTTCACTAAAGAATCTCATATTCAAATCAAAGGATATAACGTATACCATGCATTGCATCCCAGTAACACACCAAGAGGTGGTAGTGCTGTCATTATAAAAGAGAATATTTTTCACTATGAAGAACTCAAATATGAAAAAGAAGAAATACAAGCAGTGGCTGTCTGTGTCAAAACGAAATACTGTCTTGTCACTATTTCAGCCATATACTGTCCACCTAGGTATTCACTAAAAGCAGATCAGTACATTAATTTTCTAAACCTTCTTGGAAACAGATTCATATTAGGAGGCGACTTTAATGCTAAAAATACATTTTGGGGATCTAGACTGACAACAACCAAAGGAAGAGAGCTACTGTGCGCAATTGAAGAAACACAATGCAAAACATTGTCAACAGGTAAGCCCACTTATTGGCCTACTGACACAAAAAAGATTCCCGATCTCATAGACTTTTTTATATATAAAAATGTATCACCTAACCTTCTCCGCATTCAAGAAGGTTATGATATGAGCTCAGACCACTCACCTATATTACTTACTCTAAGTGAGGCTTTCTTGCTGAAAGAAACCTACCCGACATTGGTAAATAAATACACTGATTGGGCAAGCTTTAAAATAGACTTGGACTCTGTAATAGATTTAAAAGTTCCACTAAAGAAACCAGAAGATCTGGATCGGGATATCAATCATTTTATTACACAAATACAACAATGCGCCTGGAAAAACACGCCTACATTTAAGATCAAAAACAGACTTACATACTATCCAGCAGAAATAACAAAACTTATAAATGAAAAGAGACGACAGAGACGAATATGGCAACAAACAAGATTTCCACAAGATAAAAGGATTCTGAACAACCTTACAAAACAGCTAAGTAGTGCAATTCAGAAATTCAAAAATGAATCAATGAGCAGTTATCTAAAACAACTAACTAGCTCTCGCACGACAGATTACTCTCTGTGGAAATCTACAAAAAATTTAAAAAAGCCAATTATGCATATTCCCCCTATCAAGGATACTAACGGGCGGTGGGCAATAAGTAACGAGCAAAAAGCTATTAGGTTTGCACAACATCTGGAACTAATTTTTACGCCAAATAAAGAACACCAAGACAGCGCTTTGTTAGATGAAACATCAAATAATGATGAGCAAGAAATAAAACTGGTAACACCTAGAGAAGTATACAACGAAATCAAGCGTCTTAGACTAAAGAAATCACCTGGCTACGATCTTATTACCGGAGAAGTTCTTAAGAACCTCCCACGTAAAGCCATCGTAAAACTTACGACTCATAGCAATGCAACGTTCAGGCTTAAGTCTGTACCTGACCTGTGGAAAGTTGCCGAAGTTATAATGATACCAAAGCCTGGTAAACCACCTCACGAAACGACATCATATAGGCCGATTTCGCTGCTACCGATCATGTCAAAATTATTTGAAAAGCTTCTCTTGAAGCGGCTAAAACCCATCATAGAAGAAAGAAACTTGATACCTGACTACCAATTTGGATTTAGGGAAAAACATTCGACAATAGACCAAGTACACAGGATTACCAACATTATAGAAAAGGCTTTAGAGGAAAACAAAGTTTGCTCAACGGTCTTTCTCGATGTAGCGCAAGCATTTGATAAGGTATGGCACAAAGGCCTCATTAACAAACTAAGAAATATGCTCCCTAAACAGTTTGCTGACATCTTAGAGTCTTACCTATCACAGCGTAAGTTTAGAGTAAGACAAGATGATGCACATTCGGAACTAAAACCGATAAAAGCTGGAGTACCGCAAGGAAGTGTCCTAGGTCCCGTCTTGTACTTATTGTACACTTGCGATATTCCTGAATTAGAGAACAATACCATTGCCACATTTGCAGACGACACAGCTATAATGGCCACAGGCGTCACTCACGAAGAAGCAGTGAAAAAAGTTCAAACAGCCGTCAATATCATCTTTGACTGGACAAAAAAATGGCGTGTGAAACTTAATTAAACAAAATCTGTTCACATAGACTTCACAAACAAAGTGCAAAATTATCATCCGATAAACATAAACGGTCATGTCATACCATACGAAAATACAGCCAAATACTTAGGCATGACATTAGACGCAAAGCTTCGCTGGAAAGCTCATGTTATAAAGAAACACGACGAGCTAGAGCTTCGCTACAAGTCGATGTACTGGCTGATAGGAAAACATTCTTCGCTGTCAGTACACAACAAAGTACTGTTGTACAAACAAGTCCTCATGCCTGTATGGACTTATGGTATTCAGCTTTGGGGCTGTACCAAACAAAGTAACATCAAAATTATACAGCGTTTTCAAAACAAAGTACTCAGAGGTATCGTTAATGCGCCTTGGTACATTCGAAATGACGACCTTCATCGGGACCTCAAAGTAAACCTCGTCATAGACATAATTAAAAAGAACGCCGAAGCTCATGAACGAAGGCTTCACCATCATGTGAACATCGAGGCTATCCAGCTACTCGACAACACGGACATAGTGAGAAGGCTAAAAAGGACGAAACCTTTCGAGCTAATTTAGTGAAGTGTTAGTTTAATGTAGTGAAGTGAGTGCTACCCATAAAGAACACAAGAAAAAAGTGTCTTCCCCTTAATAGAGACAATAAGAAAAGTGTTAATGGACACATTCTTAGTCGTAGTCTCCCTAGCAAATTAAGTCAAAATAGAATTACTCATTAGCTTTAGTTATTAAGCTAGATTGTATTTTTTATGATGTAACCGTATTAGGACACATTATACAAAAAAAAAAAAAAAAAACATCTCAAGAGATTACGATTGGTAAGAACACCAATCCATTTTGAGTCCTCAGGAACGAGATATAAGACTGTCGGAATATGACCCATTTTTTATGGGATTACGTGAATATGTAGGTCTGTGTGTGTGTGTGTGTGTGTGTGTAGGTAGTATTGAATGTATGATGTCTTTTAGGACATTTAATTTAGTTTATCCAAAATGCGTCGATAGTTCTGTGACCAAAACCTGAGTGTGCCATCTTTAAATTTCAAATATCTAATTATGTAGTAGTAACTTTATGTTACAATTGCTTAATAACAGCAAAAATATTTCAAATTATTTTTGTCCTGAAATCATCAATCTACAGCATGCTAGTGAAGTTTGCAAGCTTCTCTCTGTATAAGATGAGGTTCAAATGGGTAAAAAATATTATTCCATTTTAGCATGCACTAACAGACGAGCCCCACAGCGTTTTTTTTAAATAAAATACTGTTTGCAGTTTCCGACTGCGCCTGTAACACAAATAACAATAATAATCTAATCCTACCCAACCACCTAATCCTAATCCCCTACCTAACCTACCTAATCTGTTTAAGTCGCGAGTAAACAGGCTTCTACTGGGTAAGCTCGTTCCATCGTCGACATCATCTCTGCCCTTAGGGCAAGATTGAAGTCAAGAGCAAGCCCATTTATAATAAAAAATAAAAAAAACAAATAATTTATTTTCATTCACAAGTTATGTACTACATCTAGTGTTAGAAGTGACCTTTTAGACAAAAAAATGCCTGTGTTAGGTCATTTCGCTCTTCCAAATCTTTAAGTTACTTGGTGTACCAACAATTTTGGACCTTATTATCTAATGAAAACATTTCAAAGTAACAATAATAAAAAAATAAAAAAGTTTAACAATATGCTAATTATGAAATTACATAATTAAAAACAATTTACAACAACAAACTATTTAATTTAGCAGATAATAGAAATAATATATTGTACATTATATCTAGCAAGTACCGTAGTGGTGTGCATGTATAATTATTGTGGTAGATGAGATAATTGAGTGGGGTGTGTTGTGTGATGTATGTGTGTGTGAGTGAGGTGTGTGTTTGTGTGAGTGACTGGTTGGTGTATTACGATGCATATACTCGCTCACCTTTACATAACCAGCTCCGCACAGACCTATTCATCATACACCAAGGCATTTGTCAAAAATGTTGGGGTCGGTTTCTAGTCTAACCACATGCAGCTTAATATCACTATTTAACATGGAACGACTGCCTATCTGCTCTCGAGAACCAAGACAGTACCCATTATGAAGGCTGTAGAGTCGAATATAAGTATAATAAATAATAGTTATAGGTAGGTATAATTAATACGGTATTTCACCAAAAAAATTGGATTAGTCCGTCTGTTAGATTATCGAAAAATATTGGATACGTGTTTTTTCAAATTAATATAAATTTACGAAAATAAAACGTGTCAAAGATCATGAGTGATCATGAGTGGGGGCTTTTGAAGTCACTTTGTGACTAAAAAGGTACTAACCTTGTGACGTCACACGACTTGACACGACTTTTCAAAGCACTGTATCGTCTTCATCTTTTGTTTGTGTCAAAAAAGAAAAAATACGTGTCCATTATTTTTTGGAAATCTATCTGACGGACTAATTCGATTTTGAAGTGAAATACCCTATTAAAGAGAGTGAATGTCGTGAGCAAAGTTTTAAGTATGAATTTGGATATAAGAGTAGGAAGACTAAAGATAGGACGGATGGACTGTCAAAGAATAATGTGGCAAGCAAAGAGGTGTCTGATGACGAGTAACAGAGAGGTATGAAAGAAAAAGACTTGCCGCGCCGATCACAAACAAATTGAGTCAGTGCTTGGCCAGACTGGCAGCGCGGTGCGGGGAGCGGCGCGGGTGCGGAAACTCGCGCGATTGTGCCTGTCCGCAGTCGACCGCGGCTTCGGCAGTGTTTGTCAAAATATAATTTGGACGGGTCGCTTGCCGCCCGAGCACTCACTGCGGCCACTTGTATGAACGAGCTGCCCTACGGACGCTCAAATGAAGTTCATACGTTTGAGTACGTCGCGCCGCGCCCGCGCCGCGCCCGCGCCGCGCCCGCCCCGCGCCCGTCCCGCGCCCGCCCCGCGCCCGCGTTTGCAGTCTGGCCTCAGGGCAAGAGAAAAATGATGAGTCGAAATATAACATAAGCCATAAAACCACATTCACCACTTCACACATTCTGATTTAAACCACATTCAAACTGCAGCGTTGCTCACTTCTCATGCACTTTGTTCGACAGCGGTTTTGATGTAACAAGTAAAACAAACTGAACTTAGTCTGAAACTATGAAGTTTGTCTCAGACTTGAACTTGCTAGGATTAGAAAGTTAGGTAGAAAGATATAATCTATGTAGGGTGAACGGGCTAATGGTTGGACCAACTTTGTTTTGTAAAGTAATAGACACGACTATGTACTTAATGGTTTCGGTGATTAAGCGTTCTTGTTTATTAGGAAGCAAACTCAAATACAGACTCGTGACCAGAGAGCTGGCCTGTTCTTTACCCGACTGCAAGGAAAGGGTTATGTTTTTGGTCAAAGAATTAGTATTACCAACAAACGTGGCAATACCGAATCCTGCTTTCAGCTTTCTGAGCACTTTCCTCGTTGGCAATGCTAACGACTTTTTTTAATTCGTTACTTTCAAACTATAATTTATTTTAATTTCTATGTATTAATGAAAGTCACACCAGACACTAACAAGTAATTTAATCCTTACAGGATTATTAATGCAGACTAAATATACATGTTAGACTTTTCTATTTATTTATATAGATTAATGCTAAGTATGTCATTGCTAATTATGAGAAGTGTAATTTGCCCTTAATTAGGGCATTAATATGATATCTTCATCTTAGTACAATAGCCATTTATTACACATCGCAACAAGAAGTTACTGAATCCCTATTCTAAGAAGGTCCTCAAATATCACTAAAGTATCATTATGTGAGGGACTATGCTCACACTAGCTCAGCCAGTAACATCTGTAATTGGCATTAAGTATGTCGGATTGTCAGGATTTATACCGTAAGGCTCGTACATAATGTGGGCGTAAGATGGGTTTCGTACAATGAACACACTGATTTACAAAACTCAAAAGTTATGGGTTGCAATGAATCGGGTACAGTTCCGGGACGTCTCAACTCCGGTGCGATGCAGAGGCATGAGGTCCCGGGTTCAATTTCTGGGTCGGGCAAACTGTCATTGGGTTTTTCCATCAGGATTTTTCAGTACAAGCCATGGGTTCTGGGTTTGTGCAACAAACCCAGAACCCATGGCTTGGCAAACAATATACTCGCCCTCCATTAACATGACTTTTACTTGGCGAATACTGCTGTGCTATTAGCCACACCTCTGTCAAACCCTTCGCGGATTACAGGCGTGATGTTATGTTATGTAATAAACAGCCCAGGGTCTGATCCAAATTATTTAAATTTAATTAATCGCCAATACCCAACAACAAGGCATTTCACCCTAGTCAATAATTCAGCTATCTAGTTCTTTAGTCCCTTCATTTAACCGATAAAATGGAAGTCTGAGCTTCAAAGTCGTCTGAATTAGATGGATTTATAAGATAACAACCAATGTAGGAATGTTTGGGGAGGATTTATCTGTCGGTGGAACTAGACGACGAAATAATGCTGGAGGATTTGTTTTATCTACAAATCTGAGATACATTTTGAGAAGAAACATATACTAAGATAAAATTGTGTGACATGGACATCTTCATACATCAACTGATTGATAGGGACATGACATGAGGAGGTTTATAATAATATCTGACCAAAAGAGTGATCGATGACCTGGTGAAGGTTGCAGGGATCGGCTGGATGCAAGACGCACGGGACCGGTCAATGTGGCGACACTTCGGGGAGGGGCAGCAGTGGACGTCTTTCGGCTACAATGATGATGATGATGATAACAGTTATGAAAATAAATGTTGAAGAATTGAGAGGAAGAGTAAGACCATGACGATGATTGGAATCTGTGAAGAATGATATGAAAGAAAAAAGAGTGGTTTTCACTAAACGAGTTGACAGAGGAAAATGGAAATAAAAATCGAGTTGCACAGACCTCAAGTAACGTGGGACTAGGGCAGGAAGATAATGTCAATGTCTGATCAATGTCTTACTGAACGGTGGCAGCAGCAGGACAGTTTGACTGCTTCTTTATCAACATCTGCTTCACTTTTTTCCGACTATGTTGAAGCCAGCCAGTCTAACTGAATGTAAATGAATAAAGTATTTTCAAAGGGTGATTGCCTATTTAGCCATCATAAATCAGTTAGTAGGGGTGTAATAATATTATTATACCCCTAGTATACCACGCGGCATATAAGTTGAACATGCGCAGTAGTCGTGTTTTAGATGTCCCATACAAATCAAATAGAGAACCTGCGCAGAACGACGCCATTTTGTGTCAAGTTATTTGCCTTTTTTTTTTGGCGGGTGGAAAATCATCGAATAACCCCCCCCCCTCCGCTCTTGGGCAGAGCGAAGGGGAGTGTCAGACTTCTACTGACTAAAAACCAAACCCATGTTCCTTCTTCGCCCTTTTGTCGGAGCCGCGTTAACCTTTCGACAATCCACAGCCCCGACGGGCCAAGTTATTTTATTTGTCTAGGAGTTTAAGTGATTGTCAATTTGTTGGTGAAACTGGTTGTCAGAATTTCGGGCGACTGACTAGCTGAAATGACTGTCTAGGATCTACAAATGGCAGCTGAGACCAACCACCGATCGTGCTTTCTGACGCATGGAGGAAACTCAGTACGTAATAGGTGGTCACCCATCCACGGACCAACCTAGGCAAGCGCTGCTTAACCTAAAGATCAACCCCGACCTGCTGTTATTATCAACCTGATCCTTCACGTAGATGATTGATAAAGAAACAATTCACTGTTTGTAAATTAATTTTGCTGCAAAAATTCGTAGAAATAGGTACGAATTTGACCATCTCCAAAAATTCGAATTTCCACGAATTTTTCCCTAGTACCTAGATCATTAAATCTGAAACATTTGCTTTCGAATTTATATTCATAGTGAAAATTTGTTCGCGTTGGTTGAAACTTCTTCACAATGAAAATATTTTCAATAGGAGAGCTTTTAAGTTTACGTTCAAAGGCACTAAGTAAGATGCAGTGAAACTTAGCTACTATAAAGTTACAAAGTTACGTTAACGATGATTGGTTGAACTACTCCTTACAGACCTTAGATCAATTCAAAGTATCTCTCGGTTTCTTTTAAAATTCAAAGTTATTTATTAACTTTTATGCTTGACTCATATAATATCCAGCTAAGTTTTCTTTACTTATATTGTAAAGAGACTGGTTGATGCTCGAAACCTTTGGATGGGTGTTTTTTTTTAATAAATTATGTGTATTATATACTTTCATTGGTTTAGTGTCCTCAATTCACCTGGGTGATTATTCGACAAAAAAAAAAACTGCATGGTATTGAAATACATAAGATTTGAAAATTTCCTGGCCAATGTAAAGTAGTACAGATACAAGTATTAGTAGTTACAGAAATAAATAGACAACTGAAATTATAAAAATCAGAAAAAAACTGGGACATATTATCACCCAGGTAAACACAGGACCCGTCGGGGCTGTGGTTTGTCGAAAGGTTAACGCGGCTCCGACACAAGGGCGAAGAAGGAACATGGGTTTGGTTTTTAGTCAGTAGAAGTCTGACACTCCCCTTCGCTCTGCCCAAGAGCGGGGGGGGGGGGTTATTCGATGATTTTCCACCCACAAAAAAAAAAAAGAGAAACACAGGACACTAAAGTAGTGTCCGCAATTCACCTGGATGATATTAGTTTCACCCTGGTGAATTGAGGAGACTAGTCTAGGTTGGATCAGCTTCCAACATCCACAGTTTGCAACAGTGCATAACAACACAGGCCTCTTCATTCTCTTACCTGCTTTTTTTTTGTAGGCTGGGAAATTTTCAAATGATTCCTCCCGCTCTGGGCAGAGTGGGAGAGTGTGTCAGACTTCTACTGACTGAAAACCACCCATGTTCCTTCTTAGCCCTTTGTGTCGAGGCCGCTGTATCTCTTTCGAACAAATCGCAGCTTCGACGGTGTGTGCTACCTGCTCGATCAAAGAAAGAGCTGACTAAGTAACACAAATAAAAGAAGGTAGGCAATATAACGCACAGCTTGATTTTAAATAAAGGGGAAACTACCCTACCAAATTCAATCTGTGAATAAATTAAACTTCGAGTCAATATAAGAATGATTAGTCACGTGCTAGTCTTTTCATTGAATTCACGACAACAGAATCCAAGGTTAGATTCGGTCAAATAATGGTAAATTAATGATGAATAACTCACGTGACCTTTCACTCGGAAGGTTGTTCACAGAATTTGGGTCTACTATTGTTATATTCACTTCAAAAGTATATTAAATCAATTTTAGTTGAACGATCACTGAAATCTAAATAGATCTACAAATACAATCACAGCTACGAGTTTCGTAGCGGCTACGACGTAGCAGCTACGCCGTAGCTCGTAGACGTCTCAACACTATGACTTCTCAAAGTTCTAATTTCCCTAAAATAAAAACAATTAGATGAATAAAAAAAACAGTATCTTATCTAATCTATTGATAAAATAAAATAATGTATGCCACAAACAGCCACATTTTATTGAATGATTAACCATTATGTTACAAATAATGGTTTGAAATTCATTTTTAGTGGTATATGTGGTATATCTAGTACAATTTATAATATTATATATCTCAAGTGGTGATAGATCGATAAGAAGAACGTGCTAAATTTGGACTATGACCTTGATTCAACGCTACTGGCCAGATATTATAGTATTATCAGCTGTCTACGAAATGAAATAAATTTACAGTCATCTATACAGAATCAAAGTTATTTTTTTTTACATGTTTTTAATGATATAACACTACTTTAAATACTTTCAAGACCCCCGTACTATATTCAGTGCAACCATCGGAGCAATTTTTGAGTACGTTACAATGAGTCCTACCGTATATCGTGATTTATCACCCAAAAAAAAAAGTGGTTCCTCAGCGATTGTTTTTGCGTAGAGAACAGTAAGTTACTTAGTTTTGATGTTCAGAATATTCGGTGACTTACAGAAAGGTCCTTGTCTGTAGTCTCTGACTACGCCCATGAGGAAAAAAACCTAAGTTTATGTATGTTATAATTTCACGGGTCACGTTTGTACTATGTGTGATATTGCCAGATTTTCAACATTACGCAATTATTTGTCATATCACCTAAAGTTAGCAAGCAAGTACACTCAGAGCGTTTAACAAAGAACTCGGAACAAGAACCTGTGTTACAAATATATATAACAGTTTTGTATGGCAGTCAAAGCATGACTGTTTTCTTTAGCAAGTCATGAAAGACAAGGCTCTGTTATTTTGAGTAACAGTCTTATATGTGTCACAAGGTGAATGAGATCAGAAAATCAATCACTGAAAAAAAAGTATTTCCAAAATAATAGGGTACTTCACCAAAAAAATCTAATTAGTCCGTTGGATAGATTTCCAAAAGATAATGGACACACATTTTTTCTTTTTTCACGAAAACGAAAGATGAAGACGATACAGTGCTTCAAAAAGTCATGTCAAGTCGTGTGAAGTCACAGACATAGTACGTTTTTTACCCAGAAAGTGACGTCACAAGTATTCATTTTATAAAACCAAAAACACGTATCTAATATTTTTTTTGATAATCTAACAGACGGACTAAAAATATTTTTTTGGTGAAATACCATAATATCATCATCTGCCTAACCTCCTCCATGCTATCTTGGGGTCGGTTAGTACTGCGTACTCCGGTACCTCTTGGTAAGACTGGTTGGACCTGTAAAGACTGTCAAAGCACAACACGGTTGGCGCAGTGGCTCAAGCAGCTGACTGCTGCGCTACGTGTCGCGGGTTCGATCCCCCCACGGTACAAATATTTGTATGGCATATAAATAGTTGTTTTTCGTCTGGCTATTTGTGTATAATTATGATTATGTAAGATTAAATGTCTGTGAACGCACCCACGATACTGGATACAGGAGAAATTCCTTTTTTTTTAAATCGTTAAAGTTTTTTACAAATGTGCTATATGGGTGGTTATTAGTTTTACCATAATAATATGACGCTTTGCCTGTTTATTATTTAATTTGACTGTTTATTCAGCCAGTATTATTTCGAGTGAATCTTTTGAATGAACTTTCCCATAAAATTTTGACGCCTACGCTTCAGTCGAAGTATTGTCTTGAATTCCAATTAATCATTTTGTAGGCTGTTAGTCGAACTTATGAAAACATTTGTTCGTCTACATTCTGGTATGTTGAGTTTATGCTTCTATAATAGTGACGGAATTATTCATTATTAAAAGCGCTTCTTAACATTAGGCATTAGAAATATGGATATATTGGCTTATTCCACTTTTCTCCAGTGAGAGAATACCTCGGAAGGGGGGTAACTGAACTCTAATGTGAAACAATTCCGAAAACCCCCCTTATTATTTTGAATTATTCCATTGTGGCAAAAGCGTGGTTAGCGAGAGATTGCATACTAGGTCACGAGCACTATTATGTATGCACGTAGCGACTTCTAAAAGTGACCTACTAATCTCTTGACTGTAATTTTAGATAGTTACAAACATAACATACCATATCATAAATATATACCCATAGAATTACGAAATAGATCTCGATTACAAAATCACTCTCGAATCTTCTTACGTGTACAGATATTAGTGTTCAAGATCCAATACTATACATGAATTGAGACAGCCCCAGAAAGTAATCAAAAATACTTGTGTTGGGGCTGACTCGCTACTTCCCATATTGAATACAGCATTGAGACTAACATTTTGAATAAAAATAATTTTTCAAATCGATTAGCAAGCGACGGAGTTATACCCGAACAAACAAAAAAACATCCGAATTGAGAACCTCCTTCTTTTTTAGAAGTCGGTTAAAAAGTATTGAAATGCATTCTCGTTACAAAAGTAGTGAGTCAAACCGGAAGGCTAGAGGATTAGTGTATGGTTAATTATGTTCTCAGCCAGTTGACAACAGAGCTAACTCAGGCTTATTGCTTAGGTATCTTAAGTATCACCAGCCGTGTAGGTTATTTTAACGTATACCTAATGGAACCAATGACTAAAAATAAAAGAAAACATCGCGATGAATCATAAAATCTTACAGATATATCACAGAATATTTTTTAAGTACTTAACTTTAGAAAAAAAAAACATACATTTTTGAAATTATAATTATATTTTGCACAGACACTGTTAGATAGTCCTAATTTCAGAAACAGACTTTGAATCCAAGAAGTCAAAGTTCTATATAAGTTACGTATAAGTTCTATATTTAAAAAATGTATCACTGTTAAAATATACATAACATAACGTCTGTAATTCAAGAAGGATAAGACATAGTCATAACTAAAAGAACACCCAAATTTCCCCAGCTATGTTTAAGTCCCATGTAATAGGGGGGCAGCCTATTATAGAATCCAGTCTCCGTAGCTGCGACTGAGAAATCTTGATGGAAAAACCCAATAACACTTTGGAAGAACTGGGAATCGAACCCAGGACCTCATACTCAGTAGCCGTGCTTGCGACCACTACACCAACGACACAGTTTTAAAATAAAGTTTTTATATAATAATAAAAATATCTCGATTTTTCAAACATTAGAAAATTAGAACAGATAAAATAGAAATAAGAATCAATAATCATTTTCCCTTTATGTGAATGAAGAGACCTTACAAACCTAATAAAAAATATCAATAGAAAAAAATACAGGCCACAAAACCTGTCACGCACCGTCCTAATATGATCGATGGGGACAAGATTATCCTGTTTTATATTTCCAGAAACTAGAAGAAAACCGAGTCACTTTAGATGATTATATCTGTTCAATAAATCATCAATTTGACAGCTGTCATCCCACACAAAGATGAGTGATATCAATTCAATTTCTTATAACTAGGTGTTACTTTGTTCTGTAGGATCGGGTCATGAGTGAGAATACATGATGACAGTAAGTAATGAGCCGCTTTATTGCTCGACTTGGCGGGGGCACTACCGTGCCCCCAGATACAACCTAAGAGATTTTCGAATACAAATTGAATGTTTTATTTAGATTTTTTTGCTTGCCTTTTTGGCGGTCGTCAAACCATTTCAGAGCCCCTTGAGGCCTAGGGTGTGTGGTGTCGTTACTAGTCGTTAGGCTTTGCTGCCCACACGAAAAAAAGAAGAAACAACTAGGCTTTTTTTTGTTTGTATGGCGGGAAATCATCAAATGACTCCTCCCGCTCTGGGTAAAGCGGTAGGTAGTGTCAGATTTCTACTCTAGCCTCGATGTACACGTAATCATAGGCGCTACCGCTGAGTATAAGGGTTTGATATCCGGGTTGGGCAGCCTTACTGGATTTTGCAGTAGGCTTGCCTCCCCAACACATGGGAGGTAACGTTTGTTAAAAATATTATAATTGGTGATGAGTAGGTGAAGGTAGGATGACTAAGCAAGCTTAAAAACCAGTTTATAAAGCGAAGTTATGTTATTCTAGAATATAGCTAGTCCCCGTGTGTACAATAGTACACACGTGGACTAGGTGTATATTCTAATATTATACACCTATGCCCAACTCTTCAGGGAAAAATAATAATTATTGCCGCAGTTCGTAAAACCACAAAAAAAAATCAACATGGACATACAGACTTTAACATAGATGTACGAGTAGGTAAATATAAAAAAAAACTTTTTTGCAAAAAAAAACAACCGACTTCAAAAACACCAAAAAGAGAAAAATAAACTTCAAAAGAAAAATAAGCTTCTGATGATGGGTTACAGGTTAACCCGTTGAAGACTCAGGTCATTGTTGTTGGTAGCTCAAGGATGACCTCCAGGATAAACTGGTCGCAGCTTCCCCAGATTAAATTTAATGGAACTGCTATTCCGATAAGTGAGAAGGTCAAGAACCTTGGGGTTTGGATTGACAGGAATCTTTCCTGGGGTCCACAGCTACAGGACGTAAGTCGCAAAATATTCGCATCTGCCAAGTCCCTGAGACAACTGCGGAACTTTCTTCCAACTGCTACTAAAACTGCGCTGGCTCAATCTCTTTTACTTCCCGTTCTTGACTACGCTGATGTCAGTTATCTCGATCTTACTGAGGCACAGCTAGATAAACTTGAGCGACTTCAAAACTGTTGCATAAGATTTATATTTGGCTTGCGCAAATATGATCACATTTCTGAATTTCGTACAAAGCTCAAGTGGCTTCCTATACGTCTTCGCCGGAATTCTCATATCCTGTTTCAGCTCTACAGTATTCTGTTCAATCCTTTGTAGGATTGAACAGAAGATCGTTCTTTGAAGAGAGTTCTTTAAGATAAGCGGGGGTTGTCCCCCGCTTATCTTAAAGAACGTTTCAAGTTCCTTCATGACACACATAATAGATGTCTAAGGTCATCGGAAAACTTAAGATTAGAGATGCCGATGCATTCCACCAGTTTCTACGACAAGTCGTTCACAGTTCAAGCAGTACGGTTATGGAATGCCTTGCCAGTGTCTATAAGGCGGGCTCAATCTCTGCCAATTTTTAAAAGCATGATAAAGAAACTGTATCTGTCTCCGTAGGTTTTAATTGTTTGTTAGCTATTTTTAATTTAGTTCTTCGCACTTGTCTATAATGTAAATTTATATAAGTATGTATGTGTGTTTTATGTATGTATATGTGTATATTATTTTATTGTATATAATTATGTAAATGGTACACCACAGGCTACCTGCAGTATTGTTTCTCCTTCTTCCATATATCCATCCAAAGGTTGTCTTTAAAAGATCGCTTTAAGCGATAAGACCGCCCATTGTGTCACCCCTTGTAAAATGTTTTACTATTGTTTTTTTGTAATTTGGTATACATAATAAAGAGTATTCTATCTATCTATCTAAGCTTCTGAAGTCGGTGACATTTGTTTGTTTGATTTGGCTTTTTTGCCACCGACTTCAGAAGCTGATTTTTCTTTTGAAGTTTATTTTTCACTTTTTGGTGTTTTTGAAGTCGGTTGTTTTTTTTTTGCAAAAAAGTTTTTTTATTTTTAGTTGTGTATCATAAAGAATAATTATTAGTATATTAGTTTTTTTATTTTTAGTTGTGTATCATAATAATTGTGTATAATTCGAAGACATGCGACATCTACCAATCCGCACTAAGCCCGCGTGGTGGATTATAGCCCATCCCTCTCCTAGAGAGGAGGCCTGAGTCCCTGCAGTGGGAACAATTATAGGCTGATGATGATGATGATCATAAAGAATTAATATTTACTGAAACACGTAATACGTGCCTATGTTTGAGGGTTGCCCTCGATTTCTCTGGGATTCCATCACCAGGATCTGGTTTCCATATCATGGTACCACTCTTGAAATATCTCCGTTCTAATAAAAAAAGAATCATCAAAATTGGTTCAAAAACGACGAAGTTATTCGCGAACACACATAAAAAGACGAACGAAAAATGTTCATAAATTATAAAAAAAATTGCCATAAAATGAAAAGTACTGGGCCAAACCATGCTTAATTTTTATGGGACCAAATGGCAACTATTCCGCAAAAAGAATCACGTAAATCGGATGATAAATCGCAGCGTAATCGGTGTACATACATAGAAAAAAAAAAAAACATACCGATCGAATTGAGAACCTCCTCCTTTTTGGGAAGTCGGTTAAAAACCTCCGAAACCGAACAGCTCGTTTGGACGCACCTAAATAACAATGCATGTTACAAAGCGAAACTTCTGTAATCCGACCGTTCGTTATGCCACCATATTAGTTTTCCGAAACGCAGAGGGATGTGTGAATGCTGCACGTCAGAAACTTTTTAATTTGTTTAAAAAATGAGAGAATAGGTATACGGGCTAAATGATAGAGTGAAATTGAAATACTGAATTTTTCCACGATGCGATGCACGATGGTAGAAAAAAGATAGGGGTTGATATTTGGTATCTACGATTGCAATTTCAACGAACCGGCGCGTTGTAATTTGTTAATTAAATAAGCTAAAAATACTATAGTAATTCCTATGTAAGAAGTGGTTTTATATATAGTTTTCGAAATCTAGGCATTTTTTGTGACGACTAAATCATTCCCGGAATCAATTCTAATTGATTAGTGATTGCAGATTGATTTGATTTATTGGTACATTTAAATAATTTACTGATTCATAAATTGTCGGATAGCTTTAGTTTGTTTTTTGTTAATTTATTTACATGACCAAAATAATTTATCTCAACATCCGTGGTTTAATATCCTACCAACAAAAGGCAATATAAACATTTAAGACCATACATATGATGTAAACATTGCCCAGTCCTGCTTATTTAGGTATCCTACATGAACCAATTCAAGCATACATTTTTCTATTTAGGTTCCAATCTAATTTTAATCTCGCGTCCCGTGTAGGTACGTTGAATTGGAGTCTGCGCTGTATCTCCCAGATTAGCTTTTATGAACTTTAAATGTTTTAGTTTAACTTTGTGACAGTACTTATTGTTTTAAACTTTAATCTACGAAGCTTCAGGATTCATAGTTTGACAAAAAATCACGCCTGTTTTGTTTTGTTTCGTCGATTGTACTGGGACAGCAGAAATTTATTTCCCGTCTGTCTTGTAAAATATTACCACATTGTTTATCCCATATTGGTGAGAGTGAGAGTTTTAAGATTTTTCTATAACGTATTACTTACGACGAGATAACTCCAAAACGGTTAATAGCACTACACTTTGTATTATGATTATGTACAATGTTGATAGGTAAACCTAAACTTCTTTTGTTTTTAATAAAAAGTTTCTTTCTTAACCTTGCCTCAAAGAGATGTCAGCAAAACAACATGGCTGGTTTTTAGTCAGTAAAAGACTGCCACTCACTTTCGCTCTGGCCAAGAGCGGAAGGGGTTAATTGATGATACCCCACCCCAAAAAAAATTGTTCGTATTCGTCAAGAAACAAAGATATTGAAAGCCAATGTTCCAACTTGTTCACAAGTTTCAGAAATATACCG
Organism: Diarsia mendica; assembly: GCA_949316265.1. Taxonomy (NCBI): domain Eukaryota; kingdom Metazoa; phylum Arthropoda; class Insecta; order Lepidoptera; family Noctuidae; genus Diarsia; species Diarsia mendica. Next base: position 10,513,015 of record OX438909.1, read on the forward strand.
TACATGTACCGTTGTTGCATACCGTTAATGTATGTAAAATAAATAATGTTGTCTGGCAAATAAATAAATTTTATTTTATTTTCATTTCATTTAGAAAAGTTTTAAATGGTAACTTTACATTAAATACGTTATACTATGTTGGAAATGCATCAACACAAAATCATAACGTGCTACCGAAAACAGTGATTCACTTAAGTTTTGCATAGCGTAACTAAGCTTGTTGTGCGGAATGCTTGTTTGACAGCTTTATGTGGCTTTTATACCCTGTGAGTAGTTAGTTGGACGTACCGAACGTCTCAACACGTTGATTGCCGCGCCAAATAGCTGAACTTACATAGTTGACCAAACTAAAAAAATGGGCAAATCTCCCAATACGCTGCAGAAGTTACTTTATGGCACATCAGACTCAGTACTATCACGCGACGTGTTATGTGGCAATTAAAAATAAAGAAAAAAATATTTAATTGTCACAGAAACATGATAAGCATACAATGAAAAAATTAAAAAGAAAGCAATTCACATACAACACATAACAAATTTTAATATAAAAAAAAATACAACAAGCAGTGCAAGCAGTTATGTATTAAGTTACTAACAAAACACAACACCTTCATTAAATAAACTTACCCAGACAGAATATAAACACAGAAATCCCTAGGAGTGTCATTATACAGACAAACATTTCGATCTGGACTCCGAACAAATACCTATCGACTATGCTAACATTTGTTCAGCACAAGATTCTAACTTGTGATCGGAATGGACGGACGAGATGCAGCGAGGAGAGGAGGGTGAATAATACGTACTTGATTTAATTAACTTAGAGGGAACGAGTACAAGTAGCTCGTGGAGGAAAATGCAGTCTCGTTTCGAAACGTGTTTGAGATGATTTTGTGGAGAAGTCCACACACAGTCCAGAGGGAGTAAAGAAGTAGCGATCGTTTTTACTACTTCGGGTTCCTTATTAATACAAAATAATTTAAAATAAACACATAAAAAACTTCCCATACATTTTTTTATTGAAGCAAATGTCTCATCAACCATTGATTATAAAAAAAAACCAAGTAACTTTGACACAACTTTTAAGAGCAATCTATAAAAACAACAGTTTTTTTTTCAACTCAGTAGTACAGTTTAAGGCCACTCCTATATTTTGTTTCTTTTTTTATAATTCATACGGATATTCAGACGGGCCGACAGACAGACAGATGTATTAGGTTGGCGTTTTGCCATTTGGTTACAGGGCCCTAACAAATGAGCCCAATGTCCAGGTCTTGTAAGTTCCTTAAAATAATTACTTAGAAACTAGGTTACAATTTTATCAAGTCATAAACATCTGACGATGAAAACCACACTAACAATAGTGAACTTTTAAAGCACGAGACATAAATATTTTCTCAAAACTTTGTTCCGAGGACAGACTATCTTTTAATTACCAAAATTTTGATCATAAAATTGTTTTAAAAGATAGGAAGGAAACAATTAATCTCTCAACATAATGGCCTTTTAAGATGGTCTAAATCTGGTCTGATTTATTTGACCTAGATAACATAACATCACGCCTGCAAAACCCGAATGCAGATGCAGAGGCATTATTGCACCTGCATTTCGCCAGTAATGTTTAAGTCCAATGTAATAGGGGTTGAGCCTATCACCATCAACTAGGCACAAATCCTGACTGCGTGGCTGCTACGGAGAACTTCTTGATGGGAAAATCCAATAACACTTTTCCCGACCCGAGAATCGAACCCAGGGCCTAATGCAGAGCAGTCGCACTTGTCTTTACTACACCAACGTGGTTGACCACACAAGATCTCCAATACAATTACAGTAAGTGTGTTTGAATGTCAAGTTTAGTGCTTAAGGAGATAGTTGACCGGAAAAGAAAAAGGTATTCTTTAGGGAATACTACTGTTTTGTTCCGGATAGGGTTCTTCGGGCAAGGAAAACATTTTAATACATTTTAAACGCACTGACTCTGTTTGCGCAAGGTGTGCTTTCTCTTGAAAATCGTGTTCTAAAGCAATGTTTTTTCTTGTTGTTGAATTGTGGCATGATTTTGAAGGGTGGCGGCCCTGACTTACGTACAGTAAGTCGTGGGTCCGAATTCAAGCAGTTGCATTACTTTGTGTAATTTATTTCATCACCACTGCTCTCAAAACGGTGAAAAAAACCTCGTGAGGAAACCTGCATGTCTTAGAACCAAAAAAATCGAAGACATGCGATACCTACCAATCGGGAATGGGCCCGTGTGGTGGATTATAGCCCATCCCTTTCCAAGACAGCAGCCCTGAGTCCCTGCAGTGGGAACATTAGGCTGATGATGATGATTTTGGGTAAATTAAGGCATAGCTAACATCTTTATTCTAGCATGTTATACTACAATGGCTGTCTATAAAATTGATACGGTCAATTGGACTGTTGCTCAATGTTTGACTTCGCTGGAATTGGATTGTTTGTTTAGGCTCATAGAAATGGATGTTTCTACAATGAACGGTACATTAAAAAGGATTATTCATCCATTTAGAACGCCCGTGGAGCCCTGACCTCGACGGAGATGACGGGACAAGCGGAGAGACCCAACGGCCAGTGGTCGACAATGGTCCTGGATCGCAAGCCCCGCCATGCTGAGTGGGTAACCTCTTTGTCGCATCACGACATTTATGTAATCTGTAAACATGTTTTTTTTTTTGTGTTCCATTTTTTATGTACTTATACTGTTGTTTCTCTTTTTTGTACCAATTTTTTAATATTAGTTGCATGTTTACTGCATTTGGTTGATATGTCATATTTTGGTGACAAATAAATATTTTTTCTTTCTTTCTTTCAAGATTTGGACGGCGTTTTGTGGGAGGTCTTTAGCCAGCAGTGAGATGACAATGGCTAACAGTAATCAGTATAATTTATCAGGTACGCAAATTCAATCATGGACAGAAAATCTTAAATAATAACAGGAAATAACCCCATATTCCACGTTTCTAAACGACAAAATATACCTCTAGCAAGCTTTTCCTGTTCAGAAATACAAAATTCCACATTTTCCTTTGAATTTAAAAACAACTCGAGCTCAATGCGTTTCCAATCGATTGGATCCCTGCTCGGCAAACTAATCTGCGCATTTGCAATGCTTTTGAAAATAAATTTCCATGGCGACAACACAGAACATACGTTTAATCGTCTAGTTTACTATTTGCTGATTAGGATAAAGTTACTGCCACTCTGACCGGGACTGTGGACTTCTGGGCATGAGGTCCACTCCTAGGTTTGTATCCCGGGTCGGGAAAAGTTATCATCATCATCATCATTTTAGCCAAAAGACGTCCACTGCTTGACATAGGCCTCCCCCAGGTGTCGCCACATTGACCGGTCTCGTGCGTCTCGCATCCAGTGGGTCCCCGCAACCTTCACCAGGTCATCGGTCTACCTAGCGGGAGAACTTTCAAGACAATGTCTTCCGGGTCGCGGTCGCCACTAAAAAAAAATCGCCGGAAAAGTGATAATGGGTATTTCTATCAGGATTTTTATCCGATCAATCCATGGCTTATCATATTGTAAGGTAAACCAAAAGCGATTCGTAAACCTAGCATGTCGCATTGATGACAGGTGGACTAAAGCTGTCACCGAATGGCGTCTAAGAACTGGCAAAAGAAATGTGGGTCGTCCGGTGGCGAGATGGACAAACAACATAGATGCCATCGGGGAAAAATCTGGATGAGGCTGGCACAAGACTATGGAGATTGTCACAACAAAAGAGAGGCCTATACTTTGTACATAGTAGTAAGTGAATTTAGGCTGTGGATGATTATGATGATGACGTTACGTAAAACTGATTTGACTGAACCTGAATCACTCATCAGTCTAATGAAGGTTTTTGAAGAAACTAGCTTTGGCCCGTGGCTTCGCCCGCGTGAAAATGTCGATTTTCCCCACAAACTTGCATCCCCTGTTTCACCACCTTTGGGGTTAAATTTTGAAAAATCCTTTCTTAGTGGACGCCTACGTCATAAGAGGAATACGTAAGCGAAATTTTACGTTTCTAGTCTGTGCGTTGATCCTCAGTCAGTCGGCTTTGCCTTTTAAATATACAGAAGATTAATCAAAAAGCTACAAAGCCAATCAATCTATCAAAACCGTTTCTGTTTTTGTTTATAATTTTCCCTAAACTAAATTATCTTCAGTAAACAGAATTCAAAACACAATCACCCTTGTTATATCTGTGAGTGCCTCCCAGATACGTCATCACCATACATTCAGTTACTGTGAATGGATTGCGCAACCCAACTCGATGCATCCAATAAAACTAAGCAGCAGATGGGGCGCGGGGCCTTTCGTCACATACATCGGTCGTTAGGACAACCTCTTAGTTATTACCTATTCACCTAATAATAAGAATTATATGTAATTTCTTTATTAAATTCATATAGTGGAAACTTCCTTTGGATTTATTTGGACTCCTCCGCTGCCTATTACATAATTGGCGCAGTCGGTAGGATTGTCGAGTCAGTGCGTGCAAATCAAAGACTAAAATTTCACGATCGAGCTGAACATTTAGACATTTTGTGCGTGCTGTTCACGTTTCAACGTGCGTCGTCGACAATCCAGAAGAACCAGAAGCAGCCGTTGGAGATCCTGTAGACCGTATCCAGACATCGATACTACGGGAGCCGCCGATATGTACTTTATGTGAGTTGCACAAATTCCTTACAGTCGGTCGCTATTTCCCACCTCCAAAATTTTCCACCCACGATCATCGCGATCTATTAGGGGTATCGAACCCCTGAGCAATCGGTTGTCCTCTCGCATCGCGCTGAGGGACGCTTCCCGAAATTTAGAGTTAGATAGCTTAGAAAATATAACCATGGCAGATCAAGACGATATGATCAATAAAATTTTTAAAACATTAAAACTAGTACCAGAATTTGACGGCAATAGCAATACTTTAATTAGATTTTTATCACTATGTGACCAGCTTGTTGCGAGCTATATTAATCCAGCACCTGGTCATGAATTAACCAACTTAGCATTATTAAATGGTATATTAAATAAAATCACCGGAAACGCCGCTAGAACGCTAGTGACAAATGGTGTTCCCCGGGATTGGAACGGTATTAGGAGTACGTTAATTCATAATTTTTCAGACCATAGAGATGAGTCTGCGTTATACAACGATCTATCGTTACTATCTCAAGGATCAGATACGCCTCAAGTATTCTATGAGCGCGTGTTAAACCTTTTAAGCACCATCATGACATACGTAGAAATACACGATGCTGTCGCTACCACCGTCGAAGCAAAAAGAACTTTGTATAAGAAACTAGCTTTGCAGACGTATCTAAGAGGCCTAGCGGAACCTTTAGGATCTAGGATTCGATGCATGAGGCCTCCTTCCCTGGAGGAAGCATTAGAATATGCCCAAGAGGAGATGAACGTTGTTTACCTCCAACAAAAAATTATGCCTTCAAGTAAAAGGTTACTTCCAATATCCCCAAATGTGCTAACTCAGTATCCTCAGATGAATAGAAATTTGATGCCTCGAAATTTTGATCCAAATCGCTTTATTCCACAGCAGCCTAGACCATTTTATCAGGGACCTTCTAGAACCCAACAAATGTTCAAAGCTTTACCGCGATCCAATATGTCCACCGGTTTTAGAGTCAACCCTAGACCCCCAACGTCTCAGCAGGCACCGAACAACCAGCCTCGACCAATGAGCGGTGTTAGTCACCCCGTTGCGCGTGTCCTGCCACCGACCAATATGCACGATTGGCGTAATTACGGTAGTCCACCCCCTAGTAATTACTTTAGAACACGAGAAGCAAACGTGAACGAATTTTTTGTACAAGAACCCGACTTTGACTATTATGTCCCAGAAGACTTTTTCTACTGTGACTATGACTATGTCCCAGACTGTGTCCCAGCTTGTGACCCGACTACTCACTTGACACTGACACAGGACGTCTCCGGAGGTGAACCCATACCCACAGTTCCACCTGAAAATCCAAAGTCGTCAAATTTTCCAAAGGAAGCCCCGAAAAATGCCCCCGAATAGAAATTAATATACAAGGGAAAAGACAATTGCCTTTTTTAAAATTAAATGTTAGGCCCGACTTTCCACCTTTAAAATTTTTAATTGATACGGGAGCTAACCAGTCGTTCATAAGTCCTGAAACTGTGGCAAAGTACTATCCCGACTATGAACTTAACTATGAACCATTTATAGTCGCTAACGTGCATCCATCTACCATGAATTATTACTCAATCACTATACCCTGTTTCGAAGAATTTAAAGACAATAATCCAATCAAGTTGAACATATACAGATTCCACGATTACTTTGACGGACTAATAGGGTGCGATCTTCTTGAACGGTTCTTAGCGAAAATTGACCTTAGTTCTCGCGTACTTAAAACTGAATTTTCTAGCAACCCTATACATATGTATACCTCCCGAAGTGTAAATTTGTATGAGAACATTATTCCGGCACAATCTTCTAAAATATTAAATTTGCCTATTAATATTGGCCAAGGAGATATATACATAGATCAGCAATATATACAGAGTTGTAACATAACTGAATGTGTAACTACAGCAAAAAATAATCGAGCTTTTTTAGAAATATCTAACCCTACGAATAATGATGTAATTTTATCTTTGTCAGAACCAATCGTCGCACATGTATTTAGCGAACAAACTGTAACTGCAGTGTCATCGGATACTTACAATAACAATACTCGTCGAACCGAGCAGGTGTTATCGCGATTACGCATAGATCATTTAAACCCAGAGGAGACAATCAATTTAACTAACCTCTGTAGAGAATACTCAGATGTATTCTATATTGAAGATGAACCTTTATCGTTCACAAACCAAATTAAGCATAGCATTAACACCACAGACGAATTACCTGTCTATAGTAAAACTTATAGGTATCCATATATTCATAAGGATGAGGTACAAACTCAAATCAGTAAAATGTTGGATCAAGGGATAATTAGGCCTTCTACCTCCGCATGGAGTGCACCTATATGGGTAGTACCAAAGAAGAGTGACGCGTCTGGCAAAACTAAGTGGCGCATAGTCATTGACTTCCGTAAGCTGAACGAGAAGACAATTGACGATAAATATCCCATCCCAAATGTCACCGATATATTAGATAAGCTAGGGAAGTGTCAATACTTTGTTACTCTTGATATAACTAATGGGTTTTACCAGGTAGAATTAGATCCTAAGGATATTCATAAAACGGCATTCAATGTGGAGCATGGACATTATGAATTCCTGCGAATGCCCATGGGCTTGAAAAATTCGCCAGCCACCTTTCAGAGAGTAATGGATAATGTACTTCAAGGTCTTCTGAATAAAATTTGTGTTGTATATTTAGATGATATCCTAGTGTTTGGTACTTCTTTACAGGAAATCATAGATAACTTAGGTAAAGTATTTCAGCGTCTTAGGGAATCCAATTTTAAGATCCAGATGGATAAGTCCGAGTTCCTAAAACGTGAAACACCATATTTAGGGCATGTTATTACCCCTGACGGTGTCAGACCAAATCCCGAAAAAACTTCGGCAATTGAAAATTATCCTATCCCAAAAACTCCGAAACAAATTAAATCTTTTCTAGGCCTTATCGGGTATTACCGTAGATTTATTCCCGATTTCGCTCGTGTTACAAAATTTCTTACCACATGTCTTAAAAAGGGAGCTAAAATTAATATTACACCTGATTATATAAAACATTTTGAACACTGTAAGGCTCTTCTGACTAATGACCCGGTACTACAGTATCCAGACTTCTCAAAGGAATTCATTCTCACTACTGACGCATCCAAATTCGCACTGGGCGCTGTACTATCCCAAGGCCCAATAGGAGCTGATAGGCCCATAGCTTATGCATCTAGAACACTAAACGATAGCGAAACAAATTATTCAACAATCGAAAAAGAACTCCTTGCGATCGTCTGGGCAACAAAGTACTTTAGGCCATATTTATTTGGGCGCAAATTTAAAGTAGTCACCGACCATAAACCGTTGCAATGGTTAATGAACTTAAAAGAGCCTAATTCGCGTCTAACTAGGTGGAGACTAAAATTATCCGAATTCGATTTTAATGTAATTTATAAAAAGGGCAAATGTAATACAAACGCCGATGCTTTGTCACGTATTGAAATCCATAATGACGAAACTATCTCAATGATAGTCAATACGTCAAAAGCACCACGACGTCACCATAGTACGTCATCAACAATTTCAGCACCTGAAACTATGTTATTGGATAATTCTTCAGTGGTTCAAGATAACCATAGTTCTTCAACTCTCACAGCACCTGAAATTCAAAACATGTCAGACGGAGAGACCGCTCACACTAGCGTAGAAAGCCCAATTCTCGAAATTCCCATTAGTGAAGACCCCTTAAATAAATATCGTAGACAAATTATAATTAATATAGTTAGTGACTCACCAACATCTAAGTCTGTAATTAAAAAACCTTTTGATACTTACCTGCAAGTTGTGACGAATGTACGAGAATCCCATTTTGATAAAGACATTGTAGACCTAATAAAAAACCGCGTAGATCCCAAATTCCGCACAGCTATCTTAGTCCAACCAATAGAGAAAATGCTTGAAATAGTTCCTGTAATTCAAAGAAATTTTAAAAGTTCATCTATGAAGTTGATTCTGGTTAAATCCCAAATTACTAATATATCCGAATATTTAAATCAACAGGATGCTATTCGCAAGTATCACGAGGGAAAGACAAATCATCGTGGCATAAATGAGACCTGCCTAGCCTTATCACATCAATTTTTCTGGCCTAAAATGAAAACTGACATAACTAAGTACATTAATGAATGTAGGATATGTAACTGTGCAAAATACGACCGTAACCCGATTCGCCAAGAGTTTAGAATCGTTCCACCGCCTAGTAAACCCTTTGAAACTGCACATGTCGATGTTTTAACTATCGAACAAGAAAAATATTTTACTATAATTGATTATTTTAGTAAATACGCTCAGGCTTACCGTATGGCAGACTGTACAGCCCCTAATATAATAAAATCACTTTTAATTTTTAGTACGCACCATGGTCACCCAATGAGATTAATAACTGACCAGGGAACCGAATTCACAAATCAGGTAGTTAGTGAATTTTTACGACTGCACAAAGTACAGCATCATACCACTGCTGCTCATACCCCGAACGAAAATGGGATGATAGAGCGCTTCCATAGCACACTCCTTGAACATTTACGCATATTAAAGCTGAAACACAAAAACGAATGTGCTTTCACTTTAGTCCCTTACGCTCTTTTAGCATATAACAGTTCTATTCATAGTCTGACTAAATGTAGGCCGTTTGACCTTATCACTGGGCATTTCGACCCACGGGACCCCACGGATTTAAATCTGTCGGAAAGATTGCTACAACAGTACATTCAAGATCACCGTAGTCGAATGGAAACGGTTTATAGCCTTGTCCATGAATCATCGCTTGCCGAACGCGAGGCATCGATGACGCAACGTAACAGCGATAGGGAACCTGAAATTGAGTACTCAGAAAACCAGGAGATATACATACGGAACCCTACTGCAACCCGGCAAAAACTTGCCCCTCGATTTACGCAAGACAAAGTTATTGCTAACTTACCTATTCATATTTACACTTCAAGGAAACGAGGACCGGTAGCTAAAAGTAGACTGAAACGACCTAAAAAAAAAAAAGACCCTCAATTGTTACAGGTACCTAGTACTGACGATAATGAGCCTGGGCCGAGCTCAAGAGATCCAACTGGCCAGCTTAGATGACGGACCGGGACTTTTACCTTATAATCTAGGAGACACAAAAATCATATCCCATCATCATACGTTCTTACAGGACATTAACTTAATTCAGATAGAACGACAGATATATGACTTACAACGACAATTACGTGACACTACGGAAAAATTAAGTAATAATAGTTTGCTAATGTTCAGTGCACAAATTAAGTACTTACATATTAAATTAAATAAAATTCTTTTACAATTAGAGACGCTGCAACCTAGTAGAGTCAAACGTGGCTTGATAAACCCATTGGGCACTTTGATAAAATCAATTTCGGGAAATTTGGATCATGATGATGCTTTAAGGTTCGAAAATGCTATGAAAATTCTAAAACGAAATGATAAACTCATTTCCAACAAAATTAATCAGCATATTTCATTATTTAAAGAAATGTCCTTACAACAAACTCATGTACTGAATAATTTGACAGTAAATCAGCTCAAATTAGATAAAGCCCTTGCGTACGTCATCAATATGACTACGTCAGAGAGCGATCGTACTTTAAGATATGCTCACCTTGCGCAACTCTTCGTTATACTTAACGATAACGTACAAGAGTTATCCGGTGAAATAACTAGGCTAGAAAATATATTAGCTTTTAGTCGCACGGTATCCTTGCACCATTCTATTATATCTGTTAGGGAATTAAGAACTATGATAAGCAAATTACAGCATTTATATAGCACCGATCAGGTCATAGACTTAGACATTAGATATTACTATGACATAATTAGTTTAGGTTCATATTATGTCAATAAGAAAATCGTGGTTGTCCTTCAATTCCCTATCACTCTTCCCAGTACCTTTGAACTATTTAAACTTTGTCCAGTTCCTAATAAAAACTTCGACGTCATCCTGCCTTCCTATCCATATGTAGCGATCAATTCAAAGGAATATGTGTACATGGAGGCTGAATGCCCGAAGGTAGATAACTGGCACATCTGCGAGCAAAAAACCAGTCACCAAATTCGCTCCGGTCAGGATTGCATAGAAAAACTGATACATTCCCAGGAGATAGATGAAACGTGTCAAATCACGCCTATCTCTCTGGCCAAGGAAGCCCTGCTGGAGCTAGATAGCAAGCACTACATAGTTACGTTCCCGAAGCCCACCAAGGTTCAACTTTACTGCGGCCCTGAAAAACATCAAATTCTGGAAGGAAGTTTTCTGGCTACAATTCCGAAGTCTTGCAAAATGAAAACCCCGAAATTCACATTGGCCAACATCGATGACAAAGTCAACGGAATTTCAATTGAAATCTCAGCGCTCCCACGGATGACTAATGATTCTCGGAAGATTCAACCAAATTACCACCTGAATTCAGATTTCGGATCTCGGTACATTGCACAAGATACAGAAACAAATTACGATGGAAACGTCTGTCGAAATCGATACTGCGGATTCCTCGAGTCTCTACCACACAACAATACCATTGTATGCGATTGTACTTACATTGTTAAGTGCAGGTGCACTTCTTACCATCTACTTTATTCGTCGTCATCGAGCAAAACTCATTAAAATTGAATCGAATAAAGAAGCCATCGAGTTATCGCAGCGGAACAAGAAAGCCGCAACTTTTGCCGTAGAAATTGGCAAATAGTTGCTCATCTAAGGGGGGAGGTGTTATATCTGTGAGTGCCTCCCAGATACGTCATCACCATACATTCAGTTACTGTGAATGGATTGCGCAACCCAACTCGATGCATCCAATAAAACTAAGCAGCAGATGGGGCGCGGGGCCTTTCGTCACATACATCGGTCGTTAGGACAACCTCTTAGTTATTACCTATTCACCTAATAATAAGAATTATATGTAATTTCTTTATTAAATTCATATAGTGGAAACTTCCTTTGGATTTATTTGGACTCCTCCGCTGCCTATTACATAATTCCCTTCTAAAGAAAATCTATTTATATACGACAGAACCCGAACTCTGGAACCAATTTTCAAGTAGTTGTTTTTGTTAGTTTCAGAGAAAGAACAAAATATTTAAGTTAAGTTTAGGTTAAGGGCTGCTCAACCCCTCAGGGTGAATTGAATGGTTGTCTATGGATTGTTGTACATGATTAAGAATTGAAGTTCTTTTGTCAATTTACGCTCGTGAAATTTTTTAGGAGTATATTTTGGGAATCGTTTTTTGGATCGTATATTTGAATGGTTTAGAGCTGTTTAATTTAAGTTTTGTTATGAAGTTCATTGCATTAATTATGTAAGGAACATGAGAATTAAATGTTTCTCTGTACAAACACGCACGTCAACGTACGGCTGAGTGGCCGATTGGCTGTGGTGCTGTGTGTCGCGGGTTCGATCTTGACAAGATACAAATATTCGTATGTCCTACAGGGAGTTCTTTCTTCCGGGTCTGTTTGTTTGTGACTGTCATTTTAAATGTTTGTAAACACACCCACGATATAGGCGGAATTGCAAGGGTTGGGTAACGTTTTTTTTTATAAAAAATGTCAAATACCTAATGTTATGTTTAACTTTTATCTTTTTTCTATTGGGGGTAGGCAGTGAGTCCACAGCCACTTCAGTTTGAACTCCAATTAATTTTAGCTTTTTTTTGGAGGGTGGGAAATCATCCCATGACTCCTCCCGCTCTGGGCAGAGTGGTAGGGAGTGTCGCACTTCTATTGACTAATAAACACCCATGTTCCTTCTTAGCCCTTTGCGTCGATGCCGCGGTATCTCTTTCAAACAACTCGCAGCCAAAAAACCGACCGTGCCGTCAAATAGTCCCGACGGTTTCTTTTCAATCCGTCGGGACTATTTGACGGCACGGTTGGTGCAGTGGCTCAAGCAATTGACTGCTGCGCTGCGTATCGCGGGTTCGATTCCCGCACGGAACAAATTTAATATTTGGTATAGATAGATAGATATAAATCATTCAGACCACCAAAATAAGGACGAAATTAAAAAAATGAGAAAAACGCATTTAAGTACCTATACTCATAAAGGATGAGTTTGTTCTGAAGTGCCGGCAATTTATTATGTTAAGTTAAAAAAAAACACTTCATTATGTGTTTTTTTTTTGTTTATATATATTTGGTTAGACGTGGTGAACGCTGTGTTAAAATTTGTCCACCCATTTTAATGGGACCTTATATTTCTATCAAAGAAGAACCCGAAGTATCCAAGCTAACTCAGATTATTCCACAAGCACTAATGTCTGTCGTCTCAAGTGCATCGGTGCATAAATGATAAGAAGCTCTTAGATTCCGTGTAATGGAGCGTTAAGTCGTCAACGTGTCAATATTTCAACAGGGCTTTAGAATTACTGTGTTCAACAACAGCAGTGTTTAAACGTGCATTCTCTCGATTTACAAAGGAAAATTTAAATGGTGAAATCCTTACTTTATTATTAATATAATATTATTAATGTTAAAGTAACTCTGTCTGTTTATCGCGCTTTCACGTCAAAACTTCTGAACCGATTTAAATTAAATTTTTTACACAGGTAGTCTAAAGCCTGAGAAAGGACATAGGCTACTTTTTAATGCGAGAAAACGGTTGTATGAGGTTAAAGGAGGGAAGAAAAGATTACTTTTGGTCGCGATAACCTACATCGGTCGCAATAACCGACATCCACGCGGAAGAAGCTGCGGGCATCAGCTAGTCTTTATAAGAGGACTGCCTCTTACTAAAGATTTGATATTTTAGTTAACGTAAAAAGTCTGTCGTCTGAAAGTGGCAGTGATGTCTTAAATGGTCTTCTTTATCATATTATGGTGGCTTGGGTGCAGTATGCATTGGTGAATATCATAATATTATTACCAACTAAACTACACCAGTTCCCGAACAAGCTCCCATAATTTCGTCTCAAGATGCTTAAGTTACAGAAATTATTCATGTTAATACCGAACGGTCCGAGTTTCAGGAACAATAACGATAGTAATTTAGGTATCAGGTAACGTACAGGCAATGTGCAGCAGATGCTTTTATCACTGATATCGTTAGTCGTGAACTAAACTTGAGTCGAATTTGATACGGCTACGTTCCGCTCCATTTATCATATTGGCATAATATACAGTACTTAAACGCCCACTTTCCAATACGGAATGACATCATAGTCACCTTACATTGATTATAGGATTATAGTGACATAATTGAGGCCGTCAGCGCAAAAGTGGCCTAAGCTCAACATAGTTAGTATGGAGATAATGAGGTTTGAATTTTCATGAATTTAAATTGAATACATAGTAATTATATTATATTTGAATTTAGTTTCCAGGTGTGTTTTATTTAGTTATTATGGTACATTCTTTGAGATGAAGAAGATTATTTTGGAAAATAATCACAAATTAATACTTTTTTTGTGGTATAGGCCACCTTTGCATTTAAAGAAACTATATATTTTCACTAATATCTAGAAGGTTAGGCCAAAAATAAAATGAATATGTAAATGAAACCACCTTTTTATTTTTCAAATTATTAAAAAAATACATTTTAATTTAAACAGTACTTAAATGGAATTAAAACTAGTCATCGATAGGTTCATCATTGAAAATAGTATCAATTTCAGCTGCTGACTTTTACACTGCGTGCGTGCGTTAGGCCACTTTTACACTGCGTCGCAGGCAAAAAAATTAGACGCAAAAAGAATGTTTACAACGCCATCTGCTATCCATGGATGAAACTAGGGATAGGCCGGTTTTGCATGAAAATTTATTATATTTTAGATAAATTGCAATAGATAAGTACGAATATGAAAAATTGTGGGTTAGGCCACTTTTGCGCTGACGGCCTCAATTATGACATCATTAGCATTGAATAAAGCAGAATACAACTATGGGTTCGATAATGGTGGACAATGATGGAACGGTATCATTTACTCTTTTCCATTTCCTATAAACCCACATCATTCATACATCTATCATTATCATCGTTCTACAGAACAAAAATACCCTTTTCAGTATAAAATCAAAAGTAAAGCATGTAGGAATGCGAACGGTATTGCGTGCAAGCAAAATTACCTTGCACATATTAATAACTTCTGAGTACTTAATAACAGTTGCTAGCACACGTACTACGAATCTTAAATGAACTTTCACACGTATTTTAGGAACCCCATTAGAGTGCCACACAATTCATTTGTTAACAAAAAGTAACACGCAATGAAATTCACCTCTAAGCCCGATTAAGTAACACCTAAATGGAATCCAATTTTTTTTTTTTTTGGTGGAAAATTATCAAATGACTCCTCCCGCTTTGGCCAGAGCGGTAGGGAGTGTCAGACTTCTACTGACTAAAAACCACCCATGTTCCTTCTTAGCCCTTTGTGCCCAGGCCGCGGTATCTGACTGACTCATCAACGCCCAGCCCAAACCCTTGAACCTAGAAAGCTGAAATTTTGCACAGAGGTTCCCTTTATAATGTAGACCAGGGCTGTCCAAACTATACACCTTCGCGGGCTAATTAAATTTCATACAAAAGCTGGAGGGCCAGAAAAATATTTTCAGTTGTCAAGCATACAAATCATACACTGAATTTTATTATTAAAATAGTCAAGTTGCATAATTAAAATAGTCAAGTTCCCACCTTTCATTAAATACTCGATGATCATCACTTAATTTTCGCTTCTTCGTAGACATAATGCAGTTAGTTAAGGTTTTTTTTAAGAACTGCTGCTAATTACTTATTATAATGTGTGTCGCGGGCCGCATGAAAACAAGCCGCGGGCCGCATGCGGCCCGCGGGCCTTTGTTTGGACAGCCCTGTTGTAGAGGATAGATTAGCAGTCACTCAATGTAAAGTACTGGGATAGTCAGCTATATGCGGTAAGTTTGGAATCCGACCCCAATAAAGTTGGGAAAAGTAAGACCGAGAGTTGATAAATAATTCAAAGTACAATAATAGGCATTAGGCGAACTTCACATTAAGGACTATATATAATTCTGCATCGCGCTACAAAAGTTACCCACAAGTTAAGCGTCTAATGGTACTCCATGTGGCATTCGACACCTTTTTTTTCTTCTTTTTTTGGTTTGTGGGATGTCATCAAATGACTCCTCCCGCTCTAGGCAGAGCGGAAGGGAGTGTCAGACTTCTACTGACAAAAAACCACCCATGTTCCTTTTTAGCCCTTTGTGTCGAGGCTACGGTATCTCATTCGAACAACCCGCAGCCCCAACGGGGAGCTCGACCCCTTGTTCCTCATTCCTTTAGAGGACTAAAAGTCGGCATTCATTTTAAAAACAATAGGCATTCATTAAACTGTCGCTTTGTGTTAGTGAAAAAGGCCATAAAGGTACGTAATGGCAAGTAAGTACAAAACTAAATAGAAATAAAACGAAACAGTTACACGCACCACCAAATCTACTTCCCTCACTTAAATACGGTATACGTTTGTGTATTTAATCAATGTAGAACAGGGACGGGGAACTGAGGCACGCGATACGAAGACTTCACGGCATTATTTTTACAAGAAAATCGTACGAACTCAAAGGAGGAGCTCCAAATAATAACCGCTCTAGGTTTAACCACTGTTTTAAGCTTTCACGGTTCATAACTATATTTATTAAAATGTCACTAACGGGATGTCTTCCGTGATTGTTATTTGTTTTGAGTGCCCGATATTTCGACGCTGTTGCAAGTGCCATGATCGCGGGTTGACTGGAGAAATGCAGGTGGATGGATGCGGGTATGGGTGCTCTAGGTTTGTCTGTGGATGGGAAATTGAAAAAAAATGACCACCTTTTCGTTGGTGGATGGGAAATCATCAAATGACTTCTCCCGCTCTAGGCAGACACCCATGTTCCTTCTTAGCTATGTTTCCTTGTGCCGAGTCCACGGTATCTCTTTCGAACAACCCGCAGCCATCGAATAACCCGCAGTCCCTTACGTACTGAATTTCGTCCGCGTATCGGAAAGTAGATTGAGCTATCCTGTATCCTGTAGTCCTGGCTGGCATTTGTACATTTTTTTTTTCTTTGAAAAACGTTGCCCCACACTAGGAATTTCTCCTGTATCGTGGGTGCGTTTACAAACATTTAAACTCACATACACAAATACCCAGACCCGGAACCACTATCTGTAGATCATACAAATACTTGTTCCGTGCGGGGATCGAACCCGCGGCACGCGGAGAAGCAGTCCGATCGCTCAGCCACTGCGCCAACCGTGCGTGCGATCTTTGACAGTCGTTACAAAAAGTTAAAACTTGAAAGTCTGGCAGCCTGCTTTATCAAAGGCTATCATGACAAAAAAAAAAAACATCAATCCATTGTAGCGTTTCTGCGTGGAAAAAATAACTTACCAACAAGCAAACTTCCATTTTGTAACCCGTGTACCCAATGATATTTCCCACGGGTAAAATTAAATACTTCTTTGCAAAGTTTCAAAAAAAATATATGAGTGCTCACCTTCTTCAAATAATTAGGGAACTTTTGTGCTGTCATACTTCCAGATATAAGTTAAGCTGTGAGAGGAATCAACAGTAATTTGTTTTAGGTTCACTTTACTTTTATACAAGTCAACAGCAGCTAGTTTGGTGTTGGCTTTCAGCCTAACCGAGAAGAGAGAGAGTAGAGAGAAGGCCTTAATCTCTGCAGTGGGAACATAATAGGCTGATGATGACGATGATACAATATGTGTTAATAAATAGAACCTTAAACCTATATCCCAGACTACTACAGCAGTAGGTACTGTGTTAGTACTGCAGCTGTTAATTTTCAGCCACAGCCAAATCAACATCATCATCTGCCTAGCTTTTTCCAACTATGTTGGGGTCGGCTTCCAGTCTAACCGGATGCAGCTGAATGCCAGTATTTTACATAGAGCGACTGCCTATCTGATCTCCACAATCCAGTTAATACTAGGTAACGACCTTTGGTAAGACTGGTTGTCAGACTTTCAGGTTACTGAAACCTCCATCTCCACCTGTAACGACTGCCAAAGAACTACATATGGCAGCCGGGACCAACAGCTTAACGTGCGCACCGAGGCACGGAGGAAACTCGGTATGTAATGGGCGGTCACCCATCCACAGACCAAAAAAGACAAGCGTGGCTTAACCTAAAGATTGACCTGAGTGGCAGTTATTATTAAGGCGAGGTTGCACTACTTTGTTTTTATGTACGCACGACCTCACCACCCGCCCTGCCGCGCGAGCGATATAATGCCTAAATTTTGACTGTTTTTTCTCTCTTGGAGAAAAATGATAAAGAAATTATACATTATGTGACCCGAGATAATACATATTTTTTACGACCTTTATTATGATGTAAGTTTTATTTTTCAAAGCCTAATACAACTCAAGTAAAACGATTATTTAGCCATGATTTGGACATGTCTTTGCGATTTAATTGGATGCAGTGAAGTGTAAGTAATCGTGTATCGCATGCCCGACACATCATGATCAAAGAGTCAACTATGTAATACATTTTTTTCAAAATTTAAATCCGTTCCATGTACGAGTAAAACGCTATTGTTGACGACGTTTATCGGGGTAAACTCGCCTTAAGCCACGAGCTCATTAAAAGAGAGAGAGAGAGAGAAAAAATATAACACACAAATATCTTTTCTCCATCCCTAACCAAGAAACCTTCCATCCTAAACAAGCCATTATTACTTCCAATTTATAAAATTACCCGAAACATTTATCCTGGCCATACGCAATACTGAAGTCGAGTTAAGTTACGCGTTCTACGTAACTTATGCGCATTATATTACCATCCGATTGAATAATTAGCGAAACCGTCAGTTTATTGGTACTACACGGAATTAATAAAGCTTACGCAGTGTAATTTGGAAGTTTTACATGGTGATATTGAACTTAGTTTACAGTGAGCAGCTGTTAATATTGATACTGTTAGCCTGCATTGTCCCACTGCTGCGCTAAGGCCTCACACTCTTTCAGTTGTTTCGATCTCAGGCCATAGTGAACGGTTCGAAAGAGATATCGCGGCCTCGACAAAAGGGCTAATAAGGAACATGGGTGGTATTTAGTCAGTAGAATTTTGACACTCCCTTTCGCTCTGCCCAAGAGCAGGAGGGGTTATTTGATGATTTCCCACACGACCAAAAAAAAGGCCTGCAATGTTGACCACTGGTCGCTAGTCTTGTTCAGATGGAAGAAGGTGTCGCGACAGACGTCATAATTATTACTCATCATCATTTATATTTATTATTATTATATTTATTATTTATTTTTTTATGTATTTAGAAATATATAAGTATGTTTATCAGTTGTCTAGTACCCATAACACAAGCTCTGCTTAGCTTGGGACTAGATGGCGTTGTGTGATAGTTGTGGAATATAAAAAAAAAAAATTAAAAAAAAATTTAGATCTGGACAAGTTTTTTTTTTTTGTTTTTAATGACCTGGTTACTTGGACCTACAAGACTTCCGGTCAAGATCTGGACAAGACTAGCTGTCAATAGGGTTGAGAAAAAGTTAGGCTTTGTTGAACGTTGT
This sequence comes from Diarsia mendica, assembly GCA_949316265.1. Lineage (NCBI taxonomy): Eukaryota > Metazoa > Arthropoda > Insecta > Lepidoptera > Noctuidae > Diarsia > Diarsia mendica. The sequence goes on from OX438909.1 coordinate 10,532,257, forward strand.
CTTTGTCAACTGTCAACCTCCCAAGATTTCGTATAACTGTTTATAACTTTATAACTATTCTATTTTGTTTTCGTATTTCTCTACAATATTTAGATTTTTTTTTTGTTGAACTTTCTCACTTACTTACTTAGTAACTTACTTACCTACTTATTTTCAACACAAGCATCTCCTTGCTTAAAAGGCGACTTCCAAATCATCTGTCTTATAATTTAATGTAATGGAAATTATCATTAGTAAACCAAGTGAATTGCGATCAACAGGCTAATTAAAAATCTGAACCATCAATAATGAGAATCTAGGAAACCACTATCATACAATACTAAATTTATTAGAACCTAACGTGCAAGAACGTCCATTCGAAACCAGAAACTAAAAGGAAAACCAATGAAATCCACGCTCTAATCTAGAGACCGAACCACTTTACAAGCATTAAGCGCCTTTACCCACATACATACAAATGATCTGCTTACGTTGCTTTTTCTATGAACCTTTCAAAGCAAAGGTCAGAGCTAGATAAGACAACCTACTTTTCACACGTTATTCGTAAACGACATTTACAATCACGTCACACAAAATAAGATTTTTACACTAACATAAATCAAGATTCCTATTTCTCCACTAGACATAATTTCCTACAAGTCTCTCTATAAATCTATAAAGTACCTACATACAAAATTCAAATAACAAACAAAAGAAAAAATATTAAACAAAAATAAGAATAAATTAAGAAGAATAATTACATTGTCAAGTAATTACTTATTCACACAACTAATGGCTCTTGTACTAGGAGTTACTGTATTAAAATAGCCAGGATTAGGTCAGGCAGTTTGTATTATGATACATTTGAACGTTTATGCGTTTTAAGAAAATACTCTTTATAACATTAGACGTGGTTAGATAACTGAACAGATAATTAATAAAATCAAGCTTCCAGTCTTTCAAAATGAGCGATATGTGTGAAACGAGAATTGCATTCTTAAATTGTTCAAATTAACTTTTGCGTTTATTTCGCGCGTTCGTACTAGACCCACTGACCGAAAGTAATGCTGGCACAAATATTTCGTCCAATTCTTTCATAAAAATATACATGAAACTCTGATCCAATTTCACTGATCGTTTCATAAAATATTTTGCCTAAAAATATTTTTGCCAATATCGTCAGCTTTGAATAATTATCAATACTGTTCAAGAGATTGAGTTTATAATCTTTTTAATTTAATTACATACACGGCTTGTAGCAATATAAAATAGCTGACCCAGTTTTTATATTCTAATATAAATACCAAAACACAATAGGAAAAAGTTTGACGCTAAACAATTAACTGAACTAATTTACCCTCCATTAGAACTATTAAACTCACACCCTTCACAGAATTCCTTGCACAAAAACATGGAAACCCAAAACAATACGACGCAGGCTCACAGAAAGCCTAAAACCACGATATCATTAAGCCGCTTAAGCGCTAAAATCCGACATAAAATCGACGCGCACCCCAATACAAGGCTACCGAAATTGGCGAAATTGCTCATCACAATCAGTAGCCATAGTAATAGTTAGGGCCGACAATGCAAGTAGCACAGGGCCCGCTGCAACTGGAACTTTGGCAAACCTTGTTCGAGCGCGCGCTCTCCGAACCGTCAGTAGACAGTAAGGCGCCGAGCAGACCGCCCACCAGTTGAGTGCGAACGCAAGTTCAAGTTCGAATAAACATTATCCGAAATTCTATTTTCGAATTTTAAATCGAACTAGAACAGTATCATTCAATTGTTTGTTTGTTGTTGACGCGAATTCCGTGAGTGTGTTTTAGTGAAAACAAAAGTGTTAGTAAAAACTTTTTTTTCAGTTCGTCGCGAAGTTTTGTAAGCTTGGACGAGTTGGCAGTTCGCAGGTTTGTAAATCAAATTTTGTTTATGAATTTAATTTAAGAGAAAATTGAAATGGAAAATGGAATCAGTTTTTTCGGTTTTGCCCGTAAGGGCTAAATTAAATATTAAATTACACTAAACGGTGCGCGTACGTTTTCTTAGAAATTCTCAGCGGATTTTCTTACAGCATTTTTGCTTTTAAAAATTTAAACTAACTTACATTTGAACGTGATTACGCTTTCACTAATTTTAAACCAACAAATCATCGTTTTAAACATACATATACTGCATTAACCACAAACAATCAAATTACGCTGTTCAATTATTTATGTCAAACACGTAAAGCGTTGATACAATTTCCCCGAAGCGGAATACACTGAATTTTATTTACTGATGCAACATTTAATTTATAATTTTCATAATACTGGACAACGCGAAATGCATGCTTTAATAGTACATTGTAATACAAGGGCCTAAAATGACCCATTATATACGAGGTAGTTTTACTACCGAGCTTTAGCGAGGTAGTAAATAGGAACCGAGTTATAATGGGATTTTAGCGCCGTGTGTTACACTGTACTTTTCACTACGATTGCGAGAAAATAAAATAACCATGTTCAATATTAGTTTATTTTATTAAAAATTAAATTTAATTTAATAATACAATTCCAAAAATTTCGCGCCAATGCCTTTTTTTTATTTCTTCTGGAGCTGCAATGCGACGCACACATTCTACCAAAGAGTTTGGCATTTAGCGCGTTTAGTTCCATTTTTAAAAATAAAACATTTTTTTTACTTGAAACTAAATCACGCACCAGCTGGCTGAACAAGTTGTCGTACGAGATTTACTTTTAGCCCTAGGGCAATATATGCAATTTTAGGCCCGCTCTGGTATGCTATTATGACGTTCTTTTTGAGCAAGAGGAGTGAAAATTTAATTAAAAATGGAATGCGACTTTTCAGGGTTTATTTCGGAACGAATATCTATTTTGTTATTTGTTTTATGATTCGGATTTTGACTGTCCGATTTTAGATTGATTTGAATGATTCTGGTATAGATAGATCATTTTTTTTTCACACAACCCACAGATTATTATAACTTAATAGGAACTGTGAAAGGGAAGCAGGATGTAATCCAGCAGGTTATATTTGTAATAGAAATCTATAATATATTTTTTATACTGCTGGGCAAAGGCCTCCTTATATTCTTCCAGAAACATTATACTATGGATTCATTACTTTTATTTCGCGGAGCCTACGTTCAGGTATTCCGCGAACACAAATTACTTTATGCATAATCTAATGATTACAGGCTGAACTACTACTACGAACTACTCTATCTAATCAGGATAATTCCATACTTGAAAGCTCACATAAATAAATCCAATTAAGCTTGTCTAAATTGCTTTCAAACCAGCTTAATTGTGACAACAACCTTATTTATAACTCATTTCCTCTCATTGTTTAACACAGCCTTTCCTTCTAATATTAATTTGGTTTGAGAAGATAATTTCTTAAGTATAATAAAGGTCTGAATAAATAATCCATTGGTCTCGTCTTATAGATAGTTACAATATTCGAACATGAACAAATAAGACGCACTTAATACGATTGGTAGACGGATTAGTGTGGCCAGTATGTTAACTAAGCAGAATGCTACTTATTGTCAGCCTATAACTGGCAATGTAGAAAAAAACAAAAAGAGTCCAATAGACATACGAGCTGATTCACAGAGGGTTTCCAATTTCAAAACATCACTTTGAAATTAGAATGAAGTCGAATTCGTAATGATTTACTTTTAAACAAGTCTGAGAATGTTGTTAAAATGTTTGTTCTCCTTGAGTGTAGGCTTGAATATCAAACAACAATTGGATTCTCGATGATTTACTTCAAAAACAAAAGACTTCATTCGGAAAAAGACAGACTTACTCGTGCCAAACATATCACATTGAAATTCAGACGATGACGTCGAAATTGCTACGTTTTTCTTCAAAAACAAATAACAGCCTTCTGTGAATTGTGTGCGGTCACTTGACTAAAGGAAATACAAAAGTGGGTTTCTTTCATGAGAAATCGGACGTGAAAAACAATACACTCACAACTTTTTCACAATCGACTCTCAAATTGTTGAAGCAAATGCTCCTGAACGTATATAAAGTAGACGATAATACTAAATGGTTCTTGAATTAATAACAATTTTCTTGAGGAATATGAAAAAAAAGTACGGAAAGGCGTTTACTATTACCACAGTACGGCATGAATAATAATACAGTGCCTAGAGTTCGTAGAAAATGGCGTCGCATTGGAGTTTGCCCTGAATTGATTCACTAACAATACTTCGGGTTATTTCACTAGTTACTAGACAAGTAGGTAATTAGTTTTTATTCAATTAAAAAGTTTAAACTGCGGTCATTTTAATGTGTTTCAGTAAAACCGATATACGAGTATGTATTATCGTTTTCAATTTAGGCCAGTAATAATGACTGTGGTATGTTTATGAGTTTTAATTAATGTGTTAGTAATTGAGATTTATTAATTCACAAACACTAAAATTATATATTATTTTGATAACGTTTTCCAAGTTACAGCTTACATGCGTATCTAACTCTCGATTCCTAAAAATGTATTAAATACACTGAAAACACTAAACACACTGAATACACTGTAATTCTGAAAGCCAAAATGAGAACCTGAATGATGAGAACGTCTAAATTGAAATGTCTGTTTGTAATGTAAAATAACAGCCTTTACTGAAACCATATGGAAGTATACTTACGACAAAAACTTTTGTAATATTTTTTTCCTCTCTGTCTGTTTCTTTCTAGTAATCTCCAATAGAGTAACTTAGGCTACTTTTATTTCAGAGAAAGAACATTAAACTCCAGAAATTGTTTACAATATTGTAATGTTGTTAATAATAAAGTAAAAATTCAATGTCTTACCTAATATCAGCGATAATAAAAATCATAATACAGTCAAACATGTCAGGTAAAAAAAACGTTTTAACAAAAAATAAAACCGACCTAAAAAAAAAAACACAAGAAAGTCAAAAATAAATCAGTTTCTGAAGTCGGTGACTTTTGTTTGTTTGATTTCATTTTTTTGCCACCGACTTCAGAAACTGATTTATTTTTGACTTTCTTGTGTTTTTTTTTTTTGAAGTCGGTTTTATTTTTTGTTAAAAAGTTTTTATTTTTCACTTTTTAGTGGTTCACATGTTCATGGGTCATAATGTGGACAATGTAGTATTTTTTTTGAGTTTTGTTGATTTTTCAAAAACCGCTTGTCCGATTTCGATAAAAAATTATGGGACCATTTGGGAAGTATACCCTTTCCAACAAAAAAATATTTTTTCAAATCGGTTAGCAAGTGACGGAGTTATGCCCGAACAAACATAAAAAAAAAAAAAAAAAAAAACATCCGAATTGAGAACCTCCTTCTTTTTTTAGAAGTCGGTTAATAAAGGCTTGATTAACAGATTGAGACCGAAATTAAAATCCAAAAGTTTTTGAAAATGCGGATTTCTCCCACTGTTTTTTGATAGATATGATATCAATAAATACATAATCACACACTTTTTTCATGGGGGTGGACTGAAACCACAGAACGCGACCTGCTACGATCCTTACTTACTCCTTTTGCCCTGTACACATCAACGTCGTTGAGTGTCGTCGTTAGATAATATAATATTCTCTCAAATATGTTTCTGCACAACAAACATATTATATATAAATATATATATCTTTACATGATATAATGGCACAAATGTTATGTCAATAAACATTATGATTGGTCGTTGTTATTTTGGTCACCTACATAATAGCAAACATAAATAATTCATCAAAAGAAGAAATATTTAGGTTATTATGACCCTGTGATCTTTTCCTCACATTTGTATTTATAAATACTGAATGAGCCAATCTTTTTCAGAACCGCTTGTTTGTCCAAAAAAAATATTAATATTTTTCGAAGACTTGATCGTGGAATATAGGCAGTTAATATATTTTCAATACACTTCCTCGAAAACTAGCTCTTATTGCACTACGATTAGGTTCGACATGCAACATATTTCGCACGCGTGCGGTAATAAGATAACAGCGTGCTATAATTTTATTACCGCACGCTGTAATCTTAAAGCAGCGGTAATTCGATTGAAACATAAGAAATTTAAAAAAAAACCACCACTGACTAATAAAGAGCAGGCGTGTTTTTTTTTAATCTCGGCATTTTGATCTGCGTCTTTACAGCGTAAATATTTTTTGAATATTTAAATTGTGTTTGTAAAAAGAATACTACCTAATAATAAACGTAAATATTTTAAACAATTATTTACTTTTATGAACCAGTAAACATTTTTTTGTGTTCAATTAAAAAATATTTGAATTTTATATTTCCTGTGAGGCTGTTTGGCGGCTTTATACCTTTGCTTCTTTTTCAACCTGGCGAAATCAAACCGCGGAAAAAAAGTAATAAACCATAGTCTCATCAAATTTGTTGACAAAAACACATAACGTTTTTAGTTATTTTCTTTGAAAGTGTATTGAAAAACGTCGTTTGATACACGTGGGAATTTGTTATTGCATTTCTCGACCCCATGAACACCCTCGCCATACGGCTCGGGTGTTCAATCTGCCTCGAATGCAATAACAAACTTTCCGCACTTGTATCAAAATGTACTATTACACATTATAGCTGATGCCTGCGGCTTTCTTTCGCGTGGATGTCGGTTATGGCGACCGATGTCACTTATCGCGACCAAAAGTAATCTTTTATTGCCCCCCTTTTCGACCTTTTACAAAGATTTTTTCGCACTAAAAAGTAGCCTATATCCTTTCTCAGGCTCTAGACTATCTGTATACCAAATTACATTTAAATCGGTTTAGTACTTTAGGCGTGAAAGCGCGACAGACAGACAAATAGAGAACTTACTTTCGCATATAATATTAAAAGTAAGGAAGTAAGGATAATATTAGGTAGTCTTTATACGACTGTGTGAAAACAATTCGCACCTCAGAACGCTTTTGAGGATAAAAAGCTTTAAAAGAAGACTAAGTACCTACTCTTTGGTATTGCGAAGATACGAACATTGTGTCAGCGAATGACTGTCTTCAAGGAATCGATGAGTTGTAATATTATATTTACGTTTCTAATAATAGTGATCTGGGTTATGGATTATTCTCTGCTTTTCAACATCAGTATAGAAGTTTCATGAAGCCTTTTTAGGCATATAATTTGGTATTAATTAATTTAAAACCGATAATAATTATTATCCCGTGGGACAGTAACCGAACTCCGAGAAAGCAAAGCTAGTAGCACAAGCTAGTATAATAAAATAATTCTAGTCTATAGGTACAAAAGAGTATTTAAGGCGGAATTTATAGAGACTTTCTTATTGGTATCGTGGTCGCAAGCGCGACTGCTAAGCAAGAGGTCCTGGGTTAAATTTCTGGGTCGGGCAAAGTGTTATTGAGTTTTTAATCAGAAATGTCTCAGTATCAGTATTTATTAGTGCCTGGTTGATAGCAATAGGCTCACACCTATTACAATGGGACTTAAACATAACTGGCGAAATGTGTGTATACTATTAGGTACACCTCTGACTTCGGGGATCTTCGGGGATTACAGACGTGATGTTATGTTATATTAAAAACTAGCGACCCGCCCCGGCTTCGCACGGGTGCAAATGGATGTTATTATACATATAAACCTTCCTCTTGAATCACTCTATCTGTTAAAAAAAACTGAATCAAAATCCGTTGCGTAGTTTTAAAGATTTAAGCATACAAAGGGACATAGGGACAGAGAAAGCGACTTTGTTTTATACTATGTAGTGAAGTAGTTTTAAGGCAGTAAGGTACGTAAGTCCCAAGTAGATAATAAACTAGAGTCTGTACCTGCCTATCGAGTGTACAGTAGCAATGCATACGTAATAAGTTCAGCAACTTCAGTACAACACACTAACCTATTTCTGTACGTTTCCCGATGCTACTCTAGACCTACGATAAGAGGCTCAGCCGTACTATAAACTATGTTGTTCTTTCATAAATATGTGTTCTTTTAAAGATGGAAACCTCTTATTTTATTACTGAGAAAATTATTATGAAAGTTTTTAGATACGTAGTCTCATGTGTTACTGAGAAGCCTTTACGGGTATTATGAAAGTCTTCAGAAAAATCTTCAGCTTTCTTCAGTTTTCGAAGTTATGAAGTTATTTTTTAAATAATATGGTTTTGTACCCTATCACAATGTTGTCCTATTTAACCCATAGATTGTGTGTGTAGAGAATGCCTTGTGGCATTAAGTCTACCTATTGTTGGCTACAGCTCAGAAATAAAGGATTTTGCAACAGAAAACTAAACTCATTATAAACTCAAACATATTTATTTCCTTTTCCACAATACTTGAAAGAAATACTTCAATATCCAGTCCTGTACTTACTCGCTAGGTTTTAAATGTAAATTACACTGATGTATTACGATATTTTTAGATATTTCTGTCGACAATGTTTTTCTGCACAGCGTCTCGAACGAGCCGCCAAAATCTATTAGTCTATGCCACCGGACCCGCTCGGATACCATAAACTATGTCTGTCATAGTGAACGAATACTCCTTTGAGTGAACTATGAGTATTATTCCATTGAACAACTAGGGTTTCCAGCTGCAAGCTAACAGCTCGGCCATCCTGTTCAAAGCGCGTCCTCGTGCTTACAATTTTCTTTTAATAATCAAGAAAAGAGAAGAATACAAACAAAATAAACATATCATCGAACTACTTAATAAACAAAAAGAAATTAACAGTAAATATCAGTTCATTATCCTTAACAGTCATTAAATCAGTTATAATTTACTTACTTCAGAAAAATCAATACCTTACCTTATTTTACTAATTATCCTAAACTTTGACAATTCGTATTCTTATCGGATCAACATCGCAATAATTGTAATAATCACAGAACAGAAAGAACAGGATCATAAAGTTTATTCAATTTAACTCTACACTTGGTTCCGTTTATTTTCGATATTACCATCACTAATTACCTACTTTATAAGTTTCTACAAAATTTCAGCCAAGGCTGCATTTTATCATACGGCAACCACAGCTTCGTCTCGACGATCGCGTTTGCGTGTCATACGAGTGTCTTCAATTACAATTGTCATCGACACGCTAAGAAAAAGATTGGGTAACACTTTCATTACTCGTTACGGACCTTGGAAATTCACGACTACTTAGCTTGTGAGATTGGCCATCATGAGGAACTTACCTCTCAACGCGGACTAAGTCTCGTACCTTATAATTTTTGACCGGTTTTCGAACCTTTCTGCATCTTTTAATTGCCTTCATTTATAAATCATCAGAGTCAATCAAATTAGTGGTATTGGATATAACCGGATTCAAATTGCCTTCTGACTAGTTCTGACCTACTAGTTTTAATAAACCTAAATAATGATTCAGATCTAAAGGTTTTTGTTTTTTTGAACTTATGAACTGTGGTATTGATGCCTACTTAAATGTCGTAGATATAATACCTAGATATAGTCATCCCAGGACTTGTCATCTTTGTTGCGAGTGCAAGTCGAAAGAGCATACAGGATAATCCTATTATACCGCTCGACTTGTCCGTTAGCTCTGGGTTTTGCTACCGTTGTGTTTTGTTCCATATAATATAGTTAATTTATTAAACGTTTTGCTTGTGAAACTATATCTTTTATCGGTTAAGACGCGTAACCCCGCAATAACTTATGTGCTCTTTTATTACGCGTATATTAGTTAGGAACTTAGTATTTTTGACTGCTTTTATGTTTACAAATTTCGTCATTATTCTAGAGAGGGCACAACGGGCATTAATTAAAGTTACACTAAAAAAAACGATTTAGATGCCACACAGACCTTAGGTATCTACCAGGAGTTTGAAGTTCTTAGGGTACGTCAAATATTCATACTGCAAGCATCGCTTAAGTATCATGCAACAGTAAGAAAACTGCCAGAATACAAAAGTTTATCAAACAAGCGGGTATTTAGAGTACCTGTACCAAATATCAGATCGGACCTAGCTAGACGTTGTACAATGTTTTTCTTTCCTAACCCTAACACATATAATAAAGTAATTAAAATCTGCGACCTACGAGACTGCACAACCATCACGTTTAACAAAATATTAAGATCAGCACTACTTAAATTGTCTTAAGACGACACCGAAGCCTTGGTTATAACATTTGCATAAAAACCTTATATACACAAACACCCACACAAATTCACACACAAACACGCACAAAAATACACACACTAACACACAGGCACACACCACACACAACACACCATAAAACACGCCAATTTACGCAAACATTTTTATTTTTTTAAGTTGTGTCCAGAGCACATTACAGAAGCTCTCTGTTCTAATTTCTTACTCTGTATTTTTTTATTGTTTATTGTTACTTTTTATGTCCTTAATTTGATGTAACTATTTTAAACTGGTGAAATTCGCACTCCCGAGTCACAAGATACAAGATAAGCTTAGTTTGTGGCTCACCGTTTTTGTACTCAACTGTATTCTTTCTTTTGTTTAATAAACGTTATTATTATTCTTCTTCTTCCTGCCCTTATCCCATGTTATTTGGGGTCGACGCAACGCAAACGTTATTATTATTCTTGTGTCTAGGAAGAAGATACCTACATTTACTGAGCCAGAGTGTTAAGCCACCTTGTTTTCAAAAACAGTAAAATTTCTTCTAATCTATTCAAAGCTTCAGTGACATGTTTGGCATGGGATAAGGATTCATTCAATTATTCGCTTTTAATAGAATGAGTCAATAATGAAATTTTCGGAGATGGTTATTTCGCTATCAGACACATTATACACAAGTACCGAACCGTTCCTTTCATTCGTCTGATAAAAGATTATAGCTTTTCCATTCAACTGCCTAAGGGACGCTTTTACCTAAACATTAACCTATCGCTAAACGATGGTTCATATTTTACTGACAACACACGTATTGAAAACGCAAACATTATCACCGTATAGTAGGTAAATGTACCTTTGTATAATTTATCTTTTTATAAATATTAATTTGGTTGGAGTGTTAGTAATAATAATATTGGTCCTCAGAAAAAAGACGGATGACTCAGCCACGTCTTCGACTACATATTATTATATATCAATAACTTTCCCAATGCCTTGAACTTCCGCATTAGCAGTTATTAAATTAGGGGGACACTTGATCCATCGCAAGTTTCTTAGCTTTACTTTTAGTTATGTACTCTGGTTTCCTAGATCTACGTGGCATTTAATTGCTTTATCAATAATTTAAATATCAAAAATATATGTATCAAAAGACCTTTCAGTTCTCAACTCTGACACTTGCTTTTCATTCATATCTTGTTTGGATCTCGTTTTTAGAGAGATTATCTTTTGACCGGTTGATCATAAAGCAACTAGAAGCTTGATGACCCGATTTATCACATAAAGTACATTTAATAGGAGGTTTATCGCATCTAAAACTAGGTTGACCAATTTCGTTACAATTAAAACACCGTGTGTTAGAATTAATTGTAGCAGACTTCAAATACTGGGTTTGCGGTGTCGCATTAGAAGTAGCTTTGCGCTCGTTTCTATTTCGATTCGCTTCGTACGCATCTCTGCTTTGTCCTTCCTTAACCGTCCAAAAATATTTAAAAATTTAAAAATTTGTCCGGTTCACTAAATTGAGCCGCTTGCGCACCTACTTTAATAGTACGATCATCCACTCCATATAAGACACAATCCACTGCGTGTTTACCATAAATTTTGCATCTATTTTTTTTTTTTTTTTTTGTGTTGCTGCTGTCCATTCGCGAATAAATACATATTCTATTCTATTCTATTCAATAAATTCAATTTCGCATAATAATAGTGCTCCAATGATTCGCCGTACTTAGCACGCTTAGCCAACATTTCTGTCAAGAGTTCGGTGTAGTCTTCGCGACAAGGGAATGACTCAATTAGTTTTTTTTTCTTCCATTCACCCCAAGTATAAAGAAGTGAAGATAGACCTTGATACCAAGTCTTTGCAACCCCTGACAATTTGGGAAGGGCGTAGTGAATTATTTCCTTTTCAGACCAACCGTATACTTCAGCGCATTCTTCTACTTTAGTGATCCATACTAACATAGTTTGATGATCAAAATCTGGCAAAACATTACTATTAAAGGATAGCTTGGGCTTCTCCGAACTCTTGACATTACTTAAAATCGATAAAAAAATATATTTATCAGTACATTTGTTTCAGATTCCCTATTCCTGTTCCGACTAGATTTATTAACTCTGATTGACTTACGGTTATCAGAGCTACCGGTACTGCGATCCGTCCACCTGGAACCGTCTCTCCTTGTCCGTGACATCCTTTGACATTTCCTTTCCTTTCTTTGACAATCCATGACCATATTTCGCCGTTTCCGGTTTCTTGTTAATCCGGTTTCGGTTTCCGGTTAATTGTATACGGGAGGAACCAGTAACAATTTTCAAAAAGAAGCTAACTAATTTACTAATGAATAAATGTTATTACTCCGTATCGCACTTTCTAGCTGATAAGTTGTAGCTGTTTCATAGCTGATGATGAACAGCATCAATATTTGCATGCCAAAATGGTAGAATGTACAAGGATTCTCTAAAATTATGTAACCACCTTATTGTAAATACCTACAATACAAGCAAATAAACGAATATTCTATTCTATTCTATTCCATTCCATTCTACTCTATTCTATTCTATTCTTGAAGGACTCAGTCTCCGGTCTTCAATCTTCCTTGCCATCAATGCCATCCCTGCAGAAACCCGTTCCGCGTCTCGACTGTCCATATTCCTCCTTCCTTTGTCCTTTAACCTGGGCTGTCCTTGATCGTCCAGCCTTGGTGTTGATGTGTCCTCTAACCTGGACCCACTCCTGCCTTCGAACCTGGAATCAATTCCGCCCTCAAACCTGGGCCCAACTCCGCCCTCAAACCTGGGCCTACGTCCGCCCTCAAACCTGGGCCCAACTCCGCCCTCAAACCTGGGCCTACGTCCGCCCTCAAACCTGGGCCCAACTCCGCCCTCAAACCTGGGCCTACGTCCGCCCTCAAACCTGGGCCCACCTCCGCCCTCAAACCTGGGCCCACCTCCGCCCTCAAACCTGGGCCCACCTCCGCCCTCAAACCTGGGCCCACCTTCGCCCTCAAACCTGGGCCCACCTTCGCCCTCAAACCTGGGCCCACCTTCGCCCTCAAACCTGGGCCCACCTTCGCCCTCAAACCTGGGCTCTTCATCCTTATCCATATTGGCTGACAAACCTTAACCTCGGTTGCAACCAATAAGGATGTGTATCTGAAACTTCCAATAGAAAAGCTTAGTGCCTGTTCGTAGTAGTAATAATTTTATTTCCTTCCTTAAATCCAAATATGTGTAACATCCACAAAAATAAGAAGGTATATTAAAAGTTGAAGCCATAAAAACAATAAAGTCATGAAACCGTCAGAGGTAATTATATTTTCATTCAAAAAAAAAGAAACTACATCTGCTTCTCTCAAAGTTACGTGCAGCAACCCACACACGACGTATAGACCAACCATTACACAACATAAAAACTTCATGGTGGCGCCACTGGTCAAATGCAATGCTATGTCAAACTTAATACATTTATTTTAGTTCCGTGTTTTCCCGCCTGCACAGATATGTTGGGCAAACTGTACTTTTTTTTTCAAATGTCAAATACAGTGAAATTTAAAAAAAACGCATTCCTAATCAAGTTAATGTTTGAAGTTTTCTTGTATATTACACCCGGAAATCAGACAAAAAAAAATAAAATGATTTGCTCATGAAAGAAGACATATCGTTCCTTTCCCAAAGTTAACAACATTTGTTTGTAGCCGGGAAAAGAAAATAAAGTATGCATGTCTGTGTCATATCACTCGTTATCTTAATGTGGACGTGAACAAAAGAAAATTATGAGAATTCTCTTAGTATCCCACTTCTGAACTGTTGGCTACAGCTCAGAAATAAAGGATTTTGCAACAGAAAACTAAACTCATTATAAACTCAAACATACTCGTATTTATTTCCTTTTCCACAATACTTGAAAGAAATACTTCAATATCCAGTCCTGTACTTACTCGCTAGGTTTTAAATGTAAATTACACTGATGTATTACGATATTTTTAGATATTTCTGTCGACAATGTTTTTCTGCACAGCGTCTCGAACGAGCCGCCAAAATCTATTAGTCTATGCCACCGGACCCGCTCGGATACCATAAACTATGTCTGTCATAGTGAACGAATACTCCTTTGAGTGAACTATGAGTATTATTCCATTGAACAACTAGGGTTTCCAGCTGCAAGCTAACACTATGTACCAACAATAAATTATACGTGAAGTTTAAATAAATAAACATGAGTCAAGATGAGATTTGCGTCTTGACAGGACAATACAAACTTGGATTTACATAATTTAATACTATTGCCACTTCCTTTCCATTATTACTGTATACTTTATTGCAAACAATAAATAATAGTACATTATGGTATAAGTGTGTAACGTTGGTGATTACCGCAGAGGCGGCATTGAGACCCGAGCCGTCAGGTGAGGAGCCGAGCCGGCTTAAGAAAGCCGAGGACGGTAATCATCAATACACACGTGTATCATACGACGTTTTTCAACACACTTGCGAATAAAAAAAACGTGTGGCACTCGGAAACTGCCGCGGTAAAGCTATTGCATAGCATTTTTTATCAATTATTTAAATAAACAACCTCAGTTGACAACCTTGTTATTTTCCGTAACCATAGCAACCTGGTTGAAATATTTTCGTTTCGGAATTTCTGGATTCGCTCTCCACGCTCAAGGCCCGCGATAGAAGCTATGCAATAGCTTATTAATACAAGAAAAAACATTTTATTTAGTAGATAAAAAGTTTATTTAAAGAAACAATTAGTAAATGTGCAGTTAGTAAAATTATAATTAATTGTTTTTGATGGCGTAGCGGTCTCTTCAGATAGATTACTGGCCATGGTTCTGTATGTCTTTTACAGTTATATTTGTTAATTCTTGTATCCTACAGTTACACCAAATATTAAAGCAACCTGAAAAAAAAGAAAAAAATAATTATTAAGTTTAAACACACAACACGCTGAAGCTGAAGTCACGTAGATAGATATTTAAAATTAGTTTAACTAACCTTAGTAACCAGATATTGGTTATCTGGAGCATCTTTTATAAATTTTTCAACATCGTTAGACGATAAAACCTTTGATTTCTTGCTTCTAAATCCATCTGACAGTCTTTTTAGATAAGCTGACAAATTAGAGTAGGTATGTTTTTAAGTCCACTCCATTCTTCGTTCGGACTGTACTTTTTAACATTGAGTATATACACCACAAAGAGCTAGGTTTGTAATTAGAAGATAATTCTTTAAAGTACGCCAAGAACACATTTTCAGAAAATGACTGCGATTTCTTGGTGTTTTGCCACTGCTTGAAATTTTGGTACGCTAATAGATATTTCTCCTTGGAGTTTTCGGGTAGCAAATTTTCCATAACGCTTAGGGCTTCAAATCTTACATCGGGCGGTGTACAACATGAATAATTTTCTCCAAAACTAGACATTTTAACTAATAAAATAACTTTAATAACAGTGAAAACGAGTTGTGTATTTTTTTCGCAGTAGCGGGAAAATATTGTTTTTTTATAAGCGATCAGCCATAGACTAAAAGAGGTTTTTTTTTTTGGATAGTGTTTGGAGCCACGTACAAAATGGGGAATTCAAATTTTTATTTATCACAGAGAAAACAAAAATTATATTTGAGTGAAAGTTTTATTTATTAAAAACGTACAAGTTAAAGTTATCTATTTAAATTCAAAGTTGCATGAAATGAGCAAGCACTAGGTACATTAATTTATTTTTACTATTGAACACGATCTTTTTGTATCGAAACTTTTTTAAGAACATAGCAACTCAACCAATAAAATTTAAAAAAAAAACGGTATTACCCGGTTAAATTGAAAATGCTCTGTTTATAATTTATAATTTGCAGTAAGGTACTAACTTAACTTTGTAGTGATAATTCTATTATGCACTAGTGTATAATATTATTATGCACGTGTGAGTTATAGTTCGGTTTATGGCCCTAAGAACGATGTAATAAGGCTCACTTTACGAGCAAGTGTGTTGAAAATAAATATAATTATAATTTTTATTAGTTTATAATGACTGTGATGAATAAAAATACGTCACGGGAGAATTAGTTTCTACTACATAATTATTTTAGAACAACTTCAAAAATGGTTATGTTCATATACCATTGCACTGGCATTTCTTTTTCATGTATTTAAACTGATTCCTGTGTATTACTAGTCCGATTTCAGTTGTTCATTTGGTGGAGAAAGCTCGCGCAATAGTCCCGTTATTTTTCAGTGGTTTGTGTTATTCCCCGACTGAGGCGAAGCCCAAAATTAGGGGTTATTCCTATTATTAAGTCCCTTATATTATTAAGTCCTTTTATTCTGCAAAAATATTTTTCTTAATGAGATATTCTTTCATGACATCCTTAAAAACTTTTATTGGTAATATTTATTTATTTATTTAGTACATGGAGGACTTACAGCTAATAAAAACAAACAAAAAGAAGAAACCATAGTCACCACGTCCTCACTTATAGAAATATAATACAATGATTTACTACGGTATGAGCACAAAACAAAAAAACGCCTTAAGTAAAATCATCATCATCAGCCTATAATGTTCCCACTGCAGGGACTCAGGCCTCCTTTTTTTGGTTCTAAGACATGCCGGTTTCCACACGATGTTTTCCTTCACCGTTTTGAGAGCAGTGGTGATTAAATAAATTACACAAAGTAATGCACCTGACGGGGTTCGAACCCTCGACTCACTGTTCGTAAGTCGGAGCCGCCACCACTGGGCCACCACTGCTCTAATGCTCTATGTAAAATAAATACAATATAAAAAAAAACTTAGTTCGCAACGCATGTTTTTACATGCAATTACAACAACAACAAATAATTTAACCTACTGCTACTTGAAAAATTTGAGGCTTAAGCACCTTCTGGCTGAATTCACACTATTAATAAAAGTAAAAGCATATCATATAAAAGTTAGAACATATAGAGAGAGATAGATGAATGTCGTTTAAGAATACCAACTACATAAAGACATACACACACGTAGACATACATACTACTCTCCATTACTTCATAATATATCATAATTTTCTTTTCCCTCTGTTTTCTACTTTGAAATACTGGTACCATCTGTGTCAAAAATTGGGTCAATCACAAAGAATGGATTTTTTGTGACGAAAAATTGTGTCATTAAGGATATTAAATTACGTTTGCAAAATATCTCAATTTTCAATAAAAATCGAAGAAAATGAGTGCCAATGCCAATTAGCCAGATGGTGAAAATATCTCAGAAACATTATTATTAAGCAATTTTATTTAGTGTTCAAATATGATTAACATTCCAGCTTATTAAAAAAATACGATTTTGAAACAGAATAAAATTATAATAATACGCCAGCCATATGGATTTTATTCGAACGCCATGAAAAAGCAAAACATTAAAAAAAAATTGAAGTCTTGGTACCTTTTAATTTTCCTGTGGATTGGAATACATTCTCATGCGACGTTGCATCATGGTATCATTTATTTTCAATCAATTTGAAACTTCATTAAAATAAATCTCTCTCTCTATTAATCCAGAAAAACGTAATAACTTTTAAATCCCATTCTGAATGCCTGTTATGCAGAGCCCTCACAGAATTTGTATTACGAGATTTTTCCAAGCAGTATGGCAGGTAGAAAGTGCATGGTTTTGTTTTATATCATCGTATCGTCACTCCAGCCCACAACAACAAATGATTTTTATATTAAATAGGTCTGCTCTTGGCCTCAATCTTGTCATAGGGATAGTGAACTCGACGATAGAATGAGTTATCCCAAAAGTAGCTTTTTACCTCGCAATAAATAAATATTTATATTAATTAATTGGTGTCATATGAACTTGACGTACAGAGCGCTGAAACATCACAAGATTTAAGTATACCTTCGTTTCTAAACGCCTACCTGTATGTAGTATAAACACACCAATTGGACGATATAGATTCGGGTATGGCGTAGCAGCTACGCAAAGTGCTACGCCGTAGCTGCTAAGCATAGAGCTACGTCGTGCCAGCTACGCAGTTGTAGCCGAATATTTTCATTGAATATCAATAATTATGTCTTCCAGTCTGTTTTTTACGAATGTACTCACTTTGATACGCGTCATTGTTTTCGTAATGACCATAATGAAGATAGTCTTGAGTAAATATATAAAGTCAATGACTTTTTATAAAAATAGAATACTATTTTATTTTCAAAAGTTATTGACTTTGAAAATCCTTAAGTACATAAAAGATAAATATTAATTCTGAAATCTAAATATTTTTTCTTGAACTAAAAAAAAGTTCATGGCCGTAACTCTATTGTGGTGTTAACAATAGAATACATTAATACAAAGAAATGATTGCACAAAGGGCTGGTTGAGGTTGTGTTCTATTTTTGGGTTCAATTTAAAGTTCATGCTGACTCACCGGCGTAGTCATGGCTCAACCGTTATAAATTGACATGTGTCGGGTATGGTGCCTGTCATCATATTTAATGAGTTGGATTGCGGATGCAACAATGTTAAAAGGTTTAACCACTTGGCTATGGCCGTATACAGAAAGAAAGCTGGTAGCCGGCGCCGATCTACCAGCGCTTATCGGCGACGTTCAGCGCCGCTTGTCATATAAACGCCTGCGCCGGTTACCTGCATGGACCGGTTCCTATAAGCGCTGGTAGACTGCCAGCTTTCTTTCTGTATACGGCCTATGAGATTATGGCAGTGTAACAAATGAATGACTGGCGGACGGAAACAGTTGAAGCTCGTGCTGTTTGGAAATTATGACGTGTGGTCAACCTGTGCGACTCTGGTGAATCGTTCTGTTAATGATAACGATGCTGAAAAAATATATGTTTTGTTTTGATGAGTGAACTTACACCGCCTTATTACAAAAGGTAGTTAAACCTGGTTTAACTTAGACTTGGTTTATCTCGCATGACGTCTCATCATCATCATCATCAGCCTATAATGTTCCCACTGCAGGGACTCAGGCCTCCTCTCTAGGAGAGGGATGGGCTATAATCCACCACGCGGGCCCAGTGCGGATTGGCAGATGTCACATGTCTTCGAATTTTTACTGCATGACGTCTCACTTCAATAAAATTCAAAAGAAAGTGACAGCATGCGAGATAAACCAAGTCTAAGTTAAACCAGGTTTAACTACCTTTTGTAATAAGGCGGAAAGAGTTTAAAAAAAATGGAATTTAAGCTGTTGGTCCCGGTTATTATTTATTGCTTATATCGCTCGTAGATAATGACCCGACAGTCTGACAACCAGTCTTACCAAAGGATTAACCTATTACCCAGTACTAACTGGGTTGCAGAGGTCAGATGGTCAAAAGGCAAAGGGTCAAAAGGAGTGGAACACCCTGCCTGCGTCGGTCTTCCCGAGTTTATATAACCCCAATCTATTTAAGTCGCGAGTAAATAGGCTTCTTCTGGGTAAGCTCGTTCCATCGCCATCTCTGCCCTTAGGGCAAGATTGAGATCAAGAGTAAGCACATTTAATATAAAAAAGGCTACGCAGATGATGACTATCGACGAATAACTTTTTGAAAGTGATATCCACTCGCCTAGAGGTTTAGAAAGTGGTTCAATGTTTGTGTGGTTCTGGACTAAAGTGATTCAATTAACCCAATTCTAGTTTTGCATTATTATAGCTCTTTCACTTGTATGAAAAAGTTACTTTGTTTCAATGTTTTCATAGCAAAAAGCCTCTAAATAACGGGGTTAAAAAATACGGTGGCATTTTAATACTCAATAGTTTTAGGATCACTTTTTCAGGACTTTTTATCGTATTTTTTTTTGTAACTGTAAACTTCTGATTGAAATTGTATTTGAAACATTTCATGTTTTTATCGAAATAAAACGATTTTCAGTCACTCTTATTGACACATGTCGCAACACTTAATTCTAAACTATATTTTGTGTGCAGATGAATTTCAGAATTTGAATGGATTTCAATTTATTTAATCTACTCGATGTTCTTAACTGCTTGGTAAGTCTAGCAACTGCTTTGCATGAGGTGCGTGAAGTATTATTGGGTTTTTAAAGTTAAAACTTCTGTAGCGGCGTTGTGCACTTTATTGGGAAGGGTAAAAAATGTTAAACTCGCGTCAGGACACGTGACCTGGTCGAAAATTTGTAAGACGATATTCCCTAACCATTCCAAAATATTCAAAAATGCAAAACGTTGATGATCAAGTTTTCACTTCTGCCAGCACGGTTCAGGTACTTCAGGTAGCAGTCACGAAGTCTGAATTTCACTGTTGATTGCAATCGGTTCACTGCCTATTACTTCATCATTTCAGCCGAAAGACGTCCACTGCTGGACATAGGCCTCCCCTAAGTGTCGCCACATTGACCGGTCCCGTGCGTCTCGCATCCAGCGGATCCCCGCAACCTTCACCAGGTCATCGGTCCACCTAGTGGGAGGCCTTCCAACGCAACGTCTTCCGGTTCGCGGTCGCCACTCCAGAACTTTCCGGCCCCATCGGGCATCCGTTCTGCGAGCAATGTGCCCTGCCCACTGCCACTTAAGTTTGGCGATTCTTCGGGCTATGTCGGTAACTTTGGTTCTCATGCGGATGTCCTCATTTCTGATTCGATCGCGCAAGGAAACTCCGAGCATAGCCCTCTCCATTGCCCTTTGGGTGACTTTAAGCCTTCTGATGAGGCCCATTGTGAGCGACCACGTTTCGGTCCCATATGTAATCACTGGCAACACACACTGGTCATAGACTTTCGTCTTGAGACATTGGGGTAAGTTGGACGAGAAGATACTTCTCAGCTTCCCAAACGCTGCCCAGCCGAGTCGGATTCGACGATTGACCTCTTTCTCAAAGTTGGACCTACCTAACTGGACTGTTTGTCCCAGGTAGACATAATCGTCTACAACTTCGAGTGTAGAGTCTCCGATCTTTATGGGAGTGGGTGTAGCATGGGCATTAAACATGACCTTGGTTTTGTCCATGTTCATTTTTAGACCCACTCTTTCAGAAGCTCTACTGAGGCCATCGAGCATTGTACTGAGGTCCTCCATGGTCTCAGCCATGACCACTATATCGTCGGCAAATCGAAGGTGAGTAATGTACTCGCCATTGATGTTGATGCCTAGTCCTCTCCAGTCCAGAACCTTGAAGATATCCTCCAGTACAGCGGTGAACAGCTTCGGAGATATGACGTCTCCCTGTCTCACACCTCGCTGCAGAAGGATAGGTTTCGTGGTCTGGTCCTGAAGCCGGACTGACATGGTGGCGTTTTTGTATAAACACTTCAACACCTCGATGTACCGGTAGTCAATTTGGCACCTTTGGAGAGACTGCAATACGGCCCAAGTTTCGATCGAATCGAAGGCCTTCTCGTAGTCCACAAACGCTAAACAGAGAGGCAGATTATACTCTTCGGTCTTCTGTATAACCTGCCGCAGCGTATGTATGTGGTCTACGGTGCTAAACCCTCTTCGGAATCCGGCTTGTTCGGGAGGCTGAAAGTCGTCGAACCTGCGCGCGAGACGATTCGTGATGACTCTTGAAAACAACTTATAGACATGACTCAGAAGTGAGATGGGCCTGTAATTCTTAAGTCGGGTATTGTCGCCCTTCTTGAAGAAGAGTACCACCACACCTCTGCACCATGCCTGCGGCGTTTTTCCCTCGAGTATGACGGAATCGAACAGCTTCTGAAGGGCCTTAAGGATTGGTTTGCCACCCGCCTTCAGGAGTTCGGCCGTAATTCCGTCATCACCCGGTGCCTTGTTGTTCTTAAGTTGTTTCAGAGCCATCCTAATCTCGTACAGGCTGACATCCGGGATGTCTTCGGTATAGTGTCGGGTCAGTCTAGCTCTGGGGTCTTTCGCTAGATCTTCAATGGGTTTACTGGTTGACGTGTACAGCTGCCCATAGAAGCTCTCGATCTCCCTCAGAAGCAGCCTATTACTTACATGGAATTGAAACATTACTGGTGAAATGTGTACCTAAGTACAGCTCAGCCAAACCATTGAGGGATTATATTATAGGCGTGATATTATGTTAATGTAAAATTTATTTATGGCATAGTGACCTGGTGAAGGTTGCAGGGATCCGCTGGATGCGAGACGCACGGGACCGGTCAATGTGACGACACTTAGGGGAGGCCTATGTCAGCATTGGACATCTTTCCGCTGAAATGCGGCTAAAAAGTGCGAGAATGTGAGGTCATCAAGAGTTTGATTCACGGATCATGTTAAACCCGATTTATTGCGAGAATAGTGGAAAACCTTAAATGCCAAGGTCACTTGATGTTTTTATCTATCTGTCAAAGGTCTGTTACGTCGCCACATAAGTCGTGGAAGCCGACACTTATCGTGGGGATTACCTCCGCTTAGATGCTAGATATAACATTAAATGATAGAAGGAAAAATGTAGGTTTACTATACGTTTGGGGGTAGGTTTTTTTTAATCTACTTCGAGAAATACTGTGCGGCTACAATCAAGGGCATATTTCAAGATTTTCAAAAAACCACTGCTAAACGAATACCCAGTAGTAACTGGGTTGTGGAGGTCAGATGTTTATCTGACCTCAACCAGTCGCTCCATGTAAAATACTGGTATTCAGCTGCATCCGGTTAGATTGGAAGCCAACCCCAACATAGTTGGGAAAAGACAAAACCAAAAATGGAACAGAATTTGTATAAAGTTACCTGTGGTGACGAAGCTGGTCCTAAAAATTTACAAAATTAAACTTTTGTGAAATGAATGTCTTTTTATGCTTTTAGTAATAAATGGCAAGCCGTAACGTTTCATTATTAGGATTTTTTTAAAGTTTAAATTAAATGTCACTAGTAAAACTTAACTGTTACCGAATAGTTGTCAGCTTCAACATTGACAGTCCATGGAATATACCTAGGCGTTGACATCTCATGAACGCGGTTAAGATTCTGTTGATCACGTTCAGTAATATTCTGCAAAGTTTTCCCTGGACTTTTACTAAAGTTAAAATATTTTATTTGAACTTTAAGTAGGTAAAATAGTGGTACATAATTATGTTGGCCTAATGCCACAAGGCATTCTCTACCGATCAAAAAACTTAAATATAATAATATTGAGACTAATAGGTACACATAAAATAAACAAGCAAATTTTTAACAAAATACCAATATAAAAACGAGAAAATAATGTAATAATAATTGCTATGACTCCCAAAACAAATAAATCTCATGACCTTGCCAATGGCACGGAATGTCTTTAACCTTAATAATAATAATAACCTTAACCATACTATCTATATTACAAGAGTTCAGTTACCTGTCAACTTAGAGAAAATTCATGTAAACAATACTGAAAACACAAACTGAAATCCGCAGCAAATATTCATAAAGTTATAAGTTTAATAATCGTTTCATAAATAGTGCTTAAAACATTTAGTCCTTCATAAAAGTTTGGTCTAACAAAACTAGTTGCATCAAAGTACACATTTCAGGGAATAACTACTTTACTGCAGACAGTTGAAGTTTGTCCGGTAAACCGTTTCAAACCTTAAGTAATATCGGGTACACATTGACAAAACGTTATCCACTATCACTACTTAATATAGAAAAAAGTCGCTTCCCGCTGTCTGTCCCTAAGTCTCCTTAGATCTTTAAAACAACACCACGGATTTTAATGCGGGTTTTTTAATAGATAGAGTGATTCAAGAGGAAGGTTTATATGTAGCACATTTCACCCGTGCGAAGCTGGGGCGGGTCGCTACTTGGAAATAATTTAAGCATTGGTCACATCAGCGGCCCTAATGTAAACAGTTTTAGTTTATTAAGTTTCTTGATTTCTTAACCTCTTGTATGCCGTGTAATTAGTCACAATTAAAAAGCCATTGTGTCTCGCGTAGATCTACGCTACGGCATACGAAGGGTTAATCACTACAAAATATAGTCATGTATGACATTCAATCACCCTTTTTGACTTTGAACCACCAAAATTACAAGTTAGAATATCCTAGCTTCCAGCCAAAAATCTAGAAAAACCAAAACTGTTACGAGACTTGGAACAGACCATAAAAAAAACTCTTGTATACACCCAATCAGTAGTCCTACTATTAAGGCAAGTGTAGTTAGTCTAGACCTTTTTTAATAACTAGTTATTACTATCCTCAAGACCCGACACTTAATGATAAGACTAGTCAGAGACTCTTCTCTGAGCATTCCATTTTTATCGCCTAATGAACCTACGCAAGTAATTAGTGCTCAAAGACTTAATTATAGTTAGGTATAATATTATTATAAGAACTGGACTCAATTAAAGAATGTCAACGAAAAGAAAATATAATTATTCTCTTGCTTTTATTCCCTGAAGGAGAAATGGAGGGGTTTACTTCACTTATATTTATGCAATTACGTAAAAGCATTCATCAGTATAATTTATCATGTTTCTGCTTCTAGGAAATCAGCATTCTCTCTAAAAGGAGGAGTGGGCTTAAAACTTCATCGTGGCCCAGTCATTTTTGGTGTCGCAAATATTTTTGGATTTAGGCCATGCCGGTATACCACTATGTGTAATTACGTTATAAGTCCCGTATTGAAGACACACCACACCAAACCAAAATACTTCTTTTTTTGGAAGTTGGAAAATCATCCCGCTCCCGCTCTGGGCGAAGCGGATTGACTAAATGGTAGTGGTAAGGTAGAGTGCATAGCCCGAAACTCGACAACCAGTCATGTCAAAGGGTAGTGTAATGCTCAGTACTAACTGGGTTGTGGTTGTCATATTGGTTATCGATCTATATTTTACATAGATTCTATGTAAAATACTTATCTACAGCTGTATGCAGTAAGACTGAAAGTCGACCAAAACAACAGTAAAAATAAAGCTAACTTTAGCAATATTGCCCAGAAACATTCTGCTCTTGTCAGGTCTTATTCGTTTCTGAACAAAATGATAGTCAGATTACGTTACAAAAGCTTTGTTATACTAGCTTTAGAAATTTTTCATGAAACGAAGAATTTTTACTCAATTTTATATTAGAAAGCAGAATAGGATGGAAAGACGTTATCGCAAGGCATTCTTCCATTTTCCGATGAAACTTGCTTTTTAACCGACTTCTAAAAAAAGAAGGAGGTTCTCAATTCGGATGTTTGTTTGTTTTTTTTTTTTTTATGTTTGTTCGGGCATAACTCCGTCACTTGCTAACCGATTTGAAAAATTATTTTTTTGTTAGAAAGGGTATAATTTCCAAATGGTCCCATAATTTTTTTATCGAAATCGGACAAGCGGTTTTTGAAAAATCAACATAAATCAAAAAAAATACTACATTGACCACATTATGACCCATGAACATGTGAACCACTAAAAAGTGAAAAATAAAAACTTTTTAACAAAAAATAAAACCGACTTCAAAAAAAAAAACACAAAAAGTCAAAAATAAATCAGTTTCTGAAGTCGGTGGCAAAAAAATGAAATCAAACAAATAAAAGTCACCGACTTCAGAAACTGATTTATTTTTGACTTTTTGTGTTTTTTTTTTGAAGTCGGTTTTATTTTTTGTTAAAAAGTTTTTTATTTGAACTCTCTTAACTTGTCTTTCAAGAATAAATTGTTTATTTTTTTTTCTGTGAAACTATACTGCACCTAATTTAAAATTCAAAGGCAAGTTTCAATTTGATTGCTTTATTTCCCCCGCCTTTCCTCTTTGTTTCAATTGTGGTCACGAATGGGCGATTCCACCCTTTTCATTTATCAGGGTTGTGCCCGCATAAACAATAACGCAAGTTACCCGTGGAGCTAGTTTAATCTACGTAATCACCTTAGAGCTGGCTCAAATAATTTTATCAAACTTTTGAAAGCCCCGTCGTTGCTTTTTTATTAGTGGGTAGATTGTTTAATTTCAAAAGTTTGTAAATAAAACTGTCGTAAGAATTTTGTAGGAACATAAAAAGGAAATATTTGGCTTTTTGTTTTTAAGTTTCAAGGGTTATAACGATGATTTAACCTACAGTTTCATTTTGCTTAACATTAAGATTTAAAGCACAAACTTTAGCAGCCCGTATTGTTCCCACTGCTGGGAATTGACCCACCCCTCTGTGAGACCTGCCGGCAGTAATCTATCACGCGAGCACGGTACGCGGATGTTACCCGAGTGACTTCAAATTCTGTGTACCGGTTCTGGGACAGTTTTATTTTATTTTATTCAGTGTATAAGAGAGCAGGGGTGGCCTTAGTAGTAGCGACCCTGATTGACGAGCAGTAAATCGAGGGTTCGAACCCAGGCAGGCGCAATACTTTGTGTAATTTATTTCATTACCACTGCTCCCAAAAAGGTGAAAGGAAACGTCATGAGAAAACCGGCATCTCTTAGAACTAAAAATTCGAATACGAGTGACATCCACCAACCCGCACTAGACCCGCGTGGTGCATTATATACTACTCCCTCTTATAGAGAGGAATTCTGAGTCCCAGCAGTGGGAACATTATAGGTTATACTATTCAGTGTTTTAGAGGATTGTATGTATGTGTGCCAAAGAGGTAATAAAATATAGAGGACATAAATTAAGCAATCATTAAGAAAATCACGTACCCCTACATAATAATATTTCACATCGCACGTTACTCATATTCTAGATTTCCATAATTTATTATAATTGAAAACGAGCTTCGAACCGTTCATGGCTCAAATGTTAACATTTGAGCCATGAACGTTTCGAAGCTCGTTATAAGTCAGTACAAAAATAGCAAGTGGCCCAATTTACTTGGATACCTATCTGGAACACGTAACGATATCATTTAGACATCGTTCACACCAAACGTATTGTCCGCCGCTGACTGTGAGCACGCGTTACGCAATTTATCACTTTTCAATATAATTATATTTAACTTCTTGTTCACACCGAATCGACTATACGCTATTACGTAGATCCATAGAGACAGTGAGCATACTCACAGTCGGTGGCGGACAATGTTTGGTGTGAACGATGCCTAAAGAAGTAACAGTCGGACGTTTCAGTCCTATGGGACTGTCCGGTGTTAAGGAAAGCATTTGTCATGGTTTCTTTTTTAAACCCAAGGGTTTTTAGTGACAATTTTATGGTGAAAGTAGTTTGTAACTGTTCTGGGTATTGTATAAGAGGTAAACATTATTTTATGGATTGTAAGTCATTGAAACAAATCTTTATTTAACCGACTTCCAAAAAGGAGGAGGATTTTCAATTCGTCTGTTTATTTTTTAGTTTGGAATGTTTGTTTCCGGATAATAATATCATTAATAAACCGATTTTTAGAATTCTTTAAAAATTTTGCAGTAACCTTTTCTAAGTAAACATATACTTCAATTTACTTTAAAACCATGGATCAAGTAAGCTTGGTATCCTCAGTAGGTAAACAAAATCTCTGACCAGTATAAATGAAAACCTTTCTGGCTCACATGCATATAAAATACGAGCTGCGATCTGTTATCCTACAAATCCTGAACATCACAATGGTCATAGCAACAAAGGCGTAAAGTGCCAATACGTTTGTAGGGCCACTAACCAGATAGCTTCAGAAACTCAACTTTATACAAAGCACAAAAAGGCACACACATAGACACGTTGCACGTACTACTAGTATAGGTACATTCGAAAAGAGCAATCAATAAAAGGTGCGGTTAAATCAAAGTTGGTATCAATTATGAAGATGCTGCCAGCCGGTCTGCAATTTGTCTGTACCAGTTTACCAGAACCTAAGTGGGGAGCGCCAGGGTTACGAAATTCAAACCGAAATGTTCTTACGTTGTTTTTGTAATAACCTTTACAAAGTGAGTGAGCAAAATTCCTCAACGGCTAATAGCTAGGACTCAATTTTTTCTATATACGTTCAATTTTGATAAATACATTTAATTTTCTTCTCCTGGAACAGAGCTTCTGTACTTTTCTGTGGTACGAATCGTGGCGAACACCATTGATTTTCAATTTACTGTATTCGGATATGTAGTAGGTATATACCAGCTTCCGAATTTGATAAAAAGCCGCCAGAATCCTCTTGATGGTGTAAGTCGAGGAAAATCTGCTATTTTATATATTAAAGATGAAGGTGTTTCTTCATTATGTCTGAGCGCTTTATTGGCGTAAAATCTATCGGGGATATGAAAATACCGATCAGACGATATGTCTTTCATTTATTATTAATAGAGAAAATAGATACAGTATTTATCGGTATTTTCTGTTGGTGTTAATATCAAAATAGCTTCGATATTCTTGTATATTTTTATAGACATTAAATGTTATAGATATTCTTGTCTTTGTTATTTGTAATTAATGTAAAGGACTTAACGTAAAGGTTAATGCAAGCGTGCTGGAATACAAGTTTTAAAAAATAAATGTATAACAGAGTTGGTGATGGTCAGCCACTTTTCACCATAAGCACTAAGAAAAATGAGGTTTAAAATGGCCAAGCGTCAGTCAACTCGGTAGCACATTTATAAACTAACGTCTTTGTCCATTTAATACTAAGAAATAAAATAAGCCTTATTTTAATAAAAAAAAATAAAAAAAACCCGCCTGCAATGGCAAAAAGTGAATTAAAAATTAAAAGATAAGTCAAACGATTTTAGTGATGAAATGAGAACAAGGGTCCCGTAATTGCCCGTCGGGGCCGCGGATTTTTGTACTAGATAACGTGGCCTCGGCGCAAGGGCAAAGAAGGAACATGGGTTCGGTTTTTAGTCAGTAGAAGTCTGACACTCCCCTTCGCTCTGCCCAAGAGGGGGGGGGGGGTCATTTGATGATTTTCCACCCACCAAAAAAAAAAAGGGTCCCGTAATTGTATCCGAAAATGAAAAACTAAAATTTTAAATTCAGTCGTGGTAGTTTGGTGGATCATTCTTTACAGGTCTTTACGGGTGTTTTTTTTTAAATTAATTTAATATATTCTTTGGTTTTATCACTTAGTGATAATAGGTATTAGCCCTATAACAAAACACATTCAAAACCAATCAATAACTCAAACAATTTATAAGTTATCAAACAATAATAAAGCTATAAAGTACAGACAACCGTAATTCTATCTCAGAATACAGATGTCTAATACTTTATTGACTAATATCACAAATTGATGTAATTTGTTTCGTTTGAGGTTTATAATACTCAGAGCGATCGTTTTGTGGGATCTCAGATAATAACTCAAATCAATAATATTCCTATCTAGTTCTGAAATGTATTTGATTACGTTTTTTTTTATACTCTTGTTTTTTTTTTCAAACAACGTTTCTACAGCTGGTACCTAAGATAAATTTTTTGGGTAGGGTAAGTTTATTATTATGTTGTTTTTGTAAACTAAAAGCTACGAAGATGGATTTACTTCTTGGAGTGCTAACTAGAATTTCTAGTTGGCTGCATTTCTGCATTAAATTTTACACAAATTGTTGCTTTATTATTTGCTAAAACTTAAAAATGTCTCAGTAGCAGCCACGGAATCTGGATTTGTGCCCGATTGACGAGAATATTATCCATTATTACATGGGAACAAAACTGGTGAAAATATGAGGCTGTAGTAATTGAAACATCTCTGGCTAAACCTTCGGACTTGATGTTACGTATTTTATTTTTGGTGTGTGTGTTTTTTCTCAAATAACGTTTCTACTACTCGTACCTAGTTACACATATAGGTTTATAAGTCCAAATTATTAACACCATTTAGTAATTATTAGAATACCTTAGCTGTTTTCTGTTCACGTTTTTCAGCTTTGTCAAAATTATCTTGGTGGCTGAAACCAACTTCAAAATTCTTCGAGAAATAAAAATATGAAGTCGGCAACAATATATTACAAAAACGTGGGCCCCACAAAATGGCCTTACAACACATGCCACAAAACATATTATGTACTTGTGAATACACTTTTACCCACGAATATGAGTTTATTTTCACTTCATGCGCCAAACTTTTCACGAGTTATAATATTTCTTTTAGATCAAGTATTTCAATATACGTGAAACCTGAAAATATACGAAATATTTGCGATTAATTTATCTTAGCGTACAAAAATACTCTGAAGTAATTTTGTTTGTTTTATTTTTGTAAGAGTTCAAAGAAATTGCGATGTTTTCGATACGTAAGTAAAGAACTGAGGTATTTGACATGGTATTGTAACCAAAGGAAACATGGCATTATTTAATTAAAGCCTTGTTAATTGTGTGTTACATGGTTTATTTCTATACTTGAGATTTTCTTTTCAACGAGTTTTTCTTTGTTTTTATTCTAGATAGTACATGGTAGGTAATGTCGACGTTCTTAGTTATTCAATTTTTATTCAATTACTAGCTGATCCCTGCGGCTTCGCCCGCGTGGCTGTCGGTCAAATTGTATACTAAAACCTTTCTCGAGAATCACTGTGACAATGTGTGTGTCAATCACACAGGTGAAAACAGGATGCAAATCGGTGCAGTAGTTTTTGAGGGTATCGCGAACAGACAGACAGGCGCGACGGAGGACTTTTTAGGACGTTTATGTGATCATATTAATTTTGTTCTATCATATAGCATTTGTATGTTTCTGTCAGAATATGCTGCATGAGCGTCACTAAAAAGTCTGATAAATATACCTATATATTTAAACCCAGTTACTGGGTTTCGATCGCACCACCGAAATCACTGTGAGTCAGCCAACTCCATGACTTTAGGAAAACATACATCTTGCCCCAACATAAGCTGCCAAGTAATAACAAAATAATAGAAAATTACCTTCAACTTCCAAGACCAAGTTATATACCAGAAGACACAAGAAACAGCTGTTCTCCAGCCAAATCGAACCACTTCAGCTGAACAGAGCCAGAACACAATACCTGACAACTTTCGAACGTGTTCAATAACATTATTGGCAAAGTTGTCCGGATGCGACCCACATGGCAGAATGTTTGCTGCAAATGACTGCGGTTGTATGGCGGTCGCGTGTGGCTGTGGTGTGGCTGTTGCCCGGACAGATACCGTGTTGTTGTTGAAGATAGCTTCTTTAGGAAAATTGTTTTGAAATGTTTCTAATGTGAGTTCTTTTTGTGGAATATTGTTTGGCTGGTAGGTAAAAATATATTTGGGGCGTAATGACGTAATTTTATTGCTATGTTTTTGAAGTTATTGAGCTACTGGTGTGTATAGCATAAGAATAGGAATAATTTATTTAAAAAATGTAATTATAATGTTCTACAAAAAGTGTAATATGTATTTTGGTGTAAAATACAACGGAGGATATAATTAGAGCGTATAAATAAACAGTCGATACCCAAAATAAATTCAAATGTTTTTAGTGACAGGCTCAATCTAGTTTTATTCAAACCCGGGTTTCAGCCAATACACAATTTAATTATAACAATAAAAAAACAATGAGTCTATTATACATTAAAAAAATAATCAAATTCAATTCTAGAATATGAATGAAGAATCTTCAAAACTAATTGTGCGATCTAATTTGACTTGTTAATAGTGTCTTTTAAAATAATTATATTGTTCTTTGATTTCTCTTTAATTTGTTTATTATTCTTTTTAATGGTCTGTTAAAGTACTTTATTTTCAGGTAAGTCATTAAATAAATAGTAAAGATAACTGAAGTTATTAATAGATGTACCTCACACAGGTCACTAACACAATATTTTCATGTTATATTTATAAGAGACACAATAGAG
The DNA here is from genome assembly GCA_949316265.1 of Diarsia mendica. Classification (NCBI taxonomy): domain Eukaryota; kingdom Metazoa; phylum Arthropoda; class Insecta; order Lepidoptera; family Noctuidae; genus Diarsia; species Diarsia mendica. The sequence goes on from OX438909.1 coordinate 10,563,902, forward strand.
ACTTTATCATGTCCTTTAGTTTCTACTTTATTGCCTTCCTACGCTCGTAGCGTAAAGCTCCTTGACACCAGGTTGGCAACGCCTTACCGTACTATATGAAAAACTTACTTTACGCGACTATTTCACGTCACCCAGTTAATATAAAAGAACTTGCACGGTAACTTACACTTTTATTTTAAACTAGCTTGGCCGTGTGACTTTGGTTCGTGTGATATTATAATTTCAAGGGTTTTTTTTACGGGAACCTATTTTTTTTTAAATTGTTGTAAGTCTATGTTACTCCTTATAGTAAATAAATTGGTTGAGTTGTTTTGAAGATAGCCGGAACAGACAGTCAATTTTAATTCACCATCATCATTTCAGCCGAAAGACGTTTGCTGGACATAGGCCTCCCCCAAGTGTCAACACATCGACCGGTCCCGTGCGCCTCGCAATCAACGGATCCCCGCAACCTTCACCAGATCATCGGTCCACCTAGTGGAGAGGCCAACGTAACGTCTTCCGATTCGCGGTCGCTACTTCAGAACTTTTCGGCCCCATCGGCCATCCTGCAATTAATTGATTTGCATAAATCACATTTAATTTTAATGAAATTTAATGTTTGTTGGTAATTTTGTATGTTTTTATCGATATTCAGAAACCACTGAAAGGTTGAACCCGTCACCACTAAGCTACCAAATCCCATTACGGCGATAATTGAAATTTTGAGGTATTCCACATTGGGCACCCGCTTTAACGGCACCTGAGGTAATGGCACCTGAGGTAATGGCACCTGAGGTATTCCACATACGGCACCTGAGGTATTCCACATACGGCACCTGTCAATATTTTTCGCAGGTGCCATTAGTGGAATAGTTTATTATTTTAAATTTTATTCCACATACGGCACCTACGGATCAGTAGGTACTACTAGTGTTGGGGGGTGGTTTGTCTGAACGGACTGCTGTCAATTCTTTCTGGTCCGTTCAGACGTAGACAAAAAATGTGTACATCCGAACGGACCGGTGTAAAAAAAAAAAAAAACAAATGAATAAACAATAATAAGTTTAAAGCGGCAGTCCCATTCATTGGAGTAATTCATCAACTCGTCCCACATGCCCACGGCCCATTTGGGACGAGTTGATTGGACTTTTACGCGAACAGATTTCTGCGCGCCAAGACACTTGCTCGAATGGACTTTTGCGCGAAAGGACACTCTTGCGCGAATGGACACATGCGCGACTGAAATAGCATGGATTGCAGCAAGTTTTTTTTTTTTTGGATTTTCCATCATGGGTGCCGTTTTCATGGTTTTAATATCACAGTCAGTTTAATCACAAATGTGTTGTAAAATCAGCCTTGACTTACAATAGAATTTAAAAACAAATACTTTTCAGGTTTCGTTTCTCGTCATGGGTGTCGTTTTTATGGTTAATAATAATAGCCATAGATTAGTATTTGAAAAAAATCTTGCGGAACTTCTCTGTAAAATACTTCCTTATTCCTTGTCTACATTATAAAGGGAACCTCTGTGCAAAATTTCAGCTTTCTAGGTCCAAGGGTTTGGGCTGGGCGTTGATGAGTCAGTCAGTCAGTCAGTCAGTCAGGACTTCTCTCTTTATTTATTAGAAGAAGAAGACTACATTATAAAGGGAACCTCTGTGCAAAATTTCAGCTTTCTAGGTCCAAGGGTTTGGGCTGGGCGTTGATGAGTCAGTCAGTCAGTCAGGACTTCTCTCTTTATTTATTAGAAGAAGAAGACTACATTATAAAGGGAACCTCTGTGCAAAATTTCAGCTTTCTAGGTCCAAGGGTTTGGGCTGGGCGTTGATGAGTCAGTCAGTCAGGACTTCTCTTTTTATTTAAATAGATAATCATTGCACCTGTAATCCCCGAAGGATTTCGTAGAGACATACCTATAAGTACTCCCACATTTCAGCAGTTATGTTTAAGTCTCACGTGATTGAAGCAAGCCCATTGCCACGACTGCCACTGAGAAATCCCAGATGGAAAAACTCAATAACATTTGGCCTGACCTAAGAATCCATACCAAAACCTCGTGCTCAGAAGTCGCTTGGGACCTAGTGGTCCCAAACGAATAGCCCACATTAATCCCACGCAAGGGAACGAGAAAAGGTATTGTAACAAATTCGTGGGTGATATGTTATACCTAGTATTAGGACCGACTTTATTGTCTGAGTAAGACTTGGAATTTTTAGATGTGTGTTTGAATTTAAATAAGTATTTTCATACTGAATTTAAATTTTGACTTCTAGTAGTGGTGCAAGCTCAAATGCAGAGCACGAGTTTCTGGGATCGATTCATAGGTCGAGCAAAGTGAGTAGCAGCTACGGAGTCTAAGATTTGGGCCCAGTTGATGGCAGCTGATGGAACAAGAACAACGAAGCAGTCAAAATATTTATACACAGGTTGTTCCTTTTCCACCCGATCTCGTCATTTTCATCATCATTCCTTTGCCTTTACCTCAATTCATTTGAGGTCGGCGCAGCATATCTTCCTTTATCATATTCAAACACACATCCAAAAATTCCAAGTCTTACTCAGACAATAAAGTCGGTCCTAATACTAGGTATAACATATCACCCACGAATTTGTTTCAATACCTTTTCTCGTTCCCTTGCGTGGGATTAATGTGGCTCATTCGATTATGACAAACAAGAAATTTTAATTGAGTTTCGGCTGCCACCTGACAAAAAAAATCAAATATTAGAGATAAAAAAATAAATTTTGCATCATTACAATCAATCGAATTGAGAACCTCCTCTTTTTTAGAAGTCGTTTAAAATTTAAACACACTTGCAATAGCCGAAGGGTCAGGCAAAGGTTCATCCACATTTCGCTAGTTATGTTGTAATTGGTGCGAGCCTATTGCCATCAACTGGACCCAAATCTAGACCTCGTAGCTGCTACTCACTTTGCTCGACCTATGAAACGATCCCAGAAACTCGTGCTCTGCATTTGAGCTTGCACCGCTACTAGAAGTCAAAATAAAATTCAGTATGAAAATACTCATATTTTATATTCAAACACACATCTAAAAATTCCAAGTGTTCCTTAGACAATAAAGCCAGTCTTAATACTAGGTATAACATATCACCCACGAATTTGTTTCAATACCTTTTCTCGTTCCCTTGCGTCGGATTAATGTGGGCCATTCGTTGCGTTCTGTCACTGGTCACTGTTAATAATGTCCACGTTTATATACCTAGTGATATAGTGGAGAAGTGGTCGTATTGAACTTGTGTCTTTTGTTTTCCGTTTATTTTGGGTTCAGCTTGAAGGTGGATTATGGGCAGGTAATGTTTCTATTTGGGTGTCGTTCGTTTGTATTGGAAATGCTTGTAAAATGCGAGATTAACTTATATTATTTATGTAAAAAATTAGCGTTCATCATCATCACCATCATTTCAATTAAAAGACGTCCACCTGCTGGACATAAAACTCCCCCAAGGATCACCACATTGATTGCGAGACACACGGGAACAATTCACCGCTAGACGCAATTGGTTTCATAATATTTTTCTCCTGAATTATTTGATACTCGTTGAGTAAGAGATGTTTATTTTTTTGTCAATTTTTTCAATAACAATTATAATTGAATAAATTTGAATTTGTGGTAACCACAAGAAGAACATGCGACATCTACTACCCGCACTGGCCCCGCGTGGTGGATTATAGCCCATCCCTCTCCTATAGAGAAGAGGCCTGAGTCTCTACAGTGGGAACATTATAGTCTGATGATGAAGTTTGAATCTCATTAAACTTATTGCTATCAAGTACACTGACAGCTTGAAAGAGAAAACTTTCTCAATATTTCTCAACAATGATGACTCTGACACCACTTGAACGCAGTTAATATAATTATGATTGAATCAATCAGTTAAATGAACGTGCTGTTCATGATATGCTTATCGTGATCAATACATCGCTTCATCGTGGAATTCACCCTTAATGTCTTAACTAAATTCATTTAAATTATTCACAACACGAACTACGCATTCCTGACTGAATCAAAGAGCTAAATTAACATACTCATGCCATTGCATATACAACTATATTGTGTAACTATGTAAATTACAATCACAAACACACTAAATTAGGTTCTATTATATCTATTTTGCGACTGAAAATTCAGCATCAAATGTCAATTTCAAACAATCTAAATTGCAGTACTAATCTAGCGTAATTATATTGGGGTCGGCTTCCAGTCTACTCATCAACAGCCTATTAATGTTCCCAGTGCTGGGACACAGGCCTCTTCTCTTTTGAGAGGGAATGGGCTATAATCTACCACGCGGGTCCAATGCGGCTTCCAGTCTAACCGGAGGTGAATACCAGTATTTTACCATTTCGTTTTTTTTTTTTTCGGGGATGGGAAATCATCAAATGCCTCCTCCAGCTCTGGGCAGAGCGGAAGGGAGTGTCAGACTTCTACTGACTAAAAATTACCATGTTCCTTCTTAGCCCTTTGTGCCGAGGCCGCGGCATCTCTTTCGAACTACCCGCAGCCCCGACGGGCACCATTATTTTACCTGGAGCGACTACCTATAATATCTAGCCTCCACAATCTAGTTAGTACTGGATAAACATGATATCCTTGACAAGACGTGATGATAGATATGAACTTCCTATTGGATATTATTACGGGGTTTGTCTGCTTTGACACCTGACTGAGATCTTGGAAGTTAGAGAGTCAGATTATGTTGCAAAGCGATTCATTTCATGTCTGTTCGGTATAACTGCGTGAAGGAATACGCTGATATTAACAGTATCTTGGCTATTGTTCTGGTTTCATAACAGTCTGCAAGATACCATTGTAATAATGTTATAACATGACATACAACTGACACACAGAAAGGTGTGAGAAAACAACTTTGCGGTTTAAAAGAAAATGGAGTAACAAAAATTTAAAAGATAGTTTTTAAATGATGCGGTCATGGGGAGAAGGTGGGTAAAGGCGACTAACAAAAGGTGCGTACAGTCATGAGCCAGGAAAAAATATATATACATACAGGGTGGTGCCGACAATACGACAATAAATGAAACCACTGGTAGTTCTAGGTCATAGGAACATATTATTTAAACTATCATATAAATCGTAACACCGAAATCGTTGTCGTATCGTCGGCACCAACCTACCTAAATTCGTTTGTTACATTTGATTTCCACACGTTAATCGGTGCAAATTATTCCTAAGGTTAGATACCAATATTTGTTTGTAAATTGTATTGTATTTCGTTTACAGTTTTATGCTATTTAATTTTTTTGATTTTTTTTATTTCGGTGTAAGGATTTATTTGATAGTTTAAAAATGTTCCTATGAACTAGAACTACCAGTGGTTTAATTTTTTGACGTATTGTCGGCACCACCCTGTATACACTTGGTAAAGTTCAAACGTAAATTTGTCGTGAAATTTCGATTACAACGTTGGGGTATGACCTACTTTAAGCAAATATGGGTTCTAAAATATTAGTTTTGTTATGTAAAATTCTGTAACTGGCAGCTCCGGGAGGAGACGCCGTATAGGTATATTACCTAACCTTTATTGGTAAAGTGTTCAAAAAGGTCAGGGGCGTAGTACTCACAACCAGCGTGCGTGTATGCGTGTCTATCAAATGTGAGAAAAGAATTTGAAACAAGCGAAAGGAGTGTTCGGGGAAATCTATAGGACTTTTTCAAACACCTTCTAAAGATGTACAGTTTTATTTTTCCAAACCAAAACGAGTCGAATGCCAAAGTGATCACAAATCAAATTTTTATTGGCTTATCCTCGAAACAAATTGAAGGTTTTTCATTTTGTTTTATGTGAAAAAATCAGGATAGTATCCTATACAAAAGTTAATTTTATTAATTGATCAGAATATTCGGGCTATAATAAATTGTAAACTGCAAATGGCTGACTGTGATACATCTGAAATCTCAGAAAAGATTGTTTATATTGTAAATAATTAATCGGTGAATGATTTCAGCGTTTGGCTGCAAAATGAACTACCATTTATTTAATTGATTGATTGAATAATTAGTTTCAACTCGAGCTAATAATTCTGAAATAAATTGAGATTGTGATTTCCATTTGTACTTAATCATCGGATTAAAGTAGCTTTACGTGTCTGTTTCTACGTAATAATATAATTTAATCATGATTCGGAAGAAGATTCACTGGATGCGAGACGTACAGGACCGGTCAATGGCGACACCTGGGGGAGGACTATGTCCAGCAGTGGACGTCTTTTGGCTAAAATGATGATGATGATGATTCGAAAGACATGTAGCGGGAACAGTATTAGTTTTCGGCGGTTTTTGGTTTGTGTCACATCCACAAGATGTGAAATCATCAAATGACAAACAGCGGAAGGGAGTTTCAGACTTCTATTGACTAAAACCCACGTTTTAGTTTAAGTCTTAGGGCTAAGCAGGAACATGGATGGCCATGATCCTGCTTAGCCCTTTGTGTTTCGGCACCGCGGCATCTCTTTCGAGCAGTTTAACTGCGACGGCAGTATCCCTGCCCCGGATAAAAGGTATCCAATGTCCGTTTCTGTACACCGGATCACGTATATGCAAAATCTTAGGATAACCGGTTCACTGGTTTAGGCGTGAAAAGGTAACAAATAAACTGACTTTTGCATTTATAAATTCGTTTAATTTCGTTACTCACTAGGCGACTCCTCAGTACGATTTTCTTTCGAAAGGCTGACAAGTTAAATAAATTAAAATTAAACTTCATCATCATCATCATTTCAGCCAAAAGACGTCCACTGCTGGACATAGACCTCCCCCAGGTGTCGCCACATTGACCAGTCCCGTGCGTTTCGCATCCAGCTGGTCTCTGTAACCTTCACCAGGTCATCAGTTAAACTAGTGGGAGGCCTTCCAACGCAACGTCTTCCGGTTCGCGGTCGCTATTCCAATACTTTCCGCCCCCATCGGCCATCCGTTCTGCGAGCCATCTCCTCCCACTGTTACTTTAGTTTGGCAATTCTTCGGGCTATGTCGGTAACCTTGGTTCTCTTGCGAATGTCTTCATTTCTGATGCGATCCCGCAAGGAGACTCCGAGTATAGCCCTCTCCATTGCCCTTTCTGATGAGGCCCATTGAAACAAATGAAACTTAAATTATAGTGATAAAGAAATCTCAACGCTTGGCCAATTAATAAAAATTGAGCGAAGCAGAACTTGGTTGCCAGTACTAAAATAAACAAAAAATAACAATATTGTTTTTCAATAACTTTATAATAGTGACAGCTGTACCTACTCAATAAAGATTAATACTCCAACTTTAAGCCCTTAACTAGTTATTGAAACAATAGGCAAGCGATTATCATAAGAAAACTTTTGGTGGCATTACAAAGTCCCAGAATTTAATTGAAGTTTAAATTAATGAATTTCACTGTAATTCCAATGTTATTTATTAACTAAACAAAGCTGATAAACAAGAGTTAGTGTTAATTTTGAGGAATTTGTTTTAATGTTAAATATTATAGTCTTATTGAATTAGTTAATTTTTATCCGTTTAACACTGAATTAAAGTAATCAAAAAAGCAGCCATTGATATGACTGAATAAAAAAGCTTAAACCGGGAGGATGCGTTTTAACTGTCAAGAGGCCAGAAATCCAGTGGTTTATATGTCTTAAAACCTGAAAAGTGCCGAAATTTTACGAGCAGACGCATTGGAATAGAATTGAGTTGTGAGAGACAGTGGTCGAGTCACCGATCGCAAAAAACTAAGAAGAAATAGGACGATTTGTCTGTTTATCGACATCTACCCGAAAAAACTGCAGTTTATAATCCGTGATCATGGTGCTTATGCAACAGCTTACAGCGCCGTCATGCCGAATGAACTAATCTTCACAAAGCAAGAACTTGCTTGAGGCCGGATTCAAGACCCTCAAACGCGTTATTCGCGGTTATTCCCACAAAACCATCCTAGTGCTCATATATCTGAATTGAACCATTACAGGCACTTTTGAATGTCAGAAAAACAATACATAAAACGAAGTTACAATCGAGGTCATAAATTAGCTTGTAAAAGTACCGTAGTTGCCCATTCCCTAGCGTAGATTTCTATGGAGAAGAACGGTAAAGAAACTCCATGGACACCATTTTTACCCGACTACGGCGAATCCAAAAGGAAGGGTTATGATTTTGGCAGTCTATGTATGTATGTTCAGCGCCTAAACTACTGAACGGATTTTATTAAATTAGGTGTCAATATACACGTAAGAATAGCCCGGGTGACTTACGCTATATTAATTTTATAAATTATTTTTATGACGGAATTTATATGTCAAAAACTTACCTCAAACAATAATAAATTGAGATAATCATAGCAAGTTTGGTATCAGATGAAAGGTCTTGGCGAGCACATTACAAATATGTATTATATTATAGTTTAAGTACACACAAAAATAAAATTCAAATAAAAAAATAAGTTCAAAAATCTAAAACCCGACTACTAACAAAATCGCGGTCTTAAAAGTAGAAAACAAGAAAATAATTCTTGTCTGAAATTCTTTGTAGTCGCATGCCACCTTGCTAATGGCAATTAGCAGCTGACTTCTGTATCAACGAGAACGCCATGAAGAAGCATCAGGTATCAGTGGCATGCGACTACGAAGAATTTCAGACAAGAATTATTTTCTTGTTTTCTACTTTTTAAGACCGCGATTTTGTTTGTAGTCGGGTTTTAGATTTTTGAACTTATTTTTTAAATCAATATTTTGTTACAAAATCTTGGTGACATCATGTACCTACTTCTTCTATACTAATTTCAATTTATACCTTAGACCAGAACTTATTTCAAGTTACATAATTAAGTAAATAACATTAAAACAATACATACACGTGTTCTAGAATTACAATTAGAAGCCACTTAACTAAATGATACAATAACATAATTATACCAGAGACAAACAGACGCTTAGGAACACTTTATACAGTGTAACCACGTACCTAATTAATTTTATACAATAGTCTTTATTTGCTGAAGGAAACTATTACCATAGTAATTGGGAGGAAGATAAACCATGTGAATTAGTAAAGGTATTAATTTATTATTTGTTTAACCTCAAATAACGAAGGTTTTCATTTCATGTTGTGGTGGCTTTCTGGGAAGGTTACTATATGATTGAAATTCGTGTTCTACGAAACAATCAGTAGGAAACATTTTTTCGGTAAAACTATAAATACCTACTAGTTTATGAACTGACTGTGTTACTGAGCGACCACCATTTACCAACTTTCAAGCTAGTTATATGTATTTTCTTTCTTTTCTAAATTTTAGAGATTCTGGTTAGTACGTACTTGTCATCAATCCGAACCCAAAATATTTTTATCAACAGTAACTTTAAAACTTATCTGCAAAGTGCGATAACAACGCGGTCAAAATATATGGAACCATCCTATTTAGTTCTCTCAAGATCACCCAACTGCTCTACCGTCTTTCCAATACTCAAATCACAAGCCATTCATCTGAATTATTTTTTTCACCCAACTGCTCCAGGTTAGGAAGGTCATCGCTGCACCTAGCCTGCGGACATTTCAGCTTATGTTTGACCAGAACACGACTTAAAATGGCGCTAAATGCGTATTACGAAACATTTCAAAAGGAACGTTGCTACTACAAGAATTCAGCTCACAAAACAATTACACTTAAAAGATTGCAGTCGTCCATTTCACGGAACAACCAACATTGTTCGTGAAACAACTAACGTTGTTTCAGCATTGCCAGTTACCCGTTATAAGGAAACTTGACTTTTACCGCAGCATGCAACAAGATTACCGAACTTTCCCGAGCGGTTCCGAAGTGTATCACGCGATTAGCATGAAACTGTGATAGGGTACACTGAAAGTAAGGTCGGGGCGTTTGTAATAATCGACACCCCGACACCTGAAATGTAACGTGAATATATCAGGTTCAGCTGAAAACCAGCGGCGGGCACTAGCTGCTCGGCAGTTTGCTGAACTGGACCTATTTGGCGCTGCCGTGAGACACACAATATTATCTCTTTTTGTTCCCTGTTCAGTTTTTACTTTTGTTATATTGTTTTGTTGTGTGTTTGTACTTGTGGTATGTGTCAAATAAATATGTTTTCTTTCTTATCAAGCAATTAAGAAGGAACAGCCTCAAAAAATACGTATTTGAAGAAGCTATTGCAGAAAACAATCGTAGTGCGATAAAGCCCTGCGGATTTTCTTTTTTTTGAGACCGATTATAACACACATATTTGACGAAATCGTCGTTTCGTGTTACTCATTTTTCTCTCCGCAACCTGGACCGATTAAATTATTTTGGACATTAAACCTTCTAAAAAGAGTTTTTCTAAGTTTTTATCAATTTCTTTTGTGTTAAAAACTTTTCGAATTTGGTAGTCTTCTAATCACGGCCGTAACAATGGAGCATTTTTTGTCATTTTTAGAGGGTCATATCTTCTTTATTTATTAGTTGCTGAAAAAATGGACATGATAGGGGTGACTGGACATGACATGTTTACAGTAGAAATTAATTTTATTTAAAAAAGTGCTCTACAGGGACTATTCAGACAGAAAAATGGGAAATACATTTGTATGGAGACTCGCACCACTGCGGCACCGCTTAAAACATTTTTGCAGCTAGAAGGCGATGAAACTGAATTTTTTCGACACCGATTTGCCATGCGGAATGCTGAGGCAACTCTTACGGATGAGCATGCAACATATTTTTACCCGACTGCGCAAAGCAAAGAAGGGTTATGTGTTTATCAGTCTATGTATGTATGTATGTATGTATGTATGTTTGTTCCTATGTGGCACTGTAGAGGCCAAACGCCTTGGCCGATTTTGATGATCCGTACGTCAATCGATTCGTCTTGACCTCGCGAGTGTCACTAAAAACATTACAATAAACAATACTCACTAAAGTAACAACTAGTCGCGATATTGTCAAAATGAAAAAAAAAAAAATTGACGCACCACATCAAATGGGGTATCGTTGAATAGGTATTTGAAAATGAATATTAGGTTTCCTTTATCATTTTTCATTTTATAAAACCGTTTAGGATATATAACGATTTAAAGTTATTAGAACAAACAATATCGCATTTCTTACTTATAACCGGATTTTTTTACGTGTACGGAATGAATATAAAATCGAATCGAAATCTACCGTCTTATAATAGTAATAACGAAGTTAATGAAAACTGACTAAAAAGTGTTAAATAAAAAAATGTAGTTAAAAACTAAAAAACCCGACTGAAAAAACGGAAAAGCAAAAAACAAGCACATTTTAAATTAAACAAAACTTGGAAGCAGGCGGGGTTCATTTGAATATTAAATTATGAAATGAAAATAGAATGGACCCCGCCTGCTTACAAGTTTTGTTTAATTTAAAATGTGCTTGTTTTTTGCTTTTCCGTTTTTTCAGTCGGGTTTTTTAGTTTTTAACTACATTTTTTAATTCCCAATACTGTCAGACTTGCCTTTAAATGCAGTGTCAAAAATATTAGCGTGGTTTCGAAAGTTTCGAATTGTGTACTGAGAGCAGGCTGGTGTGGTTCCATAGGATTTGTTTAACATCGGGAATTGCTTAAATTAGTGGTATTTGTAAGTGAAAAAGGGAGGCCTTTGCCCTGCAGTGGGACACAAATGGCTAGTAATAATAATAAAAGTGAAAATGGGTATTTGAATCCTTTGTTACCGACACGCTCAAATGGAACATTAAGTATTTAATTATTTTACAAAATTACTACTAAAAAACCCGTATTTTTTTTTTAAAAAAGCTCAAAATAGTGACAAATAAAATATGTTTTGTTTCATCAACTTTCTTTGCCTCCGTCTTCCGAAAGTAAAGTTATTTTCCGTGTTGGTATGGAAGTGAGTTGCTTCTTTTTTGGAAAAAAAAATAAAAAAATAGTTTTACTGAATTTAAGTTTGGCCTGAAAAGCAGTACAGACATACTTTCCATCGTGTATTTTCCACTGCTGTGGCGCTACATTAACATACCATTCCCGACCTCAGGGGATGCAATTTGTGTTACTTTTACACAACGGAATAAGGTATAAAAGCATATATCAGCTTTAGAAAAAGTATTATTTCTAATATAAACCCGACTTTTAGAGCCAACTTTTAGCCAAACTAAATCGGGTTTTATATATGTTTCAGATTTCATTTCGGATTTAAAAGTGCGGTTTTGGCCGAGAAAAATATTTTGTTAACAGAAATTCAAACGTGGAATAAAATCTTGCAATTTTGCGGGAGCAATTTCATATAATATTACATTGTATACACGGTGACACATCAAGCAGTACGTTTCCAGTAAAAAATGGCCTCAATTTGTATAAATTTCCCGTCGGATTAAAGGATTCTGCCCAATACACGGAATCTTATACCATGCCATGAACCTATCAGGCAAAACAAAAACGTTATATTGCAAAGTATGAGACTGTGCCCGCCTACCGAAAATTGAACCACGTATTGTTTTTGTTTGACTGTTTTTGTATGCGAGTTTATAATTATGTTTGTCAACGCATCCACGATACTGGAAGTGGGCAAATGTGGGTTTAAGTTAAATAAAACACCAGCCAAGTGCGAGTCGGACCCGCGCACGAAGGGTTCCGTACCATTACCCATCTATAAAAATAGGTTAGCAAGTCCCCCTTAAATATTTATTTTTAGATTTTTTTGTTATACCGGCAACAGAGATACTTAATTTGTGAAAAATTTAACTGTCTAGCTATCGCTGTTCTTGAGATACTGCCTGTGACAGACAGACGGACAGACGAACGGACTGACGCACGGACAGACAGCAAAGTCTTAGTCTGCAGACACGAAACTTGCGGCGGCCGAGCGATGGCGGCAGCGAGGCGAGGTGGCGATATCTCACGCGGGCACGAAACGAACCGTAAAATAAAAGACTGTAGAACCCGCGCAATGGAATGCTTTTGTTTGCATCGACGTCGCGTCGCGTCGCCCCGCTGCCGCGCTGCCGCCATCGCTCGGTTTCGTGCCCGTAGACTTAGTAATAGGCGCCCGTCGGGGCTGCGGGTTGTTCACAAGATACCGCGGCCTCGACATAAAGGGCCAAGAAGGAACATGGGTGGTTTTTAGTCAGTAGAAGTCTGACACTCATTCGCTCTGCCCAAGAGCGGGAGGAGTTATTTGATGATTTCCCACCCCCCAAAAAGACGTAACCCTAAAAAAGAATTTTGATCGTTCTAACCCGTTATAAACGGGTATGATACGCGGATGATAAAAAATATTTGAAAGAATACGGGATACGTCCATGTTGTTCAGGCCCTTTGTTCAATTAACAACAACAAAAAACATCGATTTACCTGAAAAATAAAAACAAAACGATAACAATGACGAACGGGTTCAGAGTGACAGAAGTTTTTTAATCTCTTTGCTGTGGCTTTGTCGCGCGACAATTGTTCAGTATTCTGGTGACAAAGGTCCGCTTTAAAGTTTCTCACAATCGACACTGATTACCTACCTAATGTTTTTTTCTTGTTTTTGTTCCGTATTTTATTTTATGATTTGTAGAATGGATTAGAAAGAACTAATGTGGTTTTTATTTACAGTGCGGAGAGGTATTAGTTTGTTAGTTTGTATGCAGGGGGTAATCTCCGGAACGGATATTCCTATTTAAATAATCTTTTACTGGCAGTAAGCTATATTATTCGTGGGTATTAAGCGAGCTATCACAATGTTTGCGGACTAATAGTTTTTTTCCTCACATAGTTAGTGTCGACTGCGCCGCCTAAACTTTTCTGGTATTTATCAAGATTTTATAACGTTGTGATTTTTACGTTACAAGTTTTTTTTACATTTTTATGTTACACTAGCTGAACCCGCGCATGCGTTGCAATGCGTTTTTCCTACCTACCTATCTACTACCCTACCTACTACCCTACGTACTGCCCTACCTACTACCCTACCTACTACCCTACCTACTACCCTACCTACTACCCTACCTACTACCCTACCTACTGCCCTACCTACTACCCTACCTACTACCCTACCTACTACCCTACCTACTACCCTACCTACTACCCTACCTACTACCCTACCTACTACCCTACCTACTACCCTACCTACTACCCTACCTACTACCCTGCCTACTACCCTACCTACTACCCTACCTACTACCCTATCTACTACCCTACCTACTACCCTACCTACTACCCTACCTACTACCCTACCTAGTACCCTACCCTACCTACTACCCTACCTACTACCCTACCTACTACCCTACCTACTACCCTACCTACTACCCTACCTACTACCCTACCCTACCTACTTACCCTACCCTACCTGCTACCGTACCTAAAACAAAAAAAAAGTATCAAAGAACCTTCTCCTGGTTCTTAGCTACCTCCCTACCAATTTTCAGCTAAATTCGTCCAGCCGTTTTCATGCTATGTCGTGACAACGGAAAACGGGTTTCATTTTTATATATAATATAGCTGATGCCCGCGGCTTCGCCCGCGTGGATACTGTAAAAACAATCCTTGATGCGGATTATATATCATTCTAAAATTTCAGCCCGATCGGTGCAGAACTTTTTGAGTTTTTGAAGCGTACACAAACCAACATAACATTTTTTTATATATAGATATATTTAGATAGGTACTTATAAAATTTCCCGTACATAGCACGTTAAAGCCATTGATCCGGACGCCAAATAAAGAACTATGATAATTTATAAATTATCGTAACATGCACAGTAGATGCAGGGAGAAGTTTAATATCGTAATGCTGTGAAATATTGACACTGACAATCCTTTTGAGCATTAATTTCTGAAGTATTCATCGCGTTCAGTTAGTGGGTTGAAATCCTCTGAAACACAAACCTGAATAAAAAGTTCAATTTATAATTTATTCGACGTAAGAATTCAGATTCTTTATAATATCTACTGATTTTTGAACAAAGCAAATAAACAAATTCGGAATAAACACAAAACTAACTTAACTTTAAATTTTGTATTTATAAAAAGACGCTTAAGTTATACTCAGCTATTCTCGCATCACACAATTAGCAAAGGCCAAGGGTTAAAGATAATAACTCCCACTGGTCACTGGAGTGGCATAAATATACACGTCCCACTTGATCGCACCAATTAGATCAAGTTTACACTATCTTAGCAGTAATTATTCACACATATCACGACGGCATGTTACTGGGGTACATAAATCAACACCTTGGTTTGAGAACTTGAGTTATTTATGGAAGTTTCTGGTTTGACTGTCTGTCTGTTTGTCTTCCACAGAGCTAACGTATATCTTTTTGTCAAACATATATTATGATGGACAACATCTTAGTATGATAATTTTTCCACGAAGTTACCGGGATAAAAAGTGTTCTATATTTATGTTAATCCAGGTTATAAACTATCTGTGTGTCAAGTTTCATTCAAACTCGGTCAGTAGTTTTTGTGTGAAAGTGTAACAAACATCCAGACACCCATTAATCTTTAGTAGGATTAGTAGGACAATATTAAAATAAAGTAAAAAAAAAAAACCTTGCATCGTCTAATGTCTTCAACTTGGTCCATTTTATTCTATTTACTGTTCTTTTTCTTCCTATCTTACAATTAGAGATCTACTTTAGTATTTTGTGTGCACATAAATAAATTAATTAGGTAATCGAGTTTGCGGTATCTTAGCGGTAATTTATTCACATAATTAATCGCAACACTTCAGGGTGGTATGTTACTGCCTGTGGTGACAACTAGACGCATCCCTGATATTATGTATATTTGATTCAAAACCAAATGTTATAATAGACATAATTAGGAGTCATCATCTGCCTATGTTTTTCCTATGTAAAGGTCGGCCTCGAGTCTAACCGGGTTCAGTTAAGTACCAGTAGTTTACAAGAAGCGTAGTTTATCTGACATCCACAACTGAGGTAGTATTGGGTATGGGTAATATTAAGAAACCCTATAATAAGACTAGTTTTCAGATGTTCGGGTCACTAACTATCTGTAACGACTGTGAAAGATCACTGGAAATGATAGCCGGGACAAACGGCTTAGCGTGCGGTCCGACGCACAGAGAAAACTCGGTATGTAATGATGGTCTTCCGTCTACGGACCAACGCAACGTCAGGATTCACGGCTCAACCTTAAGGTTGATGTTCCAGGGTAGCCCGCGAAATTCAAATTTTCTTAAGTTTTTTGCAATTTGCAGGCAAGTGATAGGTTGTATGTTGATGAACATTTGATTCGCAGCTGTAAGACGTAGGTATGTAGTTACAGAATTATAATCATCAAAATCATTAATACAACCCTCCGAGCTCATAAAGGTTCCGGAATGACTTTGACCTTGTAAAAAGTCATTTTTACAAGGTGCGGCTGTGGAATAAAAAGACGTGTTGTGCCGACCCCAAATAACATGGGATAAGAGCAGGAAAATGATAATGATACTGAGATATCATTGGAAGTATAGTTTAGCACATGTGACATCTAGCTGCCAATCCGCACTAAGCCCGCGTGGTGGATTATAGCCCATCCCTCTCCTAGAGAGGAGGCCTGAGACCCTGCAGTGGGAACATTATAGGCTGATGATGATGATAGCACAAAAAATACAGTACTAAGTATTTCACACGCTACTGAAACCCTAAGATAAATTACTTTTTACTTTGTACACCATGCAATTACAGGTTTACAAAAGTTGACCATCCAAGGTGATAAAAGGGCAGGGCTGTTGTTGAAAGCGATATTTTCGACACCGATGAACAAATAGATTGACAGCGGCGTTGCAATTGGGATTGTAACTAATCCTACGTCATTTCGTCTGTCTATCACAGAACTGTGTGTTAAAACCGTAACAGCTGGCAAATTGTTCACAGAATTGGTAGAATACACTGTATGTGTGGATTATTTTATGTAAATAACAAAACATTAAAAATAATTTAAATAAATCGGAAGCCCAAATTCTTACTTGAGCAGTTTCTTTAGACCAGCCTTTGTCTTTAACCCGTTTGTCATTCTTTTCAATAATAATATAGCATCATCGTCTTTGTTCTACTTGGGATCTGCGCTACACTTTTTTTTCTTCCATTCTTCCCTGTCAGAAGTCACGACATGATTTACTATTTTCTCTTTTATATCATTATCTCCATCCATAAAAAAATAACTGAATTTCATCTTTCTCTTTTAATCACATGAATTTCATATCTCCTCATTAATAATAATAATATTCCACAACTATCACACAACGCCATCTAGTCCCAAGCTAAGCAGAGCTTGTGTTATGGGTACTAGACAACTGATAAACATACTTATATATTTCTAAATACATACATATTATAGATAAATTACACCCAGACACAGAACAAATGATCGTGCTCATCACACAAACATTTGTCCTGGGTGGGAATCGAACCCACGACCTCCGGCATAGCAGTTAGGGTCACTAACTACTAGACCAACAGGCCTGTCTAAATTACATGTCCATATTAAAATAAATATCCAGATTGCTATATAATGACTGGACAAAATCTGTAGCAGATGCCACTTTCAAAGTTCCTCTAAAAATTAGATCTATATTACAATAATTAATTATTTACACATTTCGCCAAACTTCAGGTAACTGCGATGTGCATAAATCAACACTTGCGACAGTTTGTCGACGCATTCCTGTGTCGAGTTGTTCCTGATGAGATTTAATTTATTCAATGCACGGCCCGTGACTTTCCGTTACCATATAGTTCGGTAGTAGATTAAATCTGTCAAGCCTTAGCATCTGTGTAGAATGTAGTTTATATCTTATACAATGCTACACTCGCGTTGTGTTCGGTAATTCTCTCACGGTATCGTACTACGGATAAAAAATATGTATTTAAGTACACACAAAATACAATAAAAAGGATAAAAAAATAGGAGAGCACAAAGGTACAGCTTATTTCAGAAGAAATTTCTTCCAGCAGACCTACGAGAGGAAAGTTGGACTAGAAAAATCAAACATAATACATAGGATAACCTATTACCATTATAACACAATATAAACTGTGTGTTTGCATCGCAAGTAAAATCAAATCAATCGCATATAAAAGTAGTAAGATCTTAAACATTCCAATATTTTACATGCACCTGCTGCATGTCTGACCTCTGACCTCCACAACCTAACTTCTGTGTCACACGGTAGCACCTTCGTAAGACTGGATGTTAGACTTATGGGTTTCCTAGACCAACAAAAATTGTGAAAAAATAAAAAATTGGCAATCTGCCATTATTAAGTTAGTTACAATTTTTAATCGGTCGTCGGCATGGTTGCCATCGGGGGAAAAAACTGAATGAGGCTGGCACAGGAGCGTGAAGTTTGGCACAAGAAAAGTGGATGACGATGTCAACCTAAACCTCGGTTACAAAGCTAACACCTATAATCATTATCTTCCTTACCTTAACCCATGTCATTTGGGGTCGGCGCAACACGTTTTATCCTTCCATTCTGCCCTGTCAGTCGTCACGTTATCATTTTTCCTTCATATCACTACTCACACACTGAATTCATCTCACAACAGCTAACACCTATACTAGAGGAATAATTAAAATTATCCTGTGGATAAGTAGATTAAACACCCACAAAAATAATAAAAAAATAAACCCCACGGATAAATTTAATTAACCAAGCCAAATTGACTGAAGATAAGATACCCAATATTATTATTGAGTATCCTACACATGGCAAGTCAATGACCTGAACTCGTTCAGAACAAAAACAACAGATATTTTTCCTAGTGAAAAAGAAATAATAAGCAATAATAGGAAACCTATGAAACAGTAACGGACCTCACTTACGATACCATTCAGGATAAATAAATCGTCCTTTTCTATGTACTACTACTGGCTCTGTTTCCATGGATTTCTATTATTGTTGTGTTGTACAAATTAATAGCATTGGTATCAGGTCACATTGGGTTGTTTTTCAAGACGACACTTTATTGCATACAAACTTTTATTTGACAAAGGATTGGGTCCAATAAAGTTTCATTTAATTCATCATCATCATCAACAGCTTATTTATGTTCCCACTGCTGGGACACAGGCCTCCTCTCTTTGAGAGGGAATGGGCTATAATCTACCACGCGGGCCCAGTGCGGATTGGTAGATTTCACATGTCTTCGATTTTTTTGTTCTAAGACATGCCGGTTTCCTCACGATGTTTTCCTTCACCGTTTTGAGAGCAGCGGTGATGAAATAAATTACACAAAGTAATGTGCCTGCCTGTGTTCGAACCCACGACCTACTGTTCGTAAGTCGGGGCCGCCACCACTGGGCCACCGCTGCTCTCATTCATCAACCTGCTTTCATTTAATAAGGAGAATACAATTGCCATCAACCGGGCTGCTCTGGGATTCTACTGACAAATTAAAATTAGTAAACCCAATAATTAATTGCTTTTCCTCATGCAAGTGATTTCTGGCGAATGTTTGTGTAATTATTTTATTTATTTAGGGACAAAAAACAGTTACACGTTACAATTTGAATATCGGAGCTTATTAGATTCATTTAACAAACGTATAACCCCCACTATTGTCCACGGATTCAAATAAAAATATCTAAAAGATAAACACAACATTTAAGACAGTCTAGTGTTTCCAAGTGCCCTTTAAGCATGAAATTTCGATCCCTAGTTCCGTTAGAAATATCTCAGTTTAGCAGCCACGGAGTCTCAATTTGTATCCGGTTCCAGACAATAGATTTGTCCCTTATTACATGGTACTAAAACATAACTGGCGAATTGTGTACGTACCTACTATTATGTACATCTCTGCCTAAACCTTCGGGAATTAGATAAGGCGTGAAACACTCTTTAGCTCCTGAATCACTTTCAAACAGTGAAAAC
This sequence comes from Diarsia mendica, assembly GCA_949316265.1. NCBI lineage: Eukaryota > Metazoa > Arthropoda > Insecta > Lepidoptera > Noctuidae > Diarsia > Diarsia mendica. The sequence continues at coordinate 10,583,730 of OX438909.1, forward strand.
ACTCGCTTATAGCCAATAAAGACTCTTATTGCCAGTCGAAACCTTCCTAAGAACCGATAAAATACAATGGCGAACTATATCTTCATTAATTTGATATATTTAGTCGCGTTCAACGGTAGTTTGGTGAGCTTTCCTGATGCTGGTCACAAAAGAAATTGAATTGTGCTTAAATACATTCATACATTTAGAACTCACACCTATTTTCTATTGTGGTAGATTCAAATTACAGTACCACCTGCTCCAGTCCCTTCATACTCCTTTCGTTCATAAATTCATCTAATCATACACGTGTTCGCCGCCGATGGGGGGTACTACGCACCTGAACTCTCTGAATAACATTACCAATAAGTTCCGTGTATGTATGTACTTCTAAGGTGTCCCCTCTAGCGTTGCCACTCACTTAGAGAATCTTGTGCTGATGTCTAGGAGAAAAAGACCTTATTTCACACAGTACTAAATTGAAGTTGCCTCTCGTAATTAGGTTGTTAAATCCTCCCAGTTTAGTCCGGAGAACACAGCGACAACAGCGAGGTGTAGGTGAGGAGCTGTGTTGCATACCATGCTCTACCTCCTATTTGCCTCATAGCCTAAAAACATACAGCCATAGTGACCTTTGCGCTGCCGTCGACGCGGTAAAAGTGGTGATATTCTGGGCTAACATTATGCGTGAAAGTTGAACGTTTTACTACATGGACATTTTGCTAAGTAGACTTACTGCTCATTAGACATTTTGCTACTTAGACCTTCTGATCAGGAGGCATTAGTTTCAGCTCAATCGGTTTAAGATATCTGCTTCCAAGTTGAGGTGCAAGAATCCACCTAAACATACATATACATAATAAAATATTACAAACATACATTAGAAGTTAAATAAAAGCTTTTAATATTAAAAAAAATGTCGTGAAAGATACACGAAAAAGAAGAAAACAGTACTTAATCCAACCCACATAAGGCCCTCGTGGTGGCTTACGACCCACCACTCCCCCTCCCGGTAGGTAAAGAGGAGGAGCACCTTATTAACGTAATGCTGCAACTCGGAAAGTTTCTGTAATATGACTTGTTATGTAAAATACGAAATCCCAGGACAAATTGTGTTTATATTAAAATTAAAAGAAAAAGTTTGAAGAAGTATATGATTTGCGTTATTAAAAATCCAATTAAAGATATAGAATCCCAGTTCGATAAATAATTACTATATTTTTTTAATGTTGTATAGTTTTTTCAGAAAAGAAAATAAATTCAATTTATGTATACTTTTTTCTTTGTTTATGTAGACTTAGTTTTTTAACAGCAATTATTATTATTTTGCCCCAAAGCATAATGATAGCTTTCAGATATTTTTTTCTTAAATCTAGCCAACTGAAAGCTTTCCAAAACTGAAGAATTTACTTCTTTACCGACAAATATTTTTTCGCCACAACACTTTCAAGTTCTCAAAGTTACCCCGATACCAGATCGAAGAGATCAATTTATACAGGAAGGTACAACATTGATCCCTCACTTTGTAAGACTTATAGGTGAAAATATGTTGCGCATTCATAAATAATTCTTCGACAGGGAGATAAATCTTATTTACTTCAAATGTATGTGCATTTTTCTAACATCAAGAGGAAAGGGAATCCTTTACTTTAAGTATTTTGGAAGATGTAAGAAGATTATAATGGCAGCCACTCTGGCCTGGTTTCTGGATCGACGCTAGACACAAAATTTATAAGACTAGCTTTTGCCAGCGGCTTCGCCCCCGTGAAAATGACGATTTTCCATACAAACTTTCATCCTCTATTTAGTTCCCTTAGGGCTTAGGGGTTGAATTTCGAAAAATCCTTCCTTATTCCCTGTCAACATTATAAAGGGAACCTCTGTGCAAAATTTCAGCTTTCTAGGTCCAAATGGTATTAAACTAAAAACTAGATAAGTTTCTAACTTTAATCTGAGCCCTTTTAATAGTACATTACTGCAGAATCCAGTAAGTAAGCCTTCCTGGCCAAGTATGAGTTAACCGGACCGAACCGCAGGTGAGGTCTGGTTATATACGAGGCCAGGATGGCTTTCTTACTGGTTGAGGTTTGTATAATGCTTTTCTCAAAAATTAAAGAAAGTTTAACAACATATTCGTTAATATTGAAGGTTACATTCATATGTGAAAAACACAATAGCACTTTTTGGCCGACCCGGGAATCGAACCCAGGACCTCACGCTCTGCAGTCGAGCTTGCGACCACTAGACCAACGAGGCAGTTTAGGAAACAACTTTAGAAAAAACTTTTTAATAAATTGAAATTACTAAATACAATCATAAAATCCCACACTATACTTCTACAACATTACTAAGTACAAAACGCAACGTATAAAATGGCTGTATAAGGTTCCAAAAATATATGTATCTCATAAAATGTCATACCAAAAAGAGAGATAGATATATATTTGGAACCTCCCTTCTATAATCATGTTTTAATGGCTAAACTCTAATCTGTGTCTGGTACTATGTTTTTTTTTCTAAACAGATCTAAAGAGGATGACCTAGTGTCCAGTAAGTAAATTACATACTTACTTACTGGACAGTAGGAGATTCCTAATTTAAAATCTCGCTTCTTACTGGACAGTTGTGAATAACTCTCCGGTAAACTTCACTGGATACTTTTTAGAGATGTTTATGGCAACATTACATACCATTTTTGAGAAAATATAATTTATACCAAAATTATAAAGAGAGGTAAAAGTTGTAACTTTGTAGGGTATAATGTCCAGAACTAGTAATCCAAATTTAAAAATGTTCTAAATTTTTCACTGATATGATCACTATTTTAATGGAACCTTTTAAAGAGAAAGGACTAAAATATGCTACTGTGACGTCTAACAGGGAAGCGTGTTGCGCTGACCCCAAATATAATGGAATAAGGGCAGGAAGACGATTATGATGATGATGATGATTGATAGAGGTAAATTATTGGTACGGTTCAGGGCTGCGGGTTGTTCGAAAGAGATACCGCGTCATCAACACAAAGAGCTAAGAAGGTATAGTCGACCAAGAAATTGGTTTACCACTTTTGATGACATCTCCCAGTAACATAATTATTCGCTAAGGATTACGTTCTGAGTTTTAATAAACAGGAATGACAGATTATAGCACTTGATGTTTTGTACGTGCAAATGATATTCAACCTTAGAGTGGTAAACCAATTTCTTGGTCGACTATACATGGGTGGTTTTTAGTCAGTAGAAGTCGGACAGTTGACACTCCCTACCGCTCTGCGCAGAGCGGGAGGAGTCATTTGAAGATTTCCGACCATCCAAAAAAAAAAGTTACATTATTCGTGAGGCTTTAAACTATGTTAATATTGTGCAAATGAGCCAACCTCTCACATGTTTTGCAGACGATCCCAGGTGAAGTTCTAGTTGATAAAAAGAAAAATACAATATTGTCACACTTTCACGATAGGTTAAGGCTCACATAATATTATGCCTATCAATACTTATGGCTTGAAGTCCGCTTCTCTGTAGTATGTGCTTAAATTGAAAAATAAATAAATACCTATCTTCATTCGCCTAACCTTTTCAATCGAACCGAATACAACTATATACCAGAATTTTACGTGTCTATCTGACATGGATGGTCTGATTGGATTGTAACTAGTTACAACGCCTATTTCATAAGTTTCTTCAAACATTTTCTGTTAAAAAGAAAATGTATTTTCTGTTTATCGGCCATTATATTTCAAAAAACATATTTCACTCATTTGACGTTTCATTTCTAATGTTTGGTAATAGATCAAAATATACGTTAAAACCTTTATAAATTATTTAGTAGGCTTTTCTCGAAACTCTAGCCAATTCAAAAGAACAATTCAAATTGTAATTTCAATGCTTTCAAACGCAGTATTTAGTGGTTACTGCTCAATTAACTCGCTGTCCAGTTACAGACCATTACAATTAATCAAGTCCAAATACTAACAAACGCAAGCTTTGTCTATTGTCCAGTCATTTTCATAGAGGGGTAATTTATTCACGATGCCATCCCATCTCAGGGTCCATCGATCGATCTCTCGGCTTATATAAATAGATGGCCACAATACCCTCTTTTCACACCTATAAATATACGTACCTAGTACGAGTATATGTAATTATAACTACATATATATTATAGCTATAGCTACATAATTATATACTACGTATATTAAACGCGTTATAACGCGTTATGGTATACTAGCTTTCACCTGTGGCATTGCCTTGATTTATTCCATAGGTATCGTGCATTTTTGTGGTTAATAGTAATCAGTAGCACTTCGTAGCTTAAAAACTGTTTAATTATCAAAATAATAACAGGCCTGTTACTGTAATCCCAGAAGGGTAAGGAAAAGGTGCACCTAATGGTACTATTATTACGTGTAGGTTAAAAAATAACAGTATAGTGTGGTTTCTGCCTATCCCCATGGGAAAAGGGCGTGAGTTTAAGTATAATGTAGAAGTCTCTTCCACACTTAGCCAGCAAAAAAATGTCTTTTAGATAAATATGCGTCCGAAAATGCAATCCCTAGTTATAAATTATAATTATTCATAAAGGTACTATGTATATTAGTATGAGGTTCATTTATAAAGCATAACCAGAATTTATAAGGTTATGAGGCAGCCAAGGACAAAACTTGTCATCTTGTCCAAAGGGTTGACTGAAGCAGGTGTCTACTTCAACATTCATGATTACGACACACAATTAACCTGTCTCTCAATCACCATTGAAGTTTGAAGGGTAAGTTTGGTGTCCGTGAGACCCCATTATGTCTCATTAGGTTGGTACAGTCACCTGCAAAATTGCTTGGATGCTTTAGTGTCTATTTTCCTGTGAACGTTTATAGTCGATAAATTTACGTTAGGTGGCGTCATTTCTCGCTTTACACGATTTTATTTCTGAATTGTCCATGCAATTTTGCAGATGGCTGTACAAAAGTGACGTTACCTCTATGGTCAGTTAAGAAGTTTCATGATGTAATAAAATGGAATAAAATATAGATAAATCATTCTTCTGCCCTTATCCGATGTCTTCTTCTTCCATTCTTCTCCAGTATTCGTCATCATCGAACATTTATTTTCCTACCATAATTATCATCCTTCACACAGTCCATGACTCCTTATTTAATTGGTCTTCCTCTCTACTCTTATCTTAGTCAACCATCTTCACACAAAACGTCACTAGTGTATTAGACCGTTGAATAGGTAAAGTAATCTTTTCAGGTAATGACGTCATCAGTCTCAAGATTAAATATTATTATATATTATTATTAGTTATCTTAATGTATTTATAGTATTGTTATATGTTTTGTCTTTGTGTTTAGAAGTACGTTAGTTTATGCATGGATGGTATATTATTTTTAATTATTTCTGATGTTTTACGTATTCCATTTTCTCTTCTTCTTTTACACACTATGTCTACATCTCTTTTTTTTAGATTCTCCTTTCGCAGGTATGCTGGAAGAGATTTCTTTAGAAATAAGCATTACCTTTGTACTATTTTCTGTTCCTTTCTTCTTTTCTGTATTTAGTGTGTACATAAATTGTTAAATAAAAAATAAAATCTATACATATAATAAAATGGTAGGAAAGTCAAAACTGTACATTGAATATTTTTTTAAAAGAATACTTGGGGTGTGATCTACAATCGATACCGAAGCCAAAAATATGGTTTTTAGAATTTCTGTCTGTTTGTCTGTATGTATGTCCGGGATAAACTCAAAAAGTACTGCATGGATTTACTTCAAATTTGGCACGAATATTACTAAGAAGTCGGGTCAACCTATAGGCTACATATTATCACGCTTTCACCTACGGGGAACGAGCAGTGAACCTTTATTTCTTCAACGCACTCTGTAACAACGTGTAATCTAACGACGTATATTTAAATATTGTTATTATGTCAACCATGCTATAAGCTAGCTTCATACTATAAAAATCTCGCAATATAAGTAACTTAGGCCGATAAACATAATAATTTTTATAATTGTAGTATCAAGACAATTTAAAGCAGCTCCATCTATGGGATTTCAAAAACATCAAGTCGACTTACATGTGTAAGTCCTTTTTGGTTATAAATAATTTAAATTTGATTGATGTTGGCGAGGTTAATAGTTGTTTATAAAAGTCATAGATGGAGTTGTGCATTTTCTTCTTAAACATTGTATCGTTAATTCGTTTCAGAGATGAGCAAGACAATTAAAAAAAATATATTTATATAAGTTTTAAGCTGCTTTATCTATGTCTTATAAAATTCATCGAGATTGTCTGTGATGAACGCGTGCTGAATACCTGTCTCAGTTCACTTCTAGACGTGGTCATTTCTATCGGCGGCAATCCACTGGTCGAATATGGGTTTAACAGCTTCCCAATCAGCACCGCATCAAGACCGTGGAAATCGGGAGTGCCTATAACACTGAGACAATTTACGATCCGGGCGAAATGACCACCATACGAGATTACCATGTCACTTTGTTCTCTTCAGAGCATAATCAAATTTATGACACCGACCTTGAAAGCGTTGGGCAAAACCAGGGTAAAATATTTTTCTTGGATGCTCCTGGTGGAACAGGAAAAACATTTGTTACCACTGACATACTTGCAGAGGTCAGGAGGCAAGTCAAAATTACCATTGCTGTAGCGTCGTCGGGAATCGCTGCCACACTGCTTCCGCGTGGCAAGACAGCACATGCCATGTTTAAAATTCCCATTGATTTAGAAAGCGCCGAAACGCCTGTTTGTGGTGTGTCACGTAACAGTGATAAGGGACACGTGCTCAAGGATTGCTCTCTGATCGTATGGGATGAGTGTACGATGGCCAACAGGAAGGCAGTTGAGGCCGAGGACAGAACTTTGCAGGAGATCCACAAGAACGAACATTTGATGGGTAGTGTCACAGTTCTGTTCAGTGGCGATTTCCGACACACGCTGCCCGTGGTGACGCGGGGATCGAAGACTGACGAAGTGAATGCTTCGTTGAAATGGTCTTTGTTGTGGTCACGATTTCGTACACTGCGCTTGACCATTAATATGAGAGCTCAGCACGGCGGCAATGCACGTGCTCAAGAATTCTCCGATGTCCTTCTAAGGCTTGGCGACGGCGAGGAGAGAGGTGGACAGGTGGCGCCTCCAGAGTCTCTCGGTACTTCGGTAGAGTTGTATCCAGCTTAGAAGAACTCATTCGCTGTGTGTACGGGGACATCAGTCGTATACCGCACCAGCAGAATTCTTGGGTCTTAGAAGAACTCATTCGCTGTGTGTACGGGGACATCAGTCATATACCGCACCAGCAGAATCCTTGGGTGTGCGAGCGGACCATTTTAACGCCCAAAATGATCAGACTGCGGCAATTAACGAATGCATTATCTCGGAAATTGAGGGGAATGAAGTGGTCTACCACCACCATCAATAAGTCGCAGGGGCAAACACTGAGGGCAGCGAGTGTCGACCTCAGGACGAGCTGCTTCTCACACGGGCAGCTGTACGTCGCTTGCTCCCGCGTCACCAGTCCTGACTCTCTTTACATTTTGGCTGCGGATAGCCAACCCACTATTGTTACTTATGGAAAATTCCTGTAAGTATGTTATTTTTACCCTATTTTGTATTCCTTATTCATTGTTTTCTCCATCTGCTCATGACTTAATTCCGGAGAATCACCATAAAGTCATTTATTCAAAGCAGGCTGAAAGTCAGCACTTTTTGAAGGTCAATTTTACAAAAGACCTTCTCACTCTGTTACTGCACTTTATGTAGATATGAAATGTTAAGAAGAAACGGGTAAATGAGTGAACGGGTATTTAAAAAAAAAGTGTAATCGTAGGTATTTTTGGTGCTGTATAGCGTTCACGCAGACGACGTCGCGGGCAGCAGCTAGTAAAAAAAATATAAATAGAACTAGTCATTGAATTTGAAACATGAAAAAACCACCCATGATCCTTCTTAGCCCTTGTGCTGAGGCCGCGGTATTTCTTTCGAACAACCCGCAGCCCTACCGGGACACCTAGACACCTCGACACCATTTTCGACAAAACCAATAGAGAAAAGTTTTTACTACTATTCGACCAAACCTTGGAATAAAAATCTAAAACACCTCGAGTTCGTGGTCACAAACAAACACGTTACGTGTTATCGCAATATATTAACGCATTTACTATATTTACGATACTTTCGGGCCCCTACGTGAGTCGAAAAAAGGTTTCTTACACTTTTATGCTCTTTAATATAAGTAACTGTTATGGTGGTTAGCAACGCAAAGAAAGGTGAGTTCTCGCCGCGAACATTTGCTTCATCTATTCTTGCTGATGCCCTCGGCTTTGCCCGCGTAGATTTCAAAAACTTGACAGATTATTAACTAAAGCCTTCCTCGGTAACCACTCTATCCATTGGTGAAATCAGCATGAAAATCGGTGCAGTAGTATTTGAGTTTATCGCGAACAGTTTTAATTATTAATAGTAATTTTTTTGTATATATAAAATGTCATAGTCAATATATATAACAAACATTTGTTCGCGAGCACATTCACATTCGAATTTATTTAACGTTTTTGATTCAGGAGATAGGATATCATCGGCCGGTACTCGACAGACCGCACGCAGTTTTTAAAATGTGTCTCCAATTTCCAACCGGGAAACGGGTTTGAAAGTGTGAACATTCTATGCAAATATGAGACTTAACTAACCTATTAAATTGCGTTCAGATTAGCGTTAAAAAAAGCTGGAAGGATTCCCGTTTCTTTCGTATTTTTCCGTTTTATTGGAAAAGTACATGATACTGGGCAATGTTCTTGAAACTTTTCCCGCCCTTAGCCCGCAAACAAATCAGAACAATAATGTGCGATAAGGAACTACGTTCCAAAGAAACTTGAAGTAAAATTATTTCGGTGAGTAGGTACCCATTCAAAAATAAGTCAAACCCAAATACGACCTCAAAGAAATCACATGTTACAGGCAAACAGTTAACTCCTCACTTCAAACGTACTTTACTTACGTTTGTAAAGTAATTCTGTATTCGAATTATACAGAATCAATTACTTAATTCACATGACCTCATTTGTACTTCACAGTAAATGGCAATACTTAATGGAATTTCACTCGTCGCGTGTTTATTAAACTCGTAAACCCTTTGCTGTGCCTGTACCTACTTAGAGGTTTCTAGAAACATTTAAACGATCGATCAAGAGGGATGTCTGTAAATAAAAGGGTACAACATTTAAATGACCTTGTTTGTGAGCGGCGTGCGTGTATGACCAGATGTATGAAAGTGGCTGAGGCAGGAGTAGGTGTGTAGGCCACGGGTTGTTCGATAGAGATACCGTGACCTCAACACAAAGGGCTAAGAAGGGACATGTGTGATTTTTAGTCAGTAGAAGTCTGACACTCCCTACCGCTCTGCCCAGAGCGGGAGGAGCCATTTGATGATTTTATAAAAATGGGGGTAGGTATCTAAGGATAGTAGTAGGTGGCGCTTTGTGGTTTCTGCCTACCCCCGGGAAAAGACGTGAGTTTATGTAACACTTAGACAAATCACATTGTAAGGAACACGGCATGTTTTAGAGCAAAAATTGGAAGATATTATTCGACTTCCACTAAACTACACTGGGCTCGCAAAGTGGATTACAGCCTACTTTCCCCCGCAGAGAGGAAGCCTGTCTCCCACAATTGGAAATTAGGGTCAGTCCAGATCAAGAAGCATTTTACGAAAATTTTCCTGAAGCTTTTTGCTAACGTTTAGATGTGTAACATCTACATTTAGATTAGGTAGGTATTTTTATTGCTTCTTCGTATTTTTTTTTGGTGATATAAGAAAAGAATATCGAACATCAGTTGCTTCCTGAAATTTTTCAATACACCGAGAAGCTGTGGACTTCTAAAGAATGATAGATGACAGTACTCACATTCCATTCCTACAATACCAAAATTGAGCAGCACCTACATTCAATACATCATTCCTGTAATAACATCTGTGGTAAAGAACGACTGACAATAACATTACATTCGGTCTTTCTCGATCATTCGGCCGAGCTTTGTGTTTTGAGCGGGCTATTTCGAGCGCGGTCGGCCGACCATTTCAAACTGTCATCGCTGAATGACGTGAAAATTGGTTTGTATTCCAATTTTGAATAAATTGCAATGTCTGTCTTTTTTTTGTTTTTTTTTTTTTTTTATAGATTACAAGCGACCCAGACTTTAAATTAAATGCATGCCAAAACTGCAAACATACTAAGAATAAATTGACATAACCATGATCGGCCTACAATGTTACCGTTACCACTCTGGCCCATTGCGGGTAGGCACAGTCATGTCTTCGAATTTTGTATCCAATAGTGATAAAAAGATATACAAGAGTTCTGTGCCACATTTTTTATTTTTTTGTCTCATGAAGTCTATTTTTATTTCAATTGTAGCTTTAAAATGAATTTTGTTTTATAAATTTAGATATTATTTTATGATTTAGCATGCATTATGAATAATTTATTTTATGATTATGCATTTTTGGTAATTGGTAGTATGTGTTGTATATTGGCGCTCAAGTATTATGATTATTTTTACTAACACTATTCTTTAAGTATACCTACTAACAAAAATATGGATCACTGTGTCTAAATTGAATAAATAAATTAAAATTAAAAAAATTACCAAAAAAGCATAAATCATTTTTCAACACACTTGCTCATAAAGTGGCTATAATTTCACCGCAATTAGGCACGTAATGACACCTATAATCAAACTGTGACTTTTTCATTGCTATTAATCACTAGTGAGTTATAGGTTTTTTTTTTAATTTTATTGGTTTAGTTGCTACGTTCATAAAAAAGTTTCGATACAAAAAAGATCGTGTTCAATAGTAAAAATAAATTAATGTACCTAGTGCTTCCCCATTTCATGCAACTTTGAATTTAAATAGATAATTTCAACTAATACGTTTTTAATAAATGAATCTTTCACTCAATTAATATAAGTTTTGTTTTCTCTGTAATAAAGAAAAAAAAATCCCCATTTTGTCCGTGGCTAAAACTCTATCCGCGAAAAGTCAAAAATAAAGAAACCACATTCTTTTAGTCTATGGCCGATCGTCATTGTTACAGTAGTGGCGCCACTGGTCATGAAAAAATGCATCGCTACGTAAAACTTAGTACATTTATTATAGTTCCGTGTTTTCCCGCCTGCATAGATAACTTGGTAGAACTGTAGATGCGCGCGCATTAATTTTTCCCGCTATTGTAAAAAAAAAAAACAGAACTTGTTTTAACTGTTGAAGTTGGTAGAACTGTAGATGCGCGCACATTAATTTTTCCCGCTATTGTGAAAAAAAAAAAACAGAACTTGTTTTAACTGTTGAAGAGGACTTTTTAGTATTATTTTATTCACAAGTGTGTTGAAAAACGTCGTATGATACACGTGTGTATTGATGATTACCGTCCTCGGCTTTCTTAAGACCCTCACCTGACGGCTCGGGTCTCAATGGCGCCTCTGCGGTAATCACCAACGTTACACACTTGTACCATAATGTACTATTAAAAAGCATTTTTATATGCAATACCTTCCGGAATAAGTTTATTATATTATATGCCTACACACTCGATGACACTCCGACAACCGATTACCAACTTTTCAATCACCCGTGCGACTTTCATACTTCCTCTTATGTGGGTACCCATTTCTTATTTCATCTACATTTTATGGGTCAAACTCAATAGGAAATATAATATTTAAGTGCAACGGTGGACACACAGGTTTCTTATCTAGATCAGTTCGACTGCCAGTTCGATGAATTCAATGCAAGTATAATAGGTCTACGAAGGCTATTCCACATTTGCTCTATTCCCATAAATGAATTCTACGGAACAGCGTGATCGACAGTTCTTTGAAACCAATATAGCTGGCCACAGAGGTACAAAATAATGGAGACTCTTTGACAGTCGTCGCAGGTATTTAGTGGCTCGAAAGTCTGATCGATAACCAGTCTTACTAAAAGGTTTCGTATTACCCGTACTGGGTAATACGATATACAGGCATTTGGAAACTAACATTTAGGAAGATTATGGAATATAAAAATGTTGTTTGTTATTCGTATAAAGCTTTTTAGTGACAGAAATTGTTCGAGGTAGTGAGTAGCCCTAAAGACTAATAGCCAGTCTTAATAAGAGTCTTACTCACTGGTTTGTACAGATTAAAGTGGCAATCACTCCATGTAAAATACTGGTATTCAGCTGCATGCGGTTAGACTGGTAGCCGACCCAATCATAGTTGGGTAAAGGCTAGGCAAATGATGATATTTATATGCTTCTAAGGCGTCTCATAATGTGTCTTCTATGTGAAAATGTTGCAGCACCATGCTGAGATAGTAGCCTTTTGGCCTCGTACGGGTCGTACGGGATTTAATTTTATTCTGTATTATTTTTTAAGTGTTTCTCTTGTTTTCTTTTTTTATGTAATTTTTTTATTGATTTCTTGTCCTGTGTGAGACCAATAAAAACTTTTTCTTTCTTTCTTAAATTTGCAAGAAACAACCGCAGTAGGTACTGTCGCATCTTATACATAGTTTGTAGCAAGCCTTATCCATTTACTTAACGACACACGCAATCAGTTACCAGAACTCAATTTTGTTGTTTCCCAGAAGCTTTGCGGTAATATGATAAGGTTGTACACCTTAGTATTAGAACCACGACAGAGCTAACATATTTTAGACTCAGAATTAACTCAGCTAAGACTCACGTTGTTTCAAAGTCTTTCTGTTTGTCGTCGCCGACTTCAGCTAAACCAGGAAGTTCATGTTACGTCTTAATAAGTTTAATGCGAGAAAGGATAAAGTTTAGGTATTACAATTATGTGCCTTAGTCGTGTTCTGGGTAACTATAGCGGCTATGAATATAAACTTTATGTATTCGGTGCTAGAGGAGGAGAGAGGAGGAGTTTAGAGGAGGTGTAAGTATTTAGTCAGTTTCATGCATTCTTTTGCTCGAATCAATGACTCGAAATTTTATAAGTATAGAAGAAGATATTATTTGCTCAATCCTCCGAGACATTTTTAAAAAATTCTGAAAGAAGAATTTTTGTTGACCTTTGAATTAAGAGGTTATTCAAGATTTCAATATTATCGATTCAAGAAAAAGGGCCAACCCTTTTATGCGAAATGAATACGGTACGATAAAGTATTCCTCCGAAAAATAGGTTTTATAAGAAAGGGAAAAAAAAGACCAACGATATTTCAGGATCTAGCCTTTTTCCAATGTCAGCCCTATTTCTCTGGAATATTAGTTTACCTACTCTAAAACTGTTTTTTTCATAGCATATATTACCTCCCGCTGCAAAGGTCTCCCCTTTCTTCCTCCAAACCTCTTTGCTTTTTGCTAGTTTTAGCCATGCTCGCCCCCTCTGGCCACGGTGATCCCACGAAGATGATCAGATCGTCACACCACCTTCGCCGCGGTCAACCTCATCGGCTATATCTACCCTAAGGCGTCCAGATAAACTAATATTCCAGTCGAAAACAGCCCACTATTAGTATAGTCCTCGAGACTAACTGGATTCTCAGTAACCGAATTAATGAAGTGACCTGATAACATAACATAACATCACGCCTGTAATCCCCGAAGGGTTAGGCAGACGTGTACCTTAGTACACCGACATTTCGCCAGATATGTTTTTTTTAAGTCCCATTTAATAGGGGGCGAGCCTATTGCCATTAACCTATTATAACTCCTATTGTATTTTTTACTCCTCCCTAAATTTATTATAATGTTCAAGTCTACAACTTCTTATTTCTTTTAAAATCAGTAGATTTGTTACAGTTTGGGAAAAAGCCAATAACACTTTGCCCGACCCGGGAATCGAACCCAGGACCTCATGCTCAGCTGTCGCGCTTGCGACCACTAGACCAACGAGGCAGTCACCTCCTGACCTGACCTGATATTCCAAGGGAAATTCTGAGAATGGAACAGTAACTAAGTTTCTCAGAGTGTAGGGTTTTTTTCCGAAATGTTAGTCAAACCGGGACTCAAGGACAACACGTCTGCTTTATTAGATAGATACGTTTCATCGAATTGTCTCCGAATCTTCAGTTCTAAGACAGGTTACTTTCTTCACGTTTGAGCGAGGCCGTAGTGAAATTATATTCCATAATGTTTTATTTTTCACTAAAGACAATGCTCTTCAAACTCATTACTTCAATAATTTTGACACCCAAATGATCTTTACCTACTTAGTATTTTCCAAAGCTTCGAAACCGAATCGAGGCGTTGTAAATAAGGGGCCTAGGCCTGCAGTCTCTACACTAATAACAGCGCTACGAATGTCTCTACGTCGTATCGATGTCAAATTTCTTTAATAGATTTTCAACCTTATTTCAGCAGCATAAGATTGAAAACCTATTAAAGAAAGTTTTCGATTTTTCGACTTAACGACATTCGTAGCGTCGTTGTTAGTGTAGAGACTGCAGGCCCAGGGCCTGCAGTCTCTGTCTGCAGTACACTATATCGTTAAAAATCTGTCGCAAAGTCGTATCGATGTCAAATTTCGTTAATAGATTTTCAGCTTTATTTCAATACTTACCTAATACTATTTATACTATTATTAGGAATCAGAAGTGAAATACGTGAACAAAATAAACAATGTTTAATATCTTTTGAATTACACTTTTACAAAAATATCAAGACAAACATTTTAAACAATAATCAAATAGAAATAGCACTAGCAAATGGAATAATCAGTACACGAGCAAAAACATAAACCAAAATTAGCGAAGCACACGATAATAGTCGGGTAGCAAGTCCTTTCCGAGCGCCGTCCAAGCAAAAAGTGACCGCTGCACCGCCGCTCGCCTCGTTTTATGAACTTCTGTCGGTTGCCGTACGTCGACCGGATGCAAACCGCACGGCTACTGGCTGATGGCGTGACTTTGAGCCAACACTATTATTTTACATGGAGTGACTGCCTATTTCACCTCCAGAGCCCAGTTAGTAATAGTTAACACCATACCCCTTGGTAAGGCTATTTGTCAGATTTTCGAACAACTGACTAACCTGTAACAATTGTTAAAGATCTACAAATGAAAGCCGAAAAAGTTGAAAAAAGTTCATCAAAAAGGCACTTGTTGCCTAGACTACGGCCCAACGTGCTTTCCGAGGCCCGGAGGAATCACACCACTTAACAACTTATTTTTGACACTCAAACGATAATCTAGAGCAATCACTCCGGGGTCTCTTAAATGGTCGGTATTCTTAAATGTTTTAAATAGGCGCCATAGTCTGCAAAAAACACCTTATCATAATGTTAAATGCTTCTAGAATAAGACCTAAATGTCATTTATCTGTTTGTTTATGTTAAAATAAAGAAATTTCAAAATTCAAAAAATTCAACTCCGGGGTCAAAATGATTTAGAACAGGTGAAGGTATTGCGTTTTGGAAGACTTTATACTCTAAACTCTTTCAAAATAAAGTACCAGTACATCACAATAAAACAAAGTCCCTCGCTGCGTCTGTCTGTCTGTCTATTCGCGATAAATTCAAAAACTACTACACCGATTTTTTATGCTGTGTTTACCAATGAATAGAGTGGTTCTCGAGAAAGGTTGTATAATAGTGTATAATTTGTCCAGTTCCGATATCCATGCGGTCGAAGTCGCGGGCATCAGCTAGTCAAGTAATATTTCTAGGTAACACATAACTCTGTTACTCAAATAAGGACAATGTATCTGCCACTTTATGACTGAGTTTTGCTCTAAAAGCTACCTCGCGTGTGTCTCGACAGATATGTGATAAAAATTGCACATTTTATGTTGCTACGTACTGTGTTATGGTTTTGTATGATAGTCAGTTGTTTTATGACTTGAGTTACAGTTTCTGGTTTTATTGACAGATTTTATTGTTTCAGTATACAGGGTGTAGCGTAATTATTGGATAAACCTGTTTCTGCGGCTTGGGAATAAACGCTACAGCCTGAATACATTTTGCTGGTAAGTTTTGTTCAGAAACAACTAAACGACATGCAATATTCCTATATTTGGAGTACATTATAAATCCCTCCGCGACCCATATCGTATTTGATGCATCCATATGCAAAATATTTGAAGTACTTTGCTTTGAGTGCCACCATAAACCGTGAAATTTCTCACCAAGAAATAGCGACCGCGATACTTTTATGGAATGTTTGGTTAATAACAGATTCATGAAGAGTTCGTGGCAATAGGCTCGCACCATATTACATGGAACTTAATCATAATTGGCGAATGTGGAAACGAAAGTTATGTAATTTTTTTTTATCCCGGTACAACATTTTTAAGGGCTAATTACCTACTAGGTAAAATAATAAGACGTCACATTCACTAAAGAATGTTATTTTCTTGTTGCTACTTTAAGCTTTAAAATAACAAAGCCACAAGATTTATTCTTTCTTTCTCAAACAATTTTCAATCTCAACGTGTCGTGAACAACAGATTTCTCAATTTTATGTGCTTGGGTATAAAACTTGTGAAGACGTTAGGGCTCGGACAGAGTAATAGACTGAAGCGGGTGCTAAAACAGTTCCCAGTAAATGACGAACAAGTTTTACAGAGATTAACAACAATTCATTTTTTATTGAGTTTGCTGTCTTTGGTAATTTATGGATGGAAATTCTTTTGAAGAGATTTTATGCATGTCAAAACTTTTTAAATACTTTTTTTATTTGAAAATTTTGACATTGGTATTACTGCGTTGAGTCATTTCCACGTGGATAGGAGAGCTACCAAAGTAATTAGGAATCAGAATAGGGATCACCGAATGGCAGCTGTTTGTACTCCGTCATTGCGTTTTTTATTTGTTACGGACCATACCTGGGAACCATCTGGTTACGGAGCTATTGGCTGTCAAAATTCCAAATTTTTCACAATTTTCCTTTTAAACGCTAATATTTTAGGTTATTCATCATCATCATCAACAGCCTATTAATGTTCCCACTGCTGGGACACAGGCCTCCTCTATTTTTGAGAGGAAATGGGCTATAATCTACCACGCGGACCCAGTGTGGATTGGTAGATGTCACAAGTCTTCGAATTTTTGGTTCTAGGACATGCCGGTTTCCTCACGATGTTTTCCTTCACCGTTTTGAGATCAGCGGTGATGAAATAAATTACACAAAGTAATGTGCCTGCCTGGGTTCGAACCCACGACCTACTGTTCGTAAGTCGGGGCCGCCACCACTGGGCCACGGCTGCTCTCTAGGTTATTACTACTACTTAAATAGCCTCTATGACCCATTTACTGTTCAAAAAATTCATTAGCATAACTTTTTGAGTGTGCTACATTGAGTCCTACAGTAAAACGTGATTTAAAAAGGTGGCCTCCCAACAATATTATTTCCGTAGGGTTACTTAGTTACATAATGCTTGGTTGATGGCTACGTGATGGGCCCATCAACACCCTGTGTACATTATTCACAAACACCCACTGTCAACCCGCAGGCAAACTGCTTGACGCGCATTTACCTACTCTGAACTAGACCTAAGGTTGATCGCGGTCACTGGAACAGTGCATTTTATTGCAAGCTATTTCATAGGTTCCTGTCAGACAATGACTTCGTTCACAGCATATTACAGGTCCCCATTATAACAAGTTTGAGGAGACTATAGAGTGTTTGGGAGAATTCCGTGATAAATAATGATAAACAAATAAGTTGGGTTGGGTACGAGTATCCTGTTATTGGTGACGTGGAGAGGCATTTTAATGCTTGTTTTCTTTTTTCGTATGAAATATTCTTTTCGTACATAGAATAGTATAAGAACACATTCTAGAATGTTGGTTAACCTTTATGTTTATTTTTGATCTGTATTGTGCTGTCTGTGTGTTTTTAACCGACTTCGAAAAAGGAGGAGGTTATATGTTCGTGTGTATGTATTTTTTTTTTTTTTTTTTATGTATGTTACCTGATTTCTCCCCCATTTGTGGACCGATTCTCAAAATTCTTTTTTCATTTGGAAGAGTATACTCCTGAGGTGGTCCCATTTTATCTTGGTGCTGATCTTCGGAGATATACAATGGAACTCTTCAAAAAATGGCAACATGTATTTGCACAAACACACAAACAAACAAACACACAAACAAACAACCTCTCACCCCAAACGCATATACCGTCTCCGTTCCGTCGTGGGTAAAAATAGACGGCAAATCTGTCGTAATTGCTGGAATCGCTTGGATGTTTATTGAATATACATTATCATGACGTAACATCACGCCTGTATGCTCTGAGGGGGTATGCAGATGTGTACAATATACATTTTTTTAGTTGCTAAATATGAATTTCATAGACACGTATTACGTGTTTCGTGCTTTTTCTGACGCTATTCAAGTATTCGCATCTAGCAGTCATCACTTGTCTTCATGCTCTTAACCGATAAGGAGTATACCACTCCTCAACGGTTAAGAGTTGAAAGCAAAAATAGTTGAATCTTGAAGGTTAAGGGTTGGGTTTCTTGGTTGAATGTTAAATGCATAGTAAATATTTGTATAGGATATATATATTATATATAGGCACTTATTATTATTACAACTAAAAATGAAAAAATAAAAAAACTTTTTTGCAAAAAAAACAACCGACTTCAAAAACACCAAAAAGAGAAAAATAAACTTAAGAAGAAAAATCAGCTTCTGAAGTCGGTGGCAAAAACATGAAGTCAAACAAACAAAAGTCACCGTCAGGCCGACTTCAGAAGCTGATTTTTCTTCTTAAGTTTATTTTTCTCTCTTTGGTGTTTTTGTTCTGTACTGTTTTTTTTTACTGTATGTACACTGGATTTTCTTCTTAGCGTGTTGATGATAATAATTTAAATTGAGACAGCCCATTTGGCGACGAGGTAGCACTTTCGGTACCTTTATATTCATAATTTTAATAGATATTTAACAAACTGTTTTAAATAGAGATCAAAGCTTGAGAATACTGCTCTAAAACGGGTCGACCCTTAGAACCCTTAGGAAGACCCTTGGTCAGAATGTCATCTTAGCGGCTAATTAAGCCTACACTCTAGAACAATTCTCAAGCAATATGAGTATATAGATGGTACACTTTTGCGTGTAAAGGGGCACTACAGCTATATAGTACAAATGAAAAGCAATACAACGCCATCTATACCACAAAGAAAGAACTAACATCAAAGTTTGAACCGTGCTGTTAAAGTTGAGACTTTGTAGAGAAACCCAACAAAATCCGTCTGGTCCAAGGAACCCCTCTTCTCAATGGCGAAAGAAGAAATTTACACCCTTTCTTTATACCTCTTTTCACATTACATTATCCTAGGATCTTCTCTTTTCTAATGCACTAAAGAACTTTATAATCTCATAACGGTATATCCTCTTAAATTTTATTTAAATGCAAATCAAAATCCTGGATATCGTGCTCAAACACGGGTTTAGAAAGGGCTCTTACCTCAAGATTGACGGTTACTTAGCCTCCTGATTTATAGTCCAACCAGACCAATTCTTGATTAATCAGATCGACAACAATACATCAAGTGCTTGGGCCAATATTGGCCGCGTATTAAACAATAGCTAACTTAATTACCTGACGCACTGCCATATTGGTTCGACGTTTTGTTCTAGATTTTATCGCATCGGGAAATCCGGGACGAGTAATTAAAATCTTGCTGCAAATGTATAAGTAGTGAGTAGTGTTGTGTGTGAATGTTAGTTTAATCTGGGTCTAAAACTGGATACTGCTCGCTGTATAAAGATTTTTAAGATATGACTGTCAGTGCTGTTTGCAGAGCATGCATGGTGGCAGAGGAAACGGTGGCGCACGTACTCCTCGAGTGCACCGGCGATAGCCAGATCTCCAAGGAAACTCTTGGAATGCCAAGGACTCTTACGGATGTCCTGAGAAGACCGGGAAGTTTGATCTGCTTCTGGAGAAAAGTGGGCTGGCTGGAGTAACAGCCGCTGTAGTTCTTTTATTGTCAAGACTATTTGTTTATTACATTTAAAGGCATTGCTTATTATCTTTTCATTACAATATACTATACCCCTGCCCAAGAAGTTGTGATAAGGTCAGGAGGATGTTGTTTCTGTTCAAGTTAATAATACAATAAATTTTCACAATAAAACACATCTAGTAGCCAGGAGCTCTAAAAATAATTAATTGAAATGCCAACTTCCATTAAATTAACACATCCCAACACCACACAGCCAAGAGACTGCACCTTAAATATTGAAGTAACGCCACGTTTTCATCAAGGGAGAACGCTACAGCACATGTCTGATTAATAAATTCTAAACCACGGTTACGTGGCTCGTGGCTACATGTCTACGTGGCTAAATGGCTAATGTTTTCAAACAGTGGCTAATGTTTGAATACGAGACGTGTTGGACATGTTACAACAGCTGCATGGGTGGAATGGAACTTTTCCGTTATGACGTCATGAAATGGTGAAAGTTTGAGCTGTGTGCAAATGGCCGTTGTTTATTGTTATGAACTATGGTGGAAACTTATTGCTTTTCGTGAAAGTATATAATGAAAGTTAAATAAGGGCGTGCAGGTGCAGCGAAAATGAGTAGAAATAGTTGCGTGAATTATCTTTTTTTAGAAATAGATAGCATAGTAAAACTACCCCGACGAGCTAGGAGTGTACCCCAGTACATCAACATTACACCACTTATTTTTAAGTTCCATGTTATTGGGGGCGAGCATATTATTATTGCCATCAACAAATCCAGACTACGTGGGAAAATCCCAGTGACACTTTGCCCGACCTGGTAATAGAAGTAGATAATTATGTTTGTTCTGTGTCTGGGTGTAATTTATCTATAATATGTATGTATTTAGAAATATATAAGTATGTTTATCAGTTGTCTAGTACCCATAACACAAGCTCTGCTTAGCTTGGGACTAGATGGCGTTGTGTGATAGTTGTGGAATATTATTATTATTATTATGTTTTTTATAAATCTATTTTATCTGTTACATAACCATTTTAGCAAAAAAAAAATTTCAGGCTTCGAACATGGCAAAAAAACTAGAAGGTTTTATACTGTAAATACTCTGTTCTGTTTAGTTTTCATTACCTACCCTGAAGCCTGGAGGATGCAGGTTAAAATCAAGAGCTCTGTAACAGGCAAGCTTCGTAATAGTCTCATTTAAGCACGAAGCCCTAGGGTACACATATTACCCTTAAGTACCTTTGTAAATTGAATTATGTTACTGTCAAATAAAAATATTCACCAATAGAACTGAATAAATATTTACTTATGAAATAAACTATGCTACTCGAAATTCTAGAAGCATAGTTTCAAGTAGCGTAACATAAATATTAGGATTATAGTTCAAAAGCACGCACTGATGTTAGTTTGAACGGCACGGCTGTGAATAATTAATAACATGTAGCCTAATGCTAACTCGCTTACTGGTAAAGTGGCAACTGTAGTTAACTAGTTGCTTCAATTAGTTCATATATTGCTGAAATTTGTTGGTAGGAGTAAGGAAAACATCGTAAGGAAAGCGGCATGTCTGAGAACCAAAAATTCGAAGACATGTGACATCTACCAATACGCACTGGGCCCGCGTGGTAGATTATAGTCCATTCCCTCTCAAAGAGAGGAGGCCTGTGTCCCAGCAGTGGGAACATTAATAGACTGTTGATGATGATTACACTTAAACATCTAAACAATAATTTTCGAATAGTGACCTTGTAAGTTGGTAGGCCTCTGCCAAATCCTTCGAGTAAATCAGGTGTACTGGTACATAGTCATCGACATCATCCACAGCCTGAATTTACCCACTGCTGGGTATAGGTCTCTCTTTTCTTGTGCCAATCTCTACAGTCCTGTGCCTATGGTCGTTGCCTGTGCCAGTCTCATCCAGATTTTTCCCCCGATGGCAACTATGTCGTCTGCCCATTTCGCCACTGGACTACCTATCAAATTTTTTTGCCGGTTCTTGGATGTCAAACAGTCTTACTCCACCTGTCAGTCTTCGTCGCTTATTGATACTTTCATCTTATTCCCAAAATATCAATATCTTGTTCATCATTGTTGCTATATACATTTCAAGTATTGTAGAGACATTAGCCATTGTCGTCATTTTAGGAATTAACTCTGGCACGTTGTAACGAAAAAGGAAATAAAAAATATGGTTGACATTCGAACAAGAAAAATTGCGACAGCTTAGGCGTCTGTTTCAGTATTTGAAGAATCATGTAACGTGTCAAAACATCTTCAGAAATCAACAACCTTTGGAACCTTTCAATTAGCAAGCGAATTTAGAAACTAACTGTTCATTAATAAAATCATATTTCCTACCCGCCTACCCGGCTTCCTTCATAATTCAATTCTTAACTCTCCGATCAAAATATCTCTATTTATATAGCCGGTTAATATAAACAAGTTGATTTAATAATCTAAAGCGTTCGTTAAGGAATACGAATATTAAATATTTGATCTGAGCTCGCCTTGTCACCAAACAGTACTCTTAACTCAATAAAAGCTTAGTGTTTCGCTTTGACAATTATTGTCAGTATATTTAGTAAAGATGCGCGCTGATTTAGTCAAAACTGACTTATGGGCAAAAAACTTAACTTTTTAGACTTCCAAAAGTGGAAACGGCGGTCGTCAAACCATGTAAGATGCCCCTTTTTATGTTTTTTTGGGTGGGAAATCATCAAATGACTCATCCCACTCTGGGCAGAGTGGTAGAGAGTGTCAGACTTCTACTGACTAAAAACCACCCATGCTCCTTCTTAGCCCTTGTGCCGAGGTCGCAATATCTCTTTCGAACAACCCGCAGCCCCCACGGGATGACAGAGGCCCTTGAGGCGGTTAAGAAACTCTGACACTAGGGTGTGTGGGGTCGTTAGACCTTACTGCCCACACGATAAGAAGGAGCCTAAAAGTGGAAAACAACTTTACTTCCGGAAACCGGTGAATTTTTAAATTTTGTTTTTTATTTGCGTTTTTTTTTTTAAACACCAAAACACGATGCAATGGACTTTAATTACAGAAAATGCTGTGTCCATGCATTTCTTTTTATCATTAACGCAGGATTGCATCGTGAATTTCACGGCATTATCAAGGCAAAGTATCTGTCTATTTTCCACCACTGTCTATACAGTGAAGGACAGTGAGGGTCTATAAAGTGAGGGACAGTGGTTTAGTGGAAATCTACGGCTGACTTTAGGAGTTGTCGATGTATCTCTCGTAAGGATTTTTCTCGTGACTTTTATTTTTCTGTTGTATTAGCTGGAAGTTCCGTTGGTCACGTAAGAGTAGTTAAAATTTTACTTTTATCTTTGTCTTATTCTTCTTCGAAGGTTTTAAAAGGAGTTTGAAATTTTATTAAAAAATGTACCAAGAACTGTATCTTCTAATAATAAAAGATCGTTACTGTAGATAACAGATGTGATCTTTACCCGTTGAGGGTTTCTTATTGAACCATAATAATATAAGTTACATTGTAAATTGTTTTATAAATTGAATTTATTTAATACTACTTTGTCGCTTAAGCCCGTTTGGATGTCGAAAAATATCCCAACAAACTTTCATCCCCTATTTAACTCTCTTAGGGGTTGAATTTCAGACAACGCGGCGGAGGACTTTGTTTTATAATATGTAGTGATATATGTATTTAGAAATCTATATTATTAATTATTAGGAATCATTATTTATTATTTAAGAAAGAAAATAAATTATTTATTATGCGATCGTAACTTGAAAATCAGGATTATATGTGATAATAACCCTATGATATATTTCAAAAATCAGTCATTCATTATGGAAATAAAGAGGCTATGTACATACATATTTTTGTCGGTAGCAGGTTTTATTTTCAAAGAAAAGGTACCATGCTTAGATAACTTACCTATTGAAAATAATGAACAAAAGAAAAATATTAAATTCTTCTTTTGTTTGCACGTTTTTGTGTATTATACGATTATTACTCACTTTGTACAGAGTTTAGGGTTTATTGACAAGCTTAAAATTGCTTTTAACATTCAGTCCATGATTCTAGCTAAACCCACTGGTGCTAAAATTATTCGTGAGTTAATAAAAAACCAGCTAAGTACGAGTCGGACTGTCGCACGAAGGATTCGGTCTATAAAACACGCGATTATTGTATGAGATAACCCTTAAATATTGATTTTGTTTTGTTTTTAGTATTTTTTGTTAAAGCGTCAACAGAAATACATAATTTGTGAAATTTTCAACTGTCTAACTATCGCGGTTCTTTAGATACAGCCTGGTGACAGACAGACGGATGGACGGACAGCGAAGCTTTAGTAATAGGGTCCCGTTTTTACCCTTTGGGTACGAAACCCTAAAAAGGAATAGAAGTGCAAGGCTTATTTTGTGTACCTATATTCCATATACTAACATTAATCACTAATCCCCTACAAATAGGAGGCGATAATTAATAGCTTACTTACACACGCTTGTTTACAAATTAAGGAAAATAGTCTCTAATAAGAAGGAAATAAGAAACACAATAGTTTCCACTAACGAAGTATCGTTAGGCGCCTAATTCTATTACTTTTACGTTAGTAGTCAGTGGCTTAAGTGGCGCCTACATTATCCGTGTTAATACGGTTTTTCCTATTGTTTGCTTACGTCTAAGAGGGCAATCTGCTTTTATTCTTATTGTTGGTATTATTTTGTAAAGGTTTTGTTTTAAGCGTTTCAAGTCTGAAATGATAATCGGGTTCGTAGTAATGACTGCTTATTACGTATGAATACATGTATACTCTAACTAACAGAGTTAGCTAAGTTTTTAGTTAGAAGCTCTAAATCACCACCTGAAAGAAAGTGTGCCTATTCTGTTTTACCCTGTTTACGAAAATTATCATCATCATCATCAGCCTATATTGTTCCCACTGCAGAGACTCAGGCCTCCTCTCTAGGAGAGGGATGGGCTATAACCCACCACGCGGGCCCAGTGCGGATTGGTAGATGTCACATATCTTCGAAATTTTTTGGTTCGAAGACATACCAGTTTCCTCACGATGTTTTCCTTCACCGTTTTGAGAACAGTGGTGATGAAATAAATTACACAAAGTAATGTGCCTGACTGAGATTCGAACCCACGACTCACTGTTCGTAAGTCGGGGCCGCCACCACTGGGCCACTGGGCTCTACCCGTTTAAGTATGGGTTTTACTACTAAAACTTAACGAACTTATGCTGGGGCAAACTGGTGAGTAAGACGTCGTGGCTATCTTAAGTTCAAACTTTAACCATTTACCTGCCCGGAGTTAGTTCATGTTAATACAAGAGTAAAACTGTCGGTGAGGTCTTTTCAACACGGATTATAATTAAGCTCGGATTTTTGTGTCAGTGTGTATACCTCTGTTGCTTTGTTGCTTGCATTTTACACTATTATCAAAAAAACAGGAATGTTAATGTAAATCATAATGATTGTAAAAAGACTCTCCGATGCGATGTTTTTTTTTTGTTTTGCGCCATGTCTCGGAACATTCAAGTTACAGGTATATTCGATTTCAAAGTTTTTAATGTTTTAACATTACCTAAAATACCTCCATGACTCCTGTTCTATCCAATACATAATTATATCAGCACAATGTGTTGAGTGCTTTACATTGAGTCCTACCGTACTCTGCGAATTTTGACCCTAAAAAGTCGATCACAGTAATGATTCTTGCTTTGTGTTTTTTAAGCGGATAAGCTTTTAATACAAAAACTGTATAAATAATTTAAGATCCATTTGAAAAGAATTGAATTGTTTAAAAAAATGGATATTTTATACAATTCGTATTCGTATTTCAAAAAATTCAAGTCTGTTGAAAAGAGAACAGTTTGGTATATTTCCAGTGCTCAGATCAAACCTTGAAATGTATTTAAGCTACGCTTCAGTCGCTGCGTCATTATTGATTTTCTCTAAAATAGATTAGGCCTATTCTGTCCAAAGACTGGCATATAGAAGCCCACATTTAGGAAGGTTATGCAATATTAAAATATTGTTTGTTATTTGTGTAAATCTTATTTTGTGAAGAAAATCGTAGTCCTGAAAATTTGACAACCAGTCTTACCAGGAGAATCGTACCATCCACTATCTGGTTTTTGGAGATGAGATTATTTTGGAGTAGCTCCATGTAAAATACCCATTTTGAGCTGAAAACGGTTACGTAAGCCGATCCCAAAAAAATTAACACTTTTGAAACTTATTCCGCTAAGTCCGTCAGATAAACCAAAAAATATTGGACACATATTTTTTACTTTTTGAACTCAAACAAACAATGAAGACGATACAGATACAGTGCTTTGAAAAATCGTGTGACGTCATTTGATCAGACATTGACATTCTTTACTTCGTCTTTCAGACTTTGACATTTTTTTTTTCATAAATTGACAAATACGTATCCAATATTTTTCGATAATCTAACAGACGAACTAATAAGAATCATATTTTTTTAGTCAGGAAACATCTCTATTGATAAACTTTTAACCTGCTGGCCGGCTTAGCATGACCACCGAAGAAACGAGTTTTGTCGATGGAAGAATCGACAAAATGACAGATTGTAGCAAGGTTTCATGTCAAATTGTATGGAAAAATCTTTGTCTATTCTAGGTAGAATAGAGATAAAATCGCCATGCTACGGGGCCAGAAATGGACCACTTTCTTTCGGCTATAATCATTATAATGATCCCATTTTCATGCGCAGAAACACCCACAACATTCCAACAGAATTTCAATCATAACAACAAAGCTCTTCACTCCCTTAATTCTCGTAACCCCGCACTTACAAACAGCAAATATCAAACAATAATCATCTAAAGCCGTGTTCCCTTGTGCTATTAAATCAGATCTGGCTCTCAACGTGGCGTAACGTGTAACCCGAGCCACGTGACATTAAACAAAAGTGACGGCTTAAGAGCGTATGCTACCTCAGATTAGCAACCCTATTTGTGGTGGTTCAAACTTCGCTTGAAATACTGTTAGAATAAAGTTCTAATCAGCTTGCACTACAAAGCGGTTGTTACGTCTTTCGCTGCGGCCGAATAGTGCGAAATTAGTGGTATTTTGCGATTTACAAAAAAACTATTGATTGGACTAAAAAAGTAAAACACTATTACTTTAGTATGTTGCTTGTAGAATTATTTGGCAAAAAAATCAGAACGATGACATGTATTTTAGTATGGTTTTTACTCGTTAAAAGAAATTTTTAGAGGTATCTTCGCGATTTTTTTCTATCGAGCCAAGTTAGTTGTATTATAAGCTATGGAATCAGGCGTTACTTTGCGGAAATCCATGACATTAAATGCTATGAAATATATTTAGTTTTAATTCCGCGAGACATATATCCAGGTCTGAAAGCAGGACACAAATCCCACCGTCATGCATATGCACATGCACACATGGGCCCACCCTCCCGCCCTCATGCATATGCACACATACAAAACAAGTGAGAAATAATTAGCATGCCATGCAATCAAACCTATACTCGACACGTGTTTCGCCCCTCCACGGGGCATCCTCAGGAGTTGTTGACTCGTCGTCGAGCTCGAACGCTCGACGACGAGTCATGTGTGCATATGCATGAGGGCGGGAGGGTGGGCCCATGTGTGCATGTGCATATGCATGACGGTGGGATTTGTGTCCTGCTTTCAAACCTGGATATATGTCTCGCAGAATTAAAACTAAATATATTTCATAGCATTTAATAGTTGTATTATGTTTTCACAACACTATGGCACTAGCATATATCCTGAAGAATATCATATATTTTTCTGATGTTGATTACTGCAGTGAATCATATACTTTTACGCATTATAAAACTCGCGTTTGAGGTACCCTAGGCTCTTAACGTGCTCTTACCTGTAGCACAAAATGATGTACAGAAGTATAGTTTCTGAACTGGCGAAACGTGGGCGTACCTATTGGTACATCCGTATTTCGCCAGGTAACCAGAGGTGTACCCGTTGGTAACCCTTTGAAGATTACAGGCGTGATGTAATGTTATGTGAAGTCATCATTATCTTGCCTTCCCAATTCATTTGGGGTCGGCGCAGGAAGTCTTCCTTTTCCTTACCTCTCGGTTTCTCGTCATCTCATGAGACACCTCTTTTCGTACCATATCAATTCTTAACACAGTCCACCCATCGTTACTAAAATGAAGACCAGACTGAAGAGAAGACTGCCTCGTTGAACTAGTAGTTGCAAACGCAACTCCTGATCATGAGGTCGTGTTTTCGGGTCGAGCAAAGTGCTATTAGGTTTTTCGATCTTGGAATTTCTCAGTAGCAGTCATGGTGTCTGAATTTGTACTCAGTTGATGGTAATAGACTCGCTCACTATTACAAGGGATTTAAACATAACTGGTGAAATGTGGGTGTTATATTAGGTACATAGTTATGTTATTCTTATTTGCTAGACGCTTGGACGTTCGTGCCATGCGAATTTTCGCTACAGTCAGTTTCCACCGGCCAGGCTAATTTTTTGCGCGAATTTTTTCGCTTCTTGTACGGAGTCAAACTTCTGTTACTATCCGTTTTGTAACTGTAGCTACCACGTTATTTGAAACAATCTATCTTTGTGAAACATTGTTTTATTGTACAGATTTTGCTCTAGATAAGTTAATCTCAAACATCAAGGAGATACGGCGAGGAAAATACTTTGCGGGAACTTGTCCTTTGGAGTAGGTAACTTAATACTGTGGCCTGTAAAGTCAATTTGGAAATGCTCTTTTCTGCAATGGGAGCGAAACAGTTTTCAGTAACGAAATTATCGTGAAGCGCATAGCCGAGACCCAAAAGACGTACATGACTGTGAGATTTACCAACCGAACCGAACCCGCATGGTTCATTACAAATCAATCCTTCACACAGAGTAGAGGTCCATAAAGAAAAGGTCTTTGTTCCAACATTGAGAACATTATGAGCTGATTATGTTTATTCAGTGTCACCAATAGTTATTGTGAAATGTTTACTATACCTATTTACTTTCTACCTAGCAGAAAAAGAAACCTATAGTGATTTCTGAAACCTCTTTTTTGCTGATATATGGCATCCGAACAAATATTTGGGGCTCGCGTGGAAACAGTTGTTTTAAGTCTGTTTGTGACCTGTAAACATTTGTGGTACTAAACAAATCCTAATTCAGGAAAAAGGTTTTTTTAGAAATAAAATAAAGTAAGTTTTTGGCTTTAATATGGCTTGTAGTTAAAGAAGGTTATATTAAGCTTCAGCATTGTATAAACACCCGTCGGGGCTGAAGGTTGTTCGCAAGAGATACTGCGGCCTCGACACAAAGGGCTAAAAAGGCAATTGGGTGGTTTTTAGTCAGTAGAAGTCTGACACTCCCTTTCGCTCTGCCCAAGAGCGGGAGGGGTTATCCTTTTGACCGCCACAGACGACAAGCCAAAAAGTACCATAAGTCGACTTAAGGTACTTTTTTGCTTAGGGCACGCCACGATAGTGGCGGTAAGTCCCCTCTTTGAGGAGTGGCTGGAGAGGCGCCACGGCGCCCTCACCTACCGTCTGACGCAGGTCCTCACCGGACACGGGTGTTTCGGGAGGTACCTGTACCGAATCAGGCGGGAGGAAACGCCCGGATGCTTCCACTGCGAGGATCGACCGGAGGACACGGTGGAGCACACTGTGGAGGCGTGCCCTGCTTGGGCAGAGCCCCGCCGTGTTCTCGTAGCGGCGATCGGCGGCGGCGACCTCTCGCGCCCGGCCCTGGTGCAAGCCATGGTCCGGGGCGAGGAGGAATGGGACGCCGTCGCCTCCTTCTGCGAAGCAGTGATGCTAGCGAAGGAGGTGGCGGAACGAGAGAGGGAGAGAACCTTTCAACGTCCCAGCCGCCGCGGAAGGCGCTCCGGGCGTCGGGGGTCACGCGATGACCTCCGGCCACCGTAGACGCGGGCCTGTGGACGGTGAGTAACGGGCTAGCTCGCCGTCCGGCCGTCGTCATGACGGCAACAGACCGTGTCGGCGGCGCGTACGTGTTCCACGCGCGCCTCAAAGAGATGTCAGCAAGGAGGGGCCCGCAAGGGCCGACGCCCGTCGGGGCTGTGGCTTGTCGAAAGGATAACGCGGCTCCTACACAAGGGCGAAGAAGGAACATGGGTTTGGTTTTTAGTCAGTAGAAGTCTGACACTCCCCTTCGCTCTGCCCAAGAGCGGGGGGGGGGTTATTCGATGATTTTCCACCCACCAAAAAAAAAAAAAAAGGTACTTTTTTGCTTGTTCGGCTTGTCGTCTATACGTGACTGTGGCGCTCAAAGGTTAAAATAACTTAATTTAAAACTTAATACCTTGACACACATTGCACATAAAACTACACAAATATACCTTCAAATTAAATTAAGTGTTCCATAAATTCTTTCATACTGTAGAGACCGCATTTTCTGATAACCGTTCACGCAGTTTAACTCTAGAATATTCAAATGATAGGTTTCATATATTATTTCAAGGTAATTTATTAAAAACGTTAGACGCTTGATAAACACTGTTTTTAATTAATGTTGTATTACAAAATGTTATCAATACAAGCCTAATATTTGTTGGGGGATATGATAATTATTATATTACAAACTAGATTTTCATTCATTAAAATAAAATAAAAATGTAGCAATTTCAGTGTTATTTCTAAGTGAAAATTAATTTCTACCAGGAAGTCAGGAATCGCTACAGGACAAAGCAAATACGTAGCACCAGAAAAATCAAGTCATATTTTCATTCTTTCAAATTCAAATCTGTATAAAACTTTTAACAACTTAAGCTCAAAAAAGAATTCTGCAGTTATCATTTATTCATATTACTTAGCTCGGAAACGGTGCGAAACGTACTCAGTTTTAGGGCTGTTAAAAATACTTGCTTACTTGAATATTGATGAAAAAGAAGTAATTTTCACTTTTTTTCTTATTTTTTACTCTTTTACGCGCAGTATTATTTAAAGAAGTTTTCAAAGTTATTGTTTGTTGTTGTTGTTTTGTTGTTTGAGTTGATTTTAGTTATTAACTGGGTTGTGGAGGTCTGATAGGCAGTCGCTCCATGTAAAATACTGGTATTCAGCTGCATCCGGTTAGACTGGAAGCCGACCCCAATATAGTTGGGAAAAGGCTAGGCAGATGATGATGATGATTGACCATTTTCCTTAACAAATAAAACTTTTATAAACAATGGCACACTTGAAAGACCTTCTTTCATTAATTAAACTTTAAACTTGCGAACTTGCTGGTCACAGAAATATTGAAAGTCAAAAAATCTTGTAACCAAATTGAAACTTATATTACAAACTAGATTTTCATTCATTAAAATTAAAAAAAAAACTGTAGCAATTTCAGTGTTATTTCTAAGTAAAAATTAATTTCTACCAGGAAGTCAGGAATCGCTACAGGACAAAGCAAATACGTAGCACCAGGAAAATCAAGTCATATTTTCATTCTTTCAAATTCAAATCTGTATAAAACTTTTAACAACATAAGCTCAAAAAAGAATTCTGCAGTTATCATTTATTCATAATTATTACTTAGCTCGGAAACGGTGCGAAACGTACTCAGTTTTAGGGCTGTTAAAAATACTTGCTTACTTGAATATTGATGAAAAAGAAGTAATTTTCACTTTTTTTCTTATTTTTGACTCTTTTACGCGCGTTTTTTATTTAAAGAAGTTTTCAAAGTTATTGTTTGTTGTTGTTGTTTTGTTGTTTGAGTTCATTTTAGTTATTAACTGGGTTGTGGAGGTCTGATAGGCAGTCGCTCCATGTAAAATACTGGTATTCAGCTGCATCCGGTTAGACTGGAAGCCGACCCCGATTTAGCTGGGAAAAGGCTAGGCAGATGATGATGATGATTGACCATTTTCCTCTACAAATAAAACTTTTACAAACAATGGCACACTTGAAAGAACTTCTTTCATTAATTAAACTTTAAACTTGCGAACTTGCTGGTCACAGAAATATTGAAAGTCAAAAAATCTTGTAACCAAATTGAAACTTCTTCTATGCATTTTAGGTTACAAGGTTTTTACGCAAGGTTTTTACACATTCACTTACTGCACCGTCTGACTAATAACGTTGATTTAAAGAATAGGGTACCTATTTGACAAAATAAGTCCGTCACGTAGATATCCAAAAAATATTGGACTCGTATTTTTTTTTTACGTGAACAAAAAATTAAGAAGATACAGTGCTTCGAAAAGTCGAGTGACGCCATAGGTTGGTATATTTTTCACCAGAAAGTGACGTCACAAGCCCCACTCATGATGTTTGACAAATTTTATTTTCGTAAATTTTTATTCATTTGATATAACAAAAAAACGTATCCAATATTTTTCGAAATTTTAACTGACGGACTAAACAGAATCATGTTTTTTTTAGTCAGGCAACATCCCTATTATCTAATGCGTTAGCTAGTAAAGTTGAAGTTCTTATTTAAAAGTCCCTGTTATAATACCTGTTACAACCCTTGATATATCAAGCTTCTCCCATATCAAAAACAGCAAGCAATTGCAAACCTCCACATCGATCCATCGTCACTCAGTCTTGCTGACAGCCCTACAAACCGCGTTAAACTCAGCCCTACGTGACTCAGAACCGCCTGTACCAGCCAATTAAACCCGGATTACCTGCGGGTTACCATGGCAACCGAGTAATAGATTTCCACTGAACCTCAGCTGGATTTTGTGAGGCAGTGCTTGTTAAATTGCAATTAAAGTTTACAAGTTCTTGTTTGAGTGCTGACAGGCTTCATACTGCGTTTGAACGTTCAGCGGAAATGCAGGTGAAATGTTCAGGGAATTAGCAAAAAAATCGTTAAGTTTATTTTTTTAGCTGAGTAATTTGCAGCTTTAATGTGGTTGACTTTATTTGGCAAATTATTGTGCGTGTTATGAAACTTGGTTAGGTTTGAACTTTGTTTCTTTGACGGAAGTGTTCTAACTTCTATGAAATATTTAAACGCTTAGATGTTAGACAAAATACACAACAGTCATTACTATTACAAATGAATATATGGCAATACTATAGTATTATCCATTTCGAAACATTTTTTTTTTACATTTTTAAATATATGTTGAAAAATATAATATATTGTTGGCTCAAAGTCACGCCATCAGCCAGTAGCCGTGCGGTTTGCATCCGGTCGACGTGCGGCAACGGACAGAAGTTCATAAAACGAGGCGAGCAGCGGTGCAGCGGTCACTTTTTGCTTGGACGGCGCTCGGAAAGGACTTGCTACCCGACTATTATCGTGTGCTTCGCTAATTTTGGTTTATGTTTTTGCTCGTGTACTGATTATTCCATTTGCTAGTGCTATTTCTATTTGATTATTGTTTAAAGCGTTTGTCTTGATATTTTTGTAAAAGTGTAATTCAAAAGATATTAAACATTGTTTATTTTGTTCACGTATTTCACTTCTGATTCCTAATATCAGAAGTGGGATAGTGGATTCTTTTCGCCCACAAGTTAAAAACTAGTTTTCAGGCTTTTAATTTTAGATAAAAGCGGGTAGTAGTTAGCAATGGATAGATTGAGTTGTTCGCGTTCAAAAACTAGTGCCTTGCGTTCTAAGCGATCTCGTAGCCACCTTATGTGGAGTGGAAGGTCACGTATAGCAAGTTTCGGGATCCGATCGCCGTTCCAAGCGCGAACGAGATCGTCGTCGTAGGAGCCGCGTGAGGACGCGAAGTCCTGTGTAACCGCTCTCGCGGTTGAGGCGACGCTCCGGACAGGATTGGTTTACTTTCGTTCCTGATACAAGTAAGATCGAACCATTTTAATATTTCGTTGGTTTAGTAGTCGTTAGCGCGACTATGAGCATGAAGGTTCTGGGTTCGATTCCCGGGTCGGGCAAAGTGTTATTTTCTGGATTTGTGCCCTGTTGGTGACAATGGGCTCACCCCTATTACATGGTTAAGCTTATGTCTTAACATAACTGGCGAAATGTGGGTATACTGGGTACCTCTGCCTAACCCTTCGGGGATTGCAGGCGTGATGTTATGTGTGTGTTTATAAGGTCACTGGGGTGATTGGCAATGCCTCGGACGCATTGGTGGTTATTTACATGGTGGTGCTAATACGTCGCTTAACGATTGGTTGACCAATAACAGCACGTGGACTCATTTTAAACACGAATTTCGGTCATTGTGTCCGCGTGAAGTCGATATGGTCACTGTGCTTTAATGACGTTATGAATACAAGTATCTGTATGACCTACAGATAGTTTTTTTTAAAGTCGGGTACTTGTGTATGTTAGTTTAAATATTTGTGAAGGTACCCACGATACAGGAGAAATTCCTGGTGAGGGGCAACGTTGTGATTTGTGATATCTGATGCTCAAATAAAAGCCGCAATTATGAACAAAACAAAATACAGTCAAAAGTCTTGTTTTCCGTATATTTGAAACCAAAAATTGCAGTTGTTGGCACATCAAACTCGAATAATCATGGTCTGCGTAAATGCAAACCCCTACGCAATATGATCAGTTGACTTGTTTTCGTGTGAAGACGTAGGCCGTATACAGGTGCACTGTAAAGTCTGATAAGTTTTGCTTTATTATAGAAGTTGCTTTTTATTACACATGATAGGCTAAGAAAGATGCCAATGAGTTACGTATCAGTTGATGTTTATAAGGATTTTGATGAAGTAAAGTTGTGGTTGCAAACCAAGAGATTCTATCGGCTGTATTGTGTTAGACAGTACCCAGTAATTATTGTGTAGTCGTAGTCCGATTAAAATTGAAGGTTTTTGAGGAAACTCGAGTAGACAGTGGGTGTGTTTGTTGTATGTTGTGCGTTGTGCGTTTAGCTCTGGTTGAGGTCAGGGTCTGGAAAGACTGTAGTGTTAAGTCAAATAGTGATACACACGGGAGATAGACTTGTTTACTAGTCAGTTAGTGATCTGTGGTTTTACTCGATGATTTTTGTGAACCTGGCATTTTTTTGACGCAATAATGTTTTTAAGACTGAACGACAATGGTAGGTACATGACCCAGGGTGGTTGATTGTTGTATTTTCAATAATTTCCAGTTTAGCCGCGTTTGATTTTATCAACGAGAGTGGGACCTAATGGATGTTTGGTCAGGTTCTGTCGTAGATTTGTCTCTTTGCATAGTAACCATTACTTATGAACGTGTGGTTTGGTCAAGCGCGTGGCCTCAGCTGCGTGTGTGAAAGTCTGTGTGATACGCTAACAATGTGTCTATGTCAACAGCCACTGAGGGGTATGCAAACTTGGAGCCTATGCCTACAGTGTGTGTGGAAGTCGACATCTGAGGGGTATGCAAACTTGGAGCCTATGCCTACAGTGTATGTGGAAGTCGACATCTGAGGGGTATGCAAACTTGGAGCCTATGCCTACAGTGTGTGTGGAAGTCGACATCTGAGGGGTATGCAAACTTGGAGCCTATGCCTACAGTGTGTGGAAGTCGACATCTGAGGGGTATGCAAACTTGGAGCCTATGCCTACAGTGATGTGGAAGAAGTCTGTGTGATATACTAACAATGTGCTTATACATCCCTATGTGCCTATTGGTATTCTTGTCTGACAAGTTTTGTTTGGTGAATGTTTCTTTGAATTTGATTCTCGGCTTGAATGTTCCTTAATGAATGAGATTACTCTCTTGTTGTACTACTCGGTTAGAGAGCCTTGGTGTTAAAGGTTTTACTCGATGATTTCAGCAGTTTTTGTTGCAATAGAATTTTTAAGGTTGGTGTGAACGACTATGGTATATGACTCAAGGTAGTTGAGTCAAAGTAGTGTTGTATTTTCGATAATTTCCAGTATATTTGATTTAATTAATGAGAGTCGAATTTGGTGCCACCCGGTGGAACTGGGGTTTGGTCGGGACTGGTCGAGCGGAGCAAAATTCTGTTGTAAACTTGTTTGTTTTTGTTTGCAGAGTGACCATTACACAAGGATGGACGCAGCGCGACGCTGCTTGGCCTTAGCAGTGGTTGCCAGGGCTTTGCCACGATGACGCCGTGAACGTGCACGTCACTGCAGGGTGCCGGCGCGCCTTGCTGGCGTTGCTGAGCGCGTCGCTGCGGGGCGACTGCGCGCCCTACTGGCGTTGCCGAGCGCGCCTTCTGGCGTTGCTGAGCGCGTCGCTGCAAGGCGACTGCGCGCCCTTCTGGCGTTGCTGAGCGCGTCGCTGCAAGGCGACTGCGCGCCTTCTGACGTTGCTGAGCGCCTCGCTGCAGGCCGAGCGCCTCGCTGAAGCCCAGCGCCTCGCTGCAGGCCGAGCGCGTCGCTGCAGGCCGACTGCGCGCCCTACTGGCGTGTACAGCGCGTGGCTCCGGGCTGCCAGCGCGCTACTGTCGTGTTAAGCGCGTAGCTCCAGGCTGCCAGCGCGCTACTGACGTGTTAAGCGCGTCACTCCACGGTGCCAGCGCGCCCTACAGGCGCAGTTGTGTGCGGCACTCCACGGTGCTAGCGCGCCCTACAGGCTAGAGATGGGCTTAAGCGTTAAAAAATAATAACACTGCTAAATGCTAATGCTAAAAATAATTAACACTTAAAATTAGCAGTTATTTTTAGCAACTGTTAAATTTAGTCACAGACAGATTTTTAACATAATTAATTCTCATTTCCTTCATATTTTTCACAGGCTTAGGACTGTTAACTTTTTCTGTTGGCGTATTTGTAATGAGAATCAATTTATTTACAACGATTTCTTTTTTTCATGTCTGTTATTTTTGTATTTGTAATTTTCTTCTAATCTTTTTTATCTTATCCCGCGTAAACCTTCGTAACGAAGATCAGTCTTTATTTAACTCTCTTTAAATGTAATATTTCCGAATTCAGCAGTTAGCACTTAGCGGTGAGTTAAATCAACCCACTCGCTAGTTGCTAAATAACTCGTGTTGAAACCAATTCAATAGAAACGGAACTTGTCACTGTCAGTTGTGACTGCTAGATTTAACAGCTATATCAGAACTTATTTAACAGGTGTTGACACTAAAAAAAAAATTAGCTTTGTTAATTTAGCAGCTTATTAATTTAAGACCCATCCCTACTACAGGCGCAGTTGTGTGCGGCACTCCACGGTGCCAGCGCGCCCCACAGGCGCAGTTGTGTGCGGCACTCCACTGTGCCAGCGCGCCCCACAGGCGCAGTTGTGTGCGGCACTCCACGGTGCCAGCGCGCCCCACAGGCGCAGTTGTGCGTGGCACTCCCCCGTGCCAGCACGCCCCACTGGCGTTGTGAGACACGCTATCAAGGAGACAGCGAAGACTCAGCCGCCTTGTTTGAAGCTGACGAGGACGTCAGAGCGTCAGGAGAGGCCGTGTTGGCTCAAAGTCACGCCATCAGCCAGTAGCCGTGCGGTTTGCATCCGGTCGACGTGCGGCAACGGACAGAAGTTCATAAAACGAGGCGAGCAGCGGTGCAGCGGTCACTTTTTGCTTGGACGGCGCTCGGAAAGGACTTGCTACCCGACTATTATCGTGTGCTTCGCTAATTTTGGTTTATGTTTTTGCTCGTGTACTGATTATTCCATTTGCTAGTGCTATTTCTGGGTGCGCCAAAGTTCACCTAAAATTTCAACTCCGATAATTGGAAATCCGAAAATGTTCTTCCTAACATTTTTCATCCTAACGATCGCAATTCCTAAAGTCTCTGTCTCTAATGTTTTAATTCCGAAGCATTCAACTTCATAATGTCAGTAGCAATAAACATCTATTACACTATTATTTGTTTTCCTATATTTTCTCAACATAACCATCTTTTACACTATTATTCAAAGTCATATCTTTTTTGTTTATATTACTTTTTATTCATAATAATCAGTATTATAAAAGGTCCCATTAAAATAGGTGGACAAAATTTTAGAAATCATTTAGACCGCTAAAATAAGGACAATATTAAAGAAAAATATATAAGAAAAAGACATTAAAATACCTACTTTTAGATGAGTTTGTTCTAGAGTGCCGGCAATTTATTATTTTAAGTCAAAATAAAATCACTTTTTATAGTGTTTTTTTTTTGTTTAGGTGTCTTTATTTAGGCTTACTAAACGCTGTGTTAAAATTTGTCCACCTATTTTAATGGGACCTTATATACTATGCAAAGATATCCATAGGTTAGGTTAGGTTAGAACTGTGACCAACTACGCGCGAGCCGAGCGAGCGAAGCGAGCGGTGCCGCGGCAGCGGCCGGCGAGCGCTACCTGGAAATTGGTCGCGAAATTTTTCTAAGTATTTTTTTCATAGTGCCCCCAAGACGACAGAATTTAATAATTTAATTTAATTTTTTTTTAATTTTTTTAATTTAATTTAACGACCTGAATTTCATTCATTTATTTCATTTCAAGACAAAAATCAGTGAAACGACCTTTAATCATTCTAAACAGTTGTATGAGTGAAAATATTATGGTAATTATGTTTAGGGATAAAAACGTTAGGATAAAAAACAGTAGGAGTTGAAATATGTTTACAATAACGATATTATGAATTAAAATTTTCGGAAACATGAGTGTTAGGAACATCGCCAGTAGCATTACAAATAGTAGGAATTCAAACTTTAGGATGAAAAATTTTAGGAGGAGTGATCATTCGGATTACAAATCGTTAGGAAGAACAATTTCGGGTAAAAAACTTTAGGTGAGCCAATATGGACCCGCTATTTCTATTTGATTATTGTTTAAAGCGTTTGTCTTGATATTTTTGTAAAAGTGTAATTCAAAAGATATTAAACATTGTTTATTTTGTTCACGTATTTCACTTCTGATTCCTAATAATATATAAAAACATTTGAAAATATTAAAAACTGTCATGAGCCTGATTCAGAAGGCAGTACTCACGGCTTGTTTTGTCAGTAGGTTCCTGTTTCTGGAGCCCTAACTATCAGTAGCTTGAACCCTGTTCCAGACACCAGTGGAGACTTATTTTTATGTTTTTTTTTAAAGAAATATTTAAAAATGTCCTGACGCAACTTAAAATCCTGCATCGTGCAAGTGAAGTTATCTGCGCCTCAAGCACTTATCTGCAATAGGTAGGAAGATCTTCCCTCTTCTATGGAGGTTGAGACATGCCATCTTGATCCTCATAGTTTAAAAATATTAATACAAACAACGCCGTAGAACTAGTGAGTTTCTGGGCTAACAAAAATAAAAACTGTTTAGCAAGCGACAAGAAGTATAGAAGAATAAGAAAAAAGAAAAAACACAAATCTACATAGCACCATTACCAAACCAAAATCTAATCAAAATACAGCCCAAAAAGCCTAAAGCATTACTTAATTAAATAAATTAATATAAATCTATATAGAACTCATCAGCGAAGCTACACATGGGATATTACCGTAAAATCGTAGCGAGTCTGAGCGGCGAGGCGGTAAATGACGACCCCCGAAACAAATGAGCATTGAAAGCTTTGTATTATTTAGGAGGGCTTATACAATCATGTCGGCATGATTCGGCAGAACTGATTGGTTATATGGAGATATACGAGTACGTTCAAAAAAACCGGTCATTGCGAGCCGGACTCGCTCATAAAGGGTCCCGTACCATAATTTATAAAATCGCCAAAAAAAAACATGTCTGTTTCATAAAACAGACATGTTTTTTTTGGCGATTTTACAAAATACAATAAATATTTAATTTCATAAAATTAAATATTTATTTTATTTTGTTTTAACTATTTGTTGTCTAGCTATCGCAGTTCTTGAGATACAGCCTGGTGACAGACACGGACGGATGGACGCAAAGATGTTCGGACAGCGAAGTCTGAGTAATACGGTCCCGTTTTTTCCCTTTGGGTACGGAACCCTAAAAACCACTTGACTAAGCTCGGGTTGTTAAGAGCTGATCCTGACACCTTCCTTTTAATTAATTATTTATACTAATATATCTGACCATGGCATCACTTGGTTTCAGAATACCAGTGCTGTGACATTTGTTTTAAATCTTATAGCACCATGCTGAGATAGTTTAGTTAAATTATATTTTACTTTTGATTTAAGTATGTTTTGTCCTGCGCTAGTCAAATAAATACTAAGTTCTCTTTATTTTTTTGTAAAATTCATTTTTGAATATTTATTTAGTAAGTGGGTTTTTTCGGGTTAGCTTAGATGATCAACAACTACTGCCGAATTGAGCATGTGTCCCCTAGTAATTCCGTAGACCGCTCGCCAATGAGTCTCAAAGAAAACTCAGATAATAAACGTAATACTGTTCCGACTAGAAACAAAAGATTATTTGCTGTCAAAACACGTTATCCAACAGTGAAATGAGATTGTGTTTTGTTTCAATTGCGATTGTTCAAGACATCATTGTTTTCAAAGAGTGATAGACAGAGTATCACTCTCGGAAAACAATGGTCGTCAAAGACATTCATATCTCAGTCTGCACACAGCCTTACATTCAAACAAATGAACCCACATTATAACTTTATCAAATAGCTGAAAAATATTAATTTCTGCTTCTTTGTTAGTTCATACGCACGTACCTAACAAAAAATGTAAAAATAATACTCAGCCCAAAATGCCTAAAAGCATTCATGAATATGAACAACTTTTTAGGTTACCAAGAATTGGAAAAAAGTCAACTGTTCCATATTATATTTTGGCTGAATAGGCACTTGTTTTTACAGTATGTTGATTTTTCTCATTTTCTGAATGGTTTCAATAGGAAAGTTTCATATTCATAAGCTCCTTTATGCTACTGAAGTTATATCGTTGTTACTGTGTATAAAGTCCCTAGTTAGATGAATAAAAAGTTCAGGTAAGAAAATTACCCCTCGGGGCTGCGGGTCCCGTTGCGTCGGTGCTACGGATCCCGTCGAGGCTGCGGGCCCCGTCGGGCTGCGGGTTGGTCACAAAGAT
This sequence comes from Diarsia mendica, assembly GCA_949316265.1. Classification (NCBI taxonomy): domain Eukaryota; kingdom Metazoa; phylum Arthropoda; class Insecta; order Lepidoptera; family Noctuidae; genus Diarsia; species Diarsia mendica. The sequence continues at coordinate 10,624,462 of OX438909.1, forward strand.
ACCGCGGCCTCGACATAAAGGGCTAAGAAGGAACATGGGTGGTTTTTAGTCAGTAGAAGTCTGACACTCCCTTTCGCTCTGCCCAAGAGCAGGAGGGGTTATTTGATGGTTTTTGACATGTCCAAAAAAAAGGCCGGCCAGTCTTCCTACAAAAATCTTCCAACCCCTTTCCGTGCATATTTTTATGCAGAGCTTTACTGTTATCCACGGGCTCCAAAAAAAGAGAAAAAAAATGAATTCAAAAGCGAATGACATTTTAAGTGTTTTCACGCTTCCTTTTTAACAAAAATGAATCACATGAGATCAAAGGTGACTTCCGAAACTGGAGGACATTTTTATTTTAAAACCTTTTTTGGGTTTTTACTTTTTTCTCCACGAAGGAAATTTACACGATATTTTTTTACACGATAGCATGCCAACACGCCGATAACAAATGAATAAATTATTACAAATTTATTGTGTACTACTATTTTAAAGCGACAAAATCTGTGTGGTTTGAAATTGTCAAATTATATAAATGCGGTTATTGGTGACGAAACGAGGGATTTTATTGAAATCGCATTAATATTGCAGAATATTTCGAATTAAGGCCAACTGGCGCCACTAATCCGTAAATTTTAATATAGAACGAACGTTATACGTTATATTACACGTATTTAACGGTAAACGAATCTAAAATAACGTTTCCACTTACAAATAAAATAAAGTTAGAAAAATAATATTTTACTCTGTTTTCATAATAATTGTGGTTTTCTTATTTTTGTAATTAATAATTGGCAGATATAATTGCAATAATATATGTACATAATTTTATATTTTTTCCTTTCATAGATTTAGTTATCTGACGCCCAAATACTCAAACGCCACTCAATTTTAAGTTGCACTTGAATCTCGTGCTGTCTTTGTTACTTTAACGCAGAGTGACAGAAATAGCAGGAGTTTTGAGGGTTACTTATAATTGAGTGACGTTTGAGTATTTGGGCGTAAGTATTCCATATTTACTCATACAAGTATTATTATAAACATAATCATTATAGATGTATATTCCAATTAAGAAGCAGAAATAACAACAAATAAATAATCACACGGCTAGAATAAAGCCTCTACGGTAGGAAGTACCAACAAAGCCGGGCGGGTGATCATTGTGCCCGAAGTCAATAAATAAGTCTTCTACGTGTCACAACCTATGAACGGTCGTGATCTTTACTCCGGGTCTATTATTGCCCTAATTTGGGTCGGTGCCAACGCTCTAAGCGAGTAATTGTGCTTGGTGTAATATATGTTGTGTATAGTTTGATTTTTAAAAATCTAAGTCATTTGTAAAAAAAACTACTACAGCCTTCGTGCGTAGGTACAGTGTGTATACCCAACTGGGGACCTGTTGAATTTTTCTGGAGTGCAAAATTTACAATAATCTAGTCTGTACAATTTTTATTTTTTTATATTAAAATTGCTCATGTAACGACTCGAGTTGGTTTTTAATGGCATCCTCATGAAGCTCAGGGGCTCAAGCACGCGGGCACCGCGCGTTTTCCGTATACATAATTATCGGACGCAGGCTTAAACGTATTTCACAATATTCCTTCTTGTGACAAGGTCACTTAAAGATTATCCGCAATTTTTCAAAAATATATTCTATCGAGAAATAAATGATTGGAAACCTTATTTCTCAAAATGGATTAGCAATAAGTACAATTCTTGAAAACTGAAAATCCCCTTAAGATCACCTCACCCGTAAATCTAACCACATGGTATGCAAAGTAGAAATAACAAGCATTTTGCGGCCAAATTCTTGGCTGATTTACTTTAGATTACTTTCTCTGAGAAGATGATATATATTAAGCCAGTCGCATCTGTTTAATCCTCTATTTACATAAATAAATACGTATAACCATTCACATAAGAATGGCGCGGTTATATCGCAACATTGGTTCGTTATACAATATGAGGATACAAATGGGTATCTATTTCTATAATATTATATATGGTTGTTTCTGTTATCTATTTAGAAGGCAAAGCTGACTGAGGATCACAGGCCAACCCCGTAGTGCCAGAAGCTTAAAATTTCGCACACGTTTTCCTCTTATGTGGTTGGTAAGAAAGGTTTTTTCAAAATTCAACCCCCAGGGGGTGAAGCAGCGTATGAAAGTTTGTATGGAAAATTTCCAACATCCACGCGGGCGAAGCCGTCGGCATCAGCTAGTAGACGATAAACTAATACGAACAGGTTTTTCTTAACTCAGATTTTATTTTTAACCGACTTCTAAAAAAAGAAGGAGGTTCTCAATTCGGATGTTTGTTTTTTTTTTATGTTTGTTCGGGCATAACTCCGTCGCTTGCTAACCGATTTGAAAAATTCTTTTTTTGTCGGAAAGCGTATACTTCCCAAATGGTCCAATATTTCTTTTTTATCGAAATCGGACAAGCGGTTTTTGAAAAATCAACAAAACTCAAAAAAAAAAGCTACAATGTCCACATTATGACCCATGAACACGTGAACTTACATGTGAACCACTAAAAAGTGAAAAATTAAAACTTTTTAACAAAAAATAAAACCGACTTCAAAACAAAAAACACAAAAAAGTGAAAAATAAACTTTAGAAGAAAAATTCGTTTCTGAAGTCGGTGGCAAAAAAATGAAATCAAAGAAACAAAAGTCGCTGATTTCAGAAACGAATTTTTCTTCTAAAGTTTATTTTTCACTTTTTTGTGTTTTTTGTTTTGAAGTCGGTTTTATTTTTTGTTAAAAAGTTTTTATCACTATGAAGGTTGATCGGCGACACAATTAAAAGTCATTATTGTATACAAGGTCAGCCAAAATTGGTGAAAAAAAAGGATGATGATGATGATGACTCAATTCACAACCCAATTTGCACTGGGTAATACGACGACACCTTGGTATGACCGATTGTTAGAGTTAGCTGTAGAACTATAACTAAACTTGCATTTTTTATGTCCATCGAAACTCAAAGTTCAAAAGAATCATTTGTAAAACTCAAGTCATCTGTGAAGGCTTTTGTGAGCGAAAAGTTAAATATGGCGAAAAAATACTATTATAAGCAATGACAGACCATTTAGCAGCACAGCTTTTGTCCCAGTATAATAGTCCCTTTATATAAAATCCATTAGGGTAGGTATGCAAGTCATTTTGAGGGGCAAAAAGGTTTCATGTGACCAATGGTATTTCATAATTGGTCATATTTGGGTTCAAAGTATTCAAAGTGGATTGATCTTTTTGAATACTGTACGTTGCAGAGAATAGTTATTAATAGGGTAGTTGACAAAAAAAAACTAATTAGTCCGTCAGATTTCCAAAAAATATTGAACACGTATTTTTTCTTTTTTCACGTAAACAAAAAATTAAGACGATACAGTGCTTCGAAAAGTCGTGAAACGTCACAGGTTGGTCCATTTTTACCAGACTATGACGTCAAAAGCCCCCTCTCCATGGTCTTTGACAAGCTTTATTTTCGTCAATTTTTATTAATTTGATAAAACAAAAAACACGTATCCAATATTTTTCGATAATCTAACTGACGGACTAAACAGAGTCATATTGTTTTTAGTCAGTCAACTACCCTATTATAAGCGAAAACTGTTTAATTAAGGAATGCCTCGTTCAAACTCAAACTCAAATATTTTATTTCAATTAAGCCATTACAGGCACTTTTGAATGTCAGAAGGACGGAAGAAGAACGAAACTACGAGTGCAATACGTCATTCCGAAAGTCACCACGCCGAACCACACGCCACCGAATGCCCGCAACAACGCACACTGCGAGCACGAAAGCACGCAGCGACGCAAACCGCAACAACGAATGCTCGAGACCCCGAATCACGGAACAACGAATGCACGCCGCAACGTGCAACCGCCGCCCCGCGACCCGGAGCCCCGCACACCCGCTACCACGGTACACGCCGCCGCGCGCCCCCGCACCCACAGCACTCGCCGCCGGTAACATCCGGCGCCGCGCAGCCCGACGCAGCAACTCCCGAAACGACGTATTGCACTCCTACGCTACGTTGGTCTAGTAGCCGCAAGAGCGACAAGTGATCATAAGGTCCTGGGTTCGATTTCTAGGTCAGGCAAAGTGTTATTGGGTTTTTCCATCGCAGGAACTCCAGTAGCAGCAACGGAGTCTGGATATTTGCCCGGATGATGACAAAAGGCTCTCCCCTATCACGAGGGACTTAACATAACTGGCGAAATGTGGGGAAGGCATAATGTTATGTGATGTGTTCAGTGAGATTATTCTAATGGCACTGAATATCGAAATTTTGTATCATCATCGCTGGATCGGTTTACTAATGTTACGAATTAATTTTATACTATTGGTTTAATTTTGTTTTCAAACGTTTCACTTCGGATGTGAGTAAAGCTCTGCCTAACCCTTCGGGAATTACAGGCATGATGTTATGACGTATGTTAATAATTAATTATTTGCTTTTTCCATTGAGATTCAAATAAGAGAGGATAGATCAACGATACAGTCCGACTCAGTCAGAACCAACAAACCCGCTTTGAAATCCAATACCTACTATCTCGGCTACAAAGCTTGTCCGTTGTCTTCAATTACATACGATATCTTGTTCCATCTAACTTCAGCTTTGGCTTCTCTCCCGTCAACTAAGACTAAGTAAGCCTATGTTCGATATTCCAGTGGCAAATATGGTGCCTTGGGAATTTGAGACGTGGGACGTGGCCAGATGACGGAAACTCGTGTTGTCACTTTGTCAAATTTTTATCTCATAATATGAGCTCATACGCATTATTATAGACACAATTAAAAAGCCATTGTTTATAAATCTCCTGGAGATTTATTAGCTGACGGGAGGATAAAAGAATGAAAGAAAAAAATATAAAACGCTTTACCTCTTGTTTATTTTTACCTTTCATTCGAAGTGAAATGTTTGAAAACTTCGTTAATTCACCCACATTTCGTTAGTTATGTTTAAGTCTCATGTAATAGGGAGCGAACCCATTGGCATCAACCACGCACATACGAGTATCAAGACTCCATTGCTGCTACTGATTTCCTGTTGATAACCTCCAATAGCACTTTAGTCGACCCGGAAATCGAACCCAGGACTTCATACAGCATTCACGCTTGCGACCATTAGACTAACGAAGCCGTCTATTGCTACTTCTAATTATTTACATTACTCTCTATAAATAGATGTAATTGGCTCATCATCATCATTATTTCAGTCGAAAGACGTCCACTGCTGCACGTAGGCCTCCCCCAAGTGTCGCCACATTGACCGGTTCCGTGCGTCTCGCATCCAGCGGATCCCCGCAACCTTCACCAGGACATCGATCCACCTAGTGGAAGGCCTTCCAACGCAACGTCTTCTGTCTCATTGTGTTCGTCTAATTGTGCCTATGTCATGGAAAACTGGAATGAAACAAGTAGGGACGTTCACTCGAGAACCACTTTTGATATCAACTTAAGGTGGATGTTCACGGTAGCCCGCGAAATTCAAATTTTCTTACGTTTTTAGCGATTTGCAGGCCTGTCTGTCAAGAATTAGTATTTTATAAAAGGTCATTCTTGAGAGTTACATGAACTTGGAGGGTTGTAATGATGATTTTGATGATTATAATTCTGTAACTGCATACGTCTTACACCCGCAAATCATATTTTCACTAACATACAACCTAGCACTGGCCTGCAAATCGCTAAAAACGTAAGAAAATTTGAATTTCGTGGGCTACCCTGGAACATCAGCCTTAAAAGAATGCAGACTCCTCAAAAATCACACCCTTTGGGAATTGAAAACACGGGAGGAATTTTTATCAGGCAAGTTTTAACCCTTCTGACATTGCGGTGATATTGAGTAGCCAAGCTCTTATGAAATAAGAAAGAACATACAATATTATAATATTAGGCTTGTCATGCCAAGTAGGTAGGCTAAGTAGGAACTGGTACTTATGTAAGAAAATATTTACGAAAGAATTTTCTGGTATTAGGTACCTACCGGTCGACATCAATCATGTTAAAAGTAATATGTAAGTGGGTTGTCTACGTCGTAATGCGTAAATACTATTAAGGTTAGGCTAATATCTTGATGGATACTGACTCTTATACTGATTGTTTGTCATCGTTTATTAGAATTAATCAAGGACAAGGAATAAGGTTTTATGCTTCTTGAATATTAGTGATCCAAATAAATAATGTTGCCATTGTATATGGCGAATTTTACTAACGATAATAAATTGATTAATATCTTACGTTTTCCCGATGAGCTCGTGGTTTAATAATAACTGCCACTCGGGTCGATCTTTAGCTAAAGCCGCGCTTGCCTAGGTTGGTCTGCGGATGGGTGACCGCCCATTACATATCGAGTTTTCTTCTTGCCTCGGAAAGCACCTTAAGCTGTTGGTCCCTGCAGCCATATATAGCTCTTTGGCAGTCGATTCAGGTAGCCCCGACCTGAAAGTCTGACCACCAGTCTTACCAAAGGATATCGTATTACTCCGCATTAACTGGGTTTTGGAGGTCAGATAGGCAGTCCCTCCATGTAAAATACTGGTGCTCAGCTATATTTTACGTTTTCCCGAACATGGTATTTTGGAAGTCATACTATTACGAATTAGGTATTTTAAAGTAAACTCCGTTAAATGATATGAGAATCGCTTATGAGTTTTGCGAAGTGGATACATATTAATGCTCGTGATTATACTCGCAACCGGTGTGCCTGTTATGACCAACGTGGACGAGTCATAAGGCGTATCTAAGAATCTTAGCAGGTGACGTTCTGTGGTTTCTGCCTATCCCCATGGGAAAAAGCAAAACATGAGAAAAGATGTCACAACAGCTGACTTTATGAGAAATTATATGTTAAGAAACTAAATACACACTTTTGTAAGAAAAACAAAGAGAACGAACTCACAAATCAAATTAACTTAAGAAAGTACTGTAGTTGACAATTCCAAAGCGTCGATCTGTATGGAGAAGACTGGACAAGAAACTCCATGGACACTTACGACCCACTTCCGCCCACACAGACGAAAAATTATAATTATGACAAATTAGTATTCGCAAAGTGGCAATATTATTGGTAGATTCCACTTATTTATGTACCGAAATAGACGTTCGACTGAATAATCTTAAAGTTTGATAAAAGCTACTCGTGTTCTAAAAAGACAGAAAGCTATAAAAATAAGTGTTGAATAATTCGCAAAACTAATTTAGTAGGTAGCATGTTGGTTTTAACTTTCAACAGTGTAACTCTCAATTCTGATGTTATCATACATGACTGACATCGCACCATATTTGATATTCAGTTTTTATGATAAAAACCATGACGAATCTCTTGGATTGCTTTTCAAAATACGCCGTAGCGATTAGAATGGGGTATTTAATATTGGCGAATCCGATGCGATATTTAAAACATCAAGGTTTTTTAATATTGATAATAATTATGGTCACGATAAGATGTTGTTAGGTTAGCTAATTGCGTAATAACTTAAGATAGAAGGTCCCTTAAGTAGGGACTGAATAAATTAACTGACTTGACAATTGACATTACATGGATCTCACTACTTTTTACGGTATAAATGTATTACAGCATGTAATTTTTTTTTTTTTTTTTACATCACTACTAAAACTACAATACAATTACTTTATTTGCATCAAAGTTTATCAGTTCAAAGAATCACAAGTTTCAAAATTAATTGCTCAACATAACGTTTCGTCTAGTCGATGAGAATGCACTTTCAAAAATCCTTAAAATATGGGCTGTCAATAAAAACCATACATACATAATTTATAATTAATATAATTAGCTTCGTCCACATTCACACATCAGGTCTTACACGCCCACCAGTTCCGAGTACTATACACCTGTCCTTTCTAAAGAACCTCACCAAGCAGAGTAAAAAAACCAAGTCCTATTTAAAACCCATTAAAGTTATAAAACAAAAGAAAGAAACGCGCCCGTAAAAAAGTACAACAGTTTCCGTGCGTACACACTATTTGTAATGCTAAAAGCCATCATAAATTGTAATCAAACGTGAAATCTATGTGTACTGGTAATTACGACCAGTAAATCCTTTTCGTTGCAAACCGTAAACTTTTCCAAGCCCAACTATTGCAATTTATGGGAAGACGCTTCCCTTTAATGCTAGCTTTACGATTTGGTAAATACCCGGCCGAGTGGTGGAATAAAGCTTTATTTATATTAGACCACGGAAAGTTTTATACACTTTAACAAATCACATAAAACTTTAAATTAAAATTTAGAGTACCATATAAAACAATAAAATTGTACCAAACATTGATGTCAAACAATGAATTCGATGGAATTGTTCCGACGGTAAAAAGTACTAAACTCCATAAACCCCTTTATGAAGCCGTCAACCAAACATTCTGTACATCAAACTAACTAACCCTACGCAAAAAGTCTATTTTTTTGGAGGGCAAAATCAGGTTTTATGGTAAAACTCAATGTAGCACATTTAAAACATTGTGCTATTGGATGCTTTATATGGTAAACGGGTCATGGAGACCATTAAAGTAAAATAATTACCATAAAACTTATATAAAGTAAAAAATCAAAGGATAAAGTACCTAAAAGTTTCCCAGGTTTGGTCCAAAACAAAAAAGCGATCGCAATAACGGGAAAAGCAAGAACCTTCCTGCTTTGTTGAGGGTACTTTTACACCCTTTAGATGTATGTTTTTGTTTACCGAAAGTCTGACAGCCAATCCTAAATTAATTAATTAATACTGGTATTCTGCTGCATCCGGTTAGACTAAAAGCTGACCCCAACATAGTTGGGAAATGGATAAAGCAGAATCGAATGCTTTAAACTACCTGTCGGTTTAGCCAGTGCATTATCTTTCAGTGATTGAATAAATGAAAGCTGCTTTCTCTATTCCATACCCAGTAAGTAAACAAGACTAAATAAACTCTCAAACGAAAATCCAGGTCGAAATATAGATCGAATAATGCCGTACTCTGCCGAATTGCTCACTACGAAACTACAGAACGAATATTTTACTATAAATACCAAAACAAAACACGGTGAATTTCGATATTCAATAACTCTCGAGGCTTTATCCATCTACAGTTTCCAATCTAGCCTAACAATCAAGGTATTATTTAAATTTATTTTTGATAATTAAAAGAGATGTTTATCAAACGAGCCTTTATTTTTCTTTCTCGTTCGGAAAATGGAACAACACGTTATTATTTTTACGATTTTGTTTGTGAACACACTTTTGTGCTCTGGTTTTATATCCCTCTCTCATATTTTAGTACTGGCATACAATCTGTGACACATTTTAACTAAGAGAACATCAACCTTAAACTCCTCGAGGAGTTAGACAAGGGCGAACCATAGAGTACTCCAACATTTTACCAGTTATATTTAAATTCCATATAATAGGGCAGTCATCGAGGCTGCTATTGAGAAATTCCTAATGGAAAACCCAATGACGTCAAATTTTGCCAGACCATGGAATTAGACCCAGGCCCTCTTGCTCGGGATCACGCAACGAAATTAATCAGAAAAGAGTAACGGAAGCGTGTGAAAAAAAAAATCCTCCATTAGATTGTTTTTGCCGCCATGAAAGGTCTCGATACGTAAGGTACAGAACCCATCCCGAGCCCAACCTCGGTATGCGTGGATTAACCTTGAAGATCGATCCACGTTGCTTTTATTATTTAGTCACGAGTACTTTTATGGCTCACTCAATGTTACTTATTCCTTGGAGACGCCATACAGTAGAACTTTAATCCACTATACAAAACATTGTCTGGTACGTAGCCAGTATTTTATTGGGAGTCTCGTAAAAATTAGATTTATATCAGTCTGTAGTTTTCCAGCAGATAATGATTCCTAGTGTAATTGAATTGAACTATATAGGACGGGCTTTGTTTGTTTGTGGGAAATATTTGAATAGCATTGACTTTTGTGCTTCATCGATTATCTAATAAATTGGTTAAAGCCCAAAATATTTCTGCAATATGCTAAAATGCAGTCGGAGCCTGCCTTATGAAACCACATAGAATTAATTCAACGGTAAAGCCTCCCAAATTGCTATGAGAGTCCGCGGCCACTGGTTTTTAATGTATTATTTACTAGCTGATGCCTGCGGTTTCGCCCGCGTGTCAAATTATATACTAAAACGTTCTTAGAGAACCGCTCTATTCATTGGTATAAACAGCATGCAAATCGGTGCAGTCGTTTTTGAGTTTATCGCGAACAGACAGACAGACGTGGCGGAGAACTTTGTTTTATAATATGTAGTGATTTACTTAAGACAAAGTGTAGAGGCGGACTAAATGCCATAGGAATTTTCAACCAGTCAACTTTTGGGTGATGCAGAGACAAACAGTGGTAGGTGTATCTGGTTTCTTTGTCCTTTATTAAAAAGTGTTCCTGTCTTATTTTGCACTAATCTCTGTATTATTTTAAAGGTGATTTGTTGTTATTTATTATAATACACAATCTTATTTTATTTAGGACATCATTATTTTCCTAGGCTTTTCCCAATTAAGTTGGCTTCCAGTCTAATCTGATGCATATACAGAGTAATTATTATCAAGTGGTGTCAAAATTCAAAAATATGAATTTAGTATTAGTAGTACTAATAAGTTTATTAAGCAACTAGCTGCTGCCCGCGACGTCGTCTGCGTGTACGCTATAAAGCACCAAAAATACCTACGATTACACTTTTTTTTAAAAATACCCTGTCACTCATTTACCCGTTTCTTCTTAACATTTCATATCTACAGAAAGTGCAGTAAAAGAGTGAGAAGTTCTTTTGTAAAATTGACCTTCAAAAAGTGCATATTTTCAGCCTGCTTTGAACAGATGACTATAGGGTGATTCTCCTGAATTAAGTCATAAGTTGTGACTGAAGCAGATGGAGAAAACAATGAATAAGGAATACAAAATAGGGTAAAAATAACATACAGGAATTTTCCATAAACAACAATAGTGGGTTGGCTATCCGCAGCCAAAATGTAAAGAGAGTCAGGACTGGTGACGCGGGAGCAAGCGACGTACAGCTGCCCGTGTGAGAAGCAGCTCGTCCTGAGGTCGACACCCGCTGCCCTCAGTGTTTGCCCCTGCGACTTATTGATGGTCATCGCGAAGCAAACACTCACGGGGAATATGTACGCGCTTGAACTGGATCGGGAAGTTATGAGGTATGAGTGGAATACGTGGTATAAATACTGTCTCGCCGACTCCACAACCCGTGGGAATTTTCGCCTCAATGGTGTGTCTGTGGAGCAAGATGACATTAAGGCGGGTCCCGTTACACAACTTCGAAGGAGATAGGTTCCGAAGAAGCATGATCGGGACACCGACCTTCAGCTTGATGGTAAGCGCTGGAAGTCTACTTGCTGACAGGGAGCTCAGAAATTCCACGGGATAATGTGTGGCGTCATCATTCTTGCTCGACGACAGTGCTTATAGAGGTGTAGACTACTTCATTCCCCTCAATTTCCGAGATAATGCATTCGTTAATTGCCACAGTCTGATCATTTTGGGCGTTATAATGGTCCGCTCGCACACCCAAGAATTCTGCTGGTGCGGTATACGACTGATGTCCCCGTACACACAGCGAATGAGTTCTTCTAAGCTGGATACAACTCTACCGAAGTACCGAGAGACTCTGGAAGCGCCACCTGTCCACCTCTCTCCTCGCCGTCGCCAAGCCTTAGAAGGACATCGGAGAATTCTTGAGCACGTGCATTGCCACCGTATTGAGCTCTCATATTAATGGTCAAGCGCAGTGTACGAACTCGTGACCACAACGAAGACCATTTCAACGAAGCATTCACTTCGTCAGTCTTCGATCCCCGCGTCACCACGGGCAGCGTGTGTCGGAAATCGCCACTGAACAGAACTGTGACACCACCCATCAAATGTTCGTTCTTGTGGATGTCCTGCAAAGTTCTGTCCTCGGCCTCAACTGCCTTCCTGTTGGCCATCGTACACTCATCCCATACGATCAGAGAGCAATCCTTGAGCACGTGTCCCTTATCACTGTTACGTGACACACCACAAACAGGCGTTTCGGCGCTTACTAAATCGATGGGAATTTTAAACATGGCATGTGCTGTCTTGCCACGCGGAAGCAGTGTGGCAGCGATTCCCGACGACGCTACAGCATTGGTAATTTTGACTTGCCTCCTGACCTCTGCAAGTATGTCAGTGGTAACAAATGTTTTTCCTGTTCCACCAGGAGCATCCAAGAAAAACATCTTACCCTGGTTTTGCCCAACGCTTTCAAGGACGGTGTCATAAATTTGGTTATGCTCTGAAGAGAACAAAGCGACATGGTAATTTCGTATGGTGGTCATTTCGCCCGGATCGTAAATTGTCTCAGTGTTATAGGTACTCCCGATTTCCACGGTCTTGATGCGGTGCTGATTGGGAAGCTGGTAACCCATATTCGACCAGTGGATTGCCGCCGATAGAAATGACCACGTCAAGAAGTGAACTGAGACAGGTATTCAGCACACGTTCATCACAGAAAATCTCGATGAATTTTATAAGACATAGATAAAGCAGCTTAAAACTTATATAAACATATTTTTTTTAATTGTCTTGCTCATCTCTGAAACGAATTAACGATACAATGTTAAAGAAGAAAATGCACAACTCCATCTATGACTTTTATAAACAACTATTATCCTCGCCAACATCAATCAAATTTAAATTATTTATAACCAAAAAGGACTTACACATGTAAGTCGACTTGATGTTTTTGAAATCCCATAGATGGCACTGCTTTAAATTGTCTTGATACTACAATTATAAAAATTATTATGTTTATCGGCCTAAGTTACTTATATTGCGTGATTTTTATAGTATGAAGCTAGCTTATAGCATGGTTAACATAATAACAATATTTAAATATACGTCGTTAGATTACACGTTGTTACAGAATGCGTTGAAGAAATAAAGGTTCACTGCTCGTTCCCCGTAGGTGATAGCGTGATAATATGTAGCCTATAGGTTGACCCGACTTCTTAGTAATATTCGTGCCAAATTTGAAGTAAATCCATGCAGTACTTTTTGAGTTTATCCCGGACATACATACAGACAAACAGACAAACAGACAGAAATTCTAAAAACTATATTTTTTGCTTCGGTATCGATTGTAGATCACACCCCAAGTATTCTTTCAAAAAAATATTCAATGTACAGTTTTGACTTTCCTACCATTTTATTATATGTATAGATAGAAATAAGACAGCTGTGACATGTATAAATTGGTGAGCCACAAACTAAGAATCGCTTGTATCTTATGCCTCGAGAATATACAAGCTATAAATGGAGATATTATACATTGGTTTTAATATTCAAATTAAATTATATAAATTTTTTCTGCAATCGACAAATCTGACTGAAATATCAAAAGCCTCATGGGAAACACTCGTGCAATTCGTCGCGTCGTATTTATTTCACCACCAAAATGTATTATTAGTGACATATCATGTCACCTTCCATCTTTGATTTGATTGGGGTTCTTTTTGTATCATTGTTAAGGTTCCGTACCTCAAAAGGAAAAAACGGAACCCTTATAGAATCACTCGGATGGCCGATGGGGCCCGGAAAGTTCAGAAGTGGCGACCGCGAATCGGAAGACGTTGCATTGGAAGGCATCCCACTAGGTGGACCGATGACCTGGTGAAGGTTGCGGGGACTCCCTGGATGAGAGACGCACGGATCCGGTCAATGTGGCGACACTAAGTGTCGCCACATTGACCGGATCCGTCCGTCATTAGGGGAGGCCTAATGACCAGCAGTAGACGTCTTTCGTCTGCTTTCTTGATCAAACGGTTCTACTGAGCTTGACGTCTTGGGCTCGATTCAGATCAGTTTTCCTTACAGCAATTCTTAGAAGCATCCTTCATGATAGCTGAATTTATGCCCAGTGGATGGTTAAAATATGGGACTTAAACACATCAGGCGAAATGAGAGCGTATACTATAGGCACACGTCTGCCTGACCCTTCGGGGATTTCAGGCGTAATGGTATTGTTAATGAGTTAAGTCAGGTCAGTAGCAACGAATGAATATAGGAATATAGGCCACCAGTCCGTCACTACATATATGTCTTGTGTATTTATGTGAGTTGTTGCGTACGAGAAACACCGATCTAAATTTCGATACTGCAATTATCTGAAATACAAAGGACGGAATATGGATACTGAAAGATAATCTTAACTAATCGAGTAAATGTTCAATACAGAACACAATAATGTATCCGAATTAGTTTTTAGTTACATAGACGAATATCATAGACAAGATGTAAGAGAAGCTCATGTGCGATTCGATTGTCGTATGTTCTTTGGTTCTTACAAATTAAATACAATAGTTTTGATTTAAACTGAATTTTCTGATGTTTCAATAAATATTACCGAGCTATCGAGGGAGGAAACAACAGAATGGTCCTTCTAACCGTCGTCAACAAGAGGAATAACATTTAATCATCACTTGTTGGAGTACCATGCGCTAACCTACTACGCATCAATGTAGAAGAGGCTAACTGGCTGCAAATCCACGAATAAGAAGGTTCTCACTCAAGAAGATACACTCTCGAGGTGCAAATCCACGCGGCGCGCTACTCCGTCTGCGTAATACTCGAGGAAGTATTTTAAACTTCATTTGAAGAGGTCTTCGGAGGTTGCAGCAAAGAAAAATTGTGTCTATCCAGCGGTATTTTACTGTGCGGCAGCGACATTTAACGCTTGCAAACAGCGCGGGAGACATTTCTTCGCGTTTTATAAGAAGAAAAACTGAAGTATTAATTCTTTACATCAACCATCAAAAAGGTTAAGTTGCAGCTAAGAAGAAAAAAGTGTCTATCCAGCGGTATTTGACTGTGCGGAACTGCGGAAGCGGCATTCAACGCTTGTAAACAGCGCGGGAGGCATTTCTTCGCGTTTTACAAGAAGAAAACAGGAATTATTCAGCGTTTTCATCAAGCAGCAAAAATGTTAAAAGTTGAAGGTATCTTTTTACATTAACAACCTGCAATAACTTTGCTACCGTGTTCTACGTGTCAAAGTGACTACTCCGTGTGTGTATCCGAACGTTCAACTAGATTTTTCGTCCAATCGCAGTGAAAGGCGCAGGCGCCATACTTTTTTCAATTGGCAAACTTTTATGTTTTGTCTGTGGTCAAACTTCTCGAACATATTTTCTTTGTTGTGCTCAATAGTTGCGTCGTATTATTTTTTAAGGTAGAAAGACATACAATTAAGATAATAGTGATATTTCATTGTAATATCGAACAAAGCAACAGGTAATTTCTATATTTGGCGCATCAGCAAGTATCTTTTGGTATAATTTTGTGCAAAGTACTCACATAATTGTTTTTTGGCGCTTTGTTTGTTGTAATAGGTGCAAAAGATGTCGGACGCAGAAGGCAAGGAAAGGTTGAAGGTTATGAGACAGGATAGAGGATACATTAAAGGAGGAATTTCTAGAATTAAAAACTTATGTAATTCTGAACAGTTTTCCCAAAGTGCGCCAGCATTATTACATGAGATACGTGTACGTTTGGTTACGTCATTGAAACAATACGACGACATAAATAGGGAGATTTTACGTTTGTGCCCTGATGATCCTGAGGATTATTTCGCGACGGAAGAAAAATATTTTACTTCAATTGCGGCGATCGACAGTGCTTTAAAAAAGGCATCTGATTCAACGCGTACCGTAGGGAATAATAGTAAACCTGAAGGTGAGTTCAAACGACTTCCTGCTATTAATATCCAAACATTTGATGGGAAAAATATCGCCGATTACTATCCGTTCATTAATATGTTCAAGGCTGTAATCCATGCCGATGAGAAGTTAGGATTATGTGAGAAATTATACTATCTACGCACTTTTTTGTGTGGTGAAGCTTTAGATCTTATTAAAAACCTTACACTAACGGATGAAAGCTACATGGCTGCTTTAGAGTTGCTTAAAAATAGGTATGATAATATTCCTAAAATAATTAATTATCATATAAATTGTGTGTTGGATCTGCCGTCTTTCACAAAATGCACTGCTTCTAACCTGCGTTCTATTGTCACTAATGTACAGTTGCATATGGCTGCATTAAAAAAATTAAAGCAACCAGTAAAACAATGGGATGTGCTTTTGGTCAATATCTTGGCAAAAAAGGTAGATATCTACACTTACAGGGGTTTTCACCTAGAAAGAAATATGAAAGAGGTGCCCACACTTTGTGAATTTCTTGAATTTTTAGAAAAGCGTGCATCTGCTATGGAAACCATGACCGAGGAGGGACCGGCTAAGGCCTCAAAGGCTGAAAAGTCGTCTACTAAGCCGATGAGTGGTCTGGTTTCTTCTAAATCTTCAACATGTAAGTATTGCACTCAGTCTCACAAGCTTTATGAATGTCCGAAGTTTAAAATGGCTACAGAGCAAGCGAGAGCTGACTTTGTGAAAGACAAAAGACTCTGCATAATTTGTCTTAATGAGCATAAAGGCAAGTGCTTACTGCGCCTTAAGTGTGCTACTTGTACCAAGAAGCACAATACGCTTATGCACGCTAATGCGCCTAACAGTGGTACTTGTGATGATTCTAAGAACAGTAATGCTGCTGTAACTTTGTCAGGCACCACTCACGCTAAAGATATTTTATTGCCAACAGCTATGGTCCGGTTAATTAATAAAAATGGCACATTTTGCTATGCTAGAGCCCTGCTCGATAGCGGGAGCCAAGTTTCTTTTATATCAGAAGCGTTAGCTAACAAAGTAGACTGTAAAATATTGCAGTCATATCAGCAAATTGCTGGCATATGTAATAATGCTGAAACTATTAATAAAAAGGCAGATATTGCTGTATATTCGTCAATAAACGATTTTAAAATTGAGGTTTCATGTGCTGTAGTTAAAAATATTACTTGCCAGCTGCCACAGCAAAGTTTTGATATTACAAAATTTAATATTCCATCCTATGCTAAATTAGCAGACAAAAAAATCAACCAAACGGGTGAAATATCCTTACTATTGGGGTGCGACGTGTTTTTTCAGGTGCTGCAGCGTGAATCATTACCGCTTGCTCCATCGGGTCCGTTTTTGGTGAATACAAGCTTTGGTTATGTGCTGGCTGGGAGTTTACCAGTTCCGGTACATACTTGCAAAATCTCTTCAGCTAATTTATGCTTAACTGCTCAAGGTAACAATTTTCCTAATTTATCCAGTAATGCGCAGGAAAAACCATATCTTGAAATCAATACCACAATGTCACATTTCTGGGAATGTGAAAAAGTACCTACCATTTTTAAAGAGGGCAGCACTGAGCACCAATTGGCTGAGCAGGTGTTTATAGATTCTGTTAAGTTAGAGAATAAAAGATTTTCTGTGGCTTTGCCTTTAAAAGTTGAGGTAGAAAATGTTCAGTTGGGAAATTCTTTTTCCTGTGCATTGCAAAGATTGTATAATTTAGAAAAACGATTTTGTAAAGATAGTGATTTGTATAAAAAATATAAAAAATTCATCGAAGAGTACATTGAGCAGGGCCACGCTAGGTATTTTGATATTTCAAACTATAATTTGAACTCGGGCAATGTTTATTTCCTTCCACATCATCCTGTAATTAATGCAAATTAATGCAAAACAACTCCTGTTCGTGCGGTATTTGACGCTAGTATGAAAAGTACAAACAAGGTGAGCTTGAATGATATCATGCTGAATGGCGCAGTTGTTCAGAGTGATCTTTTCGATATATTGACATTGTTCAGAACCTTTAAGTTTGTTTTATTATGTGACATAAAGTCAATGTATAGACAGATCCTTGTTGATGAAAAATATTGTTGCTTACAAAATGTATTGTGGCGAGATTCTCAGCACAATCCAGTAGGGTGCCTCCAACTACGAACTGTAACTTACGGGCTAAAAAGTTCAGCGTTCCTTGCGACTCGTTGTTTAATAGAACTCGCGCACAAATATAAGGAAAGGTATCCAGCAGCGGCTTTTGCATTGCAGCATTCCAGTTACGTGGATGACATTCAGTGCGGAAGTAATGATATTTGCGAGCTTACTAGAATCAGGCAGGAGTTGATAGAGTTAATGGATAAGGCCAGCTTTTCATTGCATAAATGGTGTTCAAATCACAAAGACATTTTGAAAGACATTCCCGTTGAATCACAGCATTTGGGTGACAGGGATTTTGATAAAAATAATGTTTATGTAAAAACGTTAGGGCTTACCTATGATGTAGCGTCCGACACATTAAATATAAAATGTCCGGAAAAAGAGGTTCAGGAAAATATACCAAACGACAGATGCTGAGCTTTATAAGCAAGTTTTTTGATCCCTTGGGTCTTGTGGGTCCTATACTAGTGCAAGCAAAATGCCTAATGCAACAGGTCTGGTTTGAAAATATAAGCTGGGATGATGAATTGCCACAGAGCCTTAATAAAAAGTGGGTTGACTTTGCGCAAAGTTTGGTTCAAATGTCATCTATTTCTATACCAAGAAATATTAATGTACAATCGTCAAGCTTTATTGAAATTGTTGGATTTGCAGATGCGTCAAATATAGCCTATGGATGTTGCTTATATTTGAGAGTTATCGATACTAACAAAAACGTAAAGGTCAATCTCTTATGCTCAAGATCGCGCATTAATCCAAAAAATAAAATCTTGACTGTTCCCAGACTTGAATTAAATAGTGCCTTGTTGCTAGCATTACTTGTCAAAAAAGTACATAACACTTTGTCTCTCAAATACAATGTAAAAGTATTTCTTTATTTAGACTCAAAAATTGCGCTATCTTGGCTTAAGATTGAGCCTATAAAACTCAGTGTATATGTAGCAAATAGAGTTAATAAAATCAGAGAGTTAACTACTGAATTTCAGTGGAGTTATGTAAAAACAGGTGACAACCCGGCGGATTGTTTATCCCGAGGTGTCAACCCTCAGTCTCTGGAGGGGAGTTTGCTCTGGTGGCATGGACCACCATACCTACAAAATTCAAACTACATTCACTGTAAATTTCAAAATAATGAAAAGTTAAATGATGAGGTATTGGAATTACAAAGCGTTCCAAGGTCATGCAATCCGTGCAATAAAGTAAATTCACTTCATGAGTTTTGTGAGAAATATTCTAGCATAGATAAAATGACTAGAATAATGTCATATATAAAAAGATTTATTTTCAATTGTAGAAAAGAAAATGTTAATAAAAAGAGTGGCAATTTATGTCCTGAAGAGTTAGAATCTGCGCTGCATACTTTAATAAAAATTGAACAAAGTAAATATTTGGAAACTGAAATTAAAAATCTTTTATCAAAAACGCCAATAAAATCAAATATAAATAGTTTAAACCCATTCCTAGACACCTTTGGGTTGTTGAGAGTTGGTGGGCGCTTGCAAAATGCCAATCTACCGTTTTCCAAGCGTCATCCAATAATAATACCTAAAAGATCAGCTGTTTCTAAACTCATAATTTTAAAAGAGCATTTAAGACTCAAGCATGCAGGGCAGAAACTTATTCTGAGCGTACTCAATGAGCAGTATTGGCTTATCAACGCCAACCGAGAAATAAAAGCGGCAATTCATAAATGTGTTATTTGTTTTAAATTAAAAGCGAAAAATACGACTCAGCTAATGGGATCTCTGCCGATCGATCGCGTCAATATTACGCGGCCATTTCAAATAGTCGGCACCGACTATGGCGGGCCATTTCGTGTGAAACAGACTAGAGTTCGTAACCCGGTAATTACAAAGGCATACATAGTCATATTCGTATGTTTTGTCACTAAGGCGATTCATATCGAATTGGCCTCTGATATGACCACAAACACATTTTTAGGATGCTTAAAAAGGTTTATTGCACGCAGGAATAAACCGTCCAAAATATATTGTGATAACGGTTCCTGCTACAAAGGTGCTAATAACGTTTTAAACGGGTTGTTTGAGATGCACAATGCTGCCCATCGAGATACTGTTATCAACTATTGTAGCACAGAAAGAATAACGTTCCATTTTATACCCTCTTACTCGCCCGTGTTCGGTGGCTTGTGGGAGGCAGGTATCAAAAGTGTTAAATACCACTTAAAACGTGTGATAGGGGATTCGGTTTTAACCTATGAGGAACTGTATACGGTGCTTGTACAGGTAGAGAGTATCTTAAACTCTCGCCCATTGACGCCTATGTCGCGAGATCCTGACGATATGTCTTATCTCACGCCGGGACATTTCCTCACAGGCTCACCTTTGACCTCTTATCCTGAACTAAATGTTGTTGGCGAAAACATTGGTAAATTAAGTTTTTGGAAACAATGTGTTAAAATGCAACAGCACTTCTGGGATCAATGGCACAAACAATATTTAGTGATGCTGCAAAATAGACCTAAATGGAAAAGTGAAAAACCCAATTTGGAAAAAGGGACTTTAGTTCTTCTTAGAGATAACAATGTAGCACCATTAAACTGGCCAATGGGCAGAATCGTTGAGGTTATGCCAGGGAAAGACGGCAAGGTAAGAGCTATTCAGGTAAAAACAACCAAAGGGACTGTTATAACAACATCTCTCATGAAAGTATGTCCATTGCCTATAGATTACAGTTAAAATAAAATAGCATAAAATGTAGTTTGCTAGTTATTCGCTTGCTGACTTTCACCTGGTGTTTAGGTAAATTAAGTTATAAAATAAGTAATACCTATAGTTATTATAAATCTTTTATTTTTTTACAAAATGTCATAGAACAAATTGTTGATTTGTTCATTGCTGTTTCTCAGCGTTATTAAAATGTTTAAGTTAATTTAAGTTTACAACTTAAAAGTATTTTGTTCATTGCTGTGATTTAAAGTGTTTAAGTTAATTTAAGTTTACAACTTAAAAGTATTTTGTTCATTGATGTTTCTCAGTGTTATTAAAGTGTTTAAGTTAATTTAAGTTTACAACTTAAAAGTATTTTGTTCATTGATGTTTCTCAGTGTTATTAAAGTGTTTAAGTTAATTTAAGTTTACAACTTAGATGTATTTTGTTCATTGCTGTTTCTCAGCGTTATTAAAATGTTTAATTTAATTTAAGTTTACAACTTAGATGTATTTTGTTCATTGCTGTTTCTCAGCGTTATTAAAATGTTTAAGTTAATTTAAGTTTACAACTTAGATGTATTTTGTTCATTGCTGTTTCTCAGCGTTATTAAAATGTTTAAGTTAATTTAAGTTTACAACTTAAAAGTATTTTGTTCATTGCTGTTGCTCAGCGCTATTAAAATGTTTAAGTTAATTTTTGTTTACAACTTAAAAGTAAATGATAGGTCTCTATACTTACACTTTAAGTTCTATAAACTTTGAGTTTTTGTTATCTTTGGCTGAGGCCCCAATATGTTCAATACAGAACACAATAATGTATCCGAATTAGTTTTTAGTTACATAGACGAATATCATAGACAAGATGTAAGAGAAGCTCATGTGCGATTCGATTGTCGTATGTTCTTTGGTTCTTACAAATTAAATACAATAGTTTTGATTTAAACTGAATTTTCTGATGTTTCAATAAATATTACCGAGCTATCGAGGGAGGAAACAACAGTAAATTCTCAAAATATTGTAATAGAATAGTGCCTATAATGTCTTTATTTTAGGGACTCACACCTGAGTCAGCAAACACGGAACGTATAGTAGTATCACTTTGTTGTTCGTCCGCCAAGGCTCTTTTTCTCGGAAACGTGTGAAAGTATCGTATATTAGTATAGTATAAAACTGGAAGCCAACCCCAAAATGATTTGGAAAAGGCTAGGCAGATGATGATGATTTATGTAGGCGTATTTTATTGAAGATTCTAAATAAAAATCATACAAAATTCGAAAAAGATTCCCGCAAAACAAAAAATTGTGCACCTCCTCCTAAATATGCCACATATTTTGAACGATGATAGATCGTTTCTTGTCGTGACGTCACTTATCTTCCAAACATGGCGGCTATGACAGACAGTCTTGATCGTGGTGTCTGACGTTTTATAAAGATTCTGCGTATTTGGAAGGCGGTTGTTTCGAAAGTACTTTTTCCTTTTTTCTGTTAAAATGAAAAGATTTTTAAAATAATAGGACGAAGATATCCAACAAACCAATATAGTTTTTTTTTTTAATAAATTGTATACTTCATGTCTTTTAGATTCAACAGGTATTATGACATTACATTAAACGTAATATTTAGCTGAGATTTAGCTACTAAAAAAAACAATGAAAAATAACGGATGGCCGATGGGGCCGAAAAGTTCTGGAATGGCGACCGCGAACCGGAAGACGTTTCGTTGGAAGGCCTCCCACTAGGTGGACCGACGACCTAGTCAAGGTTGCACCCGCTGGATGACCGGTTATGGTGGATGGCCGGTGTCGCCACATTGACCGGTCCCGTGCGAGAGACGCACGGGACCGGTCAAAGTGGCGACACCTGGGGTAGGCTTATGTCCAGCAGAGGACGTATTTTGGCTGAAATGATGATGTTGAAAAAAAACAAGATAGTGGCTATTCGCGGGGTGTGGGGTTTCATAACCTTTTATTTGTCAATAGAAAATATAATATTCCTTTAAAGTACTTATCAGTAACCGTTACCCATCACTCTGTATATGTACATTATAGAGTTTGATAGGGTTAAAGTTTCTACAGTACTTACTCATATTCCATGTTATGATAAAGCACCTCTTAATGTAAGCCGTCTTACGTTGTATATTAGAATAAATAATCCAAACTTGATTGACGATGTGACGTTATATACCGTTTTGCTTTCAAGAGAAAACGTTGTTGGATTTACGAACAATAGGCTTAAATAATACTCAGTTGATTTAAATCACGTGATATAAGTATTGATAAATCTATACAATAAATAAAATTAAAGTGTCTATTTGTAATTATATAAATTGCACTTATAACATTAAAAACTTTTTTTTTCAACGTTTGGCTGTCCGTTTGTTCCTTTTTATCTCCGAAACGATTTGACTAATTTTGACAGGACTTTTACTGACAGATAGCTGATGTTATAAGGCTACATAAGCTAGTTTTTAAACAGAGCAATCGCATTGTGTGAACTTAATGATAGTTTTAAGGGATTTTTAATAAATAAATTTAAAATTACAACTTTTGTAGTTGGTAACAAAATCCGTTTCAAAAAGGTAAGTAATATTTTAATAGTAGAGCTAGTAATAATATTAATGTAGTTTTAACTCGCCAATTTATCTGGAACACGCATGATGTTCAACAACTACTATGTATGCAAATATGCCTATGCACGCTTTAGGAAATTATAATTATAGACTTATAATTAATTACTTACACGTATAAAAATACTAACAACTAATAGGTATAAAACAACTACACGTACATACACAAGTAACACTACGCGGCGCAAAGTGGCTATTAGCAGCGCGATGAGCTATAAAACTGCGTGCGATAAAACGTGTTATAGCTTGCCGTGGAGTAATTGGTTTACACTATCGTACAGGCTCTTGTTTATGGACTCCTGAGTATCTTTGTGGTCAAGATGGGGTTTTAGTAGTAAAACTAGTACTTTAAGGTGTTGTTTTAAGACCCTCCACGCGTTTTCTATCGGGGAGGGCAGTAACTGAATGTCTGTTTATTTATCGACTTTTACACAGGAGGAGGTTCTTAATGCGGTTTTTTTTTTGTTACCTTATAACTTGTGTGTTTGAAGAGAATGCATGGTTAGATTATTGACGTCATTCTAAACCAAATATGGCGGACTACCATGATGGTGGACTAGTTTTTTATGCACGAGCATATTGCTATCAATTTTAAGGGTTTTCTTTTTTTTTTTTGGTTTGCTGAGAAGAACATGACAAAACAAATCACACTTAGGTATATCTCAAAGCTTGTCTATAAAAATGTTTTGTAAAGTACAATATAAGTCTGTTCAGACTTGAGATGTAAACTGATCTCTTTGCAAGAGAAAACACCGAGGTTATTTATTTATTTATTTAAACTTCATGCACAAGAGTGGTACATAGGCGGACTTAATGCCACAAGGCATTCTCTACCAGTCAACCTTAGGGTCAAATAGGACAGCACTGTGGTAAAGTACAAAAAAAAATTAAATAAAAAAGGAGAAAACAATTTTGTTAACAATTAACTAAATTTTCAATTAAACAATTAGCTAAACCCGGAAATCAAACACAGGACCTCAAGACAAACGAGGCAAATATTTATTATATCCTTACAAATAATTACAAAACAATGCATACCAGTGTGTTTGTTATCACCCCGGCACATGTATAGTCGACCAAGAAATTGGTTTACCACTTTTGATGACATCTCCCAGTAACATAATTATTCGCTAAGGATGACAGATTGACAGATTCTGACGTGAAAATAGCACTTGATGTTTTGTACGTGCAAATGATATTCAACCTTAGAGTGGTAAACCAATTTCTTGGTCGACTATACTAAATCATAGTGACAGGAACATTCATCAGAGTAAAGAAATACCGCCCGTTATCACGTACGCCCAGTAATTATAGGTACCTTATTGTACGAACAAATTAGAAGAAAACAGCCTTACTTACCTAAGGTAGATATAACTAGACTCGATTATACAAGATGTTTATTGCTATCCCCGAACTTTACATTTTGAATAAGAAAATACTAAAGAATCAACTGGCAGCATATGAAAAGAAATTTTATTATCATTTTGTTTCACAAAATAATTCGACAAATTCATGATTATGAATTAAAGAGTGTTTTACATTCATAATTGATGAATGTATTACGTGAAATATGATAACATCATATTTTCCTAGGTTTAAATATGAATAAATTGGATTTCATGAAAATGATTTGCTCATTATTTATAATGTTTAGATACTTTCGTAACTACGAATTATGACTTTTTGTTGTTTTATTTTTACTTATAGGACCAGACATAATTTTATGTAGTGTCGAAAAAATCACGTTGTATAATATTATGTCGCCACATGTATGTGTATTTATATTATGTAGAATGTGAAGGTTTCATTGTAATTTTATTATTAACCTGACCAGAAAAAACCTCGTAATGATTATGAAAGCTGCATGCATAAAGGAACCTTTGTTTTTGTTCTGTACTTTCTGGAAATTCCTAGTTTCCTTGAAAGCCTCTTT
Source organism: Diarsia mendica (assembly GCA_949316265.1). Taxonomy (NCBI): domain Eukaryota; kingdom Metazoa; phylum Arthropoda; class Insecta; order Lepidoptera; family Noctuidae; genus Diarsia; species Diarsia mendica. The sequence goes on from OX438909.1 coordinate 10,649,560, forward strand.
CATCGAAATTAGTCCGGACATGTCTGACTTGTTGCCTCTGGCAAGACTTTTATAAAAGATATTTTTTTTATGAAAAAACACAAGAATATGAAATGCTCAGTTTTTCGTCACACACTTTTTGAGTCTAGTAATGTTTACACTAAACCGCGCTTCGAAGAGTTTGTTTTGTTTTTTTTAAAACGTTGCGCCTTACTAGGAATTTCTCCTGTATCGTGAATGCGTTCTCAAACATTTAAACTCACTGTATACCTACCCAAATACCCAGACCTGAGACAACTATCTGTAGGCTACTTTATCTGCCCATATACAGTAATCGCGGCGTATTAAGGTACAAGTTGGTAGCGGACAACATGAAGTTGCAGCAAACGACGAGTCGCAGCGACACGTCGTTTGCTGCAACTTCTGGTTTTTATGTATTTGCATGAAATTGAATAACAATAATTTATTATTTTCTATGAAGCGACGACTTGTCGTCTGCAGCTGCTGCGTGCAGTCGGCTGCCAACTTGTACCTATAAGCTAATCCAATCTGTAACATTTATTAAACAGTTTTTCAACTTTATTGCTAAAAGGTTAATTGGGAAAATTTTACAGTTTTGTGTGACTTGATGTTCTGGCATCTGTCGATGTGGATACCTTTCTTTAAAATCTCGGAAAGATTTTTATTTACCAAAGAAAGCTGTTAAATTTATAGGTGAGTAAGTATTATCTACTTCTAACTTACTACTTTGAAATTCAGGCAATTAACTCTTGACCTATTTCGACTATATTACCTACTACTAATACTACTTCTACTGGACTATTTGGCCTATTTAGGCTTATTTAGAAGATGTAGTTACAAAAATTTAAAAGAGTACCTAGGTATGCTAAGGTGGTTTGGTCATGTGGAGAGGATGAGCGAAAGTCGATTAACGAGAGGTATTTACAAGGTAGATGTGAGTAATAACGCCGGGAGGGGACGCCCTAGAGAGACAAACACTGATCTTATTGGTGCCGTTGCTGAGAAAGGACAGGTGCGTAGTACTTGTAACCGGCGTGCGTGTATGACCAGATTTATGAATGTGGACGAGGTAAAAGAAGTATGTAAGGATCGTAGCAGGTGGCGTTCTGTGGTTTCTGCATATCCCCATGGGAAAAGGGTGGGAGTTTATGTATGAATGTATGTGTTTAGTTAGCATACTAAAATAAGCTACCTAACTATATGGTCAGTAACGGATTACCAAGTAACTAAAGCAGTAAACCGTATATCATTGTCCGAACGTCCACTAATTAGTCTCTAATTACCAGATCAGACATCCCGGCAAGTGATACGGAAGCGCTAATCACGTCATTACGAGGTCTTATTAAAATTTTAATTAGTGCCATCAGGGGAACTGAAAAATTAAAACTCCGACGGCTAAGTCGTTTATGGACACAGCATTTATTATGAGATGGAAATCTTTTTAAATTAATTAGTCTTTCAACTGGGTTTATTAGGTTATAGTATAATTTTTAATTGCTAGTTTTTTTGTGCAATTTGAGGACGAATTCTTAATGTTGGTTTAATAAAAATCGCGGGGAGTATAAGTGCCTTTCGACTTCGTGAACTTCCTGGTCTATTTTACACCCTTTGTGTATCGCGATCCATTTGCGTTTATATTATACAATAGGTATGTGTCATCTCATATCAAACATCATAGTAGAGTATTTATTACAACCTAAAGAGAAATATACATAATTATTATTATACATTTCATGTTCCGTAAATTCAAGCAATTGAAACCAGTGTTCATCGTGCCCATTTCCATTCCATTTACGAGGAAATTATTTAATCATTTTTTATTACTTATCATTCCTTTTTTTTCTTTGACAGTTATAATTTTAAAAACTCCAATTGAAAAAGAAACAGAAAGGGACTTTCGAAAGTCTTGTGTTAAAAGTTATCCTTTATTTTACTTTTTGCGAAACTTGTTTCAAGTGTCACCGTGCCCTTGGATAATGAAGGGCATTAGGAGGATCGCGGATAGGCTCTAGTCAGTAACAGTCTGATACTCACTTCTGCTCCACCCAGACCGGGACGAGTCATTAGATGATTCCGCATCCTTAAAAAAGAAGTAACTTTTTATCAGAATTAAATAAAGTCCTCCTGTCCGTTTTCGGTCACAGCACCAAAAGCGTTTTGGGTCAGTGGACCCAATCCACTGATGAATAGGAAAGAGGTATTGTAGTGCACAAGTGTGAATGCACCGAATAGCACTTTTTCTCGCCCCGAGTATTGAACCCAGCACCCCATGCTACGCAATCGTGCTTTCGACCACGAGACCAACTGAGCACTCAAAATTATCCAACCCTCGTACCTAAACGGACATAAATAGACCCTCAATCTAACGAACGTAAACTCTCAAATGGATGAATCAAATTAAATTAGTGGTAGCATCACACACGGCAAAATACGGGCAAGTGTGATAAGCTTATCTGATTAGAGAGGCAAAGCCTTGGACCGAGGCTTTTGAAATCTTACCCAAATCCTGTTAGGCGATCCCTCTACGAGTTAATTGGGCTTGCAATGGTGAAAATCATTCGGATATGGTTGTGCTATGATACAGTGAAGATAGGTGTTGTTATTTACCAGTTCCGTAAGCTTTTAGTCAAATCGAACTTTGCGGTATTTTTCTTTTAAATTACGTCGTAAAAATTGACTCGTCCATTATGACAAAACAATAAAATAAAACAACAAATAAAATGATCTAAGATCACAGAGCCCCCAGACATAATTTAATTTCTCAGAAATAAAATGTATGGGACAATGTAGTGTTAGTTTGTACGTGTGTATGCATACCTGCTAGCTTGGCAGAGTGACCAGTTGTCAGGTACCAGGTGCTAAAAGCAGGTAAAAGTAATACTCACTTTATTTACATTCTTAGTCTTAATTTTTATTTATATGATATTGAGGGGACTATTTAAGCCCGTCGGGGCCGCGGGTTGTTCGAAAGAGATACCGCGGCCTCGACAGAAAGGGCTAAGAAGGAACATGGGCGTGCGTAATTCGCATTCAGTTTACTGGCTAGGAAAATATTCGCACATGAATGCTAGAAATTCGACCGTAGGTTGAGGGTACCTGCATTCGTGAATGGAACTGGTACGTTTATTGGAAGCTTTGAACGTTTGGGTGTCGAAAATTTAGTAATATATATCTGTAATGTCTTGTTGGTCTAGTGGTTGCCAGCGTGACTGCTGAGCACGAGGTTGAGGATTGAATCCCAGGTCGGGCAAAAGTGAAAAAATATCGAACACAGGTATAATTATGTCTTCTCTCGATAAGTTCATTACACGAAAAAATACGCTATCACAGTCAGTTTTCAAAATAAACTTTGATATGAATAAGTTCTTAAAAAAAAGGAATTAAGAAAAATACACGTCCTTCATATCATATTTTTTTTGTCTAGAAAATACCTCTTTTAAAAAAACACACATTAAAAACAAAGGCATCTCTCATACCTCTTTATTCTTCCAATTTCAAACACGTTGCTCCTGTCATGAAAACAAATTAAATTAAATCATACAGCAGAATCAGCAAAGATAGCGCTTTAAAGCATTCATGGTAACAAAATACTCAACAAACTGGAAAACACTGAGTTGGGAAAACAGATTTTAATCTACCAACTTGCTGAGTCGCTGAATATAGCGTTAATATATTCCGTACTGTAGACGGTCGTCTCGCTTGAATTGTTTTTTGGTGTAACACACTCGTGGCTTGCACTTGTATTTGGGATTTGTAAAACATGACAAATCATGTACATATATAAGTTGGAATACAATCGGCTCTGGTATTTTATTTTTATTCCGGTTTTTTGTGACAAATGTGGAAAAAACTTGTAATTAAAAGAGTACGATGACGGTTTGTTTTAGTGTACTCTAAACGATACTACATACATTATTCGGGTTCGTTTGCACCGATCGCGGTATCAGATTGTATTAGAGAGATCAAGGGGAGTTGTATCCACTGATAGCATTGTCCGATTCGCTCAAAAAATTAAATTAATATTTTTACCCACTGATCACGGTATCTATGGTTAGAAACTGATCACGATATACATATTTTTTATTTTTATTTTTATTTTTATTAATAGGAACAGCAAACAGTTACAAAATAAGTCAAAGTCAAAGTCAAAGTCAAAAATATTTATTTCAAGTAGGCCAGTAACAGGCACTTTTGAATAGTCGAATTAAACTAACTGCGGCACTCAGAGATATCCAACGATTGCTCAAGCCGCCACCCAGCAAAGGCCTGACATAGTTTTGTATGACAAAACTGCCAAAAACCCTTACCAAGCGACGGCCCAAGCAACCACTGAAGCTCTCCGAGTGCGGCAGTAAACTACTGAAGCTAAATAAACTAAGCTACAGTCCCAGTCACAAGGCATAATAACTCGTGAGTGTACTGTAGTTGCCAATTCCAAAGCGTTGGTCTCATGAGAAGAATGGCAAGAAACTTCATGGACACTCTTTTAAAATCGTTTGGGTTTACAATATGTTCAAGGTACAAACATAATCTTGGTATAATACACACATGAAGACTATGCAGATTAGTGTTTGAGATGGTCTTTTGAAGAAAGCACCACACAGATTTGAGTGGACCCGTCCAGTCAGTGCAAGCATTTGTCAGTTATCGTGGAGCTCGACTTATAACTCAAGGAGCTCAACGTCACGACGAACAATACCAAAGAAAGGACATTTGGGTGGGTCGCTTAAAGTACTCAAACTGCCAAACAATCGTTAAAATTAAATAAAAACCCACACGGTCCTCACATTCACAATATGAAAATAATAATAAAATACATGAAGATCATGCAGATTAGTGTCTGAGATGGTCTTTTGAATAAAGCACCACACAGATTTGAGTGGACCCGTCCAGTCAGTGCAAGCATTTGTCAGTTATCGTGGAGCTCGACTTATAAACACAAGGAGCTCAACGTCACGACGAACAATACCAAAGAAAGGACATTTGGGTGGGTCGCTTATAGTACTCAAACTGCCAGACAATAGTTAAAATTAGAGAAAGACCCACATGGTCCTCACATTCACAATATAAAAATAATAAAATATTTGTCATATTAAATAATCATGTCAAGTTATTAAATGTCAGTATACACAAAACTAAATGAAAAATAAAATATTTAACAAGTAAATATTGATCAAAAAAGCAAAAAATAATATCATACTTAAAAAAGTAAATAATGTCATTGTGTATAAAGAAAAATCATAAAATGTCAAATTGTAAAAGGATTGTAAATAATGTATAAATAATTAAAATGTCAAAGTAGTAGTAAGTAAGTAACAAATAAAAAGGTACAATTAATAAAAAGATATAAAATCAATTCACCTTCAATTCAAATTGGAGCAGTTCAATCCCAAGCTTTTTTGTCCTCTATATAATCTTTAACAGCATAAAAAGCTTTCTGGCAAAGTTTACGTTTTATAAAAGATTTGAATTTATTAATGCTTAAATTTTGAATGTCGCTTGGAAGTTTATTATAAAAGCGAATACATTGGCATCTAAATGATCCACCTATTTTCTTGAGCCTTGTTGTGGGTACAATAAATTTATGTTTATTTCTTGTATTTATATTGTGAATATCACTATATTTCTTAAAAAGCTTAATATTTTTGTGAGCATACAAAAGATTTTCATAAATATATTGAGAAGGAACAGTCATTACATTAATTTCCTTAAACTTTTCTCTAAGAGAGTGTCTCGGACTCAATTTATAAATTGATCTAACCGCCCGCTTTTGCAAGACAAAGATGGTCTGAATATCGGCAGCATTCCCCCACAACAGAATGCCGTACGACATTACGCTATGAAAATAACTGAAGTACACTAATCGGGCTGTCTCTACATCGGTTAAATTACGAATTTTTCTAACTGCGTATGCCGCGGAGCTCAGTTTCTTCGACAATTTATCTATATGGGGTCCCCACTGAAGTTTAGCGTCTAAAGTTAAACCCAAGAACACCGTGCTATCTTCCGGATTCAACTCTTCGCCCTTCACCAACACACAAGTTTTCACCTGCCTAACTACTAAGGACTTACAACTAATTTTATCTACCCAAATATCATAAACCCTCTCTAATGCGTTCAAAAACCATAGGCAATGACCAGCATTACCAACCAGCAGAAATTAACAGAACTGTAATGAGCTCATAACCTACTGAAAACAGTAGGTTATGAGTTTTAAATTTGGAACAGGTGTCAAATTCAAGTGAGTGTGCTATTCTATAGTGCGCGCGGAACTAGTTGGCCGCGCCTTAGGTGGCGTCAGGGGTGAGGGGGCGGGTTGCCTACAGCTCGCAATGCACAGGAGACTATAATTAGACAGTGATGACCAATCTCGAGATATCGTGAACAATAATTTGTTCAATTTATTGAAAAGAATACAAATAAAAAACAAAAACATGCCTAAGGCGCGGCCAACTAGTTCCGCGCGCACGTATCTACATTAAAACAGATACCTATCGATACGAAACCCCAATTCAGTATGATTTTAATTATAAATCGCACGACATTTTGATCTCGAGTGACACAAGAATAGTGACTATGTTCGTTTGCCTATGATTAAAAAAAAATTACAGATATCCGAAACGCCGCCATTTCGAGCTGTCTGCATTTGTTCGTTAGCTTTTTATTCCCTTTCATTGAGTAGACAAATTTTCTGTTAATTCTTTATTTCTGTCGAAAATGAGTGATAGTGACTCAGAAATTAACATGAACACTCCGCCAGATATCGTAAATGCAGCGACGAATGCAACTAATAACCTGTTTATTTTTTATTGCATTACACTGGTAACAATGCTGGTCATTTCCCTATGGTTCCTGAACCCATCATAGAGCCCTTATGATATTCGGGTAGATAAATTAGTGTATGCAACTATACATAATTAGGCATTACAACACTCGTGTGATGCTATTAAGAAACTCGCCTTCGACTCGTTTCTTAAACCCACACTTGTGTTGTAATGCCCTTCATTATGCACAGTCGCATAAACTACTATAACATAGTCACAAATTGGTCATAAAGTAACCCACAACGCTGTTCACAAGTAGGCGTAGAATTTTGGGTAATAATAAAACTAATCGCTAGGAATATTGATAGCAGCACGTGTGACAATTAACTTTTAGATAGTGACTCTAAAAAAAAAATAAAAAAAAAATTGTTTAAAATTAAAGATAACAGAAATATACAATATTAAGTTATATCTAGTAGGGAATGGCGAATGAGGTTTTTAAATTTACTTATTGTGCAATCACGATATAATAAATAATAAATAACACACACACACAATATTACACATTTTTTTTTCGAAACTGATTTACTTTTATATAACTTCCCGAACGAACATAAGCCATAATGAAAAAAAAAACTTTATGGATTTACCTACCTACATCAACAGCCATGTCTATAGCCCTCATCCGAACACATATCCAGACTTTCACTTTGGTCCGACCTGGGAATCAAACTCCGGACCTCGTGGTCAGCAGTCGCACCTGCGGTTACTAGACCAACGAGACATTACTTAGATATTACTAAATTTTCGACACCCAAACGTTCAAAGCTTCCAATAAACGTACCAGTTCCATTAACGAATGCAGGTACCCTCAACCTACGGTCGAATTTCTAGCATTCATGTGCGAATATTTTCCTCGCCAGTAAACTGAATGCGAATAACGTCGGCATCGTGAGATCCCACACGTTTACCTACAAACTTACCGTTAATACTTCGGATTCTAGGATTTGTATAACATAGTGCTAGTCTGTGAAATACTTGTAATATGGTTTAGAGAAACTGTTGCATACACTATTTAGCTGAAGAGCTTTACTAGCTTAGATATAGGTAGACCTAAACAACGCAAGTGTTCACGATCCGCATGAAAATTAAGCATGCCAATTTTTGACTTCCTTGTATGACGTCCTATGTAATTTAATAAGATATTTAGGTAATAAAATAGACTCTGTTTTTGTTTTTTTAATGTTTAGAATTAAGATATTGAATTGTAACGGTGTAACGTTGTTGTTTTAAAAAAATAAGCTTGCTGCGACAGTAACCTCGTAGAGTATAATTATGTAGTTAAGTATCTCTTTAAGCTAGTAATCGACACGCGAAGTAGCTGTTCTTGCATTAGCTAGGTATGTCTTCATGTGTTGTTTTAACCCACACGTTTACTTACTAACGAACCGCTAATACTTTGAATTCTAGGATTTGTTTAACAAACTGCTATTCTGTGAAATACTCGGATTGCGGTTTGGAGAAACTGTTGCATGCACTACTTATTTATCTGAAAAGCTTTGCAAGAGTCTAACTTGACTAGTAATAGTTTGTACCGTATTAATATTATGTGCGCGGTTTCAGCCGCGTGGAATTCGGCAATCGACCCACGTGATCGTAGCCGGTATAAAATAGCCCTATATGTGATCCAGGTAATAAATTATCTATGTGCCAAATCTATACTAATATTATACAGAGGTAAAATACCTATTTTTGTAAGTTTGTATGTAAAAGGTGATCTGGGAAACAAATGCTCCAATTTTAAACTGACCTGCAAATTGCAAAAAACGTAAGAAAGTTTGAATTTCGTGGGCTATCCTGGTACTTCATCATCATCATCCGCCTATAATTGTTCTCACTGCAGGGACTCAGGCCTCCTCTCTAGGAGAGGGATGGGCTATAATCCACCATGCGGGCCCAGTGCGGATTGGTAGATGTTGACTGATCGACGCGGCGGAGGAGCATCGATCTTCGTCCACAATGACCTTGAACACAAAGTTGTTCAAGAAAACTACATTGATGGGAACAATTACCTCTGGATTTTCCTGGAAAAGTATGCGTTGGACGTCGGCGTCATCTACAAACCTCCAGATACGAACAATAAAAACTTTATAGATTACTATTCTTCACAACTTCAACTAAAGCGACGATGCATTACCTTCGGCGACTTCAACCTCGACTTACTCAAACCGGACCGGACTACGACAACCTACACAAATATGATCAAAGAAACTGGCTACAAAATCCTAAACAAAACAAACAAGAAATACGCCACTCGGACTACCGATACCACTAATACAATATTAGACCACGTCTGCTCAAACCTCGCCAATGATAACTTTCACATGGCTGTCATTGAGTCATCTTTATCTGACCACAACCATATATACCTGGAACTAAAGAAATTCAAACGACCACCAAAAAGAAGGCATTACTATACAGCTATTGACTACACAAAGCTATACAAAGATGTATCTAGCACCAACGACTTAACAACAAGCGACGACTATCATGCCCTAGACAGTTTCATAAAGGATAAAGTGAAGACAAATACGAAAAAGAAATCAAAAATTCTAAACCTACCCAGAGACGATTGGATCAACAGGAAAATTACGAGGGAAATCGACAAGAGAAATGTACTATGGAGAAAATCTAAAAGCGATCCAAACAATAACGACTTAAAAACCAAGTTTATAACAAAGAGAAATGAAGTACACCATTATATGAAGCAAGAAAAACGCCAGTATTTTTTCAATAAATTCTCTAACTGCAAATCAAATCCAAAGAAGATGTGGTCCTTAATTAATTATCTATCTAATAATAATCCGGTCACTGCCCCCAACATACCTAAGTTAAACGTAAACAACAAAACCATTAACGACCCTAACGAAGTATGCGAAACTTTCAATACCTTCTTTGCGTCCGTAGGGAAGCTCCTAGCTAATCAAATACCACAAAAATTTCACAACAACCTAACATACACAACATTAAACAATAACCAAAACTCAAATCAATTAGATACCCTCACGCCTTGTACTAGTACCGAAATAATAAAAATAATAGATAATTTGGATCCGTGCTGTAGTTCGGGAATTGATGGAATCACCACTAAAACTATCAAATGCCTAAAAAACCTAATAGCGGACAACCTAGCAAATTGTATCAATAACTGTTTCAAGAGTGGCTCATTTCCAAATACCCTCAAAATTGCGAAAGTCAACCCTATACACAAATCCGGCCCAAAATCAGACCCTGGGAATTATCGACCCATATCAGTATTACCGGTAATATCAAAAATATTTGAACGACTTATTTACACAAGACTAGAAAAATACCTTAACGACATCAATTATATATATGAGCGACAGTTCGGTTTTCGACCCAAATCAAACACCCTGTGCGCCACAATCGATTTGGTCACGAGCATTAAAACAAACATTGACAAAAAAAACATTGCGCTAGGAATTTTCATTGACCTAAAAAAAGCTTTCGACACTGTGTCCCATAAAATCTTATTATTAAAGCTAAAAAGCATTGGAATCACCGGAGAAATGTATAATATCCTCTCTTCATACCTAGAAAATAGAAAACAAATAGTCAAAATGGGAAATGCGATGAGTGGAGAATCTCCCATTGAATTCGGTGTTCCCCAGGGATCTTTGCTCTCCACACTCCTTTTTGCTATTTACATAAATAATATTAGAGACCTAGGTTTAACCGGACAACTGACTTTGTACGCCGATGATACTTGCCTTTTCTACTTCGGCACCAACATAAACACCATCGTGGCTGACGCTCAAAAAGACTTGGATACTTTGTATAACTGGTTTAGCTCCAATTTACTAACTATAAACGCAACAAAAACATCGTACATGATATTCACGGCTAAAAATAAAAAAATCCCTGACTATCCAGCTTTACACATAAACAACACTAAAATCAACAAAAGTAACTGTGAAAAATACCTGGGACTTAGATTGGACAACAAACTCAATTGGCAAGCACACACTGATTACATAATATCTAAAATAACATCGCTAATGGGGTCAATGCGCGGGTACATCAATAACATACCAAAAAAAATCCGTTTCAATATTTACAACTCATTAGTTCGCTCACACATAAATTATCTTATCGAAATCTGGGGATGCGCCACACAATCTACAATTAAAGACCTACAAATAGCACAAAATAAAATAATTAAGCTTTTATTCAACTACGATTATCACACACCCACATCTGAACTATACAAAAACACCAAACTAATGAGTATTCATCAACTCTATACATTCAATTCTTGCATTCTCATTAGAAAAATCCTAACCAAAACCATACACACACAGCTATCATTCAACACAAAAACATCCAAATACAGTCAAAGAAACCCCAACCAAATACAGACACGCCCCCCGCGGACGCAATATGGCAGGAAAAATATAAAGTACGAAGGTGTTCAACTTTATAATAATCTACCGGCAGATATCAGGAACACATCTTCTTTTAACGTATTCAAAAATAAACTCAAGCAGTACGTCATTGACAACACAAAATTACTAGCCTAGCATTATATACCTTAACAAACCAACATAATTATCAGCATCGTACCTACTTACATTAATAATATAAATAACAATAAGATCATTTACTTCAAATTCATCCTAAGATCACATCTATGTATTTTTCGTTAGTAGAATTGCAAGCCATAAAAGATTTCCAAGTCTACGTAATATCATACTACAACTCAGCTGTAGAAAACAATCTACAAAAGAATCTGTGTATAATCATGTTGACTCAAACCAGTTTTCTAATGAGCGACCCAATAGCAAGCACTTACTTACAAGTTATGGGTAGATGATAAAAACTAAAATGATTAGGTGCAAAATATTTTTCATATATACCCACATCGTAATATTTGTTTGTAGTGATTGGGCATTGTTGTATATAGTAAAATGTATCTCTGAACTGTTAGCTACTGGACTAAATGTTACCATATTATGTATTTATTCGTTAAGTGAACAATGTATGTTCTTTTAGAATAAATAAAGAATCTTTAAACCCAGATGTCGCATATCTTAGAATTTTTGGTTCTAAGACATGCCAGTTTCCTCACGATGTTTTCCTTCACCGTTTTGAGAGCAGTGGTGATGAAATAAATTACACAAAGTAATGCGCCTGCCTGGGTTCGAACCCACGACCAACTACTTTTTTTTTTTTTTTACTAGCCTATCTTGTCCCACTGCTGGGCAAAGGCCTCCCCCATTTCCTTCCATCTTTCCCGATGTTTTGCCTTCTCTGGCCAATCTGTAAGCAATGAGTCCAAATCGTCACGCCAGCGTTTCTTGCGCCTGCCTCGGCGACGACGAGCGTCCTCAGGCGCCCACTCTGTGACGATTCTGGCCCATCTGTCTTGACCCATCCTGGTAATGTGACCCGCCCAGTCCCACTTCACTTACTTGTCCAACCAACTCCTTACTTGTCCATAAAACATAACCGGCCGAAATTGTGGATGCCAAGTCAACATTTCGGGAAAGACATTCGTGATATTGACGTTATGTAAAGAAACACTAGTAATGTAGCTCTAAAAATTGTATCATGAAATAGTTTTATAACTGTGTCTCATTAGTCGTCACTAATGAGACATCATTATTTGTTTAGACATACCTATTGTTACGAGGCTCCCGGTAACTATGAAGGTTTAAATAAGTAAAAGTTACGTGTTTTTCTTATACAAACAACATTCCTAATTAGAAGAGGGAAAAGTTCTAACAATTAAGTTCCTAGAAGATTATCTAACAATAATATTATTGGTTAGACTAGAACTACGCAAAAGAATATTTTAATAATTGGCCTTCGTGGACTATACGAAGGCATTCGACAGCGTAAAACATGCAGCAATATTTTCCTCTTTGCAAAATCAACAGTTGGACCAAACCTACTCATTCTTATTCTTATTCTTTATTGCACACATAAAATAACAAATATAAACAAAAATTACAATTATAAAGCTTATGTACAAAGGCGAGCTTAACCCAGAATTGGGTTTTCTTACAGCAAACCTAATTTCGCTAGCGAGATTTGCAAAAGAGGAGGAACACTTAATGTATGTGCATAACAATGTTACTTAAATTAAATATACTTATAAACTAAACTACATACATACATTAACATATACGTAATACATATAGTATATTATATATATATATATACATACCTATAAAATCCTATATATACATACATACATATTGCTCATGTCAGGAAATGTTCCTTTACTCCCCTCCTGAACACCTCTAACGAAGGGCTATCCCGCAAGGAGTGTGGAAGTGAATTCCAAAGGCGCACCGCACGAACAGTGAAACCTACATTAATATCCTCAAAATAATTTTCAGCAATAGTACAGCAAACATAAAACTCAACTTTCCTGGTCAAAATTTTAAAATACACAAAGGCGTGAAACGGGTGACCCGCTCTCTCCCAAATTGTTTACTTTAATTTTCAAACCAGTTTTTAAACTGACGACCCATACATTTGCATATGAAAAGAAAGAAAACAAATGCTTAAAGTGGAAAATAAGTTCAAAGCGAGACCCGTATGCTTGGGCGAGAAAATCCAGTGGAATGGAAACAGTTTCCACAAGAGTGGATGGAGGGAGCCCGTGAAGATACCAGGGGTTCTCATTCATAACACTGGCCGAAGTTATAGGAACATTTTATTTTTTTATTTATAGGTTGAGGTTAAATGCGAACGGCCGTTCGTCGCTGAAAAATCTGTAATACTTTTTAGGTGACTTCGAGAAAAGGTTGACGGTCTCTGTAAGTTCAACTGGTTTTTAGATTGGTTTAAACCTATGTCTATTTGTGTACAGTCACGAGACTAGTTGATCACCACGTCCTTCGTCTGCCTGAAATTATTATAAAAATGATACAAAAGTTTCCATAATAGTATAATTCAAAAGGCACGTATAGCGCGATCTATTATCATACGAAAGTTATTGTTGTTTTTTTCAGGACCGGTACTTGTTTCGGGTTGAAAACAACGAACGAACGAACTAACAACGTTAATGCAAAATTTCACGATAATCGGTTAAGTGGTTCAGGCGTGAAAAGAAACAAACTTCCTTACTTGTGCATTTGTAATATTAGCTAGGATTTCTACACTGATTACTTGATTCATCATCATCATCATTTCAGCCAAAAGACGTCCACTGCTGGACATAGGCCTACCCCAGGTGTCGCCACATTGACACACACACCACATTGTTTAGCGAACACTAGATTACTTGATTTCACAAAGAATACGTAGCCGATTGATAAGATACCATTTTCTTGGTAGAAGAAGCCGGATGAGTAAGTTGCAGTCCACAAAATATTACTTTACTAAACTATTAACCAACTTTACCTTTTAAAAGTAGCCGTCCCCTTTCCCAACTTGAGAGGAGATCTTTAATAATATATTGTACCGTTGCATCCACGTTGGTGAGCAAAAATATGTTGGTCTGGGGAACTTTTAACATTATTTATTTAGTTTTGTAGGTGATAGGTGGTGCAAGGCAGCTTAGTCTCACTCCGTACAGTGAGGGCTTAGCTTAATTGGATCCTTCTGTTGCTGATTGGATCGCATAGGTACCTGGTAAAACAAGTGATGGTTTTGAAAGACCGATTCTTTCGTAACACTCATTGACGGTCGTCCATTTTTAAACCTTTTTTTATTAGAGCACTAGCTTTTGCCAGCGGCTACGCTCGCGTGAAAATGACGATTTTCCATACAAACTTTGATCCCCTATTTAAATTCCTTAGGGGTTGAATTTCGAAAAATCCTTCCTTATTCCTTGTCTACATTATAAAGGGAACCTCTGTGCAAAATTTCAGCTTTCTAGGTCCAAGCGTTTGGGCTGGGCGTTGATGAGTCAGTCAGTCAGTCAGGACTTCTCTTTTTATTTATATACAGAAGATAAGGATGAAAAGCGGCAGACAAAAAAAACACTGTATGTCTGTAACCTAGAATCCTACGCTTCGCATTCACTCTTGAAATCACTAGACCATCGAGGCGATCTATACGAAAATTATAATGAGATAGGTTGTAAGTTTGTATGTTGAGGGTAATCTACGGAACTAATAAAAAAGGGTCATATTTGTTTATTATAAAATTAGCCGTGCCCTGCATGCGTTGCATGGCACCTTTTTCTACCTACCCTACCTTTGGGTGGGGTTAGAAGGGTGAAAATTACTTTACGACCTATTCTCATACCTACTCTATATACACACAAAAACTCATAAAAATCAGTCAAGTCGTTTCCGAGAAGTATGGCAACTAACATTGTGACACGAGAATCACTATCACTACATAGTATAAAACAAAGTTGCTTCCCGCTGTCTGTCCCTATGTATGCTTAGATCTTTAAAACTACGCAACGGATTTTGATGTGGGTTTTTTTAATAGATAGAGTTATTCAAGAGGAAGGTTTATCTGTAGAATAAATTATTCTTCCGTGCGAAGCCGAGTCGGGTCGCTAGTTTTAAATATATACAGAAGATATACAGATAACACAACTGCTAATACACCATACAGCAATGCTTAAGGTACTGGCAAATAAACCTCTCTTCGAATGCGCTCAGGATGCTGGAGGACGTTGTTGTTTAATGATCCAATTCTTAATTTACACTGATAGAAACTGACTGTGAAGAATAAGACTGACAGATAGATATGCTGCGAGTTGCTCGAAAGAGATACCACGGCCTCGGACACAAAGGGCTAAGAAGGAACATGGGTGGTTTTTATTCAGTAGACGCCTCCCGAATCTGCTCTGCCTAGAGCGGGAGGCGTCAGTTGATGATTTTCCAACCTCCAAAAAAAGAAAAGTCTGATATGTTATTCGTGAGTGATAAAGGCTATAAATTATATTTACATCATGCATATTTTATTAGTCGAGCTATCACAATTTTAGCAGACGATGAAGTGCTAGTTACAACATAAAAGTATTGTAACTATATTCACTATAATAAGGTTCTTCACCTGCAAGCCTTTGACATTATTAAGAAGTTTAAATGGTCATTGACTCTGACCCTTTTCTATATCTATGAACTTAGTTAAAACGCCCCTAAAGTATACGTTGACCTCTTTGCTTTAGTGATAATTTGTCTTTGTCCTATAGACTGGTGGTTTAATAAACTTTACTTTTGACTGTCCAACTAAACGAAACCTCCTTTGTAAAAAAATAAAATAAAAAGATCAATTGTTTAACTTCAATTATAATAATAATTACATAATTGAATTTTCGTAAACAGAATAGAAAATATGTATATTATAATAGAGATTGAACAACGACTAAGGTGTGAAGGGATGAAATTTGACATATCTATTATGGTTCCTGCAAGAACCTATGCACCCGTTGGATAGCAAACTAGCAAGGTAAAAGATAGAGAAAATATGACGGAAAAATCTGCTCTATCAACCTCTTAGAATATAAAGTTAACAATAGTACTATATTAATTTAAAAACTCTTTAAAATTGTTCTTTTACCATATTTAAAATGCTAAAAGGTTTTTTTTTATTCACATTGTTTCAATTTATGAATGCCAACAAAGCTCATCCAATTTAATTTTTTACGATAAACACAAAATCAAAATTCAATTTCGATAAACTATCGAGATTCCATAGTAGCGATAAACGATAATTCGCCAATAGGCTTAGAAATTGTGTTTGGCAAACGGACTGACCTCGAATATCACTGGCTTCATCTTGAGGTCGATACTGCCTCAGGCCAAAGTTATAGGTGCTGTGTTAGTATGTCATACTGTTTGCATTTTGTGTATACAAGACCTTCTTGGTTCATTGAATAATTTATTGTCTTAAGTTCCCTAATGGATTTGTACACGGTACATCGTGCGTATGGTTGGTAATAGTAATACAGTTTTAAAAACATACGCACGATGTACCGTGTACAAACCGAATTGCGCAGGCAAAATTATGGGGAAGCTTGTGCTTGTGGTAGGCCCATTAGAGTTGAATCAAGAAACTTGATTGGCAAATAAAATAACGTAAAGTCTCTGTGTGTTAAATTACAAAAAAAAACTGTTGATCTAGAGACATCTAAGAAGAAAAAAGGGGAATAGATCTTCTCTGTTCTGTGCTTGAAGTTTTATATAAACACTTTAAAAGTTGCTCAGTATAATAATATACATACTGATGCTTATGATTATACAATTGCCATTAGGTATTTGAAATAATATTTAATGTCATTGTTTTACTTAGGAAAGTTTTCTTTAACTTATCCTTGTCTTTTAAGGAACAATAATGTTATAGCAAGAAGTATAATAAGTATTTTTGTTCACTTATTCCCTCTAGAAACAATTTGCCAAACTCGTTATAACTACGGATACTTAGTCTACTAACTTTTCCGATACGCCAAATGGTTTTTATTCGAATAATATTGTATTTGTTATTAGAAACGATAAGGCTGGTCCCTTATTAATTCTAAAAGTGTTTTTTTTTCCTGCTATTCTTTTTATAACTTTAATAAGATCTGATGACGATGTATAGTCGACCAAGAAATTGGTTTACCACTCTAAGGTTGAATATCATTTGCACGTACAAAACATCAAGTTCTATTTTCACGTCAGAATCTGTCAATATGTCATCCTTAGCGAATAATTATGTTACTGGGAGATGTCATCAAAAGTGGTAAACCAATTTCTTGGTCGACTATACCTACCTATTTGAGTGTAATGTAGTTCTCTCCCTGCCTTTTCCTAACTATGTTGGAGTCGGCTTCCAGTCGAATCGTATGTATCTGAATACCAATATTTTGTATAGAACGACTGCCTATCTGACCTCCACAACCTGCTAAGTACTGGGTAATATGATTCCCCATGGTAAGACTGGTTGTCAAACTTTCCGACCGCTGACTGTTACGACTGTCAAAGATTTTGAAATGACAGGTGGGAAAAATGACACTATACTACACACATCAAAAGTGTCTAGGGATCAACATATATTTTTGCAATAACTTTTCTCCTGATTGATATTAATTAAAATTTTCTTTAAGGATTCATCAAATAAAGTGTTTTCGTTTGTCACAGTAACGATAAACCAAGTCACCTTTGCATTAATAAAGAAATTTGCCATTTTCCTAATAAAGGGATTTTTGACATTTGAACCACTAACTAGTGACTACTGGCTGACTAGTGTCCAAAGTCGACTGATAACACTCTGACTTGTATTCAGAGCTAAAGCCACAGTACGTTGCCGGGAACCAGCTTCTATCATTCCCACGGCTCTGAGCATTTCTTCCCTGCTTAAATGACGTCGCCGCTCCATAATAACGTTGGTTTTAATCAGTAGTAGGGAAACAGTATCACTAATAATGTCTTCAATGCGTTGTATGTTTTTATAGGGAAAATATTGACAGCTGATTTTCATCTTTTACTCGAATTTGATTGACAGTTCCTGATTCAAATTATGAAATGCACCAAAAAGGATCCATATAAATTTATAAAATCATAAATTTATTACAAAGCCACATCTCAATCTCAAGAAATCCGCATAAAAATGCTTGATCCCTAGACACTTTTGATGTGTGTAATTGCAAAAGTTATAAAAATATTTGATTTATCGAAAATAGTTGAAAACCAAATAATAAACGCTATAAATTTAGTTTGGTTGGCTCGGTTAAATTCAGAAATATGACGGTCAAACTATTCATACAATAAAATAAAAACGATATCACTACCAAAGAACGACAGGACTTCGATATATTTTCAGTCAGTATTTTTATCCGGCAATATACTCAAATCGGTCAAGCGTTTAGGTGCCACGTGTATTACCTATAAAATGTCGCTTCGGGCTGTATTTTCTCGACCGTTCTATCTTTAGAAGAACATTTTCGAGAGATTTGGAGCCCGAGTAACATATTGGTAAGTGAGTTTTAGGAAAGTTAAGACTATTTTCTTTGTTGGTTAAACCTTAACTAGTTTATGCCTGCGGCTTGATCTGTAAGTTAAGGCAGACGAAAAAACAAGCTACTTATAATGGGTATCATCCTAATTACGATAATGGTTACTCGTAGAAAAAAGTGTAAATACATGGTAAACAATTTTACGATGTACAATTTTGTGAACTAGTTTTGCAATAACACTAATCGTTAACGAGAAAAATGCGTAAAACTGATATTTTTGACCTTTGACCTGGAATAGCTTTTTTAGCACCTACCGTTTTTTACCTCTAGCTCTACCAATTTTTAACTTTGTCATGGCTGCTAGGGGTAAGCCTCAGGGTGCTTTGCATTTTGACCAACTTTAAATGTAGCCATTGGTAGCAACAATAAATAGACTATACTCTATTCTAAGTACAAACCAGTAAATACTCTTGAAACAGTACAATGCTGCTTAATAAAAGCAGGTACCCATGTAATAACTTGCCCAGATGTAATTCTTCACAAGAATCTCTGGTTCAGTCACAATAAATCCTAAACGTTTTCACGACCTACTTCATATATTACACTAGCTTTTGCCAGCGGCTTCGCCCGCGTGAAAATGACGATTTTCCATACAAACTTTCATCCCCTATTTAACTCCCTTAGGGGTTGAATTTCGAAAAATCCTTCCTTATTCCTTGTCTACATTATAAAGGGAACCTCTGTGCAAAATTTCAGCTTTCTAGGTCCAAGGGTTTGCGCTGGGCGTTGATGAGTCAGTCAGTCAGTCAGTCATCAGTCAGTCAGTCAGGACTTCTCTCTTTATTTATTAGAGAAGATGAAACTGTTTCGTGATTTGAAACTAAAACACGAAAATTATAATATTGCTTTTTCAGAAAACGGGTGCTATTCTTTCTTTTATCAGCGATAGTTCGCAAAACTTATCGAGTTACAATTGAACGCGCCCGTAAAGTGAAAAATTCGCATGAATGCTCTGAATATTTATTATACTGAAAGTATTTGCTGTAAAACATTGATTTTTGAGTTGTGACCTACTTTGGGCTGAAATTATTTTCTTTTTCTTCTAGGTAAGCTTGCTCTACCCTAAGCAACATCATCGTTTTACATCAGGAGAGATACGGACAAACGTAAATCAATTTAAGGTAAAAAAAAAAAATTGTGTGTGTCAAGTCTCGAATAAATTAAATATCACATTCTGACATTTAGAAGTCTTTTCGTATCGATGCCACGTTTAGGACACGTTTATTGCAGCGGCAGATGTACTATTCAGGTCATCAAGGGTAAAAGGACTCCTGGGACACTCCAGCCGGTGGACCATTGTTTAATCCGATGCGAACAATACATGAACATTTTAGAAGTGAAGATCACATACTTTAACACACATACTTAGGGCCTGTTTCACGACCTACGATTAAGTTCCCGTTAACATACTTGGCAGATAATTTCATACAAATTCTCTTCAATTTTTGAACTAATTCAGTAAATAGGTAGTGGCTTTTAGTGGAGTGACTCTCAGCCTACTCAAATTCTCTAATGTTCCATACATGATAAGCTACCGCATATAAATAACTTTTACACAACGTGAAAATTCAGATACAATTTTTACCACCAAATAGTTTTTGCAGAATTTCAACCAGGAACATTCAACAGTAGCTTGATTCCCTGAAGAGGTAAAGCACCGGGTACACTTTAAAAAAAAACATAAATATATTTTGCGAATTAGTCCGCCTCGATTGGTGAGCAGACTGCGAGAATTCTTGCGCTTGGGGAAATCATATTTATGTCACTTGTTACTTACTGAAAAACAACAGATATTTTGACTTTTGGAGAGTTCTAGAAGACTACCATGCTATATTTGCCTATCCTTTACCCAACTGTGTTTGGGATTAGACTTCATCATCATCAGCCATAAGACGTCCACTGCTGGACAAAAGCCTCCCACATAGAACGCCATGCAGAACGGCAGCCTGATTAGACTTAACTGGATAAAATTCCACGAGCCAGTACTGGGCAATAAAGCGTTGCAGTATAGGTACACACGGTGACACATCAAGCTATACATTTTCAGTATAACATGGCTCGCTTCCTATAGATTTTCCACTGAGAGATCAGTACCTAAACTAACTGCAATTGGGGATCGGACTGACTCAAAAAAATATGATTATGTTTAGTCCGTCAGTTCGATTATCGAAAAATATTGGATACGTGTTTTTTGTTTTATCAAATCAATAAAAATTGACGAAGCTATAGCGCGTCAAAGATCATGGAGTGGGGCTTGAAACGTCACTTGAATGTACAAAATGTACTATCATATGACGTCACATGAGTTTTCGAAGCACTGTATCGTCTTAATTTTTTGTTTTCGTGAAAAAAGAAAAAATATGTGGTCAATATTTTTTGGAAATCTATCTGACGGACTAATTAGTTTTTTTTTGTCCGATCCCCTATTTAAAATAATAAAGCATTCTGACCAAATATCTTTAGTTGGTCAGAATGCTTTATTATTTTAAAACCTAGGTACTTAAACGAAATTGAGGCTTGCAGCTGGATTTTAAAATGATAAATAAAATTTGAGGAATTATATAAAAGCGAAAGGAGTAAACTAATGATGCCGTGATATACCGAAAAAGAAATCATGTTCGTACAAACCTAAGTAGAATGGACAAAGACAGGAAAGTGATGACGATACAAGCGATAAATAAAATCAGACTAAGTACATACACGTACATAGCTGGCGATCAAATGTACTCGAATATATCCGCCGGATTCCAGGCATAATAATATCTGTTACCGAAAGAATGTGAGCTGCTTTTCAGAGCAATCATTGCGTTCGTGCGCAATCGGTTATCTCCGGCAGCATTCGTGTCTGGCTTAACAAAGTTATTGCAGTTCGCATTGCAATGTGAAACATATCTGTTTTCGGTCAAAGTGTTTTCGATTCATTTGTTTTCTTTTTCTATATATGAAATAAATAATGTTTTTTTACAGTATGTTCACACACGGGTACTTTCGGTGATATTAATTTGTGGTTATGTTTGAGCGAATCGCAACCAATAATTATTTATATTATACAACAATTCATTTATCCTTGAAAATGCTGTTATTTGATAGGTAGGTAACCGAGTTATTGTTGTAGTGTTGTTGTTGTGGTGTTATTGAGACTGTTCGTAAATTGTTGCTTTGGAAAATTTAAGTAACTAAATACTTTGATGATCACTTTGATGAACAGTGGAACATTTTGGCAAAAGATACAGCCACGAGCACCAGTATACACTTTCTCCTACTGTTTTGATTAAAATACATGTTGTTATGAACATAACATTTAGAATTCATATTTTATTATAAAAAAAAAGATCCAATCTTCAAGTTGCTATCGTTATTTCTCGCAAAAATAGCGCATATATACAAATATTGGTGCTCGTGACAAAACATATAATAGACATTATAATATAAGTAATATTGTTTTTCATAATTTTAAGAATTTATTCATATCTATTGACGTTACTGTTCGTGAAACAATTACCAAAATTGACGTTTTCATATAGAATATACACCGCGCGCTCGTGCTGGAAAGCCTTTTCAGTTATGACTGTAATATTGTGCAGTCGTATACTTGATATATTTTATTTGTGTACAAATGAAACAAAAAGCCGACAGAGGCTGAACACACAATTACTTGAAGAACTAATTATATTTTCATTCTCTCCTGTCGAGTCGGTGAAAAACCCATGTAATCGGCATTAGGCCTTTTTACGTCGAATAATTAATGATCACATCAACCGTCAGAAATACATTAAAAGCACAACAACAAAGAAATCTTAAGCAACATTAAGCCTAAGCATGAAAAACATTTACTAACGAACAAAGTCTTAACCTTAATTAACGTTTGAAGTAGGCAATTAAAGGTTAAAAAGGTGATTTTCAGATTCCAAATTGCTTGTAGAAAATACGTTTCGAAAACATTTCGGCTTAATTACGAGCATTAGCGGAGAATGTAATCATTAGTGGCTATCTCTTCGACTAAGATTTCAATGTGGCGTCATACTTGTGTTTCGAACTCTTAATCTAAGTATGTTTTAATTGCGGGCGTGAGTATGACATACCGAGGCTTAAGAAAGAGGGTGTTTTTAGGTAATAGATAGATGTATTGGGATTTTTTTGTAGGCAGTGCGGCCAGGTGAAGATTTTCTCTATAGAATTATTTATTAAATTAATGTATCGTATACTGTCACACGACCCTGTCATTTCCTTTAAAAAAATAATAACAAGAACCTCCAAAAATGACAAAAATAGCCCCATTTATTTTTACAGCCATGATTAGGGAACTACCAGACTCATGCAAAATGTTTTTAATATAAATGAAATTGATAGGTCCCTAGACTTCTTAAAATTTGAATGTCAAACAAAATTGATACGGCTCAGTTTTCAAGGAGAAAAAAGGGGATGCTGATACATTGATCTCATCCAAATTTTTGTGATGTTTTCGGTCTAAGCTGCAACTGTCCCTATTGCACTCTGCTACCGTATAGGGTAGCAGAGTGCAATAGGAGGAATAGGAGGAGAGTAGCAGAGAGCTATTTTTTAAATTCATCGCAATCCCTAATGTCTCAACTTGAAACTTAAAAAGCCCATCTAGATAACACAGCTAAATAAAATGAATAGAAGTGGTAAGTATTACTAATTCAAGTAAGTGTATGCTTATTCTGTTTACAAAGTAACTTCTAAGTTCAAATAACCAACAATTAATCATCTATTGTATTACAATGTAAACTAAACTTAAAAGCGAATTTGTCAATAGAACTTGTCAGTTTTGGATCTATTAGACCGCAGTTAGATTTATCGGCCAGGTTCAATAATGAAACACCTGGCTGTGATAAATTATAGTTAACCGATAATTAATTAAGTTTAACTTGACTTTTGATAAGGGTTAAATGCAAATGAACCGTATTTTGAATATTATAAATTAACTTAGTCGATCGATTTTATAATTATAGATTTTGAATATCTAGTTAGAAAATCTAGGAATGGAAAACTTTCTTCGAGATATTTTTTGTCTATTGTATACCAGACTCACATCCAGACTTCGGGCTGCTATTGCAAAAATACTGATAGGAAAACCCAATGCCCTTGTCAGACCATAAAAAGAACAGTGGTAATTTTTTTAAGGATAGGGAATCTTCATGTGACTCCTACTGGTCTGGGCGGAGCAGAAGAATGTCAGACGCTTACTGACTAAAATCCATCCGTGTTCTTTTAATGCCCTATGTGATCCAGGTCCACGGTGACTCTTTGGTCCTACTATATGCTCAGCAATAGCTATTGCATACTCCAAACTAACGTAGTAGCTATTTATATTTAGTTTACTATGTCATAAAACATTCCCTACCAGATAACCGTTGAACACAATAGAATAAATAAACATATATAAAAGCAAACTTCCTCACTCTACAAAGAAAAGGCTTGTTTGATACACGTACAAAATATCACATTTATAAAGTCATAGAATCAAGACGACAGGAAACCATGGCAAAAGGATCTATTTGGCTTACAAACTCATTTTACAAAGCCTATTTTCAAGACACTTGGGAGTGAAACGATTATTTCTCAAGCCTTGCCAAGGTCATAAAGAAAGTCAAGGTTGTTTTATGTCGCATCTATAGGTATGACTAAAATGAGCATGGCGCGACATTTTTTTCACTAACCGACTTCAAAAAAGGAGGAGGTTATATTATGTTCGTGTGTATGTATATAATATATATATATATTTTTTGTATATAAGTTATTCCATTCCCAATTGTTACTAACATAGTTTATAAGTAGTGTGTATTACTAACATCATATGGATCAAGGTCTGATATAAAGTATTTTTTTTTATTAATGCACAATTTAAAAAAAAACATTGCCTTTTAACAGATAGGTCCCCTGGCTCCCAAACTAAGTTTTTACCTATGACATTGAAAATATTAAACTTATGTAATTCTTTAAAACAAGTTTGTTTTCCCACGGTTTGGCCCATTGATAGTTACTACTCGGTCACATTGATTCTTCGAGCGTTTGAAAATCGGAAAAAAAAACAAATCGCAATTTACTTTCCACTTTCGGTAAAATAAACTTCGTGATTTTGAATAACAGAGATTTTAGGTATCATGACTTTCGAACTTTTGAACATCGGAATAAAATATTTCGGAGTATTTGGGTGTTCCCGTGAGGACTAGACCAACGAGACAGCCACTAGACATCCACCATCCGCCATACGCCATATTTCTTCAATCAATGTTCCCAAATTACTTATTTTTACACAGAATTACACCCAACGAACAAAGGATGGAGTTTGCCTGACAATAATAATGGCGTCGCCTTCAATGATAAAAGACTTTGGGTGATCAAACGTGATAAGTAAAGGGGAAGAAAATTGGTGTTAACTCAAGTATGAGAGGAAAAATTGCGCTTTATGGGAAAGTAAATTGCTATGTAACCAAGTATGGCGTATACCAAGTACTTCTTCTCTTTGGCAGAATTATAAAACGTTTATATGGAACTAGCTTTTGCCAGCGGCTTCACCCGCGTGAAAATGATGTTTTTTCATACAAACTTTCATCCCCTATTTAACTCCCTTAGGGGTTGAAATTCGAAAAATCCATCCTTATTCTTTGTCTACATTATAAAAGGAATCTCTGTGCAAAATTTCAGCTTTCCAGGTCCAAGGGTTTGGGCTGGGCATTGATGAGTCAGTCAGTCAGTCAGTCAGGACTTAACAACGAAAACATAACATGACATGCGACCTGTGGGTACACCCACTGACTCCCATATAACAGGGGGCAAGCCTATTGCCATCCAAATACCTGATAACACTTTGGGAAAATCCAATAACACTTTGCCGACACGGAAATCAAATCCATGACCTGATTGCTACACGGCAGTCGCGCTATGAAAACATCTATCTATCTATATTATCTATTCTATCTATATAAATAAAAATAGAAGTCCTGACTGACTGACTGACTCATCAACGCCCAGCCCAAACCCTTGGACCTAGAAAGCTGAAATTTTGCACAGAGGTTCCCTTTTACAATGTCGACAAGAAATAAGGAAGGATTTTTCGAAATTCAACCCCTAAGATAATTCAACTTAATTAAAAACTATAAAATAAACTAAACTAACAATTAACTATAAAAAGGCATCGAAATACTGCTCCTCAACGCTGTCAGCCGGTAATGTGCCCAAAAGACTGGCGGCATTGCCTCGTTGTATGGCAACACTTAGCCTCTGGCCAAGATAAAAGCCAGCCCTTGGGTCACGAGAAGCGTCAACTAAGCGTTTCGAGATTTCCTTAAACAGGCTATGAGCACTCGGAGCCCACGGCCCCAGAGTTTCAACCCCAAACGGCTCGAAAATATAGTTTCCGCAAAGGTTACTATATTTACGCCGCTTGAGGTTTTCTGCAGCCGCAGCGGCTCCACCTGCGCAGCACGATGAACTTGGAAGATGTGATGGCGCAAGAGTATCGACACATGTTGCGTCCCACACTAAAGGCCTACCCATCTTCCAAGGAAACAAAGACATGCCGTCCGGTCTCTTGTCTCTTGTCTCTCTCTATTTAACCCCTAAGGGAGTTAAATAGAGGATGAAAGTTTGTATGGAAAATCGTCATTTTCACGCGGGAGAAGCCGCTGGCAAAAGCTAGTGTTCCAATAAAAATGCAATATCGTAAGATCTGCTTACACGTTAAACATTTGCATCCGTCAACTTTATACAACTGGCAAAAATGTACGATATTCTTTGGCGTAACCCTATTATATTATTTAAACTAGATATTATACCCGTGATTTCGTCCGCGTGGATATTTTGATGAATAAGAGTGCAAATGTTATAATCAATACTACTAAAGGTTTCTTATTACCTGACTACGGCGAAGCCCGAAAGGAGGGTTACGTGTTTGACGAGTATCTATTTTTATTTCGATCTTAAACTGTTATTACTTTATCAGCGACTTCGCCCGCATGGATTTCGGTTATTGTCCGAGATACCGACTGAGATAAAAATTACCTATGTGCTATAATTCTAGACTATAAACTATCCCTGTGCCAAATTTTATATAGATCCGTTCAGCCGTTGTGGCGCGATTGAGTAGCAAACATCAATTCAATTTTCGCATGTTAAAAAAAGTTAAGCTTTTTTGAAAAACCCGTAACAGAACTTAGAAAAGGATTGATAAGTAACCGACAAGATTATTACATTAAAAAATATATTACCTTTGTGTTTCGAAAGCCATGTTCTGACCGGTATCAGACAATATTTCTATTTCCGTAGTAAAATAAAGCTTTTCCGTAACGAGCAAAATACATAAGTTATCATGTTGTCGCTCTGGTACCGACTGGCAGCAAAACAGGCAATAAGTAGCTTACGTTCGCAAAGAAAATGTAAGTACAATTTCTGATGTAATTGCTTTTGTGTAAACTGTAGGGAACATCGATTGTAAACAAATAAAGTCAAAATGGGTGGTCGATATTCGAACCATTTAGTGCGTCATGTTCTATTGGTCCTGCCCTAATCCCAATTTATTTGGGCTCAGTGGTGTCTTCTTCGTCCATACTTCTCAGCTACTTATCATCTCATCAGATCTATCATGGTGTGGTCATAGTCGAAACTAATGATAGTTTCGATTATGACCACGCCATGATAGAAATGTATTTTTCACATTACATACGTCTTACCACTCAACACAAACTCCAAGCATTTATTTCAATTAAACCATTACAGGCACTTTTGAACGCCATGTTTTCAGTACAACATTCTGAACCGAGTAAAAAACTAGGTACTACTACTTATGCAAAAAAAAAGAAAGCTTCACACTCGATAATTAACATGTCCACCTAGATACAGAATTATTGATAGAATGATAATAAGAAAAAGTTTCTCATGAGGTTTAAACTTTAGGTAACCTACCTATACTTCTTTTAAACTTATCTTTTGCAGTTTCTACCCACGTCTGCCCCGCAAAACTAGAACGCCATTCATAGACAAGTTGAAATTCTAGAACATTAAGAATTCATCGTGCAGCACCAGTGTTAGTTTATATATTATCTGTCTCTTCAATCTTTACTAGGTAGCCATCCAATTTTATTTACAGTGCAGAGTAGTAGAGGCTTGGTTGTAATGGCCCTTACTTACGAGTTGTAGATTATGTGTGGGTTCGAACCCAAGGAAGCGTTTTACTTTAAGTTATTTATTTCATTACCACTGCTATTAATGCGTGAGGAAACAGACATGTTCCAGAACTAGAAATTGGAAGACGAGTGATATCCTGCTTGTCTCAGTCAGGATGGGTTTCGTGAATGCTGTTAACCCTTTCTTGGTTTCATTAAGGGTCTTTTTAAACCCTACTACCCAGCGATTTGGCCATGTACCCAAGGAGCTAAAATCAACAATAAGTTTTCTACAGTCTATTCAATATTCAAAATTCAGTAGCCATCCAATTTCACTTCACGTAAATTGCATAAAATCAGCTCACCTCCGATGCAGCTCAATTTTGAGCATAAATAATGAAGGGAACGAAGTTAGCACCGGTGACATGAACACGGTGAGAAGAGTAATCCTATTATCGGAGGTTCATAAAGTCAGACAAAATGGCGGAGATTGGGCGCGAAAAATGACAACTGACAACGGAAGATCCTGTTAGATATAACGGAATTAGATCGGACAAGGTTGGGTCAGGAAGAGTAATCACGAAAATGTTAACATTTTACTGAATTTTTTGGGCCAGATTTTTTAGTGTAGACTGCTGGGATGTGCTTTATAATTCACAAAATTCTTAATTAAGTAGGTAGTTGATTTAGGTATGTGAATTCATTTTTTTCGTATTTATAAATGTTTTTTTTTAATTATTGTTACTCTTACAAAATTACAAACACAAATTATAGCATGTCACATGTTTAAGACTAGTATTATGAATCTGAATTATTTATATTGCAAATAAGTTGCTTTGATTTGAGGAATATGTTGAAGCTCTTGTTTGATATTGATTCGAACGCATCACCTCACTAACCAAATTACGTGTTTATTGATACTTTTCGATTAGTTATTTTTCTTCTTCTCAAATCTATGACTGATACTCGTAGATTGTCCGAACAGTTCATTGCAACCTGGACAGCTCTGTTGATTGCCTAGTTCAAGTGCTGGAAGGTGCAATTAGTTGTGCACAACGGGCAGGAGAGGTGTGGCATATTCTTTCAGTTAATCTTCACAATTCACTAATGATATTTTTAAATAAGAATATATTTATGTGCCTATTTATTAAATACAACTTAGCATCCCTATTGGCCGTAGTTACATACAGCAACATTTTAGATGCTATCCGTTTAATAGCTACAATAAGGTCCAAATTTCATTTTCCTAGAGCCGGAACTCTAACGTTTTAAGTTCTTTAGAAGTTAATTTCCGGGTTAATCAAGACATAAAAGTTAAACATAGACTTGCTAACTTCCCGCGCTTAGTTTAAAGGTCAATCAAAGTAACTCCTTTATAACCTCACTAAGAACTTCCCGTAAGCCGCGACGGTCGAGTAACTTGCCTGATGTAAACGAAGCTTTATATTTGCAATTTAATTAATTTAAACGAAATGGAATGTTTTTTTTTTCTCTATTTTAATAAATACCTCAAACTTATTTTAGTTAACGTAGAACTCATATGGAAAAAAATCTTTCAAATACAAATAACAAAATGGATACGACCTTGTTTCAAAATATAAGGCTTAGATGATTGGTTCACGGGTTCACCGTGGGCTACCCGCGTGGTAGATTATAGCCCATCCAGGGCTGAGTCCCTACAAGGAGAATATTATAGGCTAATGATGATGAGATGATTGGTTTGCCTCGATGTTCGGTAACACTTTTACTGACCTGAAATCGAATTCAAGATTAGATTTGCTTCACAGGTCAATGATTATTCCATTGCCACAGTTAATAATAATAATAATATTCCACAACTATCACACAACGCCATTTAGTCCCAAGCTAAGCAGAGCTTGTGTTATGGGTACTAGACAACTGATAAACATACTTATATATTTCTAAATACATACATATTATAGATAAATTACACCCAGACACAGAACAAATGATCGTGCTCATCACACAAACATTTGTCCTGGGTGGGAATCGAACCCACGACCTCCGGCATAGCAGTTAGGGTCACTAACCACTAGACCAACAGGCCAGTCAAAGTTGTTAAAATGTAGGTGTACTGTATACTACTTTGTTGCAAACAGACTTGATGCTATGTTATTGAACCGAAATAAAAAACTTTTTTTATCTTCTCTAGCCCTCCATTTGTCCCCTTGAACACGTATTATCGTCAGTCCCATATACATAGTTAATCCTAAAATATTTAATTCCATTTGTCCGGCCTACATATTCAACTGTACTTTTTTTCAGGCGTGTAGGGTAGGGGTCAATCGACCGCAATGTTAGTAAATGGACAATGGAGACTCTTTTTATTTGCACTGTAGTGTACACCTCGCGCGGTGGGAGTCGTTTGTCATTTTTGATGTAACTTCACTTACTTTGGTCATACATAACCAATGGGTATAGGTTTTTAACCTGACCTGATCAGTAAAACATTTAAATTATTGGAATCAAATATAACAGCTCACAACTTAGGACCCAGTAATATTAATGACAATAATATCCGTGGTGCTAGGCAACTGGGCTTATCCCAGTTGTATACGTCCCTGTGTGCCTATTGGCTTTGTTCTGTTCTGTCTCCTGCTGATATGGAGGGAAGTGGAAATTATGTTTTTTTCCTACTCCTCCGCTATTTTTTTCAGATTAATTTCGTTGCGGGATCCAAGACAGTTAATTCGCTTCTCTGGGACTTCGTCGAGCTTCATTGTCTCGGCGCTTTTCTTGTGGTCGCCACTGTTGATTCTGGCTAACAGGAGTTACAGTGGTTTGGGAAAATAGTGTGGCGGGCTTGTCCCATCAAAAAAAAAACATTTAAAACGAGATATTTAGCATGTTAACTGTTTGTTTTGACTTCCCGATATTTGAATTTTATTAACAGTTTCAAGGGTTTTAATATTTTATCTAAATTAAAAATAAAAGCAGGCTTACTGCTAATGCTGTCGGCCTGTAAAAGTCCCGTCAGAATCGATCCAGATGTTTAAACAGGAGATTAACCGGCAAACAGACTTGAATCACCAAAAATGCTAAAAAAATGATGTTGGTACAGTTGAACGAATATACTTTCAGATACATTGTAGAGGTTAGATAGGCAGTGGCTTGATATAAAATACTCAGATACTGTTGCATCTTTGAAGCCAAAAAAACATAATTTCGGGCTAAAGCTTGGGAAATTATGACACAAACGTCCTAAGAAACAAAGAATAAAAGCGGCTCAACAAAAATCTTTTTTCACACCATTTTCTTATAGACTTTGTGAAATTAGCGCCCCTTGGGTCCCCTCGACTCTAGCTCAAAGCAATTACTAAGACTGGCTAGATTAAAGAAATCTTCTGAGGGGACGATGCAAAAAGTTTTGCGTTTCTTTTTTTTGAACGCTGATCTACATAATTACAGAGCACTGGTTTATTCTCTGTCTTTCTCTCTCTCCCTCTTTTTTCTCCTTCTACTTTTGGGGAATGCAATGCTGAGTGAAGGTCTCTTCCAAATCTCTACACTTTTGGCGGTTTTTTTCTACTAAAAATATTCTTGAAATTCTTGGATCTTTTACTAAAAAGGCTTTCAGCAATTACCGCGTTCTTACTCTTAAGGTAAAAGTTATTCGTCACTTTTTGCGGAAAATAAGCAAGTATGTTTTTATTTTACCAACTGAGAGTACAGTACACGCTTGGCTGAAAAAATAAAGAGTTATTATGAGGTTGAATACTTTTATTCGTACTCTAAATAACAACCTCCCCCCATTTACCTTCTTAAACATAACTGGCGAAATATGGGGGTACCATTAGGTACACCCCTGGCTAACCCTTCAGGACTACAAGCGTGATGTTATGTTTTATGTTAATTAATGACCAGGTCAGTTTAAAACTTAGCTATCTGTTTTATGTGTTAACAAAAACAGCGTCAAAACACAAAGGTTTAATAATAAATGTAATGTAATGTAACCAAGAAATCACGAGTTAAACTCGTGATTTCTTGGTTAGTCTAGTAATCCCAAGTGCTTAGCATGAGGTCTTAGGTTCAATTTCGCGGTCGGGCAAAGTTTTGTTGTAAGTAGCACCCACGGAGTCTGGATTTGTGCCCGGTTGATGACAATATGATCGCACCCTTTGTTTTTTTTTTTTTGGTGGGTGGAAAATCATCAAATGACCCCCCGCTCTTGGGCAGAGCGAAGGGGAGTGTCAGACTTCTACTGACTAAAAACCGAACCCATGTTCCTTCTTTGCCCTTGCGCCGAGGCCACGTCATCTAGTACAAAAATTCCCGGCCATAATAATATGATCGCACCCTTTTTTTTTTTTTTGGTGGGTGGAAAATCATCGAATAACCCCCCCCGCTCTTGGGCAGAGCGAAGGGGAGTGTCAGACTTCTACTGACTAAAAACCAAACCCATGTTCCTTCTTCGCCCTTGTGTCGGAGCCGCGTTAACCTTTCGACAAACCACAGCCCCAACGGGATATGATCGCACCCTTACATCAGACTTAAACATAACTTGCGAAAAGTGGATATACTTGTTAGGTTTACTCGTAACCCTATCCCATCGCGTGATGTTTAAATGTTATGTTTTAAAAACACAAAGATATTTTAATTACAAATGTATTTAAACGTTACAAGGTCAAACCCACAACGGAAAAAAACAAAGTACCCCACAGACGGAAAACTTTGAAGTGGCAATTAAACAAGACTCCTAAAAGAGTTGGTCATAAATACAAATACATGTATAAACACAAATGAGTAAAGTTTTCGTATCAAGTTGTTGCCTTTTTCTTTAGTTTTAATTAAGCCTAGCTTTATTTGTGAGAGTTGACTGTAAAAGTACCTTTTTTTAATGAATAACAAACCTTCTGCTTCGCGAAATGACAAAAGTTGTGTCACTTTAAATGGAATTGTGTTTTTTATCAACTCGTTTTATGCAAACGGGAAATTGAAAAATATGTCGTTTTGTTGGTTGCATAGGGTTTTGTTTTGTTTGGTTTGGTTTGTGAAAGAGAACTAATCGATGGATGGTCAGGGAAAGCAAGGACATGGAAAAATTAAAAGTATGTGATAATGTGAAAAAAAAGATTGAATTATAGAACTCAACGGTTTTTAAGAAAGAATGAAAAAATAAAAAGGCCTTGGGACAAAAATGGAGGATGCTCTGACTACTTTGGAGGATGACTGATTGATGCACTTAAAACTAAACGGGCATGTATTTAAAGTAAAGTTATAACCTCAAAAAGAAATATAAAATTTTTTCCATCATCATTGCATTGTCACGTGATATCTACATCCATGACAAATTTCAGCTCAATCGGTTAAAGATATCTGCTTCAAAATTGAGTTGCAAAAATCGACCCGAACATACTACACATACATACATTGTAAGATAAATAATGCTTGTAAAAAAACAAGTTGTAAAGTGAAATTTCTCCGTAAGTAACTAGAAGGTCGGTTTAGTATGGAACAAAAAAAATATCAAAAAATTATTTAAAAAATTATATAGGCAATCATCGTCATTGCAATCGCAATGACGATGATTGCCTTGCGGCTTCGTTATGGGTCTTCTAAGATACTTTATGTGGTGTTTTATCTACCACCTCACCATCAGTAAAACGAAGGTTTTAGTTAGAGAGCACAAAACAAAATTAAACGATTAATCAGACTCGACAGCCTAATACTTACTTTAATACCAGCAATTCTCCAAACCGATTAATTTATGAAGTCAACAGTTCTCAAGTGCCAACATAATTCAAAACTTACTCATTGCTACTATTAACTCTAATAACAGTCTATAATTTCAACACCCCAGCTTTATAAATGAACTCCATTCATTTAGTACAATATGAATTAAATTGAGTTTATAATTTAGTTTCTCACACGCTTATTCTAAAACCGCGTTGTTTGAAAACTATTAATTCATTATTCATTAGCTAGTAATTGGCGTCTATAAATCTTCTTTTCGCTATGTTTACTGAGAAATATAAGACAATTAGCTCAAATGAATTTTTAAAATCTTTTATTTAAATGCCATTTATCCCACGCCAGTCGACTCCCACTCAACTTTAATGTAAGTGGCGCAACTTTCAACCAGCTCTAAGATACTCATTCCTTACTTTATTCATTCTTGTCACGCCACATACATCTACTTCAACATTCTCATCTTCCCTACATGCAGTCTCTCTTCATCTTCTTCACAACCCAGCATTTCGATCCATACAGTACGACAGGTCTAATCACGGACCAATACTAGTTTATGCCCGCGGGTTCGCCCACGTGGAGTTCAATATTTGTCCCACTGGTCATACTACCGGGATTAACACCCGTATTCAAGAACGCTACTTAGATAAGTATAGCAGCAACACTATGCTAAGTAAGGTATTTCTCACTGCGTTCGTCATGGCAGGCCATTCATTTCATAGACAATACTTGGTGGACTCTTTGCTGTGCGAACGCAAAGCATTGAATGGGGCGCTGTGATTGGTTAACGTTGTGATGCGACTTCACTCGGGTTGACTGACTGACAGCTGTGATGCAGCTGTGACAACATAAAAAACGTCAACCTCAACCAACTAACCAAGATATTATTTAGAAACAAAGATTGTTTTAAAAGTTTTGTTGACTGTTTTAAAGTTTTCACATAATTTAACAATTAAAAAAAATGAAGATGGACATAGAATTATTAAAAAAACAACTTCAAAATTAATATACATTTTGTTTTATTTTATAATTATGACTAAACATTAAAAATGGCATGTTATAAATGATCTCCTAAATAGCAGTTCTTCTCTGTTGGATGATTGTGTATTTCTGATGTTTTGTCGAGTAGGTAGTTGTTGTAAAATTTTAAATTCATCGGCACTGTAAAAATCGAAAGGATTTTGAAAGTCACGTATCACTTCTCTTGTGCTGATTGTTCTTTGCATGTTTATTCTTTCAAGGATATAATTATCAAAATCATCTTCGCTGCTGTAATCCATCGCAATTATTCAAACAAAACAAGTCAGCGTATATCACAAATCACTACAAACATAACCTAATACCTACCTGATACCAGTTTGGAATTTGTGTTGAGTTGTCACTATGCGTAGCTTAAAGTAGCTAGCGAGCATCTTTAGCTGTGCGTTCAATATAGTGAGCGCATAGTGTCGTTCGTCCCTCAAGTGTTGTTTATGAATAGGTTTTTGGGGCCCTGTGCGTCCGCGCGCACTATGAGACCTCATAGTATTGTTCATGAATACGGGCCTAAAAGTACCCTGGTTATATCCTATGTGTTAATCCAGATTATAAAAAATATCATCCAAATTCGTTCGGTAGTGTTTGCTTGAAAGAGTAACAAACATCCATCCATCCATCCATACTTACAAACTTTAGTAGGATTTGTAAATGCAAATATTTACGGCGATGGAAAATCGTAAAGCCTGTGAAATAATATCATTACGTCGTCTTAAAGACCAAGGCCAAACCCTGATGGGGAGGCCCAGGTGTCTACAAGACAACAAAAGGATTATGTCAAAGAGGAGAAACAATATGCAGCAGCGACTCCCTCCGACTTTCTTAAGCGATAAAGATAAACTGCGATCACAAATCTGTCTACAGAAACGAGTATTGTTAGCAAAATGTAAGTAATTTGTGTCTACTATAGCACAAATAAGCTGAAGGAATTGTGCATTTATTCTCTTCACGTATAGGCTTTATAATTAAGGCCTATTCAATCAAAGGCAGCTAAATCCAAGTACAAATTTTGACGTTTTTATAGAAAAAGAATAGTGCCTTAATCGGTCCCATCCCAGCGTTGTCACTCACATGTGCCTTGTAAATACCTTTTATTACTAATCCTCTCTACATGATCAAACAATTTAGGCAAATTTTATCAATTTTAGTCACTACATCTTCTTGTGAAGACATTGGTGTTAGCCTTTGATTTTAGAGGCTTCAATTTGCCGTTTTCTATAGAACGCCATCTGTTACGATCTGTGGCTACTTCTATTGCTTCATCTACGTTCATAAATCTAGTCATACACCTGTTGCGAATACTACCAACCTTACCATTCAGTAGGGAGGGTAGTAGACATTTTTGTCTATTACTACCCTCCCTACTGAATGGTAAGGGTACGTGTGACGTCACAGTTTGGTACATTTTTACCAGAAAGTGACGTCACAAGCCACCATTCATGATCTTTGATACGTTTTAGTATCGTCAATTTTAATTAATTTGATAAAACAAAAAAAAAACGTATCCCATATTTTTCGATAATCTAACGGACGGGCTATTTAGAATCATATTTTTTTAAGGCAGGAAACATCCCTATTACCCCTAAGAACATACCTACTAACCTTTTGTTTTCAGACTCTAGAGATGTAAATAATAAATAAAACCTCAATCTAATTTAGGTCACTGTTACTAAAACGGCGTGGCGGGAGTCTGGATTCTGTATAACTCGTGGCTAAAATTATTTAACAAGAAATTCCATGGACACCCTTTTCAATCAGAATATTGAAACAAAATCTTCGTTGTATCATTCATGTCCA
The DNA here is from genome assembly GCA_949316265.1 of Diarsia mendica. NCBI lineage: Eukaryota > Metazoa > Arthropoda > Insecta > Lepidoptera > Noctuidae > Diarsia > Diarsia mendica. The sequence continues at coordinate 10,685,979 of OX438909.1, forward strand.
GCAGATGTGCACGTTAAAAGTGTCCATAGTAAAGACAGTTTAAAACAAAATATTAACAGACAAATAATATCGATTGACACAATGTTTTTTTTACAATCGGAAATCATCAAAAGACTCCTCGCGCTCTGGACGGACCAGAAGGGAGTGTTAGACTCTTACTGACTAATACCCACCCGTGTTCTTTCTTATACCCTTTGCTTACCAGGGCCACGGTAACTCTTTCGACGAAATTCCGCAGAATGGAAATTACCGAGAACCCCTCATCATCATCTGCCTAGCCTTTTCCCAACTATGTTGGGGTCGGCTTCCAGTCTAACCGGATGCATTTGAATACCTGTATTTTATATGGATCGACTGCCTATCTGACCTTCACAACCCAGTTAATACTAGGTAATAAGATACCCTTTGGTAAGAATGGATGTCAGACTTTCAGGTCACTGACTACCTGTAACGACTGCCAATGATCTATAAATGGCAGCCGGGACCAACAGCTTAACGTGCTTTCCGAGGCACGGAGGAAACTCGGTATGTAATGGGCGGTCACCCATCCGTAGACCAACCTAGAGAAGCGCAACTTAACCTAAAGATCGACCCCGATTGGCAGTTCTTATTAAGCCACGAGCTCCTCCTAGTACCTACAGAGGCACAGACACACAGAGTACAATAATTCCAAACTCATTTCGTATTCAGTACCCACACTCATCGCAGACCGTTATCTTCCAACAGCAATTACCAGCTCTGTGATATCACCATTACCGTTATTTCAAAATGTTAAATTTAACAACCTATAAACGACTCGGGGGACAATAAAATGTGATATTACTCTGTAATCGTTTCAATTAAGTGTAGCCCTAAAAGTGCTTCAAATAAAACTTAAAAGAGCTTGAAATAAAACTCAAGTGTATTGTTTTAGTTAAGGGTTACTGTGAAGATAAGAGATTTTGTGTTTGGAAGGTTGTTTTAGGGTTTTATGCACTTAAAAATAGGAGAGAGCGGCGTTTATCGCGGGTGAAAATTAATACTTACCTAATACTCGTACTACCACTGAAAGTACCAATTGTTTTATTTTAAACTAGCTTTTGCCAGCGGCTTCGCCCGCGTGAAAATGACGATTTTCCATACAAACTTTCATCCCCTATTTGAATCCCTTAGGGGTTGAATTTCGAAAAATCCTTCCTTATTCCTTGTCTACATTATAAAGGGAACCTCTGTGCAAAATTTCAGCTTTCTAGGTCCAAGGGTTAGGGCTGGGCGTTGATGAGTCAGTCAGTCAGTACTTCTCTTTTTATTAATATATAGAAATAGATAGAAGATTTGCCCGTCTAACCACATCGTGCTGATCTCAACATGAATGATGTAACTTGAATTTTGTATTCATTTATTTTGATTTAAAAAAAAATACTTACACACGAATAGAGAACCTCCTTCTTTTTGGAAGTCGAATAAAAAGAGTGTTCATAGAGTTTCTTGCCCATGTTTCTCCATAGAGATCTACACTTTATTTATTTATTTATTTAAACTTCATGCACAATAGTGATACATAGGCGGACTTAATGCCACAAGGCATTCTCTACCAGTCCCTTAGGGTTAAATAAGACAACTTTGTGGTAGGGTACAAAATATCTAAAAAACAATATTATATCAACTTAAAAAAGAAAAAAAAAAAAAAGTACTACATACTAATAAAGGTACTTAAAATGATACTAATACATATAAAAATAAAATAAACTAATAAATATTTTAACAAAAATATTAAACGAAAAACTTAACAATAGGCAATACTATGACTCGATCACTCGACTTATAATAACTGAGAGCTATTTGGTCTGACTTAAGTAGAGGTTACGTACTTTCTTTTTAAAAGTGAGTTTGCTTTCAGCTTTTTTAATGCCAGGGAGTAGCGCGTTCCAAAGTTTTATAGTTGAGATAGCGTAAGAATTTGACAAGAAACAGGTGCGGTGTGGAGGAATTTGGAGAATGAGATTTTTGGAAGCCCGAAGATTACGACTATGACAACTGCCCAACACTTTGAAATAAGTTTTTAAATAATCAGGAGCACGTGGATCGTTCATAATTGAGAAGAGCATGCAGAGAGATCTGAGGGATCTCCTGAGTCGGATAGGCAGCCATTTAAGCTGAGAACGGAAGGAAGAAATATGATCATATTTACGAAGGCCAAAAACAAAACGAATACAATTATTGAGAAGTCGATCCAATTTATTTAGAAGTTCTTGGGATATATCAGAATAACAAACATCAGCATAGTCAATAATGGGAAGCACAAGGGACTGAACCAAAGTGAGTTTCGTGCTAGATGGGAGAAAATGCTTGAATCTATAGAGAGACCGCAGTGAGAACGTGACTTTCTGACTTACCTGAGCGACGTGTTTATCCCAACTCAAACTGCTGTCAATGTAAAGACCCAAGTCTTTTACGTGGGGTGAAAGAGAAATGACAGAGTTCTCGTACATCAGTGGCACAAGTTGGCTAGAGTTCACATTCCTCAAATAGTAAGAGCTACCAATGAGGATGGCCTGACATTTTTCGACGTTAACCGACATTTTACATTTTACCTTTTTCGAAAAAGTTAACCTGTAATAAATTATGATTAACCTTTGATATCCCAAGAGATGACATCAGACGCCCGGAAATCTAAGTATCCCTTTTTCGAATGACCTATAAATGAATTTAAATAAATTCCTATGGGAAATAAATATCTGGGAAGGACCTGCTGTTATCGGTAAAGGTTTTATTAATGCATGGTTTACTCCCTCTGGTGTTCATAGTATGGTAATTTGGCTTCTTACTTTTCCCCGAAGCATAAACAGTTGACACGGTGAATATTTTTTTAAGGCTCTTCAGAGTATTGTATTAGGTAGTAATATATAAAAAGTTTCGCGGTTGTTACATTCAAGAGTGAGAATATTTTTATTTAATAAAAATAAGGCCATTTTACAGATACAGTTATCTCACGCAATTTGGACGAACTGGTGTAGCATTCTCATAATTTATTTATTTCTGTACTCTACCACAATGCTGTCCTATTTGACCCTAAGGTTGACTGGTAGAGAATGCCTTGTGGCATTAAGTCCGCCTATGTACCACGTTTGTGCATGAAGTTTAAATAAATAAATAAATGTATTAATTGACACTTCGGAGTGTGGTTAAGAAGCTGTGTCATATACCAAGCTACACTCTTTTAGGCCCGGTTTCCAACAAAGCAGAGAGGAGCGGAGGCGAGAGAAGATGTTCGGAAATCGGCCAATGACATTAGTTAAAATTTACATCTGGTTTTCAGCCCTTCCTGTGATTGGTCGAATTTGGCGCATCTCCTCTTCGCTCTGCACATCTCCGCTTTAGTGAATACCGACCCTTATCCGGCTCTCTCAGCTCCAAAACATGCAGCCGACGTGATCTTTACGCTGCCACCGATGATGCGGTGGAAGTGGCGAAGTTCTGGGCTAACAAAATATAGAAATTGTAGTGCCAGCAAAACGAAGAAGAAACATGGACACATTTTCTAAATTACAACAGATTTTATTATGGGCACTGGACACTCACTCAAGCATTCATAACACGGATTAGGGATCTATGAACGGTTAGAAATATGTTTGCTTCGCAAGTGAATATTCGTCACGTAATATAAGAACGAGCAACGAATGTTTGCGGTGAGTAGGTACCCTCCTATCGCTACGCTAGTCGCTTCTCTCTTATTCAAAACTAGCTTTTGCCAGCGGCTTCGCCCGCGTAAAAATGACGATTTTTCATACAAACTTTCATCCCCTATTTAAATCCCTTAGGGGTTGAATTTCGAAAAATCCTTCCTTATTCCTTGTCTACATTATAAAGGAAACCTCTGTGCAAAATTTCAGCTTTCTAGGTCCAAGGGTTTGGGCTGGGCGTTGATGAGTCAGTCAGTCATTCAGTCAGTCATTCAGGACTTCTCTCTTTATTTATATCATCATCATCATCATCATCAGCCATTAGACGTCCACTGCTGGACAAAGGCCTCCCCCATAGAACGCCATAAAGATCGGCAGCCTGCCGTTTGCATCCACCGGTTGCCCGCGACTCTCACGATGTCGTCGGTACTTTCGGTCGGTGCTTTATTTATATAGATTAAACAATTTCTTTTAAACTAAACAAAATCAATTATAGTTCGATAAAAATGTCGTCGTTTTTAAACGTGATAATAAACAGAATGCGAAATAAAAACTAAAAACTAGAAAATAAAAAATAGGTAAAAAAACTTTTTAAGTTAAACGGTTTTATGTTAAACATACATTGCAATGTTTAAGATAAATGTACTAAAAACCAAAAAATAATAAAATAGAAAACCGTGGGGCACGTCAATTGTCTACAAATTATCGACTTAATTATTATTATTATGATTTTAATCAACGATTGTAGACAATTGACGTGCCCCACGGTTTTCTATTTTATTATTTTTTGGTTTTTAGTACATTTATCTTAAACATTGCAATGTATGTTTAACATAAAACCGTTTAACTTAAAAAGTTTTTTTACCTATTTTTTATTTTCTAGTTTTTAGTTTTTATTTCGCATTCTGTTTAAAGGGGCTGCCATCTTGGATTTTAATTTTATATAGTATATTGTATTATACTGGTTGAGCACTTTCATTTGATACCCATATTGATGGGATCGATAAAACCTACGTTATCCGCCATTTTGTAGCGGCCGCCATCTTGTATTTAAATTTTTTATAGTATATTGTATTCTGCTTGTTGAGCCCTTTCATTTGATACCCATATTGATGGGATTGATAAAACCTACGTTATCCGCCATTTTGTAGCGGCCGCCATCTTGCATTTCAATTTTTTATAGTATATTGTATTCTGCTTGTTGAGCCCTTTCATTTGATACCCATATTGATGGGATTAATAAAACATAAATAAATTATCCGCCATTTTGTAGCGGCCGCCATCTTGGATTTCAATTTTTTATAGTATATTGTATTCTACTTGTTGAGCCCTTTCATTTGATACCCATATTGATGGGATTAATAAAATATAAATTATCCGCCATTTTGTAGCGGCGGCCATCTTGAATTTATAATGATAATGAATAAACATAATTGTATTGTCACCAAAATCCAATGTGTGTACAAAATTTCAGATTAATCGGTTGACTGGAAGTGGGTGAAATTTGAATTACTAAATTTGATCCAAGAAAAAAAAACAAACGGGGTGAGCTAAATAAAACCGTTTAAAAATAGCAAACCACACCTCTAAAACGCCGTAAAAAAACGCGTATCAAAAAACCTGTTAATAAAATATTAAGTCGGAATTCTTGAAGGCTCATGCAAATTGTGATCGTCCTATAATACCACTCGAAAGCATTATCACACCCACTTGAATCAAATTGCTTCGCCTCTTCAACGGGAAATGTAAAGAACTTCCGAAATCTGGCGTTGAAGCCGATATGCTTCCGGAATTTGGATTTTATTTCAATATCTTTATGATTGAGGATATTTTTCATGTATTGCGTGTGTTTAATTCAAGTGTGGCGTGTGTGTGTGTGTGTGCTTGTGTGGGTGTGTGTATGCGTATGTGGGCTTGTGACTTTGTGTGTTGATAAACATAGGACATAATAGATTTCCTACTTTTTCTCATTCTGGTTTCCAAAGAAGAAAAGTCTTATTTAAATATCTTAGTTATTTTTAAAGATTCACTATAGAAGGCGTTATTGACCCCAAAACCTCGTTGTAAAATATTGCCATAAAAATTCGTAATTTATGACTGCCTCAAGAGGTCCTGGTTTCGATTCCGGATCGGGCAAAGTGATATTGGGTTTTTTCCAAGAAATTTTTCAGTAACAACAACGGATTCTGCCCGATTGATGGCCATAGGCTCGCCCCCTATTACATGAGACTTAAACATATCTGGGCCAAAATGTGGGTGTACTATCAGATACATGTTACCTCTACCTAATCATTCGGGGATCTGGGTATGTATGTTATATAAAAAAAAAACACATTTAATTCAGGCAAGACAGTTAAAACAGATAAAATACCCGAAAAACAAACAACAAATTACATAAAAATGAATAAAAATTAAACTAGTTTAATAAAATTGAAGTAAAATTACATTACTATACTCATTACAAATATTGCAATTTAAAAAAAAAATAAAAAAAAAAAATAATTAAAATTGTTAGTTGGAATATTGACAGCCATATACACCTTACAATAAGTTATGTACCTACTTTTACAATATTTATTTATGCAAATACATATCTGCATTATTTTAACAACAACGGAAGCAGAAAAATTGACGACGCATGCAGTCTTGTAACGAGAATCAATGTCAGTGAATCTGCGTGTTCTGCGAAACATGAGAGAGGGAATGTCCAATTATAGACAAATTACTGACATGACGAACGTTGAACAGTTACGGAGTTATCAGGAAACGATCGCTTATACCGGAAGATTATTTTATCACGTTCGTTATTATTGTACTTATCCGTTAATAATTATGTGTTTAAAAAATTTCGAATTTTCTGTTAGCCTTGAAATCTCAGCTGTAAAAATGTTTTTTTCATTTTTGGAGTTATCATTTTTCTTTTTTCATTAGTTGCGGAAAAAAAGGAAATGACAGGCACATGTCGATAGTAGACCTTCAGTTAATGAAAAAGAAAATATTGGTCGAAAGGGTCTAAAGTCATTATTCAGGCAGAAAAAAGGGGAATACATTTGTATGGAGAATCGTACACTGCACCGTGATCTCTTATAACAATCGCTTATAAAGTGAGGTTTGAACATTAGTTTGATCATCAACGTGATAGAATCTACTTTTCAAAACTGCAAGTGATACGACTATACGAGTACCAGAAAACTCACACCCATTACAATAATGTTTGGGCACAGAAAGCTTTTGTCTGAAATAACCAACCAATAATCAACCCAAACCGTATTTTGTACAGTAACAGGTGAAAAATGCTCCCGTTGAGCGGAACACCTTTTGTTAGCTCGTTTGTCCCGTGGCAGTCCTCAGACACGAAATAGGCCGTTTGTGTAATGCCGTCTAGTTTCGTAACTGTAGAACACCCGGGTCTATTGAGAGTCAGTCATTGCATTCAACATTCTGTGCCTCAAATTTCTCCGATGTAGTTTACAAGGCTTTGGAGTGTAGACTCCAAAGCCTTGTAAACTACATCGGAGAAATTTCCACTCCTATTATCCACTCCTATTTGTCTACACAAATAGGAGTGGATTCTGTACACATGGAATCGATCTGTAAAGCAATAATTGATTAGTACCGAAATTAATTGAAATGCATTTTTTTTTAATATTTGGGACTGAAATGAGATAATTGGTTTCAGACTACAGATACTTTTTAACAGAGTTTTAGACTGTCTTTGTCATTGTGTCCTTAGTGCCTCACCTGGTGTCAGAGATGTTATGTCGCCTTTGTGCCTCTGACTTCTTAATACATGCCGTCGAAAATATATCTATGGCATGCTGGTTTCCTCACAACTTTTTCCTTCACCGAAGCAAGTGATACAATGTACACAATCATGAATCCGAAAAATCAGAGGTATCGCGCGTAGGTCTACTTTTTTAGTGGAACTTTTTATATCCGAATTTGATTTTGCATAGCAGTGGATGGCAGAAACTTTATTTCGCCGAAAACCATTTGGCGTACACTCATTTACCATAAATTCAAAACGCATAATTTTGTAAGTCAGAATCATCATTGAGCATAAACTTCATTTCTAGAACCATCATATTGCCGAAAGTGTAAAATCAGAATCGTCTGTTTGCATACATATCATTTCATACATAAGTACGTGTAACATGCAGAAGGCATGACTTCTGTCCCGGCTCCGGCGCGGGCGGCGCTGCGGTGTCCCACGCAAGCTTATCGTCGCAGATGGTTTTAACACACACCACCGCAGCTGCAAATAAAATTCTGCCATCTTAAAAGTATGCCATTAAAAATTCGGCCAGTTAAACATTAGGCCAAACGATAATTCTATTAAATAATTGTTTTGCTTTAAACATATTCGTTCAAAGAAGAATATACTAAGTGTGTTATGCCAAATAAATTTCGGAGCATCAAGTTTCTGCCAGATAGATGGTACCCATCGCGCGTATCTTGGATTCAAACTTATGACTTTGCTGTCAGACGGCCACACCACTTGACTAGACTATCACTGCATATGGATCATTGTTGTCATTCCTATAGATAAAGTACCGAAAGTATCGAAGTTCCAAAATCAAAATATTCCGGTAAGTATAAATATCATAGCCAACTTACTGCTATCGAAAATTATATTAATTCAGACACATTTGCATGAGCAAAATTACCAGTCTATAATTTACAATAATTGTCAAACATCAAAAACAAACTTTGCATCAGCAATACATCGAAAATTCAAACGTTAATTTCGAGTGTGCGGCATTTAATGGTAAACACTAACAAAATAGTAGTCAACCACTAACTGTTGCTAAAATAATTGGTACGGTAACTAATGCTTCGTACACATTTACGCACGTCACGAAATATCGTAACGATTTATTGGTGCAATTTAGCCAGATATGTTGTTTTGTGATTGTAGGAGTCTATGTAACGCAAAATATTGTGTTGATGAATAAAATTGAATTGTATGTAACGGGGATCTTGGGTGTATTTTATGTTATAACATTAAAAATTTGAAGCATAAGAACAAAGTGCCGGTAATTTTCCATAATAAGATAGCTAAAGTAAAAAAACTAGTGCAATATCTTAAAAAATGCCTTAGGTTTAACCGATTTAAAATGACTTGCTAGAGAAAGACAGCGCTAGGAAGATGTGACGTTATACCTCATACCACCATAGTTACGTAATACAAATGACAGTTTTACGCGACAAGGATAGAACTTGCCACTAAAAACTTCTAAAGCATGCTATTTCATTTTTTGATCGATTTTATTACTTTTTTATTCATCGTATTATTTCTGATAGTTCTTTAAAATAACATAACATGTCATTTTCGTAACAGTAGTCAAGTACCCAATTGTGATCGATCGGGTTTGCGTACGGTTATCGAAGCGAGTAGATGGCGGATTTGGACGATAAATTCGTTCTTTGCATACCATCAAGCCCAAAATAGCAAGTGCGTCACTGTCTCCAAACCTATAATATTCTTGTTCCTAGCGTTTTTGTTGAGAACTGACGGAGGATGTAGGAAAGTATTGATTGCGCAATGTAGTACCAAAGACATTTTAAATATAGGTACTTGTGTTAGATATAGACAAAAGTGACAGTAAACGATGTAGTGACAAAAATTGAAAAGAGTATGCTAAGGTGGTTTGGTCATGTGCAGAGGATGAGTGAAAGACGATTAACGAAAGGTATTTTTACAAGGCAGATGTGAGTGGTAACTCCGGGAGTGGAGCCCTAGAAAGACATACACTGATCTTATTGGTGACGTTCTTCAGAAAGGACAGGTGGGTCAATTTGGACGAGACTAAAGCAGTATGTAAGGATCGTAGCAGGTGGCGATCTGTGGTTTCTGCCTACAATCACGAGGAAAGGGAGTCAGTTTTTGTATGTAAGTACATACCTAGATACATAAACTGACGCCCTTTCTTTTTATGTGTTATATGGGACAACGTCAGTAAGTTCGTTATCGACTTGCAAGAGCCAACTGACTGCTTGCACATGTAGTTCTAGTGTAGCAGCAGGAGCAGTAGTTGTACATATTTTATGAATGGGCCTTAGTTGCCTAATAATAAAATAATTTGTTCAAACCTATATGTGCGGGGATATCTTTAGAAAGGTTTTTAAAAATGACATTGTGGTTTCTAAAACCATTTTTTCTCAAAGTCAATCGTTTGAAAGATAGACACTTCCAAAATGGTAAAATACAAATCAGAAGGGGTTTCCCCTACGATGCCGATGGTACGAAACCCTTCATGTGTTAGTCCGACTCGCACCTGGCTAGTTTTCTTCCGTAGTTTAGTTATCCCCGAAGGGTTAGGCAGAGGCGTAAGAGGAAAAAAAAAAGAAATCGCTACGAATTATCTTTCCGTCTGTAACCAGTCCACCTTGTTTTTTTGGGGTGGGTGGAAAATCATCGAATATCCCCTCCCGCTCTTGGGCAGAGCGAAAGGGAGTGTCAGACTTGTACTGACTAAAAACGAGCCATGTTCCTTCTTAGCCCTTTGTGCCGAGGCCGCGGTATCTCTTTCGGACAACCCGCAGCCCCGACGGGACAACCTACCTTAATAATGATTATTGCTACTACCGCTTATTTAACACTAACACCGTAAACATACCTGATCGTTCCTCAAACAGTTCCAACCGAATTTCTTTGGTGCGGTTAATGGAAACGTGAGCGCGCTAAATGTCCTGTAATTAATTCAATGAATTGATGTTTGGGTATTAATGAGGTGTTTTGAGGTTAGCAATTTACTTACTTTATGTTTAGGCTTTTAATTTGTATTTTTCGGACCTTATAAGTGGTTGCGGTAACCGACATAAACATACATATAATATAATAATATTATACTCATGCTCTTTTCCCATGGGCGTAGGCAGAAACCACAAAACGCCACCTGCTACGATCCTTACATCATCCATTTGCCTCCTCCACATTTATACATCTGGTCATAACATAATTCCAGTCCAGTCAAAATAGACATTTGAAATAACAATAATTCGCATAGAGCTGAAAATTGGTTGAGGTTAAGCACCACCAATCCCGTGTGTGGTAAAAAAATATTCAAGGTCAAAGGTCAAAAATATTATATTTTGGCATTTTTCTCGTTAATGGTGAGTGTTATCGCAAAATTAGCATGGAGCAAAATTGAAGCTCATAAAATTCAAAAATGTTTATATGATTTTTTCCAAAGAGTCACTATTTTCGAGATATCGCTTCTGTTATAACTGAATTTTTAAGAGCAGTACCTACTTTAACATAACATTAAAAAAAATAGGCTACTTTGGCCCATAGATATCTTACAGACTAACATACATAAAAAAGCTTGTGTTAAATAGAACCTTAAAACTATATTAGTACACTTGTGCACTACGTCACTGTGCGTCCATGTGGCACTTAAATTGCCCGCGGAAGCGTCGAAACACCAGCCAAAAGTCCTCTTCCAAGACGAGGTGCAGATCTAGCTTTATCCATTTCAGACGTATATACAATAAGGTGTACGTTGATAGGTATTCAAACGCCATCAAATTGAAACTTAAGATAAGAAAATTCTTACACTTGACAAAAGATAGAGAGACCACAATAGGGGATCGGACTGGGTCAAAATAATATGATTCTGTTTAGTCCGTAAGTTAGATTATCGAAAAATATTGAATACGTATTTTTTGTTTTATCAAATCAATAAAAAATGACGAAGATAAAACGCGTCTTGGAGTGGGGCTTGAAACGTCACTTGTGTCGTCAAAATGTACTATCATATGACGTCACACGAGTTTTCGAAGCAGTGTATCGTCTTCATTTTAAGTTTACGTGAAAAAAGAAAAAATACGTGTCCAATAATTTTTGGAAATCTATCTGACGGACTAATTAGTTTTTTTTTGTCCGATCCCCTAATCGACGTAAATATACGCCAGAAACAGACCAAAATCTTAGCAAATTCAATCTTAATTTGCAAAAAAACACAAGAATTTCCAGCAAAAACTCCTTACAAACAATTAACGAACAAATCAATTCTATCTCGAAATAATTTGGTACTTCTAACAGACAAGTTTGACAAATTAATAAAGTTGAAAAAATTTTGAACGTGCCTTAACATCCATTACGAAAGTATATATAGACGAGAACTTAAGAAAAAACAATCGAAATCCTATTTCTTTCAAACTTCTCGTTGGTCTAAAGGTAGCAAGCGCGACTGCAGTGCATGAGGTCCGGGTTTGGTTCACAAGTCAGGCAAAGTGTGATTTGGCCACGAAGTTTGGATTTGTGATGTACTTCAAAGAACTGGGCCTGGGAAAGTTGCGCCTGAAGTTGTAAAAATCTTCCAGCACTGGTACGGGAACCAGGTCAATAATGTTAAATGGTCGGGAGCTCTGTCAGATTCGTACAGGTTGGAGTGCGGGGTGAGGCAGGGGGGTTGAGCTCACCAACGCTCTTCAACCTGTATATCGATGGACTTGTTGCCGAGCTCAGTGGTCGCCATATTGGATGCCATGTTGATGATGTTTGTTTTAACAACATCAGCTACGCTGATGATATGGTGCTACTGAGCGCGTCAATAGGGGGACTCAGAGAGCTTATAAACATTTGTGAAACGTACGCTCAGACACATGGTCTTAAATATAATGTAAAGAAGAGCAAAGTCATGGTTTTTAACGCGGGTGCCAAGTGTCCGGCAGAGGTCCCACCAGTAAGGCTATGTGGGGTACCCTTGGAGCGGGTACATACTTTTAAGTATCTGGGCCATATTGTAACGTCTGACCTAAAGGACGACGCAGATATTGAGCGGGAAAGGAGGGCGTTGTCGGTGAGGGCGAATATGATTGCCCGCAGGTTTTCTCGTAGCTCCAAGGATGTAAAGATCACCTTGTTTCGAGCCTACTGCACATCTTTTTACACGAGTAGTCTGTGGGTGTCATATTTGCAGAAATCCTACAGCGCTCTCCGCGTACAATATAATAACGCGTTGAGGGCACTGCTGCGGCTGCCTCGCTTCTGCAGCGCATCGGGAATGTTTGCGAGCGTCGGCATTGACTGTTTTTATACAAGTATGCGTAAGAGGGCGACCTCGATAGCGAGCAGAGTGTGGGACAGTGGCAACAGTCTTCTTACCGTTGTTGCCAACAGGTTAGACGGACCTTTTATGCAGCATTGGCAGGCTTTACATGCACCTGTATACCGGGCGTGGGGCAGGTAAATTTTAAGTTAGATCTATTCATTATCAGATTAATATTATTATTTTTTTTTTTTTAATTATAAAATTTAAATTTTCATTTAATTTTTATATCAGTCTGATTGTGGACATGTCGAGTATTTTATATTTTGAAAGTTTATATTTTGACATTTTACATTTTGACATTTTACTTTTTGACATATTTTTTTTTTGATATTTGAAATTTTGACATCATTTTTTTTTGACTCGTGTAGTCTATATTTTAATTCAATTGTAGCTTTAAAATGATTTTTGTTTTATGAATTACATATTATTTTATGATTATGCATTTTTGGTATTTGGTAGTATGTGTTGTTTAAGGGCCCTCAAGTATTATGATTATTTTTACTAACACTATTCTTTAAGTATACCTACTAACAAAAATATGGATCACTGTTGTCTAAATTGAATAAATAAATTAAATTAAATTAAATTAAAATTATAACAGAAAGCTCAAAGTCACCCAAAGGGCAATGGAGAGGGCTATGCTCGGAGTTTCGTTGCGTGATCGAATCAGAAATGAGGACATCCGCATGAGAACCAAGGTTACCGACGTAGCCCGAAGAATCGCCAGACTTAAGTGGCAATGGGCAGGGCACATTGCTCGCAGAACGGATGGCCGATGGGGCCGAAAAGTTCTCGAATGGCGACCGCAAACCGGAAGACGTTGCGTTGGAAGGCCTCCCACTAGGTGGACCGATGACCTGGTCAAGGTTGCAGGAACCCGCTGGATGAGAGACGCACGGGACCGGTCAATGTGGCGACGCCTGGGGGAGGCCTATGTCCAGCAGTGGATGTCTTTTGGCTGAAATGATGATGATGATGACAAAGAACTGGCGAATTGTTATGTTATGTTCTGACACAACTGAATTTTATGATGAAGACTTTCAGTTTTATCATTCTGGCATGATGGAAGAAAAGAGTATAGATTGAAAGGAAGCTCATCTTTTATTTTAGTATAGAACGACAGAATATAATCAATATAAGCTCAATATCAATATAGGCTTATAATAAAATAAACGTAATCCTGAGCTCAGTACGGTACTCAAACGTTATTGTGAATACGTTGGAGTACCGTACTTTAAAAAAAAAAGCACTCGTAGTTTAGCAATTGGAAATACATAATCTGCTTGGTTCGAGATCAATTCACGTTCACCCCATTTATTATCAAAACATAACCTGATGTGACGTATAAAACTGTTTTGTAAACCAATCTACAGAAATAAATTATATGATTTGATTTTCACTCGCAAAAGCAAAACTGTAAGCGAAAGCAATCATAATAACTATACCTACATATAAAAAAAAAACATTCTGTCCTGGCATCATATACAAATGGAACTTCTGATTATAGCTTAGTAATAATATGAAATTTCAATCAAAGGAGTCGCCGAACCAGTAGGGATATAGAAAGGCTTTGACACGCACCTGTCGTCAAGAATATATGGATTATTGATGTCTGGGAAAACATGAGGCTTTCATAGGTTTATGAATAGGAAGGACCGGCTGTGATTTCATTTCAAACGGCTTGGGTTCAATGAAATTTTTACATGTGAAGAGCTTTTTTGGGGTTGTTTCTCATGTAATTTTAACGTTTAAAAAAAATAGATTCAACGTAAATATTTTGTTTTTTTTTTATAAAAACATGGGAAAGGAATTTCTCCTGTATCAGTGCGTTCACAAACATTTAAATTTATATACCTACACAAATACCCAGACCCGGAGACAACTATCTTTATGCCATACAAATATTTGTTCTATGCGGGGATCAAACCCACGACACGCAGCGCAGCGGTCCATTGCTTGAGCCACTGCGATTAATATTTTTATTATTTGCACGTGGACGAATTCGCAGGCCACAGTTATCTATATAAATAAAAAGAGAAGTCCTGACTGTCTGACTGATTGACTGACTGACTCATCAACGCCCAGCCAAAACCCTTGGACCTAGAAAGCTGAAATTTTGCACATAGGTTCCTTTTATATAATGTAGACAAGGAATAAGGAAGGATTTTTCGAAATTCAACCCCTAAGGGATTTAAAAATAAGGGATGAAAGTTTGTATGGAAAATCGACATTTTTACGCGGGCGAAGACGCTGGCAAAAGCTAGTTTCAAATATTGACACTACAAAGAATTTTTTTTTTATTAATTTAATTTTCCTTGTTCCAGATATGTGAAGACAGGCCACAATGGCATCTCCCCACGTGGCGCCGAGGGTCCGCAGCCAGCTGGACAGCTTCCTGCTGAAGGTCGACACCAAGACCTGAGGATGAACAAACATCGCTGGAGCCAACTTCTATAAAATGGAGTTCGTCTCTGTTTTACCTACCAATGTGAGTTTACTGCTTACTTTTTACCTAAGGAGGACATTGTATGGAGGAAAAGGAAAAGAAAGAAAGGGGTAAGTAGAACATGGGTGGTTTTTGGTCAGTAGAAGTCTGACACCCCCTACCGCTCTGCCCAGCGGGAGGAGTCATTTGATGATTTCCCACCCTCCAAAAAAAAAGAAGAGGATAGCTAACATCTTCCTAATCCTTATAACCAGATACAGCGGAATACTAGTATTTACACGGATTATACAAAAAAAAATACAAAAAAATTGTTTTATTCACGAAATTTGTTACAAAAATGGGTTGTGTTTGGGGAATCCTTTTAAGCAATTTTTGCTTGTGTTAGGAGACCCCGCTCTTCCATAGCACAATAATTACAGCAGTAACAAATATTATTACGTGGGTTATTAAACTTATACTTAATTTTAATTACGTATCAACTTTATTATTATTTACTTAATTTAAAAAAAATAATTGGATAGGATTGACTCCGTATCTGACCTACACAGCCTTTGGAAAGACTATTGGTCAGATTTATCGGGTCATGGACTACCTTGAAAAACTGTCAAAGACTCACAAACATATTATAGCCGGGGCCTATGGCTTAACGTGCTTTCCGAAGCACGGAGAAAACTGGGCATAATAATATAATGATGTTTAGTCACCTACCCACGGACCGACCTTGGTAATCACGACTTAACCTGAAAATCAACCGCTGCTAATATTATTTTAAGACAAGCTCCACAAATAGAATGTATGTAAGTGATCTGCCTAAATTAGGAGATGAAAAGCTTGCCGTAGCGACTAGCATATTTGCTACGCCGTAGCAACCAGTACATTTGCTACGCCGTAGCTGAATTCGTCGTTGCTACGCCGTAGCAGCCGGCGTAGTAGCTAAGTCGTAGCAAAATGCTCATTAGCTTCGCCGACCGCAGCTAATGTGTGCTAGCTAGTATACTCATAGTGGACTGCAAAGTTTACACTTCGTTAATCTTCAAAGAGACGCTCACTCACATCTTTTCCCATTTTTGGGTGCGCTTAAAGTTTACCTACAGCCAGTGACTGACTTTTTTTTTGTAATTGTATCCGAAGAAATAAAGAAAAATCATTACCTCCAAATCTATATAAATAAATAGAGAAGTCCTGACTGACTGACTGACTCATCAACGTCCAGCCCAAACGCTTGGACCTAGAAAGCTGAAATTTTGCACAGAGGTTCCCTTTATTATGTAGACAAGGAATAAGGAAGGATTTTTCGAAATTCAACCCTTAAGGGAATTAAATAGGGGATGAAAGTTTGTATGGAAAATCGACATTTTCACGCGGGCGAAGCCGCTGGCAAAAGCTAGTGACATACTGTGAACATAACATCACGCCTGTAATACTCGAAGGGTTAGGCACAGGTGTATTAGTACACCCACATGACGGCAGTTATGTGTAAGTTCCATGTAATAGGGGACGAATTTATTGCCATAAAAAAGGCAGACACCGTTGCTGTTACTGAAAAATTACTGGTAAAAAAACCAATATCACTTTGTCCGATCCGGGAATTGAACCCCGGACCTTTTGTTCGGCAGATGCGGTTGCAACCTCTAGAGTCTACCAACGAGACGGTCAAGGCTTAATTAGATTTTTGGCCAATAAAGCCTTTATTAATGAATCTTTAAAAATAACTAACGCCCAAATACTCAAACGTCACTCAATTATAAGTAACCCTCAAAACTCCTGCTATCTCTGTCACTCTGCGTTAAAGTAACAAAGACAGCACAAGATTTAAGTGCAACTTAAAATTGAGTATGAGATTTAAATAAGAAAACCATGCTCATATTCCACAGAAAATCACATCAAAACAAACCACAAAATAAACAAATATAAAGTTCCATACAGTATCACATCGTTGCTCTAATCCAGTTAAGAGTTAACTGAAATCATCGAACTAACTAAACTTATTTAAGTTTCATAACATTTGATAGGTATTACCTTCACGGCATGTGGTTAAATTGCTTTACCGCGAGAAGTTTTGGAACTATCTCCGGTTAAGTTCGCGGTGATTAAAAGAGGTAATCGTTAACTGAAATTTGATTACCTGGGGATTAAGTGACATTGTATCAGTATTAACGATGATGAGAAGGGAAAATGTATTGAATATTTGATGCCACGGTTGGCGCAGTGGCTCAGTTGACTGCTGGGCTACGTGTCGCGGGTTCGATCCCCGCACGGAACAAATATTTGTATGACCTACAGATAGTTGTTCCGGGTCTGGGTATTTGTGTATGTGAGTTTAAATGTCTATGAATGCACCCACGATACAGGATTAATTCCTAGTGTGGGGCAATGTTTTTAACCAAAAAAAATAACGATGATGAGAAGTGAAAATGTATTGAATTCCACATTACTTCACGCCTGTCGGTAAGGGGACCAAGTTACAACAAGTTTCGATAATTTGAAAGTGCGTGATGCAGGTCTATCTATCTATCTTCTATCTATATCTATATATCTATACTTCTATACTAATATTATAAAGAGGTAAAGTTTGTGTGTATATTTGTTAAATTGTAAGGGGTAATCTCGGGATCTACTGAACCGATTTTAAAAATTCTTTCACCAATAGAAAGCTACATTATTGCCGAGTGTCATAGGGTATATAAAAAACCGAAAAATAAAAAGGCTTTTACGTGGTAGTCCGTTTTGCAAAGTGAATCGGAGAAAAAAGCAAAGCTGCGGCGGGCGCGGGATGGTTTCGGGTTTAATTCGGTTCGCGTTCGTGCCCACTTCGGGAGAAAGGGGCGTGGCCTTTTACATCTGATCTGAGAGGTAGGTACCCGCGCGGCTCAGTCGCGTGGTCGGCTCCTTACGCAGCGGACGTCCCCGAAATTGAATTTTTCGAAACGTAATTAGCACACTTTCGACTAATTATGTCCAACGAAGTGGGCACGGGTCAGCTAGTATATAAATAAAGAGAGAAGTCCTGACTGACTGATTGACTGACTGACTGACTGACTCATCAACGCCCAGCCCAAACCCTTGGACCTACAAAGCTGAAATTGTGCACAGAGGTTCCCTTTATAAGGTAGACAAGGAATAAGGAAGGATTTTTCGAAATTCAACCCCTAAGGGAGTTAAATAGGGGATGAAAGTTTGTATGGAATATCGTCATTTTCACGCGGGCGAAGCCGCTGGCAAAAGCTAGTTTGAAATAAATGCTTTGAGCTATACTGTAAGAGAGCAATGAATGGTGGCCCAGTGGTGGCGGCCCCGACTTACGAACAGAAAGACTTGACAAATGAAGATTGGACAAATTATAGTAGACTATGTGTAGCAGAAATGAAGCAGAAGCAACAACGGAGTTTAGATTTGTTGGCAATAGACTCGCCCGCTATTACATGAGACTTAAACATAACTGGCGAAATGTGGGTACACTCACACCCACTAATGGTTCATCATCATCATCAGCCTATAATTGTTCCCACTGCAGGGACTCAGGCCTCCTCTCTAGGAGAGGTTACAACTAATGCACTAATGGCAACTAGGCACTAATGGTTACAACTTCTTTTTTTGCTCTCGCTCTGGGCAAAGCAGTAGGGAGTGTCAGTCTTCTACTGACAAAAAACCACCCATGTTTCTTCTTAGACCTTGTGCCGAGGTCACGGTATCTGTTTCGAACAACCCGTAGCCCCGACGGGTTGGGTACACCTCTGCATAATTCTTGAGGAAATACAGACGTGATTTAATGTTATGTTGTGTTTGAGCTTAAATATAACTATGGTAGTGTATAGTGTCGTTCCTCAACAATGTTAACACAAGCATTAGAAAATAATTCCGTGCTTCCTCGTGCATAACACAAATCCAGTACATCAATCTCAAGAGAACAATTTCCCAACTGTCACTCGGGTCCGAAATACTCATGGTCATGTTTAAAAAAAATATAGTGCTGAGTTAGACTGACTTTGCTACCACTGATGTATACTGACAAAAAAAAAAATTTAGTCCTTTAATTTTAATTTAATTAGATTGTCGAAAAATATTCGATACGTTTTTTTGATTTATCAAATTAATAAAAATTTATGAAGTTAAAACGCATCAAAGATCATTAGCTTGGCTTTTGACGTCACTGGCCGGTAAAAATGTACTGGAATGAGACGTCATATGAGTTTTCGAAAGACTGTATGTCTTCACTTTTTGTTTACGTGAAAAAAGACAAACTATGACGCGTCCAATATTACTTGGAAATCTATCTGACGGACTAATTAGATTTGTTTTTCAACTACCCTATTGTAACATACCGTGCCTATTCGCTTTCGATTAAACCCAAATTAGTCAAAGAACCATGTTTTGTCAAAAGAATTAATGTTACCAAAAATAAAACATTACTTTTTCCCGTTACACACACGACACCGTTAAATCCATAGGTAATCCAAACATCCGTCAATTATATCCATGACATCACGCCACCCCACAGGAATGTTGCCAGCTTAATAATTATTTTCTACCGTCTCCCAAGAATGTCTCCACAACCCCGCGTCCTAATCGTAGCGATCGATCGCACGTCGCGTTTTTAGGTAAGTTTTTTTTCAGAAGATTGTTAGTGGGTGTTCTTTGTCGGAGCAAAGACGTGCGGGCCATCACTTTAAAGTGTTGCGCATTTCTATAATGACTTTAAACACATTGACTAGTTTTTTCGTAGCAATTAACGCTAAAAAGTATGTAAAGATAATATCCATTCTCCATTTCAAACTGGAGTTCGGTCCAAATCTATCGTTTTGGTTGCGGCCACCGGACATATGGACAGATATTTCAGTACAGTAAAAAATAAGAAAAAAATGTATTTATTGGACCTAATAAAAATGCCTAACCACTTAGATTTTTATAGGTTATTAAAAAATCTGCTTTGTCCTAAAAAAGTATAAGACCTACATGGTCAAAATGTATTTAAACCTGGGCGTCTAAAATGGCCACTTTAGAAGATCATAATATGAATTGCATTAAAAAGCCTAAAATGGACCTTTCATAATTGGTAACGCCAACACTGATTATATAGATTTTTTTTTTTATTTTTTTTTTTTTTTTTTTTGATTTTTGATTTTTTTTTAGATTTTATACTATGAGGCAGTTTGTATTTCCCGCTCCTTTTCCCACCTGTACATGCAGCGCTTTAGCACCATTCAAAAGGTGAACATGAGAACGAGGGAACGAGGACTGACAGCTGTCAGTTCGACGAAGAAATTGCACATGAAAGCACGTGTGTAACGGATCTCTCGAATCACCCCCGCACCGCATGACGAGCCTTTTCGTCTGACCGCCGCGAAGAGACGAGGATCTTCTCGAGCCTTTCTCTGCAGTTTTCAATACATTCCCGCTCCGCCAAACGCATCCTTGTGTTTGATTACCCAGTGTAATAAGAAGAAAAACTATATTCAAATATTGGTCGCGCGACCCGCGTAGTGATACTCTGCTGTGTGCTGGTCGAAGGAGATTGGATCCCGCTGGCCTGCCCCTGGTAAGTGCTGCATTTCCCTTCTCTTCCTCTCTTCACCGCCTCGATTTTTGCCACTGCCGTTTTCACTATAAATAACACGTCCTCTCGTATCGAAGGTTGGTTCTGATACCTTTCAGGACTGAATTATTGTTGGCGTGACCTTATTTGTGGTCCTTTGAGCTAGGATTTCTGATCCTTTTAAATACTGGAACCCTCCAACCGCCCTTATTAGGATTTAATAGGCCCTAATAGGAGAACATTCATAAATCTACCCCATTATAGATACCGCGTAGATCAACATCGCGTTGAGCTTTATCATAAATAAGTGTTTACTCATCTAGATAAACATATTAAAAGTCCATCTAAACTTTATTTCAGTACCTAAATAACGCTAACTTTGGATAAATTCGAGTTTTAATTTCGTACAAATTTTATATTAAAATACCCTCAAATTAAATTGTTGCCTTGCTGTGTAGTATGAAAATTAAACAGATTTCAACAGTTCGCCATATTTGATTTGACATTCATATTTATTCGGTCATTCATTCGTTAACTCACTTTCAAGTTGTTCATTGAATGCATTCTAGTTCATTATTAACCGAACAAAGTGGGAAGTAGTAGGAAGCCATTCTCCGCTTATTCTTTACGCAAAATAGTAACCTACTTAATTTCATCGTATTATTGTGGTTCATTGAACCCCAGATCAGCTGCTCGTTTACAATAGATTGAATTTATAAACTTCGTTATGTCTAAACAAGCTAAGAAAACTTGTGAATCGGGTTCTGATTATGACGATGCAGAAGATACACGGTTACTTACGTTGCAAGCTAAACGCGAAGCTATCTTTGAAATTACTCAAAAGATTTACGATCTTTCTTCGAACACCGATCTAAGGGAAAGTTTTCTTGACGAATCTTCGCAAATAGATTCATTACGCGATGAGTTCAAACAGGTTCTGGACGAATATAATAATCGTTTATTGACATCTAACCGATCCGCTAAGCCTGACTATAAGAGTCTCATGGCTTTTGAGTCTCTGTATGGTAGGATAAAGCGAGTGCAGTCACAATGCTCGCCACATAGCGATAGTGTTCCACACAAATCAAAACCTAGACTCCCGCCGATTGAATTAGTTCAGTTTTCCGGTGACATTCGCTCATGGCCACTATTTTATGCCAGTTTTAAATCGACCGTACACGATAATCCATCTCTCACTGACGCCGATAGATTGTATTACCTATTGGGGAAGCTAACCGGTAAAGCCCAGTCTGTGTGCGCCGGGATATCTCCATGTCCGGAAAATTATAGTCTGTTGTTACGAACGCTCATTGATAAGTACGACGACAAGCGTATGTTGGTTTCTACGTATTTAAATCAAATGTTTGAGTTCAAAACTTTCCAATGCGCTTCAGCAACCAACTTTGATTTATTTACTGAGAACTTTAGCAGCGCAGTCGCCGCTTTAAAAAACCTTAAAATGGATAACCTTACAGATTTAATTCTGATTCATATCGCTTTACAGAAAATAGACCCCGAGACCGTCCGCGCGTTTGAAATTAAATATTCAACAAAAATACCTACCTTTGATAACTTAGTCGAATTTATTTCAAATCGAGCCAAAGTGTTAGAACGTACTGAGCCAACTTCTTCAACTAATAAGCGTCCGATTAACTCTAATCGGCGCTTAAATACCGCTTCGCCGCCGAAGTGTCAAACATATTTAAACACAACGGTTGAATCCGCGTGCAAGTGCCTATGTGCTAATATTGTGCATCAACATTTATTCAAGTGCGCCGATTTTAATGGAATGACTCCACAACAGCGTTATAAGTGTGTGAAGGATAACAATGCGTGTATTAACTGTCTTAGTTTAAAACATCGAGTCGCTAATTGCTCATCTAAGTCAAATTGTCGCGTTTGCAAATTAAATCACCACACATTGTTACACTTCAACGAGTCACGTACCGCGAGCCCTGGGCACTCTGCACAAGCCGCTCCCGCTAATCAGCTGGGCGAGCTCACCGCCGCGGCGCCCCCCGCCTGTGCGCCTGCACATACTTCTCCGAACCTACCCGCATCTACGGCACGGTCAGATGTTACGCTGTGCGCATCTGTTGATTCTCGATTGTACCAGTGTTCGAGTAATGCACTCACACATAACAAACAGTCCACGACTGTTCTGTTATCAACCGCTCAAGTCGTTGCCTACGATTCTAAAGGGAATCCACACATTATTCGCGCGCTTTTAGATTCCGCCTCACAAAGCGATTTTATCACTAACGAGTGTTGTGAGCGTTTAGGTATTCAACCTCAAAACATGAACCGGACTGTTGTAAAGGGGTTCGGTGGGGCTGAAAAGGTAGTTAACACTAGTCCGATTAATATTAAATTATATTCGCGATTCGACAGCAAAATTAATTTTGATATTTCGCTACTTGTTGTTGATCAGATAACGGACTTACTGCCTACCTTTTTAATAAATACCAGTGACTTATCACATCTACATAATTTACCGCTAGCCGACGAATCATATGGTCTGCCTAGTAAGATAGACGCTTTAATAGGTGCTTCTCTTTTCCCGCATTTACTTCTCCCCGACGTTGTTCACAATCGTGACACGTCGGTGCCGCGCGCTTTGCGTACTGTTTTCGGCTACGTAATTATGGGCTCCGCGCCTACGTTACCTATGCATCAAACCACCCAGGCCCTGACATGTTGCCTCGCTCAGGAGCCTGTCGCTATTGACTCATTAGTCAGGCGTTTTTGGGAGCTCGAGGAGCTTCCCTCCGCACCGCCCACTCAACACCCCTTTGATGTTGAATGTGAATTATTTTATAAGTCCACGACAACCCGCGATCCCGTTAGTGGTAGGTACACTGTAGCACTGCCATTCAACGAGGATGTTTATTCCCTCGGGAATTCTTTTGACAATGCCCGCAAGCGTTTCATATGTCTCGAAAGAAAGCTAGAAGCTTCGCCAAAACTTAGGTCTGCATATGATGACGTAATAAAGGATTATCTCGCGAAAGATTACGTTTCTCCTGCGTCGTACGATCCCCGCGACCCAACACCCATATACGTCATACCGCATCACGGGGTCGTGCGCGAAGATAAGACAACGACTAAGCTGCGCGTGGTTCTAGACGCCAGCGCGTCTACTTCTGGTGGCCGTCAATCACTTGTGGCGACTAGCGACATCTATCGCAACACCTGCGTACTAAACAACGATCGACAGAAATCCTACATCGCGCTATCAACATTATCCGCGACATAAGCCTATATATAGGAGTTCCCGACTTACAACTGTCGGGCAGTTAGCCCGCCGGACACAACACCCGTCCGGTCGGAGGATCCTCCCTTTTCTATGGGGGATGAGGAACTTTACACCCTGTTCCTCTACCCCCCAAACTGGTGACCCCGAGCATGAACGTCAGCGCAGCCTTCGTGCAAGCACTTCATACGTCGTCATCACTTCCCCTTCGCCTTCGAGCAGCGAGTCATACCGTCAGCCAGCAGCCACGGCTTCATGGGGTATCCTGTCCACCAGCATGCAGCGGAAGCGCATTCCTGGACATCACCCCCAGCCTCATCAGCGACTTTGGCACAGCACACTGCACTTCGGCCGGTCAGCAAGCAGAGACGCCTTTCTTTCCTGGTCGACGCAGCAGCCAGCCACTACGCAGCACTGCACACTCCGACTCACTGGAGCATACGCAGCATCACGGCACTGCATCACTCCGACTCACTGGAGCTAATATGCAGCATCACCCCGACTCACTGGGGCATCACCGCAGACAGTTCCGACTCACCGTGAACTATGCGGCATCCGGTTCCGACTCACTGGAACCTTCCACTGGCTGACAAGCGCCAAGACTTAACCTGCTTTCGACCTCCGGTCTCGGAGGGGAGTGATGTGGCGACTAGCGACATCTATCGCAACACCTGCGTACTAAACAACGATCGACAGAAATCCTACATCGCGCTATCAACATTATCCGCGACATAAGCCTATATATAGGAGTTCCCGACTTACAACTGTCGGGCAGTTAGCCCGCCGGACACAACACCCGTCCGGTCGGAGGATCCTCCCTTTTCTATGGGGGATGAGGAACTTTACACCCTGTTCCTCTACCCCCCAAACACTGAATGATATTCTGCACTCAGGTCCGAATTTGCAAGGCGACTTGTTTACAATATTATTGAACTTCCGCTTACACGCGATCGCATTGACCGCGGACTGCCGCCAGCAGTTCTTACAGATTATCATGCGCGAAGCTGACCGTCGTTATCAATGTTTTCTTTATCGCTTTACTCCACAAGACCCACTACAATTGTATAGGTTTAACCGCGTCTGCTTCGGTTTAAAATCAAGTCCCTACCATGCATTGCGCACTGTGAGACAGTTGGTCGAAGATGATGGCACGCGTTATCCTCTCGCCAGCAAATTCGCGTCTACGTCGCTTTTCATGGACGATCTCGCCTTCTCGATTCCCACGGAACAAGAAGCGATATCTGCGTCACGACAATTAATTGACCTATTCAAAGGAGCTCAGTGGGATCTCGTAAAATGGAACAGTAACAGTCGTGCCGTACTAGATAATCTTCCCGCTTCGCACAAACTCCCTACAGAGGTTGAGTTTGATAAGGCCATGCAGCATAAAATACTAGGCCTGCATTGGTGTATTGATGATGACGTATTTTATTTCAAAATTACAGTTCCCGCAGATGTGAAGTGCACTAAGCGCTCCATCCTTTCTACAGTCGCCCGACTGTGGGATATAATGGGCTTCGTGGCCCCCGCAGTCGTGTATGCTAAGCTACTGATTCAACAGCTTTGGCATCTTAACTTCGATTGGGATGACACCCCACCGCTACACATTGTTAAAATGTGGAAGCAGTTCTGCGACGAGTTACCGTCTCTTAACAATATACGCATTCCGCGTCATGTAGGCGTTTCTAACAACTGCACTCTCACTCTTCTATCCTTTTCGGACGCAAGTGAACATGCCTACGGTGCCGTTGTATACGCTCATGTGACCACCGCCTCCGGTAACACTGTCCGGCTTGTCTGCGCAAAGTCCAAAGTCGCTCCTACCAAGCCTCTGTCTATAGCACGCTTAGAGCTCTGCGGCGCGCTTCTCATGTCCAAACTGCTACGCATAGTTTATGAAAATTACTCGCATCATCTTCCAATCAAGGTATTCGCTTTCACTGACTCTAAAGTCGTGTTATATTGGATCAAAAGTTCGCCACGACGGTGGCAAACCTTTGTAGCAAACCGCGTTGTTCAGATAACGGAAAACATCTCTGCTGACAACTTCTACCACGTCGCGGGGACTGAAAATCCCGCAGACGTTCTCTCACGTGGCATTACGCCTCAGAAATTAACCACACACCCTCTGTGGCTCCACGGGCCCCAGTGGGCTACATTGGATCCGTCTGAGTGGCCTCTCAAGCGTCTTGACGACCAATTTACTCCGCCTACTACTGAACAAAAAATTCTTACACATGCTGTGACTCGCGATGGCGAGCCATCGCCAGTCAAGCATTGTGCTTTATATGATCTCGCTAACCGCATCTCCTCATGGAGTAAAACTCTTCGTATAATTGTATACGTTTGTAAATTCGCAAAATTATTACCCCGCCGCGATACTATTGCAGTGTCCGCTGATGAATTAAATTTCGCTGAAAATAAAATCCTTCGCGCCCTGCAAAGTCAACACTTTGCTGAGGATTATTCTAATATTAAGAATAATCAATCTTGTTCGCAGGTTCTCAACCGCTTGAGGCCTTTCATTGAAAACGGTCTGATACTTGTAGGAGGTCGACTCGTTAACTCCGCGCTGGACTATGCTCAAAAGCATCCAGTTATCTTACCGCGCAATGATCCCGTCGTAAACTTGATCATTGATTTCTATCATGTAAAGTATTTACACGCCGGACCAGAACTATTGATGTCGCTTCTTCGACAGAAGTTCTGGATCTTGTCCGCACGCCGCGTTGTGAGACAGCGTGTCCACATGTGTAATACGTGTTTTCGTTTAAAACCGCGCCCAACCTATCCGCTGATGGCCGACTTACCTGACTATCGCACGCGTCAGGTAACTAAAGCTTTCACGCACGTAGGCTGTGACTATGCAGGTCCTCTGCCGTACGTTCCTGTGCGCCGTCGTGGCGTCCACAGTGCGAAGGCCTATCTGTGCATTTTCACATGTCTTACGACTCGTGCTGTGCATGTCGAAGTCGCCACGGACCTCAGCACCCCCAGTTTTCTTGCCGCGCTGAAGAGGTTTCTCGCCCGTCGAGGACCGATTCAGATCCTGTACTCGGATAATGGTACATGTTTTAAGGGGGCTAACTCTTACCTCCGCGATTTATACAAGTTTCTCAATACTGTGTATCGTCCAAAGTTGGAGGAAGAGTACGCTGAGAGTCGGATAACTTGGAAATTTATCTGTCCCAACTCTCCACACTTTGGAGGCGCTTGGGAAAGTGTCGTGAAGGTTGTGAAAATGCATCTGTTCCGAGTCGTCGGACAGCAGCTTCTATCATATGAAGAACTCTGTACTGTTCTCACTCAGATTGAGTGTCTCCTAAACTCACGCCCGCTGACAGTACTGAGTTCCGATCCCGCAGAGCCCACGGCCCTTACGCCAAGCCATTTCTTACATACCGCGCCTCTATTTTCTTTACCCGCGCTTGAAATCAACTCTGACCCTGTCAGTTTGCTTCACCGACACTCGCTACTGGACAAGTTGGTTCAGTCGTTTTGGAGTCGTTGGAAGATGGAATATCTACACGGGCTACAGGTTAGGCAGAAGTGGAACACGCCGTCGTTTCCTATCACAGCAGGAACCGTGGTTGTTGTGATGAATGATAACTCACCGCCCTTATCCTGGCCGTTAGCTATTGTAGAGAACGTCCACCCGTCTAAAGACGGCGTCGTGCGTGTCAGTACAGTTAGGACCGCCAAGGGAACTTACCTGCGCCCGGTCGTTCGTTTGTGTCCTCTTCCAAGACAATAATTAATAAACCGCATTTCGCATTAGTTTAAGTTAGTTAGTAATACCGCATCGCTTTAGTTTGTAACGTAAGTTAATAGCTTAACCCGCTTCGCCATGACTCTACGGAACTATTTATCTCATCGCGCGCATTGAGCGCTCCTAGAGTCATAGTAATATTTTTCTCTTTCGTCTTATTATCGCTTTTTTAATGGTGACCCATTAAGGGGGGGTGGAAATGGTAACGCCAACACTGATTATATAGATTTACTCTTATACTATGAGGCAGTTTGTATTTCCCGCTCCTTTTCCCACCTGTACATGCAGCGCTTTAGCACCATTCAAAAGGTGAACATGAGAACGAGGGAACGAGGACTGACAGCTGTCAGTTCGACGAAGAAATTGCACATGAAAGCACGTGTGTAACGGATCTCTCGAATCACCCCCGCACCGCATGACGAGCCTTTTCGTCTGACCGCCGCGAAGAGACGAGGATCTTCTCGAGCCTTTCTCTGCAGTTTTCAATACATTCCCGCTCCGCCAAACGCATCCTTGTGTTTGATTACCCAGTGTAATAAGAAGAAAAACTATATTCAAATATTGGTCGCGCGACCCGCGTAGTGATACTCTGCTGTGTGCTGGTCGAAGGAGATTGGATCCCGCTGGCCTGCCCCTGGTAAGTGCTGCATTTCCCTTCTCTTCCTCTCTTCACCGCCTCGATTTTTGCCACTGCCGTTTTCACTATAAATAACACGTCCTCTCGTATCGAAGGTTGGTTCTGATACCTTTCAGGACTGAATTATTGTTGGCGTGACCAATAATAGTAACTGTATGTGTGACCATTTTCTATTCTATTTTCCTAAATGGCCACAGACACAGACGCACCCTGGTTCAAATTGCGTTAATTTTGTTTGCCGAATCCAAACTGGCGGGAGTTTGTGATTCGCCGTACAAAATTAGCAAGACTCACGTGTTCGTGCATTCATCGCTTTATTTAGTACTCGGTCATATAAATAAATCACGTGTTGTCGGTAGGTGGCGCTACAGTTCAACGAGACGACGGTGGAGTACGATGACTCAAATGATCCGGATGCTGTAACATTGCTGTCCATACTGCTTGTCGGTAAGTACAGAATTAATAGTTATAGTTGTACAGACACAACGAATAATTCTTGAACCTACTGCACTAGCGATAAAGTTGAAAATCTATTGAAGTAATTGACAGATTTTTGAAGCTTAAGGTGCTGGCGTGTGTTGTATGTCAAAATACTGAGCACTTATTGGACTTAGGTATAGTCGACCAAGAAATTGGTTTACCACTTTTGATGACATCTCCCAGTAACATAATTATTCGCTAAGGATGACAGATTGACAGATTCTGACGCGAAAATAGCACTTGATGTTTTGTACGTGCAAATGATATTCAACCTTAGAGTGGTAAACCAATTTCTTGGTCGACTATACTTATCGGTATTTTAGGACATAACTCAAGACTTAAGCATTACAAAAAAAAACATAGTTTCAGCTATTCGTATGGTTTTCAACGTGATTACGTATCATTCAAAAACTATGTCTATACCTACATACATACGAATTGACCTCTTCCTTGTTTTGTCAGTTTAAAATTTTAGCCTTAAATAAGGTTTCGTACCTATCACAGACCTCAAATATACTTAGTAAAAAACTTGTGGCCTGAATACTAAAATCAACCTATTGTTAACTGTGCTATGTAATAAATCTCGGATGGAACGGACGTTGAAAATTTAAGATTGGTCATACTCGCCAGATTCTTCAAGCGTGTTCATTAGATAGTAAGTAGTTTTTAGTTGGAAAATTTAATGTAATTAAATTGACACCTTACGAAAATGTGGCCAGTGGAGATTTCTAGAAACTTTAAGAATTTCAACTAAAAAACTTTTTGCAAAACGACTTCCAGAGAAATACAAAAAAAGTTTAAAATACATAACTTTATTTTCGGAAGTTTAGTTTTCCTTACCTACTTTAATTCATTGACGAAAAGTCAATGCCACTGACTTTCAAAAGTCAAGTTATTTTAATCAAGTTAAGCAGGTGGTCAAATAACTTCACAACTTTTCCTGAATTTGCAATCAAACGGTAACATAAACATTTATACCTACAGTGAACGAGTGTAGGAGAACATGAATAGTTACGTTGAACTATAAAACTCTGTTCTAAATAAAATTATCACCGAGTTATAAACTGCTAACATGACTTGTCTATGTGGTTGATGTAACCTTACAAAGTTTAAAAGTAACATACTTGTATTTATAGAATTTTATTATAATAATATAACGTATGTTTTTTCTTTGAGTAAGCACTCAGCGAAACGTGTTCCAAATCACTGAACAGCATGTCTCGTCGAGTTTGCATGTTCATTATACTTTGTACCTTTCAAATATACCGTGTGGTGTACGTCTGACTGATTGATTCCTAAAAATCGGGCACATGCGAGTGGGTTTAGCGAACGTATAAAGTGTTCTGTATAAAATTTGATTAGAGTTCTGTAACTTCTTTTTATATAGGTAGTCGTAAAAGTGATAAATTACAACAAATATTTTGTTTAAAAAAAGTATTTTTTATTGTTGTGTGTTTTTGGTGGTTTAATTTTTGTAGGATAGTATTTTAAAAAAAAAGGTATTTATAGATATAAATACCTTCTTGTTACGAATAGCTAGATAAGCAGATGGTATATAGGTTTAGTAAAAAGGTCCAGTTAGCACCCATCCTCTTCGGGTGAGGTAAACCTAAAAATGACAAAACACATACTTATTTTAATCTGAGTAGGTATGCCTTACCCCTTGTCATCTACCTAGCTTAATCCTAATGATATTGGAGTTGGCTTTAATACTGAGCAGATGCAATCAAATACTAGAACTTCAAATGTCGCGACTACCTATCTGACCTCTGGAGCCCAGTTACAGGGTAAAACGCCCATCATAATACCCTTTGTACCCTATACCCACGTACCTAATGAGGTTGCCGATCTCTATTGAGGGATTTGGTTCCTGATATCGCAGAAACACGTAGAAATCTTATTTCCGCACTGAGCCAGGGTTTAACGTATTTTGGAGGCTGTTTATCATTCCAAAGATATTGTTGGAGCAGAGGAAATCGCTCTCTAGAGATCTATAGCGAAGGATTATTTTATACACGTGCAAACGTGGAATATTTCGTAATCCGTTTCCTTATTGGATTGAGATTTGCTTAAATTCTTATGTTGTCTTGAATCCCCGAAGGGTTAGGCAGAGTTGAACCCATTAGTATACTCACATTTCACCAATTATGTTTAAACCCCATGTAAAAACGGGTGAGCCTATCGCCATCAACTAGGCTCAAATCCAGACTCAGTGGCGGCTACTGAATACATTCTGATGATGGAAAACACCAATAACACGTTGCCCGACCTGGGAATCGAACCCAGGACCTCATGCACAGCAGTCGCGCTTGGGACCACTACACCAACGAGGAAAGTCAGTCTATCTATATATATATAAAAATGAAACCCGTTTTCCGTTGTCACGACATAGCATGAAAACGGCACGTAGTACGTAGGGTAGTAGGTAGAGTAGTAGGTAGGGTAGTAGGTAGGGTAGTAGGTAGGGTAGTAGGTAGGGTAGTAGGTAGGGTAGTAGGTAGGGTAGTAGGTAGGGTAGTACGTAGGGTAGTACGTAGGGTAGTAGGTAGGGTAGTAGGTGGGGTAGTAGGTAGGGTAGTAGATAGGTAGGTAGGAAACACGCATTGCAACGCATGCGCGGGTTCAGCTAGTTATTTATAAACGCGTAGTAAAGGTACAACCAGTATAAAGGTCCCATTAAAATAGATGGACAAAATTTAAGAAATCATTTAATTAAACCACCAAAATAAGGACAATGGTAAAAAAATAAGTAAACTCATTAAAGTCCAATAAAGGATGTGTTTTTTTCTAGAGTACCGGCAATTTATTATTTTAGTTCAAAAGAAAATCACTTTATTCAGAGTTTTTTTTGTTCAGATATCTTTGTTTAAACTTACTGAACGCTGTGCTAAAATTTGTCTACCTATTTTAATTTGACCTTAAATATTTACGATTTATATGCGTTTAAGGTTGGCATAGTTTTACTCTACTTTGATGAAAAGGAAGTTAGTACTAACAAACCAGAGTTTCACTTACGGAATCGTTTGAAACACAAAACGTATAACATTATTATTATTGTTGTTTGTATTCCTTAAATTACAAAGCCGAATCTCTCTTTGACACGTTACTAGGCGATTATATGTCAAGTAGCACTATTACAATAGGTAATATAATAGTGGTGTAGATTAGCTTATTCTGTACTATAATAAATGTAGTAATAATACAGAGAGTCGCTTTAACAGTAAGGGCAGCTAAAATGTTCTTCTGAACTTTAACTTCAGAAGTTCGCGGGCCAAAAAATAAATCAAACAGTTTTATTTTGCACATTTTCTGTTTTTGGATTTAGAAACTATATTTAGGAAATCATCGAAATCGGGTCGCAATAGGGAATCGGACCAACAAAAACTAATAAGTCTGCCAGATAGATTTTCAAAAAATATTGAACTTATTTTTTGTTTCATCACGAAAACAAAAAATTAAGACGATACAGTGCTTCGAAACTCGCGAGACGTCACATGTTAGTACATTTTTTACTTACAAGTGACGTCACCAGCCCCCTCATGATGAAACTCTCCTTCTTCCTTCAACTGCCATAAACAGTATTCGGCTAACACAATGCCTAGAACGATAGACCTGCATGCAAAATGCTAACAAAGTCAAAACCAAACTTCATACAAAACACCTCTTTGCCTCAACTTACCACGGTACACCTATCATACATAAGCACGTCCACACTTACGAAGATCAGCGCGATACGAACACGGCACATCCAGCAGTTTGTTACCATCAGGAAATTGAACCGCTTAGCGACGAACGAGGCGCGAAATAGACTGGAAGTATTTGCTCACTCCACTAGATAGAGGTGTTTATATAAATGTTATGTAATTTCCTTCATTTTCAAAAGTGGCTGAGGGAAAGCGGCAGGTTCTTGTACGATAGTGACGGTGTTTTTCGGAAATGATATTCGTTTTCTAGTGACACCTTCGGTCATAACATAACATAAAATATCTATAGTTCAGACCTAAGCAGTCCATACGTAGTTAGTGGTTAGTAACAGACTGTGCTCATAATAGGCTACTTGACCCATAACTAATTTCATACATTAAATGAGTATTTCCTATACTATTAACCTTAGAAACACAAAATATATCGATTTTAATAATTAAAAGCGCAAGAATATCTTAGCAACCCAATTTTAAAAATGTGTTTTTTATTTTTTATTTGAAACGCCAAAAACGCAGTCGGCCATGATGTGACGTCACCGACTTTGTAAACAAATAAACGTCAAATTGACGTTGACAAAGGTGTGATGTCATTTCAGTATAGGTACTGAGACTGACTTACTTACTGAGAAGCCGAGTAATAATTGATAATTATAATTGATTCTATTATATTTATATATTCTATATATTATTTTTATATATTCTATTTCTATTCCATTCTCTTGATAATCTGGGGTTCGGCTACGTTTGCGTTTTTTATCACTCTGGCTTTCACACCTGGATGGTACACAGCCTGGTTTCATTCGTATCCTTTTAACGGAGCCCATTATTTTGTATTGCATGTAATTTTCCATGTCATTTTCTAACTGAAAGATAAATAACACAAGAACTTTAGTAGTTTGTTCACTGACTTGGATATAGGAAAACCAAAAAAATGTTTTACAAAAATAACTAATAGTTTATGTACGTTGCGCAGGTAGGTACTTACATCAAAGTGATCTTCGCAAAAATACATTTGAGTTGCAGTCGATAAAGATTCAGGATCCCTCTGAGCAAGTCCTAACCATGTTTTGCGTATTTTGGTTTCACTAGGCACTTTAATCCACAACTTTCCTGGGGTCTTTATTGATGTGTTTTTGCATTCTCGGACGATGCAATAACGATAATTACTATATTTTTCATGTAAACTATTACAAATCATGTTTTTATTTTAAAACTTTGGGAAGTTGTCCGTGTTTGTTGTCAAATGTTTGTTTACAACGAGTGCAACGTCAGAGCATAGATAATCAATAGACTAACATGGCGGACAGCGTTTTCGCTCGTTTATAAAAGTATGAAGATGATGTATGTGTTTTAAAAATCCGTGTATATTTTTTTTTTGCCTAATTTAACAAATATGAACTCTTTAGGACCTACTTCAAAAATGTGTCAACTAGCCGATTATGCTATGTCAGTGTTGTTAGTACTTAATTATTTTATTTTATTTTTATTTTATCCTAGTTGGGAAACTTACAGCTAATACAGAACAATATAATTAAACAATAAACATTTGAAGGCCAATTACATGTTTCCACTGATAAACACGAAAACAAAAAAAAAACAACAAACAAAAGGTAACAACAAAAAAAATCGGTTGTCTGTAAAGTCGGTTTACTGGCGATACTTGAACGTGACAACGTCATAAGAAAATACAGCACTTACATTGCTATAAACAAACAATTAACACGCCGTTGCTATGGAACGACAATTAACACGCCGTTGCTATGGAACGCCTCAGAGCGAGGTAACGCCTCAGAGCGAGGTAACGACTCATGACGTCATCTTTTTTCGTTCGTGCAGCCGGCCATCGAATTATAAGACGTTATCACGTCAAAAAGGTAACAATAAACAAACAAAGTAACAAGATTGGAGAATATAAACTTATATCTAAAATATAATAGGGTAACAACAATTACTTTTGTTTATATTTAACATAAACCTATACCAATTTTACCCACTGCCTTATGTCATGTATATGGTTGTGTTTGTATGTAGAAACAAGTGACGAATCATATCAAACAGGGATGAAGGATGTGAATAAAAAGGTGATGGATATAATATAAATGTTGATGGGTGGAGAGGGAAAAAAAGGGGTCATTCAATCGAGAAGAAATCCGGTCTCCATCAAACTACTAAGACATTCCTGACGGAAAAACCGAATAACACTTTGCCTAACCTGGGAATCGAAACCTTATGCTCAGCAGTCGTTACTCGTCA
The DNA here is from genome assembly GCA_949316265.1 of Diarsia mendica. NCBI lineage: Eukaryota > Metazoa > Arthropoda > Insecta > Lepidoptera > Noctuidae > Diarsia > Diarsia mendica. The sequence continues at coordinate 10,720,775 of OX438909.1, forward strand.
CTCACCAACGAGGTGTTATGGCCTAGATCCAGTGGATTTCACTTAAACTCGTAAATATTGGATCCTTGGTTTGATAGCTCTGTTCGTACTTCGGAACAAAAATAATTTGTAGAAACGATAATTTGAAGCATTGTTTTTACTTTAAGTCCCTCTAAGAGGCGATTTTTTTCTGTATTAAGAGGAGAAGGTAATGGCTAGATAAATATTTCTCAGGTAGAGCCGCACTTGGATTGTGTGAGGAATGATATGAAAGAAAAAGTATAAAAGCCACTGTGGCGTTTTACAGGGAAGAATTGAAAAAGAAAACGTGTTGTGCCGACCCCAAATAGGATGTGGATAAGGGCAGGAAGATGATGTTGTAGAAACAAGTGTTACTTAAAAACTAGCATAGTGTATGGCCAATATAAACGGAACATAACATCACGCTTGTATTCCTCGAAGGGTTAGACTGTAGTGTACCTAATAGTACACCCAGATTTCCCTAGTTATGTTAAAGTTACATGTAATAGTGGGCAAGTATATTGCCAGCATTGAATATTTTTTTTATCTTTTTAAAAACGTTGCCCCACACTAGGAATTTCTCCTGTATCGTGGGTGCGTTCACAAACATAGAAAGTCACATACACAAAATACCCAGACCCGAAACAACTATCTGCAGGCCATACAAATATTTGTTCCGTGCGGGGATTGAACCCGCGACACGCAGCGCAGCAGTCCAATCGCTTAGCCTCTGCGCCAACCGTGCCGTCAAAAAAATATTGTTGACATTTTGATTATTACTTTTATTATTTATATGATTATTTTGACATTTACACAATAATACAATTTTAATGGAATTATCTGCCTTATGACTGCATGATTATGATCTTCAATTAATTTAAATACAATGAAAATGTGTTACTTTTATTATATTTGCTCGCCGAAATTAAAGGCAGAATAAGAGAACAATTTTATATATCTACCAACCTTCTGTACCTTATTTACGCAAATAAATGAATTTGATTTGATCAACCGTGCACAAATTCAAACTCCGTGGCTGCTACTGAGAAATTCCTAACAACGATTTGCCTGGTTCGGCAATCAAACTCAAAATCAAAATCGGCAATCAAAGACCTCATGCTCAGCAGTTGATCTTGCGACCACTAGCCCAACAAGACTCTTTTATAAGCCTTTTTTTTGTTTTTTTTTTTTGGGCTGGCAACACTGCCCCAGTGACATGTAAAATTATGTTCCGTATTTTAAAATTATTTTTAAATAGTAATTAAGTTATAATTTTAATTATAAGTAATGATTTGTGTAAACGTCTTATAAATCAAATGCGTAAATACCCAGGAAAATTGTTTTCCTGATAAATAATAAAGATTTTGAATACTTAAGATCAGAACACATAACATACACGACCCACATACCGAGTAACTCCAATAAACTGAAATAAAGGAGCTTGGGTTGGATCTGTCGGGATATTTCATTAAGATAGAATCTAAAACATTGCCTTATTAAATTCTTTAACAGTGAATAGTAGATACTTCCCCCAGATGTTACCTATCTTCTTATAATGAACTTTGAAAAACTTTTATCTAAGTCCTTTGAGAAGCTGCAATAAGTGTAATATAGTTAACTCCCTTACTGAATGGTATAGTATAAAGTAAATTGAAAGTTAAATTCCATTTAATACACCAAACCAACGTTGTTAAGTGTAGACATATTGGTGCTGATGGCTGGCATTTTTTTTTATTAAGTTAAATATTACTAAGTCTTAATTTCTTAAATTAATTTAATATTTAAATAATATTAAAAAAATATGGTAGTAATTTGATTTTTTTAAACCATACACCTAGGTACTTCTCATCTGTGATGTTTTAACCACTGTTGACCAACTTCTTCATAGTAAAAAATAAACAACAACTAACTTCTACTAAAATTTTCCTTTTGTCACCAGGTATATTCCTGTCACTGCTGATCTTCCTCAGCGTCGCCGGGAACATACTGGTCTGCATCGCAATATACACGGACCGAGGACTGCGACGCATCGGCAACCTGTTCCTGGCTTCGTTGGCGATCGCTGATATGCTAGTCGCTGCGGCGGTCATGACCTTTGCTGGAGTTAATGACCTGCTTGGGTAAGTTATGAACTAGCTGTTAAGGTGAAACCTCCGAGGTAACCGTGAAAGGGGTTTGAACTTTTTTGTATGGAAGCCATATTGACCCACCGGCATTTTTTTTTTTTTTTTTCAAAATCGAGGCACACGGTGAAAGTGGTATGTATGGATAGAGGACATATAGATGAACAAAATGGTTTTATGCTGATTAAAATATGATTCACGCACGTAATGCAAAAGAGATATAAACATTAAAATCATGAATACAATGCTCTTGAGTTGATTTAATTCCATTAAGTGACTATTTGATGAATGAAAAAGGCATTGAAGGAAGTTATACGAACTGAGAGAGATATGTATTGAGGATTTTAATTATAATTACTCAGTAAAGGCATATTTGTTACGGTCGCGAATTCTATTTTATTTAACACTAGCTGATGCCCGCGGCTTCACCCGCGTGGATGTCGTTCAAATTATATACTAAAACCTTCCTCTTGAATCACTCTATCTATTAAAAAAAACCGCATCAAAATCCGTTGCGTAGTTTTAAAGATTTAAGCATACAGACAAACAGACAAAAATTGCGACTTTGTTTTATACTATGTAAGGATACAACCTGACACTGACCGACAAATTTCAAAAAAACATGAAAATAAACTTTCGCGGGCTACCCTGTAGATATCACCTACATCTTTAGACCGCTTGTGCACTACACGGATGTTTAATAATATAATCTGTACACGTTAAAATTTACCGGATGATCGCACCACTCGCCACCGGACCGTTGAACGGGTAGTGCATAAGCTGCTTTACAATCTCCAACGTGCATCTAATTTCAGATTTTTTATAAGCGCCTATGGTAAATATATGGTTATTTATTATCCAAATATATAAAACAAATAATTTTTTTTTAATTTATTTCATCACCGTTGCTCCAAAAACGGTGAAGAAAAAAATACAAAGACACGTGATATCGACCAACCAGCACTGAGCCCGGGTGTTGGTTTACAGCCTAATACCTCTCAGAGAGAAGTGACCTGTATCCTGTCCCTAACAGTACGTTTCGTTTAAGTTTTAGTAGTAAGTTTGGTTTTGGTCTTAGTTTATTTATTCATAACTAGCTTTTGCCCGCGACTTCGTTCGCGTGGAATAGTGACTTCCGGCAGATTTTTGGTTTATCTCGGAAAAAAAAAACTATCCTATGTCCTTTCTCAAGTTCCAAACTATGTCTGTACCAAATTTCATCAAAATCCGTTCAGCCGTTTAGGCGTGAAAGAGTAACAGACAGACAGACAGACATGCAGACAGACAGAGTTACTTTCGCATTTATAATATTAGTATGGATATGGATAGTATGGATTATACAAATTACATGTCAGATTTTGAATAAAAAGTAAGAACACATATCATTAAACAATCATACATTAAAGAAAATAGTAATAATAAAATTAACCAAGTCATATTAATCATGTCATAATTAACTTATGTTCGATCCCCGGGACAGGCAAAGTGTTATTGGGTTTTTGCTGCCATTAAGGCTGGAATTGTACCCAGTTGATGACAATAAGCTCGCATGGGACTTGAAACTTAAATGGCGAAATGTGAATCTACTATTTTAAAAACAACAGGCAACGTTTTTAAAAACAAAACAAAACTATTAGGTAGGTACATCTTTATCTAACCTTTCGGGAATTATTATGTGTTTTTATAAGAATCTTTTCTATCCTCAGATACTGGGTGTTCGGCGAGCAGTTCTGTGACACCTGGGTGGCTTGTGACGTCATGTGCTCCACAGCTTCCATACTCAACCTGTGTGCTATCTCGCTGGATAGATACATACACATCAAAGACCCTTTGAGGTGAGAACTTGGCTCAGTGGGCTCAGATAACAGATGTTTATCATTGAAAGACGTACTCGTAATTAACTTAAATGGGTCATGTTGGTTGTTGGTATAGTTACGTTTGTAATTGAAATGCTATTTTAAAGTTAAGGTTAGGTTATGCACAACATGTGTGCAGATTAGCTAATTCTTTTACAAAAATCTTATGAAGGTTTTGAATTGTAACATGTATTAGAATATATAATAATATTAATGTTCAATTCAATTCAATTTATTTATTCATTAACAATGTTTTTGTCTATAAACAAATGTAAAAGAAACATCATACATGCAATCCATATCAAAATTACCACAAATAAATTATCTAAATTAAATAGAAATCAGAATAAGAATAATGCAAAAAAAACTATAAAAACAATAAAATTAAATACATAATAAAAAAATCATGCCATAGGTCAATTCAGAAATTAATTAACATCATAAGTCAATTCATTAAATAAAGTATGTACAGTAAAAATGTCCATTCCAAGTCAATGATCATATTGTCATGATTATATTCAATCTTTGTATTAAATTATAGTTCATCAAAAGGGTAGACTCTTGTTTAACAAGAACCGTTTAAGCTTACTCTGAAACTCACCTGTATATACTGTAGGTACCTACTAGACTTTTTATTTATACCGTCAGTTTATTAAACATTTTTATCGACTTGTGGTAGGCAGTACGCTTTGCAACATTCAGGTGAGGCACTTGCTTGTTGGCAGTATGGTGTCTTTTTCTTTCGTTACTCGACAACGTACAGTCCAATGGGAATAATAGTAAATTATGTAAAAGAAAACGTAACCAAAAGAAATTCCGAATTGTAAAATAGGGTAAGAGTTTTCCACATACCTTTTTTTTTGTTCTCATGGGGAAACATTCAAAAGGCGACCGGTCTTTGGGGATAACACCGGGAGTGTGAAAATACTACCTCACTAAACCATCCGGTGGGTAATATCCGCACATGGTAGGAGGCACCGTCACCTCTTAATAGACCTGGCCGGCACACCCTCTATGCAGCGCCTGTTACAGCACATCCCTGGGGAGATTGTAAAGAGTTCTCCCCTGAGTTCCACTGAGCAAGTGTGCACGGCAGCTGCACGTGACCACTATACCGCCTGTGGCATACCCAATAGAACTAAATGTTCCAACACGCAGTAAGCAAACATTGTTGTCCTTCTGAAACTAATTGTTTATTGGGAAAGTTCATACTTTAACTATTATTCTAACTGCCTCCGTGGTCGAGTGGTTTAGGCGTTTGCCTTGTGACCCGGTGGTCGTGGGTTCGATTCCCACGGGAAGCATACTTTGTGAAGTTGTTTCCAGTTTGGTTAGGACATTGCAGGCTTGAATCACCTGATTGTCTGATAAAAAGATGTTTCCGTGCTTCGGAAGGCACTTATAAGCCGGTGGACCCGGCCGCCAAATGGCGGTCGTCAAACCATGTCAGAGGCCCTTGCAGCGGTTTAGAAACTCTGACACTAGGGTGTGTGGGGTCGTTAGACCTTACTGCCCACACGATAAGAAGAAGAAGAACTATTATTCTCCTGCCCTTATGGCAATTTATTCGGGGTTGGCGCAATAAGTCTTCTTCTTCCGTACTTCTCTATTTCTCGTCATCTCAGCAGTCACCTCCTTTCAAGCCATATCATCCTTCACACAGTCCATCCATCGTTTCTTTGGTCTTCCTCTGCTCTTATAGCCATCTACTTTCATACTCAACATTTTTTTCATTTCTTCGCATCACATCAAAGTTATACCTAAACATATAAATTAATTTTAAATGATAAACATTAGTTACGCTACCATAAAAAAATACATGACAAAACACATTTTACTCAACGATACTACGACCCATCTACTTAGAACAAAAACAATAAAAAGATAATACTTTTACGATACATAAAACTGACCCAAGTCAAATGTTAAATGGTCTGACAGTTATTGACGCTGGTGTGGTTATAAATTGATATGAGGTCAAGAAAATGGTCATTAAATCTAAGCCAATAAGTGACGGACATATAACTTTATTGGTGAACCATCAGTTTGTGTTAGCAGGCTTGTGGTATTTTTATTTCTTGTCGCCTCTCCTTACGGGCCATTTTTTTGGTAATTCATCATCATTCTCCTGCCCTTATCCCAATGTATTTGGGGTCGGCACAGCAAGTCTTCTTCCTCCATACTTCCTATTACTCGTCATGTCAGCAGTCACCTCCTTTTCTGCAATGTCACCTTTTTTAGGGTTCCGTAGTCAACTAGGAACCCTTATAGTTTCGCCATGTCTGTCTGTCCGTCCGTCCGTCCTCGGTTAATCTCTGTGACCGTTAGCACTAGAAAGCTGAAAGGGGATAGAACCAACCTGTCATATCAACCTGTCCGCCATTTTGATTTTTTTTCGAAATCGCGGTCCACGATGAAAGTGGAATGTATGGATAGAGGACATATAGACGAACAAAAAATGTCCAATAACACGGTACCCAAAGTGTCACGTTACCGAGATATTTGAAGTTAAAGATCGACAAATGAGTACAACGAAAATCATTAAATATTTTTAAAAATGGGTTTTTTCGTGTATACCCGTTAAAATGTATCTAAATAATAGTTCCCAGGATAATTATTAGTATTCGCACAATAAATTCGCTTCGCATTGCAATGAAACGCTATTTTATGTCATAGAATAGTTTTTTCGTGCTCCTAGTAGTATGTAATGTACCTACACTCTTTCAATAACCAGTTAAGAATAATAATCAACGCATAAAGACACGTAAAAGATCTAATTTTTTTGTGGTCTTTGTACTCATATGCACATCTTTACCTTCAAATATCTCGGTAACGTGACACTTTGGGTACCGTGTCACTGTACATTTTTTGTTCGTCTATTATGTCCTCTATCCAGACATACCACTTTCATCGTGGGCCGCGATTTCGAGAAAAAATCAAAATGGCGGTGGGTTGATATGCCAGCTCCCATACAAAAAAGTTCAAACCCCTTTGGTACCAATATGTGTATCAATCACGCCGACAAAGTGGTAAAATAAAAATTGGAAAAAAATGTTTTAGGGTAGCCCCCAGTCAATCACCAGTCGAAATTTCAAATTATGGTCTAGATATCAAACCGAAAGTGCATTTGAAATTATTACTGTCGAGTATACTAAAATAATAGCACTCATTTGAAAATGTTTTAAAATTTTCTGCAGGCGACCACCTAGTGGGAATCAATGCATTTGTGTGCGTGCGTGCACCGTTAAATGTGTATATGTCAAGTAGTTTTGCCTGCAACATATATAACTTTACAATATTAGATTGACTACTAAGTAAAGTTATTTTATTTATATTTTAGTGTAAAGACATAAAAATAATAAATAAGCTTAAAAGATAAAACGTAATTATGTTAACCTTAATTTAACTATGTAGGACTCCCAAAAACTAATTTCCTGAAAAAATATTCAACAGAAATATTCCCTTCTAAATTATCTTGGTAGACGTTTATTTACTTTAAGATACTTGGGAATCTAAAGAGCCTACACTCAGGGGCAAACTTAATACCTCAGTGATAAGAACATCTTAGAAATAAGTGGAGAATTTAATGTTATTAAAACAGTACTTAACTAATATTTTTTAATGTGATAGGGATTTTGTTTGCAAGTAAGCTGTTGGTCCCGGCTGCCTTATATAATTCTTTGGTAGTCGTTACAGGTAGTCAGTTCAAATTCAAATAAGTATCAGTGATCTCAAAGTCTGACAACCAGTCTTACCAAAGGGTATTGTATTACCTAGTATTAACTGGGTTGTGGAGGTCAGATGGGCAGTCGCTCCATGTAAAATACTGGTATTCAGCTGCATCCGGTTAGACCGGAAGCCGACCCCAATATAGTTGGGAAAAGGCTAGGTAGATGATTATATCTGTGAGATGGGCCATGAAGACATATGACACGATTTTACCCCGGTAGGACGTTCCTGTAGGATAACTTCTGTTGTAAATACGGGAAAAGCTGTGGGCAAAAGTTAGTCTAAAAATAATTATTAAGTAGGAGACTACCCTGGAGGCCTGAAATAATATTCCCAACTTGAGCTTAATAATACCCGTATTCAATAACTTGGGACAACGCAAAAGTGATACTGAAGAGCTTTTGTCAATTCTTATCCGGCAACGCCGGTTTTCTGAAGCTTACAGCGCCTCTGTCGTAATTTTCGACGAAATATTGTCACGCAGCTTTGTTCTGTATTTCAGAGTGATAAGGATGAAAATTGTGTGAATATTCCAAGCCATGGTATATTATGATTTTTCTTTTGTTTCGTGGTTATACATGCGTTCATAAATCAAATATTGTCTTAAGAATTGTAGGAATGTTTTTGTTGCAAGAGTCTCAATTGTTTTAGTTTGTTATTTTTGTTCTAGATACCATAATAATGTTCTCGGGACTATGTTTATTTATAACCATTTTACTTATTTCGTGAAACAGTCAGAGAACTTGAATAATTGTGTATGAATGTTTTGAATATAAAGACAAAAAAAACCCGACTGAAAAAACTGAAAAGCAATAAAAAACAAGCACATATTACATTAAACAAAACTTGGAAGCAGGCGGGGTCCATTCTATTTTCATTTTTTCTTTTCATAATTTAATATTCAAATGAACCCGGCCTGCTTCCAAGTTTTGTTTAATTTAAAATGTGCTTGTTTTTTGCTTTTCAGTTTTTTCAGTCGGGTTTTTTAGTTTTTTAACTACTTTTTTTTATTTCCAACTTTTTAGTTCTTTTGTGTTTGATGTTTCGTTGGTGATTTAACTTTTGTGCTTGTTTATAGGATTTCTCACTTTGAATTTCTTTTAAACATATAAGTGTTATATATTTTTGTAATCTCCTTTTAAAACACTTTTTTGATACCCTACTCGATGGTATAGGAAAAATTTTCTCGCATTTTTATTGTTTTTTAATTTTAATGTAGCCTATAACACTCGCGCCACCAAGACGAATCTAACGACGTATATTTCATTCAAATCGGTTCGTCCGTTTATGAGTTATGAGGGAACAAAGAAACGGACAACATACATACACGTCAAACACATAACCCTCCTTTTGGGCTTCGCCGCAGTCGGGTAATTAACTTAATTTCTACTTGATAAGCAATCAGTCTGTCATATTATAGGTTGTTCTTGAGATGTATTTAACTATGGAATTTAAATTATAGCGCAATGTTTAAGGTTGGTGATGTGAACAGTCAGGAGCACCAATATGTATACACGAAACCACTTTTAAAAGTGATTTTCTGCTACTACAAGCGACACGTACGAAATAGGTCTTATCTGAAAATTATTTTCATAGCATCATTAATTCTCAAGACGTATTTTTGAGTTTTGCTTACGATTAAGATTAGCCGGCTAAACTTAGGTCTACCTTCGAGGAGGTGTTATTGTTAGTTTCTTCTATCTTTAGCCGGCTAAACTTAAGTGTAACTGCAGGCCCTAGGCTAAAACTGTAGAAGGAAATGAAAAAGGAAACAATGTAATAATGTTTACTATTTTGAAACGAAAACTTTTATTAAATCTGTCTAGTTTGTCCTGAAACCGGATTTGGCCAGTAACACATCTATGTAGGTAAGTATTCAAGGAAAGATGACGCAATACTAAACAAAAACATTGCCACGTGTGGCGCGCATTGTCTCCCCACCGCCCCCTCAAGCCCTCCGCCGGCTCGGCGCGTTCATCGAATACATTTTTAGCCGTTTCGTTTCGGTTAATGTGCACATTAGCCGGCTAAAGATGGAATATCACGGCACAAACTAACATGATATCGAACTTTAGCTGCTTCTCGAAGATAAACCTAAGTTTAGCCGGCTAATCTAAAGTTTATGTTCACACCCACCTTTAGCCGTAACATATACATATTCGAGCTCATCACTATACACAGTCGAAAATAATAAAATATTGTTTGTAGATTTTCTGACATCTTTTTTTTCCTTTTACGTTTTTTTCTAAAGTCATACTTCCAACACACACACACACCAGGTAGGCCTCTCACTAGGCGGACCGATGACCTGATGAAGGTTGCGGGGATTCGCTGAATGCGAGACATAAGGAACCGGTCAATGTGGCGACACTTAAGGGAGGCCCATGTCCAGCAGTAGACGTCTTTCAGCTATAATGATGATGATGATTAAAACAACACAGTCATTAACAGTAACTTTCTCCACAGATACGGTCGCTGGGTGACACGCCGGGTAGCCGTAGTCACTATCGCCATGATCTGGCTACTAGCAGGCCTGGTCAGTTTCCTACCCATCTCGCTAGGGCTCCACAGGCCTGACGAAGAAGCCCTAGCCACGCAGAAGCCGCCCCGGTACCCCACGTGTGCACTAGTACTAACACCGACGTATGCGGTCGTGTCCAGCTGTATATCGTTCATACTACCGTGTATTGTTATGATAAGTATATACTGCAGGTGAGTTTATTTATTTTCTTATTTTAGTAATATTTTTATCTGTGAGGAAGTAATATAAAAGGTCATCATGTAATTGATATAAATGACCAGTAGATAATCCCCATTGCACTGAGTCTAGCTGACCGCTGTTCAATTGTGTGTAGTGTTAAATTAGTGTAAACCATCCAATATTTTGAGTTTGATATCCAGATGAACCAAAAGTACAACACACTCTACGACCACTATAATAGGGGATCGGACTGGGTCAAAATAATATGATTCTGTTTAGTCCGTAAGTTAGATTATCGAAAAATATTGAATACGTGTTTTTTGTTTTATCAAATCAATAAAAAATGACGAAGATAAAACGCGTCAAAGATCTTGGAGTGGGGCTTGAAACGTCACTTGTGTCGTTAAAATGTACTATCACATGACGTCACACGAGTTTTCGAAGCACTGTATCGTCTTCATTTTAAGTTTACGTGAAAAAAGAAAAAATACGTGTCCAATAATTTTTGGAAATCTATCTGACGGACTAATTAGTTTTGTTTTTGTCCGATCCCCTCTATTTAGTAGCAGCCACGGAGTCTGGATTTGTGTTCTGTTGATGGCAATAGGCTCGCCCCCTATTACATGTGACTTAAAACATAACTGGCTAAATGTGGGGGTAGGTACCATCAGGGACACCTCTGGGGTAGGTACCATCAGGGACACCTCTGCCTAAGCCTTCGAAGATTACAGACGTGATGTCATGATTAGAATACATTATTTCCCTAATATATGGTTTATTATTAAAAAGTTCCTATTACTGGCAAAATTAAAATAAATTACTAACTTTACACGCAACTAAACAAAAAAAAAACAAAATTAACGTTTCTTTTGTAGCCATCACGTCTGCGAATTTTGACAATCTAATTTCAAATGTCCTCGTAATATAAAATCGTGATTTCATTTACAATCCTGTACAGTATCTTACAGACATTTCTCGCATTTGTCGATACGAATAGACACTATAATATTGGCTCCTCAAAATTAAATAACTGTGTAAGTATTTACATACCTATAGCAAACGGCTTTCAATTTTCAAAGCGAAGTGAAAATGTAATGAAATTCTCGCTCATTTCGATGAAAATATCTAACGTCGAAGTCTTATTGAACAACTCGAGAAAACGGTTTATTTCCTGTCTATTATTTTATTTAAACAAAAGGAGGTACTTCGTAGACTTCATTATTGTACTAAATAATAAATACATTTTGCAGTTCAGGTTAAATTTTGGGGTATTTACCTTTAAGAGAATTTTCGGTGTAGAAATAATTTCATATCGAAACTTTAAATGATCCGAAAATTAATTAAATGTTTATTTTAGTGTGCTAAGACACAAATACAAGTCTTTACAGTTTTAACTCAATGTAAATTTAAGTTTTAGCCGATTGTGTAAAAACTGAATAGTTTTAACCGGTCGAAAGTAGTTTTCACTGATTGTAATTTTGAATGTAACATAGTATATCTTTTTGTGGCTGACTGTACATGACGTATAGCAAACAATTACAACATAATTATGTTAACAAGCTCTAAGAACTTCAACTATTACGTCTAAACAAAAATCTAGGCCAAAAAACGGGACTAAAATAAAAACAGCTGAACGAAAACATGACAAGGAACATTTTTGTACATTCAAAGTTTTGTATAGCTAGGGAACCTCATCAATCAATGTTTTATTCCGGAGGGTACGGGACCAACAGACTGACACAGTTTATACACAATCCATCATCATTTACGATGTTATGTTTTCCTACTTATTCGCACTTTCGTATTCCTTCTATTGAGGTCTTAAGCTTTGGAAAAAGGTCTGTGATCTCGTAACGAATAGGTGTACATTACAATACAGGGGAGCAATATTTAAAAAAAAACAATTGAAGGACTGCTAGACCTTCCCCAAGTGTCGTCACATTGACCGGCCCCATGTGTTTCGCACCCAGCGGATCCCCGCAATCTTCACCATGTCATTGGTCCACCGAGAGAGAGGACTTCCAAACACACGTCTTCCAGAACTTTTCGGTCCCATTCGCCAACCGTTCTGCAAGCAATGTGCCCTGCGCACTGCCACTTTAGGGAAACTTTAAGGCAATTATTCGGGCTACATCGTGAACCTTGGTCCTCTGGTTCTTCATTTCTGATTCAATCACGCAAGGAAACTTCGAGCCCTCTTTATTGCCTTTTACTTGACTTTAAGCGTTCTGATGAGGCCATTGAAAATAACATAAAAACGTGGAAAATAAGTTTACTTTCGGTGGTCAGTTTCTTGTTTATTTTCATTAATAGTATAAGTATAATATGCAAGCATGTGTGGTGTTACTCTGAATGATAAAATGAGGAATGAGGTTATACGAGAACGTTGCGGTTTAAAAGAAGATGTAGTGACAAAGATGAAAAAGGGTATGCTTAGATGGTTTGGTCACGTAGAGAGGATGAGTGAAAGTAGATTAACGAAAGGTATTTACAAGGCAGATGTGAGTGGCAACGCCGGGAGGGGACGCCCTAGAAAGACATACACTGACCTTATTGGTGATGTTCTTCAGAAAGTATAGGTGCGTAGTACTCGCAACCGGCGTGCGTGTATGACCAGATGTATGAATGTGGACGAGGCAAAAGGGGTATGTAAGAATCGTAGCAGGTGGCGTTCTGTGGTTTCTGCCTACCCCCATGGGAAAAGGGCGTGAGTTTATGTATGTATGTGTATGTATGTATAAAATCGAAGCAATGCGCAGCGCATAAAGCAAACAAAAATAATGTCGTTCCACTTTGTCATCTTATCTTATCCATTAATTACTCTAATTGCTAGCAATTTGTTCACACCTGCAGGAATTATTACGATGGCAATAAATATTACAAAATACCTATACATTTCAATTACAGAGCTTTAACGGTTGTATATTTCTTATGATTCAACTGGGTCAGCTTACTCTTGGCTTAATACTGTAGCAGCTGTTTATACCGCGTCTACGTCGCGTCGTTCCTAAGCAATGCGATGTTCGCGCGAACAAGACGCGATCGTCGTGTTCATTTTGCTCGAGACCCGAACGTGTTATCAATAAAAATCAAAATCGAAACTCTGTTATTCAAACTAGGCTGATAATCAGCACTTTTCGAAGGTCAAAATTAATACTTTACTATTTACATTTTTATAAGACTGTCCCAAAACGCCCACCCATCGACACTTCCTAGAGTTCAGCTGGAAAGAAGAAGTGGCGGAACAAACTTCCCAGCACACATCTGTCTGTTAGGTTGGTTAGAAGAACCAGACTCGATACAATAGCAAGGTGTCAGTTAAATTTAAGATTTACTATAGACACAATCAGTAATAAACAAAAGTATATTGTGTGTATAAACAATGTAAAAATAAAATAATAAATACATAACATAACAGTAAACTAATTTTGGAGAAAGAACATAAATAACAAACATTGTCTTGTGTTCAACTCAGCGACCAACTATTCTTATCATCTAAGTAGTCGTTAATAGAATAGTAAGCTTTTAAACAAAGGTTAGATTTTACTTTGGCTTTAAACGCATTAAATGGCAAGTCTAGAAAAGAAGATGGCAGTTCATTATAAAATTTTATTCCGAGCCCTACGAATGAATTATGAACTTTGTGAAGCCGGTGAAAAGGAGCGCGTAGTTTATGCTTATTTCTAGTGTTAAAGTTATGGATATCACTGTTTTTAGTGTACAGGTGGTTATTTTCTCTAATATTTAAAATGTTGGTAAAGATGTACTGAGAAGCAACCGTGAGAATACCAATTTCCTTAAAAAAATCTCTAAGGGAAACTCGGGCACCCAGCTGATAAATTGCACGAACCGCTCGCTTCTGCAGAACAAATATATTTTGAATATCAGCAGCTTTGCCCCACAGCAGAATACCGTAGGACATAACGCTGTGAAAATAACTAAAGTAGACTAACCGTGCTGTATCAACGTCAGTGTATTGTCTTACTTTTCTGACGGCGTATGCGGCCGAACTTAGCCTTCCCGCTAGACTTGATATAATAATAATAATAATAAGCTCCTGATTGGCGAGGATAATATTGGGACCTAGATTTCTAACATGGGGTAAAGCGAACTTAATTATTTTAGTTTTCTTGGCATTAAGAATAAGGTTGTTTGTTATGAACCAATCCGTGACCATTGATAGCACGCTGTTTACGTCCTCAAAAACGTGTCTGTGGCGACTAGCGACATCTATCGCAACACCTGCGTACTAACAAACGATCGACAGAAGTTCCTACATCGCGCTATCAACATTATCCGCGACATAAGCCTATATAGGAGTTCCCGACTTACAACTGTGGGGCAGTTAGCCCGCCGGACACAACACCCGTCCGGTCGGAGGATCCTCCCTTTTCAATGGGGGATGAGGAGCTTTACACCCTGTTCCTCATATCCCCCAAATGTCTATTCCTATCTACTTTAAAGATAAGAGAGGTATCATCTGCAAATAGTACAACGTCACTTAAACCCTTTATATATCTCGAGAATGTGTCCATTTTTTTTTCAAACAAATGAATGACATTATGAACGCGCGTAATCTCATGACCGATCGCTGTGATTAGGACGCGAGGATGTGGAAGGGAGAGAATGGTGATTTTTCTGTTTTTTTTTTTATCAAATATTGTTTTCAGCAACATTTATTTTACTTAGGTTAGGTATTACCTTTTGATTGGAATCCTTACTGAGACCGTCTTCTTCAAATAAACCAAAACATGTTGCCTCCAGGCTTTAAAGGCGAAATTAGGCCCATGTCGTACATTGGAACACAGAACATGGAGACTAAAGGATGCTACACACTTGGGTCGGCAGTTCGGCACATGGAATCAGTAATATTTGTTAGATATACCTATATTTGTTAGTCGAAGTAATTACAACGTATATTAGCTTTCATTCAGCGTGTGCCAATCGACAAAATCTATTGCCATCCACCGTCTCTTAATGTGAGCTCGGCACAATATTAGAGCTAAGCCATGTAATTTCTTTCCAAACTTAAATCTAAACATGGGGTTCTAGATTTGATCTCCCGGTTGGGAAGTATCCACACTTCGGCAACACTAGCCTTTGGCCAGAAAAAAAGCCAGCCCTTGGGTCAGAAAAAATGTCAACAAGGTGTTTAGAAATTTCTTTAAAAAGGCTGTGGGCACTAGGACCCCAAACGGCTCGAAAATATAGTTTCCACAAAGGTATAAGGCTATTATTACGTCACTTAAGATTCTCAAACTTATATGAAAGTACCGACACTAATTCAATTATCAATTTTGGTATTAAACTAAACAGTCTGCCTCCGGCTTCAAATATTAATTTCTAGTTACAATGGAAAAGGTTTACAATGGAAAGGATTACTCACGAGGCGATTTCGATAAGATTTCATCAAAATTTCTCTGAATTATTTTGTTTGTGGTAAATTATTCATAGTATTTAGTTAAAGTATTTTGTTTGTTTACTAGGTAAATATATTGATTGATGAAACAGGTATTATTTTGTTAGTAAATAACTAGGTTATTAGGGTGGTTGTGTTAATTTAAGCAGAACTAGAACGGATAGTTTATTTTAGTATCCTCTGTAAAACTAACGCAGGCAAAATATATTATTTCATGTTAAGTGTTCGTCAGAGTTTTATTTGCTAGTAATGTGTGATGTCGATATCATCTGACGTTATAGCAAAAATGCAAATGTAAAGATAAAGCTAAGCAACAAAAGTAAGAATTCATGTAATTTATTTAATCCTGTTTTTTTTTTTATTTTGCCCTGTTTTGTCCCACTGCAGGGCAAAGGCGTCCCTTCCCTCTCTCCATGTATCTTTGTCTTTCGTTGTTTGGACCCAAATGACCCAATCCTTTTGATAAGAGTCTAGCACGTCACGCCATCTCCTTCTGGGCCTAACGCGTCGCCATTTTCGGTTGCTCGAAACCCAATCTGTACCACTTATGAAGCAACATTCGACAGATGTGACCTACCCAGTTCCATTTTAATCTAGCTGCTGTATTGCAAACGTTTGCTAATAGGGTTTTGGATCGAAGTAAATTGTTCTTTAAACGGTCAGTTTTGACTCCTATAACTATACTTCGCTCCAGTATACATCTTGCATTGTTTGAACCCCCACTACAACTATGAATTACGACAATACTTTTGTTTTTGTGATGATGATGGCCTTTTTTTATTTATTATTTTTGGTTCGTGGGAAATCATCAAATGCCTCCTCCCGTTCTGGGCCGAGCGGTAGGGAGTGTCAGACTTCTACCGACTAAAAACCACCCATGTTCCTTCTTCGCCCTTTGTGCCGAGGCCGCGGTATCTCTTTTGAACAACCCGCAGCCCCATTACGAACATTAAGTATGTTCGTGATGGGGATGGCATCCTGAAGTGACTATAAAAATAAAACAGAATCTATCTACACATTGACGTTACATTATTCATAGAAATTGAAATATAAATATATAATAGTAATTTTTCAGTTCTCTTTCAAAGTTGATGTCTCACTAAAAAGTGCCATAAAGTAAGCATAACTACATAATAATAAAATAGCTACATAAATTACATCTTTATTGTCGTCTGGGGAATCATAAACTAGTTTAACCGTAAGGGACAAATACTTACTAAAATAAATTATCATTAAAGTTCTTTTGATACGAGCCTAAGTCGCAGAAAATAATATTTGATGTACTTTTTTCTTCGACATTTAGCTCCCGTTGGTCATTGAGTTGGCCTAAGAGCACGACGTGCTAGCTTCAACAGTTAGAAAGATACAAACGATATTCGGTTGCGTGTACGTCTCGAAGGCGTAGATTAGGCTTCTACGGTTAAGTATATAAGCTTATTATGAAGATAAAGGGCAAACTTTTAAAGTTCGTTACAAGGTTTTGTGCACAAAATAATGAAGTGCCATTGAATAATCTATTTAGTATACGAGCAACATAATATATTATCATCACGCCTAAAATCCCCGAAGAGTAAGACAGAAGTGTGCTATTACACTAAAATTTCGCATGTAGTGTGGTGCCATCCACCGTGCACCAATCCAAAATTTGTGGCTGCTTCTGAGAATTTCCTAATGGGACAACCCTATTGCCCGATCTAGGACTTGAATCGAAAACCTCGCCAGTAATTGCACTTGCGGTCACTAGAGCAATGAGACGGTCATAAATATTTCAGTTTAAGTTTTTTTTTTTTTTTTATTATTATATTAAGTACAATCTAGCCCAATAAGGCTAATAAGCAATTTTAATCTAACTTAATTTGCTAAAAGTAAAAGTATATCTAAGAGCATGTCCATTGCGTTTACTTAGCGTCTATTAAGGTGAAGTCACTTTGTTCTTGTGTCCATATAAATAGCTAGGTACTATATTACACTCGCGGTAAAGTCACAGATATTATTATGTTACACTATATTACACTACACTAACTCAAAAGGTTTAGTCTTAAGTTTTAAGAATGATGATAAAGATTATAATATATTTAACCCCAAAAAATGCTGCCTCCGAGCATACTTTAATACGTAGAGCGTTTTAGTATGTTCTAAAAGCTTGGTCCGTTTATACCATGTAAATTCCCCTATTTTTAATACACCAACTAACAACACCTTTCCTCCACAGACTATACTGCTACGCCCAAAAACACGTGAAATCAATCCGAGCCGTCACCCGGACGGTTCAAATGCCGGACAACCGGACGAAATCCGTCCGGACCCGCGTGCACACCCACGTCCACTCATCGCCGTACCACGTGTCCGACCACAAGGCAGCCATCACTGTTGGGATCATCATGGGGGTGTTCCTACTATGCTGGGTACCGTTCTTCTGTGTCAACATCGTTGCTGCGTTCTGTAAAACGTGTATACCGGGTAGGTTTTGGCGAAACTTCACAGACATATTTTTTTTTTCGGTAGGTATATAAAATTACTAGCTGACCCACGCAACTTTGTCTGCGTCCCTATATGTAACTTATAACTTTCCTCGATAAATCAACTATCCAACCAAAATATTATTAAGTTAAATCGTAACAAACAAAAATTTTTATCTTTCCTCTTTATAATATTAGTTAAGATTATACTAAAATGAGAATAACTATAAATATCTCTTACTGTTAAATATACGATATCGATAACACCCTGTACTTGTTAACATTATTTTGTTTGAATTTGAATTTCCCGGAGGCCAGCCAGAATCCCCCGTACCTACATTGCGACGCAACCCGCGTAATTATTTTTCCGCGCGGGTATTTTTACATTGCGATATCTTCTAAGATATTTGTTTAAACTATATAGAGTAAAGAGCACAAATATTCTATATTAAATTTCCGTTCTAACGAACACATTTATTTAGATATAGATTAATACCATATGGGTTAAATAAGCTTCGCAAAAAATAATTATTTTTAACCTAACATTTTAATAGTAAAAAATGGTTACAGTTAGTCAATCTTAAAAGATAGACAGATGCTGTCGGGGACTTTTTTTTTTTTAAATTTAAAGACGAATAATTACTTCATACATGATATTCTCGTAACTTAAACCGTTTCCGCAGCGCACGCAACGGAAGCTCTCAGAAAGGAATTTACTTTTCCTGTTTTTGCAACATTTCTCATTTATGCTCCGCTCCTATTGGTAGTAGCGTGATGTTATATAGCCTATAACCTTCCTCGATAAATGAACTATCCAACACAAAAATAATTTTTCAAATCCAACCAGTAGTTCCAGAGTTTATCGCGTTCAAACAAACAAACAAACAAACTCTTCAGCTTTATAATATTAGTATAGATTTATTACCTACCTTAAAATTATTAAACCTACTTACCGAAAGACGTTGCGTTGGAAGGCCTCCTACCTGGGGGAGGCCTATGTCCAGCAGTGGACGTCTTTTGGCTGAAATGATGATGATGGTGATGACTTACCGAAAACCTTACAAATAAAGTCTTTATTGACAAATAATAATTATTCACTATTCACAAAGATCATTGTAGCTCTGGCTCTTGTACTGAGAGTTCCTGTATCACAAGAGCCGGAACACAGACACTGTTACACTATTTTGAGTTTGTTGCCCATTCTTATCCATAGAATAATAATAATAATCATTTTATTTCAGGCAACTAAGGCCCATACATAAAATACACACAATAATATAAAACAAAAATAACAAACTAATACATATAAAACAGTAAACTATAGAGATCTATGCTTTGGAATGGGCAAATACGGTACTTTCACAAGTTATTACGCCTTGTGACTGTAATTAGCTTTGCTTTCTTTGTTTTTTTTTTACATTCTAAAGTACCTGTAATTTTCATTAGCTTCTGACATTAAAGTGTGGTTTTTAATTTGGAAGACTAAAATGACATTACGTGGGTTGTCAGTTTTTTCAATTCTTAAATAGTGATGTCCCACTACCGTAAATTGCCGTTAGTAAAATCAAGTAATATCGTTTTTTTATTGGTAATAAGCTATCCTGAGGAGAGATTCGTTTCTACAAAACAATTGATGAACTTTTCGATATACAGCCCAAAGAGTGAAATCGTCCAATTTGTCAATAAAATTTAATTTAGGGTCAGGTATTTTCGGAGAGCTAAAATGTTCATTATCTTTGTGCTCCTTCAGCACCCTGTAGATTGAAGGTCTGGATATGTTTAGGATTTCAGCAGTTTTTAAAACACAATCGTGTTTTTTCGGCGTCTCGGTTAGAGATTCGGTTTTCTTTTCAGTATGAACATATTTGTAAGGTTTATCGTGTACGGGAACAACACTGATAACATCTGTATTTTTTTTCAAATCGTCTAATAAATATAAAAAGTTACAATTCAACAAACCGGTACCGTAGGTACAACAGTAATACAAAAGAGCTGACAACATTATTTGTAAGTTTGACATTTGCAAGTATCAATTTAGTCTCCCAAATTAAAAACCACACTTTAGACATTTCAAAGAATGGGCAACTATAGAACGCAAAGATCGCGTAAATCGACGTATTAATGTAACTTACACTCGAGCCCGTAAGGGGGGCCTCAGATGTATCTTCGCAATGGTGTCAACGGTCTAGGAGGCTGCAACATACGGACGTACAGACAGTCAGACAGCCAGACAGACAGGCTGAATCTTTAAACGTTCCGTTTTAGGTATATTTCAACGAATACTTAATTTTAAACGAGAAAATAAAACATTGAGCCCGACAGTCTATTAGAAATAAAATATTTACGTGAATAGAGATGGGGCTCACAATTTCTCCTGCATTTTTATCATTATTCTCTGAACGAAGAATAAGCCATTCCCACTTCAAAGAAAATATTAATCTCATAAAACGCTTATTTTAAACGCAGTTTATTTTTCAATGAAAACGAGTCATAAACGTTGGAGCCTTTTATGCATTTTTATTTTGCTTTTTATTTTTTGTACCAGTATAATAATATGGCTTTTTTGTATCTATTTTTGGACCACACATGAAATGCTTGTATATCTAGGGTACGTTAACAAACAATTTAAACTCACATACACAAAAAGCCAGACCCGGTACACCATCCTCTAAGCCTAATGTTCCGTGCAGGAATCGAATCCACGAAACGCAGCGCAGCAGCCCATCGCTTAGCCACTGCACCAACATCTAATACTCCGTTTGTGCTGTTAAAATTACAATGATGCCGAGTCACAAACATAGGTCGTAGCTTTGCAATAATGATGTACCCACGCGTACGCATGCATCGACTTCTTCTTAGCGTCTTCAGAAATGAGCTCTAGTTTGGCGCTTTCGGTAGCATCCATCAGTTCCCGTAGTGAAGAAATAACACGACCAACACCAACTATCCTACTTAATCGAAGTCTGTCTGTCGCGCTTTCACGCCAAAACTCCTGAACCGATTTAAATGAAACTTGATACATATAGTCTAGAGCCTGAGAAAGGACATAGGCTACTTTTTAGGGTTCCGTACCTCAAAAAAAAAATCTGAACCCTTATAGGATCACTCGTGTGTCTGTCTGTCAAATCGACCATTCCCTTCCCCCCCTTATCTCTGAAACTACTAAGCCTAAAATTCTGAAAAAAAAATACAGAAATTAGTTTAACACGTATAGATTACTATAAGAAGTCATGGTACGAAACCCTTCATGTGCAAGTCCGACTTGCACTTGGCCAGTTTTTAATACGAAAAAAGGGTTGTAAGGGGTTAAAACGGCCCCGTCGGGGCTGCGGATCCCGTCGGGGCTGCGGACCCCGTCGTGGCTGCGGATTATCGAAAGGCATAACGCGGCCTCGGCACAAGGGCGAAGAAGTAACATGGGTGGTTTTTAGTCAGTAGAAGTCTGACACTCCCTTTTGCTCTACCCAAGAGCGGGAGGAGTTATTTGATGATTTCCCACACCCCAAAAAAACGGGGTTGAAACGGGGGGATGAAAAGATTACTTTTGGACTCGATAACCGACATCCACGCGGGCGAAGCCAGTCAATATATATGTCGCAGGGATATGATAAAAACAGGGATTTTTCCAAATCCCTAAGGGATTTGATCAAACCACGGAGGAAGATAAAATAACAACACGGTTTTATCATTTCCCCTTAACAAATCTAGTGAATTGAACAAATCCCAGTAGTACTCCGTGACGCGCGTTCGCTTCGCTCGCATATTTTATAACACTAATATCTTCTGTCCCCAAAGTGCCGGGCCTCCGCCGGCCTCCTTCGTCGGCCTACGGCCCGGTGCCCATGCCGCCCATAAAGGATACTGGGATTTGTTCAATTCACTAGATTTGTTTAGGGAAATGATAAAACCGTGTTGTTATTTTATCTTCTTCCGTGGTTTGATCAAATCCCTTAGGGAATTGACCAATTCCCTGTTTTCATCATATCACTGCGACATATATTTGTTGAGCCATTTACTGTTACACTTCTTCGCTGAAGCCGTAAAGAAAACGGAATGCCTTAGGGCCGGCGCACATATAGCGGAGCGAAGCGCAGAGCATGCCCGCGAAGTGACACATTGGGCGAATTTCTAATGGAGAATGCGCACGGATGCGTGATCGTCCTCGCGAGCGTCACATTGGTTTTAGATATTATCGCAATGAGGACAATGTCGAGAACCAAGGTTACCGACGTAGCCCGAAGAATCGCCAGACTTAAGTGGCAATGGGCAGGACACATTGCTCGCAGAACGGATGGTCGATGGGGCCGAAAAGTTCTGGAATGACGACCGCGAACCGGAAGACGTTGCGTTGGAAGGCCTCCCACTAGGTGGACCGATGACCTGGTCAAGGTTGCAGGAACCCGCTGGATGAGAGACGCACGGGACCGGTCAATGTGGCGACACCTGGGGGAGGCCTATGTCCAGCAGTGGACGTCTTTTGGCTGAAATGATGATGATGAATGTCGATAATAGTTTGACAGTGAAAAATGCTCCGCACTGCGCTCCGTCATATGTGCGCCGCGCCGGCGGCCCTTAGATTCACACTGCGGTCTGTAATCCCGCTACTAGAGAGATGGGCGAGTCCCAGCTGCAGTGGGGCATTAAAGGCTTTAGTAACAAAACCAGTAAATTATTTTTTAAGTAAATTACACTCAACAGCAAAGCTATATTTGTTTTTCATGGTATTATGAAAATCTAAATTTTTTTCGGTTTGCGAAAAATTCCCATTCCTCTTATCAAATATTAAATCACAATCACCCTGGGTATTTGTGTATGCGAGTTTAAATGTTTGTGAACGCTCCCACGATTTATATACAGGAGAAATTCCTAGTGTGGGGCAACGTTCTTATATAAAATAACCCTATTTTCGCTGTAAGTTCTTTGTACGTTTTACAAACCCATTTTTTTTGGAATTTTCCTCAGCATACATTAAGTATGCTGAGGAAAATTCCAAAAAAAATATGGGTTTGTAAAACGTACGTATGAAAATCTAATTTTTTTTCGGTTTGCGAAAAATTCCCATTCCTCTTATCAAATATTAAATCACAATCACCCTGGGTATTTGTGTATGCGAGTTTAAATGTTTGTGAACGCTCCCACGATTTATATACAGGAGAAATTCCTAGTGTGGGGCAACGTTCTTATATAAAATAACCCTATTTTCGCTGTAAGTTCTTTGTACGTTTTACAAACCCATATTTTTTTGTAATTTTTCTCAGCATACATTAAACATTAATAAAATTGCAAACATTAAAACATTTTTTGCAGCTTTGGAAATCAATATCTCATCAACCATAGTGTTTTACAGATAGTGTGACATACAGACTGACAAGAAAAAATTATAAGGATTCCATTTTTACCCGACTACGGCAAAGCCAAAGGAGGGTTATGATTTTGACTGGCTATGTATGTTTGTATGTATGTGAGTATTTTCATCTGTTCCCTCATAGCTCCTATTCTGCTTATCGGAACTCAACATATGAGGTATCGTTAGAACCGTCTTAATTTTCCGCTGAACATAGGTTACGTGACGTGTCACAGAATTTGATATGGCGCCCTCTAGCGGACAAAAAGTAAGTGTTAAAAAATAAAAATTGAGATAAATACGCCGTGTTTGGTATCATTTTTACTGTTAGGTAAAGAACCCTAAAAAAGGATATACGTTAGTGTTGTTGCTAATTAAATTAAATATTAATATTGTATATTTTTCTCACACATTAGGGCCAATTGGGTACTTAAAATATTAATAACATTTACGATGATTTATTATTTCAGTCAAGTTTAATGTCACTGCTACGTTAACCACATATTTAGATTGAACCAGTAATTTGAATTTGCAAATAGGGTATACAGCTGACGAAAATAATTATAAATTTATTTCCAATTCCCGGTAACTTGTACAGAAAATTAGAGATAGAGAGCTAGGTTTAAATCAAAACCAACTAACCACGAATTTACTGTTTAATCGACATATGTAGGTACTTATTATGGGTAATTTAATAACTGAGTTTGTTTATTTGCCAAAATTTGTAAACCACAATGTTAATATAAAACTGTTTAAATTGCGAAATCAAAGCACCAACTTAAATCAATTTGACTTCAATACAAATAGGTATTTTTGTATTAGTTCACAATGTAAATGCTTTTAAAACTTTCATCGCGTCTCTATAGCACGATACCACCGACTTTTAAATGACAATATTACAGCACATCAAATAAAATTATGCAAAATAAACTTTGAGACCAACTTTAATAGACTTTTTGAAGCATTTTAAAATTCTCTATTGAGTTTTTTTTGTTCAAAGTATGATGAGCTCTAGCGTCTTCAATGTTCTGATATAACTAGC
Source organism: Diarsia mendica (assembly GCA_949316265.1). Lineage (NCBI taxonomy): Eukaryota > Metazoa > Arthropoda > Insecta > Lepidoptera > Noctuidae > Diarsia > Diarsia mendica. The sequence goes on from OX438909.1 coordinate 10,745,448, forward strand.
TGTGACCGCGACTTTATGAAGTGAATTGAGGTCTCTAAGCACAAAACCCCTAGCTGTTTCTGTTGAAGATACGGGCGTCTCCTAATCTGTGCCACTTAAGGATATAGATTATTCAGAGGCCCGAACAGAAAATTAATAACGACGCGATTGGACAGTTGTCCCTCTTCTTGATGTATTTTCTAAATTAATAAAACCGAAAATAATAGGAAGTAGGGTTAATTTTAAAGTTTCGAGCTACTTTAGAACGGGCCCGTATTTTCGTTGACGGACTTAAGAATAGTCCCCCAGACACCGCATTAAAAATTAACGAGAATTTGAAGTCAAATTATGATGTTATAATTATTTTATTTGTTACAGATTTGGCTTTCAAAATCCTGACGTGGCTTGGCTACTCAAACTCGGCGTTCAACCCTATCATATACTCAATATTCAACACTGAGTTTCGGGAAGCCTTCAAAAAGATCCTGACGTCACGGTATCCTCTGTGCTGCGGGTACCAAAGCGTCAGGGCGAACACCCCAACACGAAACGACAACTTCGTCACCGACTACGGGACTAAAACCTTGGTGGTGCGTCGCAGCGGATCTCTCGGCCTCTCAGGAGTGGACCCCACTCCAAGGTCATCGGCTGAATCTGTACGACCACTCCGGGAGTACCATATTTGACAAGAAGACGGGAACAGCAATAACGGGCTGCTTGAAACTGACAAAAGTGATGTGGTATGAAGGCCCGAAGACTGGTATGGGATACTAACAGTATTTACACAATGCATGCAAAAGACAGTCGTCTTAGTATGAATGGCGTAAACGTTAATGGTCAAATTACTTTGCAAGGTTGAGTGAGTTAGCAAGCGGACTTGTCATTCTTACACTGTTGCTCGTTGTCCAAAGACGTATCTTAAGTTCAAACGCGAAAAGAGTTTGCTTATTAAGATTCTTATATGATTTAAGTCTTGTAAAAATACTAGGCGCCGTCTTTTGTGTGAATTGTGATATTAGAAATAGAAAGCAAATAAGATGAGAATGTAAATTAGCCTTACAAAGGCTTATAGCGCTTGCGCTTCGATGCCAAGGAATTAGATTATTACGTGTCATAGCAATTATTTTTATCATCAGTACATTCATAAGTTCAAAAACCTTCATATCATTGTCGTGGAATCAAAATAATATTTACATAGCATACATATATGATAGAAAAATATATGATAAGAAATGCAAAACAAGAATAATAATTCAAAGGTGTCGTAAGAAATAATTAATATCTTTAAATGAATTTAAAAAAAAAAACTAAAGTCCTTTGTAGTTTTGTCCTTAATTCAAGCATAATGACTGTACACATATATTTTGTGGGTGGAGTAGTACTTACCAAACACAAAAAAAAACTAACAAAGATTTCCTCATTATTTTCTTAATTTGTTTGTCTTATAAAAGAGACAATCTACGCAATGTACAATTTCATTAACTTGGTGGAAGAAAAATACATTAGAATAATTAAATCAGGGTACATTATTTTCTTTGTTTCTCTTTGTTAGAGTGAAATGAAAGAAATTGCTACTTTTGGTTTTAAATGTATAAGGCTGCTCACCAACAGGGAAACACGGAATAACTTGGCAAAGTAATAATTGGCATACCAAGTGTCTATCTGAACGCCAGGGTATCCTGCGGGATGTCGAGGCTTCCCGCGGAATGCTCAAGTCTGTCAACGAAATGTGAGTTCTTATTGTATTTAAATATGATTAAAAATTCCATGAACGGCCACACCATTGGTAAGCGCTGAGGGCATGAAACATAACTATAATAAAAGAGCAACATTTTGGCCCAAGAATTCAGTTTATAAATTTGCTGAAATGTAAATCATTCCTGTTTTTATTACTATAAGCAATCAGTGCAACAAGCTACTGCTATCTGTCAAACTTTAATGGCATTTCAACTTTATAACTAAAGCATTAGGTTCAAAGTTCTTTTGGATTTTTTTACAGTTTCGGGTAGCTTGATTTGCTACGAGTACTAAAGAGCCATTTATCTAATAAATACCTAATAGCCACGGGATCTAACCAAAACGATTGATGGCGCGAATAGGGCTTTGTCGCGTTTATATTCCGGCATCTCTGTCAGCGCGAACACGCGTTAAAACAAAATGAACGTGGTCACATGTTCGCGCTTTATTCGTTTCGGTTTGGACGCGACCCAGGTTAATTTAATTTAAGTTCTAGTCATTATAGATTTTAAGTTATATGAATGCTCCTCTTTTAGCTAGTCAAGCTCATAAAAAATACATTCCCCACCGGTTACATAATTATATTTAATCATTTACAAATTCCTGTGATACTTCTGTAAATAAATGTTAGTGTAAAAATGTTTTGTAAAATATATCGTTAGGAAAGTAAACATAATTATGAATTTAAATTATGAATAATTAAATTATTATTAGCTTGAGGCACCTCTCTTTTTTAAATTAGCCTACTACAAAGCTGTGTTCTGAATTATAAATTCCGTTAAAGTTTTAAAGGCTTAAGTGATTTTTTGTACACAATTTTCTTTTTCAGTGATTCGCTTTGTTATTCAATTTAAGGGTCGACTTGATTTTATTATGTTCTTAGAAAGCCTTTATTTTAGGTCTCACCTATGTAATTTTCATCTCGTACTTTAAGTTTGTAAAATAATTAAGTAATAGTTTTAGGATTAAAATCGATCATACAGAGAAAATATAGTAGATTATGCACCAAGGGGCTAAAGTTGTGTCTTATGTCACGGGCGTCATATTGAATCTCGAGCGCAATGAAGGATTCGGGATTTAACTCCCGACCGCAGGGAGGGAGTTATGAGTTTAACTCACGAGCGAAGCGAGGGAGTTAATACAAGAATCCTGAATGCAGCGAGGGATTCAAGCTAGCCCAAGGCAAAGACACCTTTAGCCCAGAGGAGGATACTCTACTTTTTACACCTACTGTGAGAAAATAATAGACATATGTAGTACGAAAAACAAAGTATTTATTAAATAAACAAACAGTAAGAATAACATAATAGAAATAATGAAATAGAAATAATTATAAGAAAGAAATGGTAGAATGGTTTTGGATGATTGGCTGTATGCATTTTGAATTTAGAACGTCATTGGAGACGCTCGTGTAGTATTTTTGATAAAATGTGATAAATTGACTGTAGTATACTTAGATGGGTTTTATTATTTATTTATTTATTCACAAATTCCACAGCAATATTATCTTAGCGCAGTTTACATAAAATAAATTAACTAATGTTACAGCCAATTACTATTACGGTATTACGGCGCGGTACGGTATTTGTTATTATTAATGCCAGTTTTAATGTTATTCCATTCCTTTTAAAAAATGGTTCGTAGATAACTAATTATTCTTAAAAAATTTTATGTCTTCGAAAACATGGCAACGTTATGAAGAAGCAGTCGTTATGATTTTGTAGGAAATCGAGAATATCATCCACGCGTAGTAAGGGTATCGAGAATAGCTTTCCTCTTTCTAGTGCGCGCGGAACTAGTTGGCCGCGCCTTAGGTGGCGACAGGGGTGAGGGGGCGGGTTGCCTACAGCTCGCAATGCACAGGAGACTATAAATAAACAGTGATGACCAATCTCGAGATATCGTGAACAATAATAATTAAGAATACAAATAAAAAACAAAAACATGCCTAAGGCGCGGCCAACTAGTTCCGCGCGCACTATAGTAGGTACTATACTGCCAATTTAGCTGAGCATGTGAGATTCCAAATTCAAATCACATTATTGACCAGCGGGTCATAATGAAATCCAGTACAACATTATTGACCGGCTGTTCCCCCGGCCACTAATGACTCACTTTAGGTTAAGGTTGCATGACATATAATTTGACATTTTCGAGCAGGTGATGTGAAAAATTATTTATTAAAACCTATCTAAATAGGTTTTTAGGTACAGAAATATATTACAAGATATTGAAATAGATGAAATCGGTTAAAAACCATCTAGGGTAGGCCATAGAAATTGTGAGTTAGATCAATACTCTGAAAAAAAAATATTACAGGCTTACTGTTTAATTGGGATGATGCCTAAGGTACAGGAGAGGAGTATTGACGATCCTCAACCGATGAATGACATATCATCAAATCAAAATATTTATTTGCATTGTCATCCAAACTAAAGATGTATGCAAAATTTTAGCTCAATCGGAAAACAGGAAGTGGGTTTAATTTAACTTCTAAGATTTTATTACATAGTTGCTGGTGAAACTAACAAAAGCGTGTTGTAACACGACGCCTTACGCCATCTACCGGAATGTGTGCACAACCATACGCCACCCGAGTAGATGAAGATCAATCATCAATAAGACGATGGCAACAACAGTATCTACAGACTACTAGCGCCATCTACAATTCAACGTGTGAAGAGTACGTCCAACCGGCTATATAAACCGGAGCTTCGGAAGGAACGATTCATTCGCAGCTTAGACGGCAAAGTGAGCGATAGCCCCGCAGTCCTCACTTTGTCCACAAGCCTAACCTGAGCGGAGGCCCCGTCGCCCTCAGGATTAGTCGAGCTAGGAGGTTAAGGGATGCGATAGCCCCGCAGTCCATCCCTAGGACCACAAATAGCTAACCTTTGTCTAACTTTAATGCTTTTATCTGTCAAGTGTTTGATGTGTATATTGAATAAAAACCCTAACTGTCATCAACTGTTGGTTTCACTCCACCGCCACCATTATATTGGCGCCCAACGTAAAAATCTTCTTCTACCCGCAATTTTGGAGAAATTCCCACAATATTGTCGGTGTACCCACATATTGGCGGAAAAACAGGAGAATACATAAAAATGTCAGAGAAAATCCCTGAGATGGTGGTGATGACGCAGGAACAGTTCACAGCACTCATAACTAAACTGACAGAAGCGAACGAAAGTAGAAATAGACAATACAAAAGTTTCGCCGCGTGCACAAAACGTTACGACGGTGAACGAAACTTTAACAAGGTTGAAGAATTTGTAATCAGTATCTCTGTATACAAGAAAATAGAAAAAATCAGTGATGAAGACGCCTTGGAAGGATTGACATTGTTATTTACTGGCGATGCTGCTACGTGGTGGAACGGAATAAAAGGCGAGATCAAGAAGTGGACTCAAGCTCTTGACGCTATTAAATCTGCTTTTGCACCTAAAATGCAGCCACACGAAATATATGTACAACTATACTCCAAGAAGCAAACCACTGAAAATATAGACGCGTTTGTGTGTGAAAAACGTGCCTTACTCGCTCAGTTACCTGTAAAAAGACAGAAAGAAGAGGAACACTTGGACTTTGTTTACGGACTTCTCAGTATTACCTACAGAAAGGAGATCGCCCGCAGCGATGTGAAGACGTTCGCGGCACTCCTGGAGCGTGGACGACATATTGAAAGTCTACTGAAGGAAGCTGGTGGGGTAACGACTTCAACTCAATCAGAGACGTCAGAACCACAAACTGACAAGAAGTCAGTCATCACATGCAATGGGTGTGGAGCACCTGGTGTTCACAGAAGCAGTTGCAGTACCTGTAAAACCAAGGAAGTGCCACCAATGCCCGTCGCATTTTGCAAAGTACAGAATCTACCTTTAAATTCTGTTGATCTTCATTTAAACTACGATACAAACAATGAGCAAAAGATGTTCAATGAAATGCTCATTGAAAACAGGAATATCTTTGAGAAAAACACAGAACCAACCCCATTGATACAACATAGAATCGACACAGAAACGAAATATCTGAGCAACCTTATAGTTTCTGACGGTATTCAAACAGACCCAGAGAAAATCTCAGCTATTGCAAACCGTCAGGCGCCTGAAAACTTAAAGGAATTAATATCATTTCTTCAAACTGCATCATGGTATCGGAGATTTATTGATAATTTTGCCGACATTGCTAGACCACTTACTAACCTATCGAGGAAGAAAATATGCTGGAAGTGGGAACAACAGAGCAACAAGAAGCATTTACCAAATTAAAAAAAGCCCTGACTACGTCACCAGTATTAAAACAGGCAAGCGACGACTTTCCCTTTGCTATAAAGACTGATGCCAGCCATTATGCCATTGGAGCAGCTTTAGTGCAGGGGGAGGGAGACAAGGAGCACCCTGTTGAATATGCCTGTAGACTCCTAACACAGGCTGAACGCAATTATTATAGTGACACAGAAAAGGAAGCACTACCCATAGTTACCGATACTCATAGCGGACCTTATGTTATGTTGGAGAAACACGGAACCTCCACTTATGAAATTGCTCATTCAGAAACTCCAAACAAGTCAATTGGAAAGTATCACACGTCAGCAATAACTAAGTTTGAAGAAGAGAGACAACCGTTGGTTTCACTCCACCGCCACCATTATAGTGTTAAATAATTCCTGCGACACAGCCCTCCCGTACCGCGCAGCTCCTTCAAGCATAGTTTTAGTTAGCCGGTAGGCCTGTAATTTCAAGTACTTTCATAAATCATTTTACATAGTCAACCCTGCACCATGTAAATAGAGGCACAGAACAATGTTCAGCTTTATGTATGAAAATATTACAAAGGAGCCGCTGTATCCACACTTCTTATTTTATTTTCGTTATTCATTTTTAAATTATATCAACGTGGCTAAATAATACCAGTTGCTCAGGGTCGATCGCCTCGGGCCCAACCCCGAGATCTGGGGATGAAGGACCACCGAGTTTCTTCCGTGTCTCGGAAAGCACGTTAAAACGTTGCGCGTTGCTCCGGGTTTTCATTTGTAGATCTTTGTCAGTCGAAAGTCTGACAACCTGTCTTACCAAGGGGTATCGTGAAGGCAGTAGGCAGTCGCTTTAAGTGAAATTCAGGTGTTCAGCTGTATCCGGTTAGACTGGGAGCCGACCCCAACATAGTTCGAAAAAGGCTAGGTAGATGATGAAGAGTAAAATGCAGGTAGACTGGTAGAAAATGCCCAAGGCATTAAGTCCGCGTTTGTACGTTTTGTTGTGCATAAAGTTTTAATAAATAAATAAATAAAATGTGGCAGATCCTCAGTGAACTCAGTATTACATAGTTAAACCATACAATCAACAAGTCGGCAGTCGGCCTTTGCCAAATTATGTTTCGGTTGGCTAAGCTGAGTGACTTTTAACCTTATTACTTAGAGCATAGGGAGAGGCTCCAAGCTTAGTTGAACAATACAATCAACACACAGTAGGCTTACACCATTGCTCAAGCATCGGCTGAGCCGAGCGCCTTTTACAGGAACGTACCTATCTCACAAATATTCGATATTGACACGTGACTATCCCGAATCAAGCCGAGTCGGATACTAGTGACAACCCTAACCGGATGCAGCTGAAAACCGGAAATTAATTTGATCGAATGTGACGTTATTGCTGTCTGTCGTTTGAAATTAAACGTAGTTACTGCAAAAGGTGGATACCTATTGATACTATTGGCTTTATTAAAAGCGAACTTGAAAATTGCATAAAAGTTTAAATTCGTTATTAAAATCGTTATTCTACTACTCACTGAAAGAAGTCAAATTAAGTTCCCTCTTTATTTCAAATTGACTTGTCAAAATATAAATTTCATTTCATATTAAAATACTGACTTAATAACATGAAACAGTACCGTATCCGGAATGAACAGTAAGAAATAAATATCGAAATATTTAATAAAATATTTAATTATTTAATTTATAAAATCTCCTCAAATAAACTTTTGTGCGACATTTCGCACTAACACCGAAATTAAAGATAGCGGCGACTTCATTGTAATATTTTTATATTGGCTGGCTTTGATGTAATACGTTTTTGGGGAAATCTTCAAATAAAAGGGAAAAGGACACCTTATTGATATGCATTACATCAAGAGAGCCGGTTTAAGTTAATATCGTTCGGAATCCCGCTTGACTTAATACTCAAAGGAAAAGAATGAGACAAAATATATATGACGTGATATTTCGTGATCAAAGAGATTGTAAACTACGCCCACGAAACGGTAGGATAGTAATATATGAAGCAATAAAATTGTCAAAAACTATCATCATCATTTCTCAACTCTTGCAAAAGTTATTGTTGGGAAAAAACCTTTTTTTTTTTGGTAAAAAAACACCGAAAATCCAATTTTTTTATAACACTGTTTTAAGCTTTCACGGTTCATAACTATATTTAAAATCGAAAAATTAACTAAAACTTAATTTTACTTAACTTTACTAACTTTACTTTATCTTTTACTTTTTTCTTACTTAATTTTTTTTTTTTTAATTCGATTTTTTTTTTTTTTTTAATTTTTTTTTAATTTTTTTTTTATTATTATTATTATTATTTTTTTATTAATATCGGGAACTCAAAATAAATAAAAATCACGGAAGATATCCCGTAAGTGACATTTAAAATACAATTTTATTATGTTTATAATTTTGTAAGCACATAACTATGAATTTAAATCATATTTTGTTTGACTAGCAAATTGCAAAAATAATTGAAAAGTTTGAACTAAGCGGGCTAAACTGGCGCACTCACTCAAAGAGCTATGCACTCAAGCATATTAAATTCGCGTGTACTCATTTTCTCTGAAGTAACTCGTTCAACACAGTTTCCATTCATTCATCATCTACTAAACGAAAATTTATGTTCTTTCAAAAACTTAATAACCTTTTCATAACAGCCACCCAACCATAAATACTTTACTCAAAAGTGTCCTTAATCCCTCCGTAATTAAGTACAGAATTGAAGAACCCAGAAACGTCGATCAAAGTCGCCCTACTTTAGTACTTTCCCTTCCACAAATATTATACATTTAGGCTGTATTATGATAGAGTAATACTTAATGGGGAAAAGCGCTAATATACTTTACTAGTTAGAAACATATGTATTATAGTCATGAGTGGCAGTATTATAGAACAATTATCTTAGAACATATCACGTTAAATGAATTTATCGTTATATATGTATAGTGTATATAGTATTTTGTGTTAAAATAGGTGTTGTACATAGTATATAAGGAGTTTCTGACCGTGCTATATTTATAGAGGAATATAATATGGTTGCCATCGCTGTAACATCTCTATTTCAATTCAAAAAACCTTACCCTCTTATAGCTCTGACCTAACTAAGGCGAATCCGGCACTGGATTTCGACGGTTGTTTTAATGATTAGAAACTCATACGACTGTTATACTTATTAATCATCTTAACATTTAAATTGATTGAAATTACAGCTGTCAAAATATATATAATTAATCCGATGTTTTTATAAAGAAGATTTTTGAATAGTTTAATTTCATTAGCCCTAATTACTACTAATATTGGTATAGTGTAAAATACTGACTGCATATTCTAATGCATTTGTTTTTATTTATATCGACATAACCAAAGTTAGCCCCTTTATTTAGACAGCTGCCGTTTTGATCAAATAAGAGCACAAAAAGCCAGTTTGAACACCCATGCAAGTTAGGTGACACAATCGACGCTAGTGAATTTTGTCCCGCATCCCGGGTGCGATTCGCCGTAGTTTGAGCTAAGGTTAGAATACAAGGTTAAAGTATAAAATAAAAGTGTATTTAAAATGTCACTCACGGGATATCTTCCGTGATTGTTATTTGTTTTGACTTCCCGATATTTCGACGCTGTTGCAAGCGCCATACGGAAGATATCCCGATGAGTGACATTTTAAATATAGTTATGAACCGTGAAAATTTAAACAGTGTTTAAAATAAAAGTATATTTAAAAAAAACTTTATTCGTTGTTAATACATAATCCGTGATTATAAAAAAAAAAATTGTAGTTCTAAGCTATCAGGAGTAATGTGCTAATAAATTATTAGAAAAGTTACGCAGATAAAACGATATGTACAGCAGAAACTAGATATTAATTTTCGATTTTGTGTACATTTCGAAGTCTGGATAAAATCTGGTTGCAAAATAGAATGTATTTACTCGATTTTATGGTTTAAATTAGGTAACTGTAAAATAGGTATCTGTAAGTATCTAGACGTTAGTGTTAACTCTGCAATAATTTATAAATGTTCAATCGATTTGCCAGAAATAATGTAGATATACTTACAACAAAAATCATATAAATAGGTACTGAGAAAATATTAATATACATAATAATCAATTAGATTTTAACTTTGGTTGAACTCAATTATTATAATTAGTTACTAAAATAAGTCACAATTATAATACAGTTTGTCAATAATATAAATATTAGTTATATTTATATGTTTTTATTTGACCATAGTAACCATACTTTGTCAGCTGACCACAAATATCTGCATCACGTAAAAGTTGACTTGTAGAAAATGCCTCTTGCATGAGGGATCCGAGGTAGCAGTTCTCCATACAAATGTATAAAAAAATCCCTTTTTTCTCCTTGAATAATGCCTTTTTTTTTTTGGTGGGTGGAAAATCATCGAATGACCCCCCCCCCCCCCCGCTCTTGTGCAGAGCGAAGGGGAGTGTCAGACTTCTACTGACTAAAAACCGAACCCATGTTCCTTCTTTGCCCTTGCGCCGAGGCCACGTCATCTAGTACAAAAATCCGCGGCCCCGACGGGCGTCGGCCTCACCACAGGCCCGCGTCTACGGTGGCCGGAAGCCATCACGTGGCCCCCGACGCCCGGAGCGCCTTCCGCGCCTTCCACGGCGGCTGGGACGTTGAGAGGTTCGCTCCCTCTCTCGTTCCGCCACCTCCTTCGCAGCATCACTGCTTCGCAGAAGGAGGCGACGGCGCCCCACTTGAATAATGCCTCAAAAAAAAAATATTGCTTTTGAGGCTTGAATAATGCCTTAAAAGCAATATTTTTTATTCAAAAAACCTTGATGACCTGAAAAAAAAGCATAAGACAGGAACGTGTGTTCCGGTCATATCCTTTTTTTCAGCAACTAATAAGTAAAAGCCGTTAAAATGCCGCATTTATACGGCCGAAATTATAGTCAAATATAATTAATTAGGCTTCGTTTTCGAGGAGAAAAAAGGGGAATATGAAACGTCAAGCTCGGTATAATTTATTGTTTTGTAGCACATATGTTGGCAAACATGTGCCAATGTTTGTACAACATGTTTCCAAAGATTTAGTTGTATACTTCATTCAAAGTCGCAATATATAAGAGCTTATCAAATTAATCTTTGTAATGTAAATTATTCATGTACTTAGATAATAGTTTAAGGTAAGAAAAGCAATGTTAGTTTTCATCCATTATTGTAAATAATATTTTCTATGATCTTAATGTTTCTGACGGCTTGTCATAGGCACCCCTTGAAGGGATGAAGCCAAAGCTGGTATTTGGTATAATTAAGGGTTTCTAGTCAGAAAATAAATTATATTAAAATTATTATAACTGGTTTTATTGTAAGCTACCCTAGGATTCTCTTATCGGAGATGTTTTTAGAAAGGTCAGGTGCGTATAGTTGCTGCCAATTAAGATGTCAATAGCGGTCATTGATCCATCTAACATTTATTAAAGTTTTTAAATTTGAAATTCAAGAATAAGCCTGTTCAATGTTCATGTTTTGAATCATCATCTATCGTGATCGTGATCTTCAACATTTTTTTCTAATGAAAAACGATACATGGTTCATTTGTTTCGGTACATACGAAGAGATATTAGGGAAAGGGCAATGACTGCTATTAAACATCTTAACTTGCAGCAACTATAGTACTTGCAACCGGCGGTGAGCGTGTCTAGCCAGGTTTATGAACGAGGACAGCGCAAAAGGAGTATGTAAGGATTGTAGCAGGTACTCTGTGGTTTCTGTCTAAACCCAAGGAAGAACTTCAAGGCATGAAGTTTAAATATATATTGTAACTAGCTTTTGCCAGCGGCTTCGCCCGCGTGAAAATAACGATTTTCCATACAAACTTTCATCCCCTATTTAAATCCCTTAGGGGTTGAATTTAGAAAAATCCTTCTTTATTCCTTGTCTACATTATAAAGGGAACCTCTGTGCAAAATTTCAACTTTCTAGGTCCAAGGGTTTGGGCTGGGCGTTGATGAGTCAGTCAGTCAGTCAGGACTTCTCTCTTTATTTATATAGATAGAATACACGGTATTTTTTAAATTCAATTATTTTGTGTCACGAAGAACCTACTTATAAATAAAATATATTGTTTACTTGTTTTTTTTTTTTTGTAAAAGAAAACAGACCTTTTGTGTTAATATCAATATCAACAAAACACTGAAGTACTGATTGTTATCAATTTTTAAACCTAATACATTTTTAAAAACAAAAAGGCAATCATGTTATTACCAATGAAATAAATTGAACGATACAAATGGAAATATTTGAGAGCCCTCCACTTTTCAGCAGACAATATTTCAAATCAAATATATGTATGTTTTTTAAACGTGCTCTCAGGGGCGTACTGAAAATGGAACATAGAATGTAAACAGTCATCAATAAAAATAAAAACAAAATTGATATTTGAATGTACAGTATGTGGCAAATATTGAGTCGCATGGGAATGTTCTAACATTCATGTTTGGACAGCGAGCTATGTAAGCAAGCTGTTTGATATTTTCGGTTTTTCTTTATCAAGTTTTTATATCTAAAATACGTAGCAGTATTGGCCAGTGCTTACATTATTACCAAGCGACACTTAACTGAAAACCAGTCATAATCATCATCTACCGAGCCTTTTCCCAAATATGTTGGGATCAGCTTCCAGTCAAATTTAATGCAGCTGAATACCAGTATTTTACATGGAGCGACTGTCTATTTGACCTCCTCAGCCCACTAAAGGATATCCGTTGGTAAAAGCCACTGTCGCATTTTAAGCACTTTATGATAGGCGTACGTAGCCTATCGTTGGTAAACACGGACGTAAGGCGACCTTTACACGTTTAATCTCGATCCGTGGAAATAATCAAAATCATTGGTTGTATAAAGGCTGAAACTTGAATATAAATCTCTGACTTTACTTACGGATTACGTACGTGTTTCTGATTGATTGTATATGTAATGTTGTATACAGAAACAGGTACCTTTTATAAGCATTAAAAATGGTAGTATTTTCTCATAAATATAAAAATACATTGGTCAAGTGGGGATTAAAGAGAGAGCTTGTTGAATGGCGACATTTTACATGCTTTTAAACAGTTGCCATTTTGGATTTTTTAAATGATTTTCGTTAATATGTTACTAAAATGTAGTATTTGGTATGCATATAGGTAATATTTTGATTTAAAAGAGTGTGTGTGGAATGGGCAACTTATACATTACTTTTACAAGTTATTATTCCTTGTGACTGTCGCTTCACTTTCTTTGTTATTCTGTCATTCAAAAGTTGCCTTATTGAAATAAATACTTTGAGTTTAAATGTTCTTATTTATTTTTTTGGCATTATTTACAATAAAAAATCAACACAAACATTCAATGAAGAGTCAACAAGGAGTCAATGACCGAAACGAAGTCAACGAAAATAATTTCAAAGTTCAAAGTTATTCGAAGAACTAATCAATTAGAATACTGTAATTCAATGAATCAAATAATTAATAGTCTTTCAACTGATTAATTAAGACTTTAGTGCTAGTTAGCGAATATTTCAACAACTGTGAATAAACAATCAAGGTGGGGTTGTAAAGCTCTGATCAAACTGAAGCGAATCCCGTACGATAACATAACATAACATCATGTAATCCACGAAGGGTCCCGTTGGGGCTGCGGGTTGTTCGAAAGAGATACCACGGCCTCGATACAAGGGGCTAAGAAGGAACATGGGTGGCCTTTAGTTAGAAGAAGTCTGACACTCCCTTCCGCTCTGCCCAGAGTGGGAGGAGTCATTTGATGATTTCCCACCCTCCAAAAAAAAGGCGTGTTTGTAAATAAAAGCTCTGATCAGACTGAAGTGAATCTCGCATGGTAACATTATATAACACCATGTGGTCCTTGAAGGGTTAGATAATGGTGTACCCATTGTGTACCCACATTTTACCAGTTAGTTTAGGTCCATACAATAGAGAGCAAGCCTATTGCCATCAATTGGGCACTAATCCGGGCTCCCGCACGGTGTCCGAGTTCACTAGCTTAGAGTGTGTCAACTCACTAGTATGGAGCTGTTTAACACATTAACCTGTTGCCGGCACAACGTGCCATTTGGCACACTTTTTTTTTGGGGCTTGCCGGCACATTGTGCCATTTGGCATAATGAAAACAAAGTAAAGACAATTAAAATAAAGACAAACAATCACAGGAAGGGCGAAAGACCAGATGTAAATTTTAACTAATGTGATTAGCCGATTTCCGCACATCTCCGCTCGTCTCCGCTCCTGTCCGCTTTGGTGGAAAGCGGACAGGAGGTCAAGGGTCTGGGTATTTGTGTATGTGAGTTTAAATGTTTGTGAACGCACCCACGATACAGGAGAAATTCCTAGTGTGGGGCAACGTTTAAAAAAAAGCGGGCCTGATTACCACATCATGCGACGTCGCGCAAAGCGGCCTGTAATGCTCTCGCTGTTCACGGGTCGTCGCGAGATGGCACGTTACGATTATGAGCGAGCCATATAAAAAAGCGGTCGCAGGGTATTAGGTTCTAGTTCTTTGTATTCGACGATAGGTAAGGCAATTTTTTTTTTGTCAACTAGGTAAGTTCAACATGATGGCTTGGCAATAAACAACTGTCTAGTTGCGTGATTTCCATCATTAAAACATTTGACTTGCTGAGTTGCGTACCGCGCGGGATTCGCGTCGGTGCGAACAGGGCTATGCACGAAAACTGGTATAATACCTGTCAATTTCTGTAACTCAAGGATTTTCGATCAAAACCTATACAGTAGTAAACACAATTGCGCGAGTATACATCATCATCATCATCATCAGCCTATTGCAATCCACTGCTGGATATAGGCCTCTTTAATCTTACGCCACTCAACTCGAGTATACACTCGCCGTCAAATAATATGGGTCAATGGCCCTTTTAACTTGCAAATTATTAATGGTAGGTGTATGAAACTTTATATTAAAACAGATAATATTATTGTAAGAAATAAAACCTCAAATTATTTATATCTTCCCGTCGGGGCCGCGGGTTGTATACAAGAGAAACCGTGGCCTCAAGAAGGAACATGGGTGGTTTCAGTCAGTAGAAGTCTGACACTCCTCCTCCTGAATGATCTATATCAGCATAATTAAAAAAAGTTACAATTTTGATTTTCGAAATAATTCAGTTTGATATCACCAAAATTAAATAAGCAAGATTGGTGATGAGTTCTCGATCCTTCTTCGAATGAGAAGAGGGTTTTTTTTTGGTGTGGTGTGAAATCATCAAATAACCTCTCCCGCTCTGAGCAGAGCGGAAGGGAGTGTCAGACTTCTACTGACTAAAAACCACTCATGTTCCTTCTTAGCACTTTGTGCCGAGGCCGCAGTATCTCTTTCGAAAAACCCGCAGCCCCGACGGGTATGAGAAGAGGCCTTTGTCCTGAAATGGTCCGGAGTAGGTGATCAACAGGACAGCGTTAACTGACTGCTGTCACGCTAGAACTAATTAGAAAGCAAGATAACGCTAATTATTGGTCCAATATTCTACTAGGTTTAAGGTTGAACAATGACCCGGAATTGGGCCCAGTTAATGGCCTCGGGCATTGGCACACATCAAGCTGTACATTTCTAGAATAACATGGCCTCGCTATAAGTAGATTTCTCGTACAATGAGAGATCCACATAAACTGGTTTGGTATAGCTTAATAATTGGTCTAACTACGTATTTGTTTGTAGGTATGAGGATGGAGGTGTAAGGTTCCTCCCAAAGGGAGGATCTTCAGACCAGACCGGCCAACTACAGGCCTATTTCAGTCACGTTCGTACTCTGTAAGACTATGGAGCGTGTACTGAATAGAAAGCTCCTGGCATACCTAGAAGCCAATGATAACCTCAGTGACCGACAGTATGGCTTTCGCCAAAACAGGTCTACTGGGGATCTTCTTGCGTATGCCATTCACATCTGGAGTGAGGCCATTGAGAAACACGGAGAAGCGCTTGCCGTTTCCCTCGATATCTCAAAGGCTTTCGACAGGGTGTGGCATGAAAGCCTTATTGCAAAGCTTCCTTCTTTCGGTCTACCTGCTGGACTTTGTGCTTGGATTGCAGACTTCCTGAGGGATCGGTCTATTCGAGTGGTCATTGATGGCTGCTCGTCTGACCAATTGGCTATCAATGCCGGGGTGCCTCAGGGGTCGGTTCTCTCAGCAACTTTATTCTTGCTGCATATTAATAGTCTGCTAGTGCCCGGCACCTTTGGGTATGCAGACGACAGTTCGTTGCTGAGAGGTACACGTCCAACGCGCGGGCTAGTGGGTCTCAGATCCGGTCTCTACGCGAGGCCATGGTGGAGCGGTTGAACTTGTCCTTGAAGGCTGTCTCCGAATGGGGCGACGCCAACCTGGTCAAGTTTAATGCTGCTAAAACCCAGGCGTGTCTCTTTTCCGCAAAAAGGAGCGATTTCCAACAGTCTCCTACTTTCCGTGGTGTGACCTTCTTGGCGTTACGTTTACGTCAACCCTCAATTTCGGTCCGTTCATCGAGGCTAAGGCTAAACTGGCTGCCAAGAAGCTGGGAATCCTAGCAAAGGTGAGACAGTATTTCACGCCGAAACAGCTGCTCAACTTATATCAAGCGCAAGTCCGATCGTGTGTGGAGTACTGCTCTCATCTCTGGGATGGATCCGCTAAATACCAGCTTGATGCGCTAGAGTCAATTGAGAAACGAGCCAAGAGGCTCATCGGCAATGACGCGCTTGTCAAGTCAAAGCTCCAGAGCCTTGAACATCGGCGACGAGTAGCTAGCCTTTCGGTTTTCTATCGGTTACATTTCGGAGAGTGTTCGAGGGAATTGTACGATCTAATTCCGCCAAGCCCGTTCCATCATCGGACTACAAGACGTACGGCGATGCGCCACCGTTATTTGGTGGACATCCCACCCATACGCACTAAACGGTTTGGGAATACTTTCATTGTGCGTACAGCTAAGGAGTGGAATTCCCTGCCAGAGTCTGTATTTCCTGATAGCTATGGCACTGTCTAAGAGAGCAAATATGATAGCCCGTAGGTTTGCACGTTGTTCAAATCAGGTTAAAATCACGCTTTTCAAAGCCTTCTGCACCTCCTTATACACGTGCAGCCTATGGGCATCTTACTCACAAGCTGCTTACAGTGCCCTTCGCGTACAATACAACAACGCGTTCAGGGCAGTGTTACGGCTACCCCGCTTCTGCAGTGCCTCGGGCATGTTTGCGAAAGCGTGCACCGACTGTTTCCACGCCACCATGCGCAAGCGGTGCGCGTCCTTGGTGCGCAGGGTGCGGGCTAGCTCTAACACTGTCCTGGCGATGGTTGCTCAGCGACTGGATTGCCCCTACGTTGGGCATTGTTGTAGCAGGCATATTGCTGGTTAATTTGTAATTGTGTGCTTATTTATTATAATTTATTTGTTTGCTTTTGACATGTTGTTAATTTAATTCATTGTTTTATTTAATTTATTTTTATCTTTTGATCTGACATTTTCTGTTTTAATGTTTTCATTTTTGTTTTAATGTTTTAATTATTTTTGTCAGTTAATTTATCATCATTTTATCAATTAATCAGTTATGCCGTAAAATTATTGTAAGTATGTGTTGTATTAATATGGGTCAATAACCTGAAATAAAGGAATTTTATTTATTTTTATTTATTTATAACCTAGGGGTCTTTAAGTCAAGAGTGAATAGGTTACTTCTAGGTAAGCGTGCTCCATCGTCGACCGCATCATCACTTTCCATCAGGTGAGATAGTGGTCAAACGCGAACCTATCAATAATAAAAAAAAAAGACAAGTGTTAGTGTGCCATCAGTAGGACACAACCCGACAGTTGATGTCGGGTTGTTGTATAAATATCATTATCTCGCATAGAATTACTCACTGGAACTCACGACACAGGGAATCCTAGTGTGAGTTTCAGGAATCAATGTAACGAATTTAATTTCTGGAACAATAAATATTATTCTTATTCTTATAATTACGCGAAGCAGAATTTTTAAAACTTCAATTGAGTCATAGATGTCGCTAGTGTTATTTTTGACTATTTATTTATGGTCATGGACGACAACTGTTGCGCAATACGTGGAACATGCTGACGACAACTTTGCATTCGTTCTGTCTAAAAACAATCAAATAAGGAAAAAATAACGTTGCCTAATGTAAGCGGTAACAAGATTTGAACTTTCTTTGTTTACCTAGTTTAGGCGCGGGTGACACGCAAACTAAAAGGTCAAAGGTATAGTAGGACTCAATTCAGAAGTTGCACTGAAATACCTTAACTTTAGTATCTTAATGTATGCTATAAATAGAATGTTAAATCTAAGCTGGAGAGGCGATCTGTGCCTCAGGACCTTTCTACTTTTTACACCTTTTGTCTATATAAGATTGTGCAAATCCGATACAGCGTATAATTTCATTTCACTTACATGTCACAAGAAACGTCTTGAATTAACAAAACCATTTCTGTCTTGACTCCGTTTAAACTGGAGTTGAAAAGTAATCACTTAGCAACTGGCAAATTGCAATAAGGCAACATCCAATTACGGATTTTGCCATCGGAACTTCTAAGTTTTGTCGTAATCACTAAGTTTCGTGTAAATGCCTTCTCAAACATACTTTACCAGGCATTTCTCTCTATTCCTGATCTTAATCAAAGTATTTAAATGTTTATTTTTAAAGGCAGCAAAAGATACATTGTTGATAAACTCAGTTACGTAGAGTGGGGTTTTGCCGCCTGGGGCCGACTGTAATATTATCTGTTAGGTATAAGTATTATCTATTTTCATAATTAATTTAAAAATTAGTAAAAAGTCAAAATACAAATCATATTTTTATGATATTTTGAACATAATAATATATTACACTTCATATTTAAAAGTTGCAAAGATCTGTAAATCGCGAATGATTTTGGTATTACGTTTGTATGGAGAATGTTCGTTCACCGGCCCCTTTATAACTATTTTACAAGACAATAATAATTCCCAGTCGCCACACAATATGCTCGTTGAACACCAGAACAGTACCTTAACAATAATGGTAAATAGTTATTCGACACCAAATACTTGTGGAATACCAAATATTATGGAGGAATGTTATCGGAATTCGGCAACAGGGTCGGAGATGAAATGAAGAAAGTTCTGTATTTGTATTTGTGGAATTCTGTGGGCAATAAGTTTGTATTATTATAATTGGCGAAGTAAGGTAGGATCAGCCTTTAGTCATATGGTACCCGTGTTATAAAAATAATATTGTTAGGAATCAGAAGTGAAATACGTTAAAACAATAAACAATGTTTAATATCTTTAAGTTACACATTTACAAAAATTATCACGAAGAACATTTTAAACAATAATCAAGTAGAAAAAACACTAGCAAAATGGAATAATCAGAACACTAGCAAAAACATAAACCAAAAATAGCTAAGCACACGATAATAGTCGGGTAGCAAGCAGGGCTTTGAATACCGTTAAAAATTAGGTAACGAAGACGACGACGACGACGACGACGACGACGACGACGGTTCATTCGAAGGTAACGTTAATTTCATAGGTAACGTTAAGTCTGGTATCGATAGTTGGGTGGACTTTTACCGGTAATTTGACTTAACGTTATCAATGATTTACCGTTAAATGATAGTGTTATCAGGTAACGATACTTGATACCGATACCAAATTAACCCTATAAGTAACGGTATTTTTCTTTCATCTCTTTCTTACGACGCATTTATGTCGTCATAATAGCTTTTTTTCTGTTTCCACTTGCTGTGAGTTTAGTCGCCACCCAAAACCGAACGCAAACGGTTTATCTGTTCATTTAGTATATAAAATTACCTACGTGGGTTAACCGAAATGGAAGGTAAGTGACTGTAACGGTAAAAGTATCGATACTTTTACCGTTACCAGGGAACATTAATAAACTGATCCGATACCAAATTACCGATACCAGTGATAACGTTAATAAATTAACATTATGAAAATATCGTTACTTACCGATACTTTTATCGTGAATTTGGTAACGTTAACAAGCCCTGGTAGCAAGTCCATTCCGAGCGCCCCGTCCAAGCAAAAAGTGACCGTTGCACCGCCACTCGCCTCGTTTTATGAACTTCCGTCGGTTGCCGCACGACGACCGCACGGCTACCGGCTGATGGCGTGACTTTGAGCCAACAATATCAATTATCAACACACATTTATGCATGTAGTTTGGGCTCGATTTCCAGGTTGGTCAAAGTGTTACTGGGTTTTTTCCATCAGGAATTTCTCAAAAGCAAACACGGAATCTGAAGTTGAGCCAGATTTATGGCAATAGGCTCGCCCCTATTACATGGGACTTAAATATAACTTTCGAAATGTGGGTGTGCCAATTGGGTACACCTGTTTAAAACACTTAGGGGATTACAGGTGTGATGTTATGTAATGTATTTGGTAGAGAAAATATACTGCTTGAAAATCTCACTGCAACGGTAAAAGTATCGATACTTTTACCGTTACCAGGGAACATTAATAAACTGATCCGATACCAAATTACCGATACCAGTGATAACGTTAATAAATTAACATTATGAAAATATCGTTACTTACCGATACTTTTATCGTGAATTTGGTAACGTTAACAAGCCCTGGTAGCAAGTCCATTCCGAGCGCCCCGTCCAAGCAAAAAGTGACCGTTGCACCGCCACTCGCCTCGTTTTATGAACTTCCGTCGGTTGCCGCACGACGACCGCACGGCTACCGGCTGATGGCGTGACTTTGAGCCAACAATATCAATTATCAACACACATTTATGCATGTAGTTTGGGCTCGATTTCCAGGTTGGTCAAAGTGTTACTGGGTTTTTTCCATCAGGAATTTCTCAAAAGCAAACACGGAATCTGAAGTTGAGCCAGATTTATGGCAATAGGCTCGCCCCTATTACATGGGACTTAAATATAACTTTCGAAATGTGGGTGTGCCAATTGGGTACACCTGTTTAAAACACTTAGGGGATTACAGGTGTGATGTTATGTAATGTATTTGGTAGAGAAAATATACTGCTTGAAAATCTCACTACTTGAAAAAACTCTCATTCCTCGTATATTTTTTGGAGTAAATCAGTTAGACGAAGTGTTTCGAGGGGATGGAACTTATATACTATTTCGTTAGTTACATGGATGTGGGAGCTTACAGTTCTATATGAAATTAGCCAATCACAGCTGAGCAGTACAGACGAGACGTCGTTATTGCTCGACCTATAAATACCGCGGGTCGCGGCGCGTACGTTAGTTTTATGCCCGCACGCACTGCGCGCGGACGTCGATGTCGCTGCTACATTATGTTATGTCTATGTTAGAGAAAATATACTGCTTGAAAATCTCCCTACTTGAAAAATCTCTCATTCCTCGTATATTTTTTGGAGTAAATCAGTTAGACGAAGTGTTTCGTTCAGAATTGCACCCCAAGGAATGCGGAACAATGGTACTACTTACTTAACTTTGTAGGAAAAATTCTTTAGGAAACTGTTCATGCAGGAATGTTCTTTCGCTGATCGATAGCATTTTATAGCTTCTACGTTTTGAGTAGTTGAAAGCTTCGTTTTAATTGAAAACAATGTGTTGTAACTGTTGTACAACAGTTTAACGTGCTTTTTAAACTTATCTAATAAATAAAGAGAGAAGTCCTGACTGACTGACTGACTCATCAACGCCCAGCCCAAACCCTTGGACCTAGAAAGCTGAAATTTTGCACAGAGGTTCCCTTTATAATGTAGACAAGGAATAAGGAAGGATTTTTCGAAATTCAACCCCTAAGGGAGTTAAATAGGGGATGAAAGTTTGTATGGAAAATCGTCATTTTCACGCGGGCGAAGCCGCTGGCAAAAGCTAATCATGTAATACATTATCAACCCTTTTTTTTGAGGTGTGAAATCATCAAATGACTCCTCCCGCTCTGGGCAGAGCGGTAGGGAGTGTCAGACTTCTACTGACTAAAAACCACCCATGTTCCTTCTTAGCCCTTTGTGGCGAGGTCGCGGTATCTCTTTCGAACAACCCGCAGCACGGACGGGATTATGAATCCTTTTATCCTAATTATGATAGAGCTCTACAATGCAATAAACCACATTATCACTACATAGTATAAAACAAAGTCGCTTCCTCTGTCCCTATGTCCCTGTGTATGCTTAAATCTTTAAAACTACGCAACGGATTGGTTTTGATGCGGTTTTTTTTAATAGATAAAGTGATTCAAGAGGAAGGTTTATGTGTATAATAACATCCATTTGCACCCGTGCGAAGCCGGGGCGGGTCGCTAGTTATTATTAAATAGGAATTCTATAATAACAAAGCCGTGCTAAAAGATAAGCTTTTAGGCCATTGAGGCTTTAAAACTGAAACTAATAACTGTATGAATGAAATAACAAGATTATATATCACACCCCAACTATATCCATCTCGCTTTATAATACTGTGTGAGAGTGAGAGACATAATAAATAAAGAGAACAATGGTAGTCCACATAAACCTATTGTAATATGTCTGGACTAATCTAAGGGATTTCTAATACGTGGTTATTAGAATTTGGGCTTAACTATTTTTACCCTACTTAGGCCCAAAAGAATGGTAATGTTTTTCAAATGGATGAGGCACCATACTAACATAACATCATACCTGTAATTCCCGAAGGGTTACGTAAAAGGCTACGAGCCTATTGCCAACAACCAGGCACAAATGTGCCTATTGAGAAATAGCTGATGAAAATCCCAAAAACACTTTGCCTGACCTGGATATCGAACACAAAACCTCATTCACTGCACACACTCTTACGACCACTAGACCAACGAAGTGCATAAGACAAGTTTTGTAGAAATCCTACAGTTATTCATTATCTAATTTATTAAACTAAACCAAACAATAAATTAATCAATCTGTAACCAAAAAGGTATTCGCAAAATATTTTAATTAATCTTGGTTTAAGCACTAAGTTACGCTAACTAGTCTGATGTTAGCTCTGATAGTTAAACTTTTGAACTGATGAAGTTTAAACTTTAGTTAGTTAACAAATAAATTAAACCTCAGCATCCAGCATCAATTCGAAGAAAGTTAAAGATTCTTATCCATTGCTTTATAGTTTTACAATTTATTTCTCTATCATTAATACTGGACGCGATATTTACCATGTTTTCCATTTAAATAAATAAAATAAAATAAAATCCATTTATTTCAGGTTGACAAAATGACAAGTTAAGACACGAAATACAAACAAATTCATTAAAGAACCATTTGAAATATAAACAAAAGTAAAAAAATAGGGCAGAGGGGCTATACTCTCAAAGTCCGTCAACGAAAATACGGCCCATTCGAAAGAACTAAGTAACTTTGAAATGAACCCTACTCCCTATAATATTCATATTCATGAGTTTCGAAAATACTCCCGGAGTATGGAATCTTTTTTTAGTTCGGATACCTAACTAAATATATGTTCGTAAGTGATATAGATTAGGAAAATCCCGTATCTTTGGCCGAAACTATGTGTTCTGTGCTTAGAGAGAAGATCCCCTGTTGCAAGTACTATACTTACGGATAAACTGAAGTTATTGCGGTTGGATGTTTATGAGCAGACAAATCGTCAGTCACACACAATGTGATTATATTTTATTTAGACACATGAAACTCACTGTGTAAACTGGCAAACTTTATGCGACACTTTTTCGGTTTTTACACAGTTAAAAAAATGTCACAGGGTCACCGACATAGCTCTCAGAATATGCAAGTTGAAGTGGCAATGGGCAGGCCACATCGTTCGAAGAACCGACAACCGATGGGGAAGGAAGGTTCTTGAGTGATGGCGACCACGAACTGAAAGACGCAGCGTTGGTAGACCTCCCCCCAGGTGGACCGACGACATCGTGAGAGTCGCGGGCAACCGGTGGATGCAAACGGCAGGCAGCTGTTCAGTGTGTGTGGGAAGGCCTTTGTCCAGCAGTGGACGTCTTATGGCTGATGATGATGATGAAAAACATGTTTACTCTGCTACGTAAATAACGCAATGGATGTTGTTTAACTGTTTCCAAGTAAATAACACTAACATTTATAGACGGTCCTCCAATTGAGTACTCAATTCGTTCCGGACCAAGGATCATAATATGATAACACTGACCGACATCCGAAAATCAATAAGTAGCCCGTCAGCAACTCTGGGGGTCGAATCGTCCCAACAGTGCACTCATACAAATAGTACGCGCACCCGATCGCAATAAAAACGCGGTTGAGTGTTACTTGAACCACAGTAGGCACACAAGTTTTAATATACAGTAATTCAACTGTGAACAAAAGCTAGCTGGGATCGGCTCATGGCAATACTTACACAGAATCAAAAACAAAAGTAAAGTATTGTAAAAAAAACATGAAAATCTGCTGTAAATCACAATTATAAACATCAAAGTTAGCAAGCGACAGTCCAGCAAAATGCCCGTCCTTCGCCGTTTCCTAATGTTCTAATGGGAAGAGGAAGTGGCAAACTCCCCAGCAACATATTTGTCTGTTAGGTTAGAAGAATCAGCAAGCATTTAACGAATTGCTTATATAATTTGCATCGTACCATTACGCTGCTAAAATTAGTTTCTCGTACGTACGGTAGAGGTACTTTTTGAATTCCAGTACAAAACGGCTAAATGGCTAAACGGCTAAATGGCAGCAGCTCCGCTTAGAAAACAGTTCACTTTCCATTTTCCCTGAATTGGTTTACTGATTACTTGTATACTGTGTTTGAGAACGAAGGGTTTTATGTCGTCAGAAGGACTGTCGCGTTATGTTGAACAAACTAAGCTCTCGAACGGTATTACACCGCTGAGTTGCGAGGGTGTTCGAGGGTTAAATAAATACCTGTTTATTTTCAGGATAAAAGGACCCTTACTTCAGGGATTAATAATTTGTTTGATTTGCATACGTAATGAAATCGGTACTCCCTTACTTCTCCTAAAATTGTTTGTCCGAAAATCATTATCCATAACACGTTTGCCATAAACTTCATTAACCATAATGTTCAAATTGCCGAAATTTTGTTTAACATAATTATCTTTAGTTCTAAAAGTATTCTGTCATAATATCGATTACTATAATAATTGAATCTCCTAATTTTACATGACCTAAATTAATATGTCCTAACTATTGCTTTACCTAATGTGTATTATTCCGAATGTTCGTTTATAATAAATTTTATAGTCCTAAAAAAAATCGAAGTGTCTAGTCGTCCGATTAGCGGATGAATAAAATTAATTAGTCGTCCGATTAGCCGGATGAATAACCAAAATTATAGGCTGTTGCTAGTCGTCCGCTAAGTGGATGAATCACCGTCTCGCGACAGTATCCTTTATGGGCGGCATGGGCACCGGGCCGTAGGCCGACGAAGGAGGCCGGCGGAGGCCCGGCACTTCGGGGACAGAAGACAATAGTGTTATGTAATATGCGAGCGAAGCGAGCGCGCGTCATGGAGTACAACATGCGTTGCATGTATGAGTGACGTGACCAAAAGCTTTGTTATACTTTGTTCTAATAATATTATTATGATAAATAAACATTATGTTATTTTAATTTAGGACTTAAAACTTTTATGGAAAACGATTTTATGTCTTTCGTATATTATTGATTGTAATATTTATGACAATTGTATTTAGGACATATTATATTTAGGGATTTCAATTTTATAGCATGTGATATTATGTGATATTTAGTTCGGGTAAGTTATCATTCGGACAAATGATGATTAGGACAAAAAAAGTTATGGCATTTTAAATTATGGATAAAAAAGTTCGGTGACACAATAGAGAACCAATGAAATCACGTCTTTGTCCCATAGGGAAACCAAACAAGACTGAATACCATGTGATATTCCTCACACACATTTTTACATAATATAATATAACATAATATGACTGGCCTGTTGGTCTAGTGGTTAGTGACCCTAACTGCTATGCCGGAGGTCGTGGGTTCGATTCCCACCCAGGACAAATGTTTGTGTGATGAGCACGATCATTTGTTCTGTGTCTGGGTCATGGGTGTAATTTATCTATAATATGTATGTATTTAGAAATATATAAGTATGTTTATCAGTTGTCTAGTACCCATAACACAAGCTCTGCTTAGCTTGGGACTAGATGGCGTTGTGTGATAGTTGTGGAATATTATTATTATTATTATCACGCCTGTAATCCCCAAAGTGTTAGTGCATGTTTACGTACAGTCGAACCAGCTAATAAGTATACAGGTAGAGATCTTTATAACTCTAGAACACTGAAAATATTGATTTCAATTTTGTTTTATAAAGTGTTTCGCATTTTAAACGACTGATGTCAAACGCTGTATCGTTTGAAATAAGTCTCTAAATGTATCTGTATAATTTTAAAAGTAAATGCAAGTTAGCTGACTGTATACTTATTAGCTTGTTTGACTGTACAGGCGGGACGTCGCGCGGCGCGTGCTGCGTTTTTAATTCAAACACATGGCGATGTATGAAAAAGTTAACGATTTCAAACGTCGATTTTACAGAAGTGATTTCTCGCTCGTTACTTTAAAATGCAGCGTTTGTTGCGGTGGACCCGTCTCTCAGTTAATTAGTAAAAAAGCACGAGACAAGCCTTCTGCACGCGCCGCGCAACGCCCCGCGTCTCCGTAAACGAGCCCTTAGGCAGAGGTATACTCAATAATACGTCCACATTTCGCCAGTTATGTTTAAGTCCCATGTAATCGGCGGTGAGCCTATCGCCATCAACTAAGCACAAAGCCAGACTCTGTGGCTGCTACTGAGAAATTCGTTATAGAAGAATCCAATAACAATTAGCCCGATCCGGGAATTGACCCTAGGACCTCATACTCAGTAGTCGCACTTGTGACCAGTAGACCGACCACGCAGTCCACGTACATTTTCATCTTCGTTCATGTAAATGGAAGGTCTTACTCGCACTGATTACGCCTACAATGCTCCTGACCTGATCATCATGATAATATCAGCCAAGAGACGTCTACTGCTACACATATGCATGGCCATATGGTCTGATCCTCTGGTTGTCGTACCTAATAGATTTCCGGGATCATCAGTCTAGCTTCAGAAGCCTCTCGTTTCCTATCTGAACCAAGTAAGGTCAAACCGGTCAGACAGATCAAGAAGGGCAGGTTCTCTAATTTACCTGACTGACCCTACAAACTTTCTAGTTTCGGTTTGTTCCGGTCATAGATTAATGCGGCCACCCGTTCTGCGAGCAATGTACCCTGCCATTGCCACTTAAGTCTGCAATTATCAATATACATTAGACTACATTTACTAACTCGGCATTGCGACTTTATAGAGTAAGATCCCAGAGCAATCAGACATAACTTATTTTCACACGGATGAAACCTGAAGTTTTCAGTAGCGTCTCGTGTGCCTTGAATACCTACGCGCTTTGTGGAACTTGCCGAGTGACACCTGGGCAGGTACCAGGTGAGAAAGGTGACTAAAAATAAGAACTATTTAACTTAAATTCACATGGCTGATTTTTATATATGTCATGTAGAATATTATTTTAAAGTAATATCATAAAGTGTCAGACACTTTTGATGGACCAGAGTTTTTGTCAGACGCTTTTAAGCTTGGATTTTGAAGCGCCTGACCGATATAGCATGGCAATATCCCGCAAGTATTAAATCATATGGAGTTTAGTATTATTTAAAGCGTCTGTAAAGCAATACGGCCGACGGAAAGTGTCTGGGAGTAGAAAATATACGTAAAAAAACAGCTTGGAGAAAATACGTGAAGTATTTTCTCCAAGCTGTTTTTTACGTATATTTTAGGAATTATACTTAAAAATAAGTCGCAAATACTCCCAGACACTTTCCGTCGGCCGTATTGCTTTACAGACGCTTTAAATAATACTAAACTCCATATGATTTAATACTTAAAGCTAATTGATCGGGATATTGCCATGCTATATCGGTCAGGCGCTTCAAAAACCAAGCTTAAAAGCGTCTGACAAAAACTCTGGTCCATCAAAAGTGTCTGACACTATATGATATTACTTTAAAATAATATTCTACATGACATATATAAAAATCAGCCATGTGAATTTAAGTTAAATAGTTCTTATTTTTAGTCACCTTTCTCACCTGGTACCTGCCCAGGTGTCACTCGGCAAGTTCCACAAAGCGCGTAGGTATTCAAGGCACACGAGACGCTACTGAAAACTTCAGGTTTCATCCGTGTGAAAATAAGTTATGTCTGATTGCTCTTGGATCTTGGACTATTAATTTTATGTGCACTTTTGTTTATGGCTGATTCATCTGTTACATTTTCTAATTCGTCTGACCACAAAATATTTGAACGTCGATATCTTGAAAACTACTTTATAAAAACAAGTCCCTCATTCAAATATATGACATACCTATTTTCATATGAACATGTGTTACAAAGCTGAAAGTAAAATTAAATTATGGCCTTATGAATCAGTCAAATAGTCGAATTTCGAAGAACTACCCTTATACGGACGCCAGTAAATTAACCTACACAGCAATCTTTGACAGTCAGTGACCCGTAACTCTGATCACTAATCTTACCAAAGGGTATCATATTACCCAGGACTATTAACTAGGTTGTGGAGGTCAGATTAGCAGTCGCTTCATGTAAAATACTGGTATTCTGCTGCATCTGGTTAGATTGGAAGCCGACCTCAACATAGTTAGGAAAATGCTAAACAGAAGATGATTTAAAAAAATGTTTTTTTTTACTATAATGTCCTTTTCATATGAGTATCGCCGCTTGTCAAGATTTTTTGTCGTGGAGACTTACAACATGTATTTCATTAGTGAGTTTTCTCCAAAACCGCCGTCGCACTCACCTGGCCATGAGGTAAGTTAATTAATATTCCACATTAATGTACAAGTCTCTTGTAAGTATATCTAATATTCAAGCTGCATCTACTCTAAATATTTCCTAGGAAGTAATTACGAGATAATATTGTCTTACATTAACACTAATTACTAAGAGAAACCCGACTCTTGCCTGTAGTCTACATTTCTACAATATTATGAGCAAAATATCTGTATTGCAGATGTAGAAATGCACTGTAATTATATTATGAGTTAGGTTTGTCGTATACCCGTTGGAGCTGCGGGTTGTTTGAAAGAGATACCGCGGCCTCTACACAAAGGGCTAAGATGGAACGTGGGTGGTTTTTATTCAGTAGAAGTCTGACACTCCCTTCTGCTCTGCATAGAATGGGAGGAGTAATTTGATGATTTCCCAACTTAACAAAAAAAACTGTTTTGTCGTATACTGCTGCATTAGAACGGTGAAGTACGCGGGGTGAATGTATACTATGTAGTCCTGGGTTCGATTCCCATGTCGGGCACAGTGCCATTGGGTTTTTCCATTTGAAATTTCTCAGTAGCGGCGATACAGTCTGTGTGTTTGCTCGGTTGATGACAAGGCTTGCTGACTATTACATAGGACTTACTCAGAGATTTGTAATGATTACTAAAGCCGTCCCTTAGTATAGATTTGACATACAAAATCCTCACTAAAGTGTAAAAAAAAAACTAAAATATCTTTTCTAAGTGATGGCATGGCTTAAGTAATCGTTAAACGTCGCTGAGTGCGGCAGTTAAACATAACTCACGAAATGTGGGTGTACTAATGGATACATCTCTGCCTTAATTCTTTGAGAATGGCAGGCGTAATGTTATGTTATGTAGGAGGTAGCAAAGCTGCGCCGTAGAAACTCTACAAGACGTACAGTCAGCATCAGAAGTATATTAACATTACTCAAAGTTTCGAAGCTGTTTTTCTAATAAAAACTTGTTAGATATTACTCGTTACTAAATGTAATTGGAGTATAAGGACTAATTTAACGAATAATTTTCTGAAACATTAAAAATAATAGCTAGAGTCCTGTACATAAAAGAATTAAAATTCCGAAATGTTCAGCTACTTCTGATGCTGACTGTACGTTTATGAAAACGTGAAGCCCATTTCAAGCGCCGTATAACTACAAAATATTATGGAAAACAGTACAATTTTATAAAATCTTGTCACGACATTTACGTTCATGTTCAAGCACATATCAAGCTCGCTAGTATTACCGAACATAAACCTACAATGTTGGTTCAAAGCATTCACTAGAAGATGGCCTATAAAGTTGCGCTCGCCGCAAAATGTTCAATGTGCGGGTACCCTTATATTGCTTTATATGAGTTTGACGTACATGTACTGCGTTCACGATTTAGTTTCTAAACTTGTAAACAAGTCTTTTTTTTTTTAAAGATACCTTATTAATCATACGTAAAGTTCAGTTGACTAAATCTGTCGCCGAATAGCGTCTAAGAACGGGGAAAAGAAATGTGGATCTTTCGGGCGGCGAGATGAGCGGACAACATACATAGTTGTCATCGATATATTCAACCATTGTTTAATTTTTAAAGGTTTCCTAATGGATAATACAAAACCCTTATAAAATGTTTTAGTTCTATAAGTTTTGGTATTCTGAATTGTACTCATTTCCATAACCATAAAGTTCATATTCTTTTATATGGAAATAAAATCAATATGAAACCAGCATTTGAACACACTTTATTTGAGATTCACCAAATAACATAATAATATATCTTAGCTATGTCAGCGGTTACTACGTTATACAAAAGAGCAGTTTGAAATACTTTCTACTTACATATGTAATAAGCGTTCTTGAGTTAAATAAAAAGGCACATAACATTGTCTTTACGTTTCTGTATAACGCATTATACTAACTGAAAGAAAAGATTGGATAGCGTCATGAATAAAAAGTACCTTTATAATAGACTAGCTTTTGCCCTCGGCTCCGCCCCTGTGGATGTCGGTTTAACTACAAAAAATGTCGATTTTCCATACAAACTTTCATCCCCAATTTAACTCCCTTAGGGGTTGCATTTCAAAAAATCCTTCCTTATTCCTTGTCTACGTTATAAAGGGAACCTCTGTGCAAAATTTCAGCTTTCTAGGTCCAAGGGTTTGGGCTGGGCGTTGACGAGTCAGTCAGACAGTCAGTCAGGACTTCTCTTTTTATTTATATAGATAGATAAGTCATCTGCTATGTAACGTTGTACGTTACATTTTTAATTAATTCACACATATTTCCTAAATTAACATTAAGGGGGAAGCTCACATCCTGCCCGCGAAATTCAAATTTTCTTACGTATTTGCAATTTGCAGGCCAGTGCTTGGTTGCATGTTGATGAACATTTGATTCGCGACTGTAAGACGTATTTAGTTACAGAATTATAATCATCAAAATCACCAACACAACCCTCCAAGTTCATATAGATCGAGAAACTATTTTTTCATGGTCAAAGTTATTCCTCGATCTATATGAACTTGGAGGGTTGTATTGATGATTTTGATGATTATAATTCTGTAACTAAATACGTCTTACAGTCGCGAATCAAATGTTCATCAACATACAACCAAGCACTGGCCTGCAAATTGCAAAAAACGTAAGAAAATTTGAATTTCGCGGGCAGTATGTGAGCATTCGCCTTAAAAACAGCACGATTCATTGTTTGTTTACATTCACTGACAATGACAGAACGTAGAAACGTCAAACTTAATAACCACAGATATTAACAAGAAGCAGTGCGGTAGAAATTAGTATCACTAAATGTATACGTTCCATGAACAAACGGGCGCGCGAGTGAGGATTTGTCTATGGGCTCGCGCTTGCCTGCTCTATACTTCCAACGCGGCTAACGTCACCTAGCTTTTTTGACATTAGGAAATTTGGTCCGGATCGAAGCGGTCACTCGTCTCACCTGATTTAAAATATTAATATCAGTGATTTCACACGCGTCTTAACTCGCCATTATCCGGTCCTAAAACTATTACCTAATCCACATAATTCTCTGCCATCGAGCATCTAAATTCGGTGTACTGGAACCCCGCATAAAGGGTAAGCGTTTGATAGCATGATCATGTGTATATTTTCTGTTCTTTATCTTTCTAGGTTAACTTGGCATGTATGCTTGTTTTATCTGACCTTGTTCTACGCTAATTTCATGTATTTTCAATTATAATCGCCTTCAGCTAGTAAACATTTTGATAGTGTTTCGATGACACATCAAAATGTGCCATCATGCCTAAATTCTCATTTTCATATTGTAAACTCCGTCTGATTGTGACAATCCACCAGCACTTTCATTAGCGCACTGTTATTGCTGCTCGCTTTGCTTGGCTTGGTGTCGCAATCAGCGGGGTTGACCTTTGGTCATCTCGTGACACGCTGGACGTCATGTTCCAGGGTCCAAAGTTCCGGTTGGAGGAACTCTCACCAACTCTCTGAGCGCCTGCACAACAAGGGCCCGTATTGGTACCTGTCGTGCGCGCCGTAACGGACTTCCCACGTCGGCCATTCTTGCCACGTGGGCCTCGCCGAGCAGATCACCGGGTCGACGCGACCACCTGTCGACCTTCACCCCTGTCATCCAGCGTGGCACCTCGCTGCGGTCATCGCCACGCCAGCTAACAGGGCAGTAACGTGCACCCCACAGGAAAGCCTACCGAGTGTGTGATCAGTGAACGTACCCAATTCTTCTCTTTTTAATATATATTTTATGTTGACAAGGATGACGTGGTTTTATTATATAATAACCTGCGCCACGCAACCCATTATCGTCACAGCTATTTTAACCGACTTCAAAAAAAGGAGGAGGTTATCAATGCGACTGTATTTTTTTTTAATGTTTGTTAGCTCATAACTTGCGACTGGGTGAACTGATTTTTATGATTCTTTTTTCATTTGAAAGCTGGTACTTCCCGTGTGGTCCCATTGTCACCATTTCAATATCTGATGATGGGATCTTGTAGAAATCGGGGGAACTCTTCAATAAATAACAGCAGATTAACCGCGATTGTTGCTATAGCATATCTAAACATTGTTTACGCCATCACACAACATAATATCACGCCTGTACTCACTACAAAGGTTATAAAAACTATTTGGTGAACATATTCTGATGAAGAACTTCGGAGATAGACAACGGAACTCCTCAATAAATGATAGCAAATGGACTGGGACTGCTGAAATCTCATGTGTGTCTATTGTTTACACCAGTTCATAACATAACATCACGCTGGTACGTTGTGAAGGGGTAAGCATATGTGAACCACTAAAAAGTGAAAAATAAAAACTTTTTTACAAATTATACCTCTAAACCCTTCAGGGATTAAGGCGTGATGTTGGCAGTGAAAAAATAAAACCGACTTCGACAAAAATAAAACACAAAAAAGTGAAAAATAAAAATCAGCTTCTGAAGTCGGTGACTTTTGTTTGTTTGATTTCATGTTTTTGCCACCGACTTCAGAATCTAATTTTTATTTTTCACTTTTTTGTGTTTTATTTTTGTCGAAGTCGGTTTTATTTTTTCACTGCCAACACCACGCCTTAATCCCTGAAGGGTTAAACAGAGGTATACTTAATTTATTTTGCTAGTTTTAAGTTACATATAATAGAGAGCGAGGGCAAGACTATTCTATTGCCATCAACCGGGTACAAGTCTAGACTCCGTGGCTGCCAATAAGAATTTCCTGTTGGTAAAAACTCAATAACACTTTGCTCGACCCATGAGTCAAACCCAGGACCTCATGCTCAGCAGTCGCACTTACGACCACTAGACCAACGTGCTGCTTGAATTGTCTAAAAATAGCAATCAATATAGATTCCGAGTACGTCTGGAAACCCAAAATGTATAATGTGGTCTGGTAAAGATTAAAAAAACCCACACAAAATAGATGTTTCCTGACTAAAAAAAATATGATTCTGTTTACTCCGTCTGTTAGATCATCGAAAAATATTCGATACATATTTTTTGTTTTATCAAATTAATAAAAATTTACGAAAATAATACATGTCAAACATCATGAGTGCGACGTCACTTTCTGGTAAAAAATTTACCAAACTGTGGCGTCACACGACTTTTCGAAACACTGTATTCTCTTCATTTTTTGTTTACGAGAAAATAGAATAAAATTGTGTCCAATATTTTTTGGTAAATCTATCTGACGGATTAATTAGATTTTTTTTGTCAACTACGGAAACTGCCTGCGTCGGTTTTTCCGAGTTCATATAACCCTAATCTGTTTAAGTCGCGAGTAAACAGGCTTCTACTGGGTAAGCTCGTTCCATCGTCGACATCATCTCTGCCCTTAGGGCAAGATTGAAGTCAAGAGCAAACCCATTGATAATAATAAAAAAAAAGAAACTTTTGAAACACTGACATACTCAATGAAATAACCACCAGAGATAAACCAAATGTGGGCTGCGGGTTTGTCACAAAGATACCGCGGCCTCGACATAAACGGCTAAGAAGGAACATGTGTGGTTTTAGTCAGTAGAAGTGCACACTTCACTTACTCAAAGTCACTTTGATGATTTTCCAACCACCCAAAAAAAAAATGGTAAACCAAATGTCCCAAGGCAAATTCCCATAAATTTACAAAAATACTGGTACACTCACCATCATGGCAATCCTAACATTCCTACACGTGTCGCCTTTCACCTGAGGATACACCTTTTCGGCAACTTTATGCCTGTCGTAAAATTTGCAGGCACTTCGCTCATACTGTGAGACATTCATGCACAACATTTCTGTTATATGTAGTGATGGATTGGAAGGGACCAGCGGTGGCCCAGTGGTGGTGGCCCTGAGCTATGAACAGTAACATCCGTATCTATAATCAAGTTAAAGTAATTACTTGGACTTAAGTAATTACTTATGCAAACATTTTTATGCAATGGGAAAGAATTTAAACGAAGTTAGAACCGTCAATGAAAGCAAACCTAAGAATTCTAACCATTGATAGTTCTAACATCAAGGAATTTATCTATACTTCTATACTAATATTATAAAGAGGTAAAGTTTGTGTTTGTATATTTGTTAAATTGTAAGGGGTAATCTCGGGATCTACTGAACCGATTTAAAAAATTCTTTCACCAATAGAAAGCCACATTATTGCTGAGTGTCATAGGATAAATAAAAAACCGAAAAATAAAAAGGCTTTTACGTGGTAGTCCGTTTTGCAAAGTGAATCGGAGAAAAATCCAAAGCATCGGAGGGCGCGGGATGGTTTCGGGTTTAATTCGGTTCGCGTTCGTGCTCGCTTCGGGAGAAAGGGGCGTGGCCTTTTACAATATCTGATCTGAGAGGTAGGTACCCGCGCGGCTCAGTCGCGTGGTCGTCTCCTTACGCAGCGGACGTCCCCGAAATTGTATTTTTCGAAACGTAATTAGCACACTTTCGACTAATTAGGCCCAACGAAGTATACACGGGTCAGCTAGTTATACATATACTAGCACTTTGCCCACGGCTTCGCCCGCGTGGATGTCGGTTCAACTACAAAAGTGACGATTTTCCATACAAACTTTCAACCTTTTTCCAAAAACCCCTTCTTAGTGCTCCCCTACATTATAATAGGAAGCTGTGTGCAAAATTTCACATTCCTAGCCCCAGTAGTTTCGGCTGTACGTTGATATGTCAGTCAGTCAGTTCTCCTTTTATATATATAGATTATTGAGATATTTTGTCATCAGCAACAATCAATATTCAATTTAATTGTGTCCGAAATAACTATTTTCAACATAAAGCACGAAGTGGTTTAATTATAAGAGTTTAGTTACCCATCTGTTTTTAGCCGCACCCATGGTAGTAAGTCTACTTGTTGACTGGCTTACAATTCACCATAACACACGCAGCGGAAACACCGGCAAAGCATTTCTATGAAAGTCTATGAAAATGGTGACAGAAAGCAATGTCGACATCTGCAAAAACGAATATTGTTATCGCTTACAAGGGAAAACAATAACGATACTGTTACGTCGGCTGCTTAACAAAGAACATTTTAGATAACGATCGAGTGTAATATGAGAGGAGCTTGGGTCGATCTTTCAATTAAAATACTGGTATTCAGCATTTACTTAGACTGTAGAAGCCGATCCTAGTATAAATAGGAAAAAACTAGGCAGATGATGACCCAGCAAGTAACAATTATTTAAAAAAAAAAATGTTAAGCTATCATAATCCAGAAAAAAAGTAGATCCAATCAAATTTAAGACAAAGTCACGACCCAGCCCAAAAATTCATACCACCACGGATATACAGTATACACAATGAATTTATATGAAGAACATTTATAATGTAAAGCCTCGTCAGACAAGCTCGTAACAAAGGCTTGATGTCCCGAATTTGTTTGCGGTACCTACATGAAAAGTATAAGGAGTTTCACGCATATTTTATCATACCTTCAGCCTGGTTTATAGGATTTTCTTCTCCTTAATGTAAGACTTTGATCTTCACTTGTAAATATTATGTAGAAATGAGTTATTTTCGCGTCTCGTCTGGTTGACGGGGTCTTAGGCGTTAGCACGAGCGGGTAGTGTAATCGATTTTTTTTATTAAAATTAGAAATAACTTGTTTCTGGGCAGTTGTCATCAAAAACAAACCTGGATGAAGCTGGCACAGTAACGTGGAGATTGGTACAAAATAAATTCGAGCAAAAAAAAAAAAAGAAAGGTGAATTCAGACTGTGAATTAATGTCTCGATGATGACGATCTAGTTCATAATATGTATGAATGCAAACAATAAAATTTAACTAAAATGCTCTAGATCAGTAGTATTTTTTATTCCAAAATCGACGAGTTTTCGTTGCGTTTACACCGCACTCCTGAACTATGGCCTCTTGTCTGACTTTACATTTAGGCCATGACCTTAGTCCGTATAGAAATCAATTCTTGCGTTCTTCATAAGAAGGCAATCAACCATCCTTACTATCCCTTATAAGTGCGAAAGTAACTCTTTCTGTCTGTCGCGCTTTTACGCCAAAACTACTGAACTGATTTAAATGAAATTTGGTACACAGAAAGGCGGACGGCACGGGACCGGTCAATGTGGCGACACCTGGGGGAGGCCTATGTCCGGCAGTGAACGTATTTTGGCTGAAATGATAATGATGATGATGATAGGCGTAAAAAGAGTTGAAAGGGTGGGATGGAAAGATAGGTTTCGGTCGCGATAACGGACATGGGTTGCGATTATCGACATCCGCGGGCATCAGCTAGTAGTCAATATAATATCAGTTACAATATTCATGAACGATCACGTGACGCGTCGATTGCATAACCACGCGACGATTGTTGCGGAAAACTATGCATAAACGTAAAGGATAATCAGCTTTTAATGTAAGTGGGCTATAATTTCACCACTAGAGCCCAATACGTATTCTTAGATGTGATTTTTTGAATTTTTGGTTCTTGGACAAGCCGGATTCCTCACGATGTTTTCATTCACCGTCTGTAGAGCCGTGGTGATGAATGGGGGCGCCACCAATGGACCATCGCTGCTCTCTCAAAAAACTATGTTTTGACCATTCATCCTCAACTTTAGTTTACTATTAATCATCTTCCTGATCTTGTCCCATGTCACATGGGGTCGGTGCAACACACTTTTTTCTTCCATTCTACCCTGACAACCATCAAGCTTTCATTTACACTTTTTGGTAGCCCAGTGGTGGCGGCCCCGATTTACGAACAGTAAGTCGTGGTTTCAAACCCAGGCAAACGCATTACTTTGTGTTATTTATTACATCCATGTCCAAGAACCAAACATTCGAAGGGCCCGCGTGGTAGATTATGGCCCCTTCCCTATCAAGGAGAGGAGGCTTGTGTCCCAGCAGTGGGAACATTAATAGGCTGATGATGATAATGATCATTACTCACACCATCCATCCACCGTTAATATAATTTTAGTACGAATACGAGTCAAGCTTCTGGTCTTAAAATAACACAATTTGAAAATACTGTCATTGCAAATTGAAAATAGAGAAAGGACTTCTTCAATCAAACATTATTAACTTCTAACGCATTTTTTGCCTAAATTTAAGGTTTTTTAAAGAACGTTCTACTAATGAATATTGGTTTCCAATATTTGGCCGACATCTGGAGGAGGCCCGTTAACATCAAATAAAAATCCAATTGCGTGATGGTCGCCCCTAATTTATAAAACCGCTGACATTAAGAAACGGCAATCGTTTTGGCTATTTGCCTCAAAAAGTCAAGATCAAATACTTTTATAGCGTCATTAAATGTCGTGGAAAATATAAATGTTATTTTAACCAACATTATTTTGGTGAAGATATGCTGGTCCGAGTGGTCGTAGTAGGCAAACGCTTAATTTGTACTTCAAGTGTTACGTATAATACTAATGACCGGACCGGTACGTGTGGAGGCGGCGGCGACCGCCACTGCTAGCCGTGCCTGTTGCCAAAACCTACCTGCTGTCAAAAACACCCCTCACCAGTACAATACGGGTACTAAATGAAGTGCATGAGAGGACAGACATATTTTCGTGCAACTTGAGTGAATTCGCAAGAGTTTTGTTGAATTTTGTTTCTTATATTTAATTTTTACTTTACCTATTTGTTTTTGTGTTGTTTGTTTGTGTTTTACAAGTTATTTTTAAAGTTTAGTGTTTTAGTTATAGTATTAGTCGTAAGTTATTTTCCAAGTATCTTGTGAGTTGTGAGTGTTTGCAAACCACTATTGTATTGGGTCTGCCTGTAAAGATAGTGTGTTTATAATAAATAAATAAATAAAAATGTAGAGAGATTGTAGCTGGGACCTACGCCGTAGCACAGATCTACGCCGTAGCACAGATCTACGCCGTAGCACAGATCTACGCCGTAGCACAGATCTACGCCGTAGCACAGATCTACGCCGTAGCACAGATCTACGCCGTAGCACAGATCTACGCCGTAGCACAGATCTACGCCGTAGCACAGATCTACGCCGTAGCACAGATCTACGCCGTAGCAAAGATCTACGACGTAGCACGAAGCGTAGCATGATTTGATTTGATTTGGATGGGGTCTCTCGGATTGCTCAACGTTCGTTCAAATTGATACGGACACATTGCAACTGGCTAGACACCGTACTCGGACAGATTTTCAATACACATAACATTACATCAGGCCTGTTATTTCCGAAGGGTTAGGCAGAGGCGTACCTAATAGAACACTTTTCAACAATTATATTTAAGTCCCATGTAATATGGTACGAACCTATTGCCATCATCCAGTCACAAGTCAAGACTCTAGCTGCTACAGAGAAATTCGAAAAACTCAATAACACTTTGCTCGACCTGGAAATCGAACTCAGGACTTCAACAGTCGCGCTTGGACCGCTAGATCAACGAAGCAGTCATTATTAGTCAATATTTTCAATGAATTATCATTTAGTCATATTACTTGGCCATTCCCGTCTATCGTTTTTTTTTAATAATAATAATAATGTTTATTGATCAACTATGGCCATGGCTAGATTACATGACAATGTACACACGGCTACACATCAAGCTATACAAAACCAGTATAATCTGATCGTTCATTGTGCGAAAAGATCTAGTAAAGTGAGGCCAAGATTAACTGGTTTTGTATAGCTTGATGTGTAGCCGTGTGTACAAGATAAAACACAAACATAAATTTTCTAATTCTAGCTAGCTAGTGGGTGCCGCACTGCTCTCCTGGAGAGATTACAAAGTAACCTGTGTTCAGGAGAAACAGTTGTGATTCCCGACACAGATGGATGATGTATACAGCAAGTGTTTAATATGTAGACATATAGTAATCATTAAACAGCGACAATATAGGTTCTTAAACAGCAAAAAAATCAAATAATTTAAAAAATTAAAAAACACGCCTGCCATCACTAAAATAAAACTAAAAACGAAAAAACAAGTCGAACAATATCAGTGATGAATGAGTGCAAGGTCCCGTAAATGGAAAACTGAAAACTAAAACGTTTCTTGCAGTCGGGGGACAGTTCGGTGGAACAATTATTTACAGGTCCCCCGACTGCAAG
The DNA here is from genome assembly GCA_949316265.1 of Diarsia mendica. Lineage (NCBI taxonomy): Eukaryota > Metazoa > Arthropoda > Insecta > Lepidoptera > Noctuidae > Diarsia > Diarsia mendica. The sequence goes on from OX438909.1 coordinate 10,785,314, forward strand.
AAACGTTTTAGTTTTCAGTTTTCCATTTACGGGACCTTGCACTCATTCATCACTGATATTGTTCGACTTGTTTTTTCGTTTTTAGTTTTATTTTAGTGATGGCAGGCGTGTTTTTTAATTTTTTAAATTATTTGATTTTTATTTCATATTTTTTTGTGATATATCGGTATTTTGACCTATAACCAATATGCCACGATATATAAGTTTATTTTTCAGGAAAGCAATATCGCGCTAAGTATAATGCGATACTAAATCGATTGTTTTTTATGGACAATAACTTTGAGATCTGAGGTGATTTAGTTCTTGTAGTGACACGTAAATTAGAAACCTCTTAACTGTGTCAGGCGTCTCGATTTACTATGCTGCTGTCCAATGTTTTAACTTTTGCAGCTTGTGTACTGTGTGTACTATGGGCACTGTCCTGTGACAGTGCCCATAGTACACACAGTACACAAGCTGCAAAAGTAATATCAAGCGGCGCAAGCCATACCACTCATATTAAGTGGACCTGTGTCCACTTAATATGAGTGGTAGCTTGCGCCGCTTGATATTACCTTCTCCGTTAATCGTTCTGTTTTATTAGGTGCTGGCCAGTTGGACATGTTTTTCTGGATGGACAATTTAGAAATAGAAGTAGATGAGCGTTTTAAGCGAAATAGAACGCAGAAAGAATAGGATGGATGCGCGAGCGAAGCGAGCGCGGCAATTTTCGTATACCTTTTATATGTTAAGAATTGGAGGTGGGGGGGGGGGGGGGGGGCAAATATATTGTCATCGAGAGGAAAGAGAATAACGGACTGTTTCACTTGGTTTCAAGAAGAGAACTGCTTACTCTTATCATGATTGACATTAATCCTCCACTTTCGGGATTGATTATTATGAAAAAAAAATTGTGTGTACTTTGTTAATGTGTGTTTGTAGTGGTTTTGGTCTGTAAATGTGACCATTCTGGCCTAATCTTGTAAAGGATAAACTGATTAACACTATACATCTTTGACGGTCGTCACACGTAGTCAGTGGTTCGAAAGTCTGACAGCCAGTCTTACCAAGGAGTATCGTGTTACCCGGTACTAACTGGGTTGTTTAGATGTGCAGTTAAGTAGTCCATGTAAAATACCTGTTTTCAGCTGCATCTAGTAGTTAGACTGGAAACGGACGCCAACATAGTTGGGATAACGTGGATCTAAAATGCGAATTGACAAACCTCATTTTAGCTTTACGAAGCTCAGCGACGAGTAATTTATTAAAGTAATCTGAGTCAAAAGGGACTTGGTCATTCCTGTTCAGGCCCCCAGAAAGGAAAATGAATGGATGCGCGAGCGAAGTGAGCGCGAATTTTTTTATTGTTTTTATGGATTGGGGGGGGGGGAATTGTTCATAAAGGTTACTGAATTTGTTGTACGCAATAAAATCTGTTTTTTTTTTCGTAGGATTCCGATCTGCAAAATCGGAACCCTTATAATACAGTACACTATAAGGCATCGTTCACACCAAACGTCAGTCAGTCAGCGGCGGACAATACGTTTGGTGTGAACGATGCCTAAGTTTTCCGTATGCCTATACGTCAGTCAGGACCCTGTTCCTCAGGAACGTGTAAAAAGATCTGAATGACTTAATTGCGTAATTTATACCTACAAACAATTTTCATTTCATGAATCTATTTTTAAACAATTACGCTGAATTTAATATACATGCAATTTACATACAAAGATAAGGACTATGAATTATTTCGTTAACATTCTAAGAAATTCAAGTAAAGTGCCAAACAGTTTTAAGTACCTATAGTAAGTACTAAAAAACTTGTACAGAACCCTTGGTTGGGTTCAACTCGCACTTGGCCGGTTTTTTATTAAAATATTGTTTTTTCACACACGTAATTCTTTATTCATTTGTGTTAGTAATAAATTTCAAGTTGAATCTTGTAGTAAGATTTTTTCATACAAAATTCAACCATGGTCTTCATTTCCACCCTTTAAGGGGTGCTTTTGAAAAACCTATGATGGCAAACATTATTATTCCTTTAAAATTCATACTCCTGTCATGTTTCAAGAAAATTGGATTCACACATATTGATTTTTCATACAAACTTTAAAACCATTTAGCTGCCGTCGTGGATAGATTTAGGAGTTGTTACCTAGCCAGTTTTATTCCTTTCATTACAAGGAATCTACTGATATGTAGCATGTTCGTATCGATTACCGAATTCAAAATGTCACCATAACATTTGTTGAGTAGTATTACTAGTAAACAATAGATATTGAATACTACTGTGGTATATTTTTGTAATTTACTTAACAAGTTCTAGACGATGATTATAGTTTTCATTGAAACTTTAATAAAAAAAAAACTAAAGTTGTTTTTATTCCTAAACCATGGCCACCCTATCATATTTTTCAAAATTTTAACTAGCCTATGTCACCCGGGATAACGCAAAGAATCTAACGAAACCACATACATAATAATCGGTTAAGGCGTTTAAAAGTTATGGTGGAATAAAGAAACTCACAGACAAACATACATACATACACTCTTTTTTTTGGGGCAGTCGTGTAAAAAACAACATTTAATCTCTTATCATTTATTCATATTACTTAGCCATTCCCGTCTATCGATTTATCTGTGCAGTCACTCTATTACTGTGTGTAATTTATGCCATCACGGCTGCTCTCAAAACGGTGAAGGAAAACATCGTGAGGAAACTGGCATGTCCTAGAACCAAAAAATTCGAAGAGATGTGACATCTAACAACCCGCACTAGGCCCGCGTGGTGGATTATAGCCCATCCCTCTCCTAGAGAGGAGGCCTGAATCCCTGCAGTGGGAACATTATAGATTATCTATCGGTCACATGGTCGAGTCTTCATCATAAAAGATTTTAACGAATTCATAACCTCCTCCTTTTTTAAGTTGGTTAAAAATACCGTTAGCACCATTTCGAAAACAGCTTATTTCATTTCATACTACCTTTTTTTATTATTATAAATGGGCTTGCTCTTGACTTCAATCTTGCAATAAGGGCAGAGATGATGTCGACGATGAAACGAGCTTACCCAGTAGAAGCCTGTTTACTCGCGACTTAAACAGATTAGGGTTATATGAACTCGGAAAAACCGACGCAGGCAGGGAATTCCACTCCTTGGCTGTGCGCATAATACCTTCAAAGTTTCTTTCTATTTTCTGATGAAAATGAATGAGGTTAGCTATCGGTGAACAGCAATCATTTTGGAGGTGAAGGACGATGTCTGATAACAGCGCTGATCATTTATCTAATGATTGATGACCGATTTACTTTGCTACCTCACCTTTGTGAATAATACAAATGGATTCCATTTGTATTATTTCATGCGGAAGAAAGAAACGATTTTTTACACAATTAATGCAAAAATTATGTTGAATTGAGAACCTCCGCCATTATTTCTTTTAATGGAATACTGGTTTAAAAAAAAATACAATTAACTTTTTTTTCTTAATCATTTTGCATAAGCCTTTTTCAATTATGTTGGGGTCGCTTTCTCAGTCAAATCGGATGATGTTCAATCTTCTACCTAATCAATAAAAAGAGAAGTCCTGACTGACTGACTAACTGACTGACTCATCAACGCCCAGCCCAAACCCTAGGAGCTAGAAAGCTGAAATTTTGCACAGAGGTTCCCTTTATAATGTAGACAAGGAATAAGGAAGGATTTTTCGAAATTCAACCCCTAAGGGAGATAAATAGGGGATGACAGTTTGTATGGAAAATCGTCATTTTCACGCGGGCGAAGCCGCTGGCAAAAGCTAGTATTTAATATGGAGTGTCTGCTGATCTGACCTGCGTCTCAGTTATGATAAGGTTAGTCAAACTCAGCTGTGATAAGGTTAGTCAAACTTACGGGTTTCTTTTTTTTTTTAATGGTGCGAAATCATCAAATGACTCCTCCCGCTCTGGGCAGAGTGGTGAGAGTGTCAGACTTCTACTGACTAAAACCACCCATGTTCCTTCTTAGCCCTTCGTGTCCGAGGCAGCGGTATCTCTTTCGAACAACCCGCAACCCCGACAGGCGTCGGCCCCTGCAATATTGCTGACATCTCTTTGAGGCGCGTGTGTAACACGAACGCGCCGTGCGTCGACACGGTCTGTCATCGTCATAGGACGGACGGACGGTAAGCTACAATTACACACCGTCCACAGACCCGCGCCTACGGTGGCCGGAAGCCCCGTATTTCGGCTTTATCAACCCATATGATAATTTTATTGGGAAAAATTTACAATTTCTGGGAACTTGATGTGCTGCTGTCTGTACATTCACTCATTTATCTTACAACCACCTTTACAAACACACACTCATTATGATAATGAAATACTCATTAATCAGACGAACGTCTTTCACGCTATAAGCACGCACAGCAGAGAAACAATATATTTTGCTTATAATGTAAGGATGTAGAACAAAACAGATGAATATATTATATTCATCTTCGTACTATCCATCATTATGCGAATATTCGGGAAGTGCCATAATATAAGGCACGCCGGTAAATACGATTACAGACAGGTACAACCGACCATGCTTATGTATAGGGTTGGCACTCCAAAGTAAAATTATCAATTAATAAAGGGTATTTTTTCTGTGAAAGAAAAAATATTTTTATTTACAATATTTACAAACTAAAATTCACAGAACTTATTACTTACTTAGAAAATTATAATACAACTAGCTCTTGCCCGCGGCTTCGCCCGCGTTGGTGTCGGGTAATTAAATATCCCAACAAACTTTCATCTCCTATTTAACCCCCTTATGGGTTGAATTTTAAATAAAAAAATATACAAAAATCTCCCTCGAGAACCACTACATATTAGTGAAAACAGCATGAAAATCTGTGCAGTCGTTTTTCAGTTAATCGCGATCAGACAGACGCGCGGTGGAGGACTTTATTTTATAAAATATAATGATTATTCATGGCAGCCCTGTAATAACTGAACACCATGATAATAGCACGAAAGCGTTGGCACATCGGAGGTACAAATAGTACCGGGTTCTAATTTAAATTCATGCACCCTATATTGTCCTCGCTTGTAATAACTCCCTTTGCCCCGTAGATAATTTAATTTTCATCAGAGGTGTACTTTTTGGACAGCGAGTTAGGAATATTAGAAGAGGATCTTTAGAATTAGGATCAAGTATAGGTATACTATTATTTGTTAAATTGTGTACAAAGTTACTAATAATAATAGTTTATTAATGCTTCAGTTTACATGATTGAGTTTAGTGTTTGGAGCCTCCTTTTAAGCAAATAATGCCTGTGTTAGGAGACTCCGCTCTTCCATAACATAGCACTAATTACACTTACTAAAGCTAGAATTGATTACAATTTGAGAGTATTTCTCGAGTAGGAATTGTAGCGTGTGCGTGTGTGTGTGTGAGAGGGTGGATGGTGGGAGTATAGGTGAGGGTGTGTATGCGCGTGAGTGTGAGTGAAAGTGTGTATGGTGTTGTGGTGTATTGTATTTGCTAGTGTTTATGCTCTAGAAGTGCCTCCGTGTCATCTTAAGTAATAATTGGTTAAGATCTTTTTACATTCATAAGTTGTTTCATTGAATAGCTTAATTTTTTTTGTTTAGTTTTCTAATATTGTGTAAAAGAGCCGTGGTGGCCCAGTAGTGGCGGGCCCGACTTACGAACAGTAAGTCGTGGGGTCTAATTCGAACCCAGGCAAGGCGTATTACTTTGTGTAATTTATTTCATCACCACTGCTCACAAAATGGTGAAGCAAAACATCGTGAGGAAACCAAAAATTTGAAGATAAGTGACATCTACCAAACCGTGGTGGATTATAGCCCATTCCTCTCCAAGAGAGGAGGCCTGAGTCCCTGCAGTGGGAACATTATAGGCTGATGATGATGAAAGAGAATAATTGTGATTTGCGAGAAGGTACCTTTAATGCTTAAAACAATCATTCGTCATATGCATCAACCGTAGCCTGCTGGATTCACAGAGCGACTTCCTATCTGAGAACCACAACAACCTAGTTACAAAACATATAATATCAGGCCTGTAAGCCCCGAAGGCCACATTTCGCCAGACATGTTTCAGGCCCACGTAACAGGAGGCAAGTCTATTACCATCGACCGAGCACAAAACCATTTAAGTACTAAATATTTTCTAGGTCTCATTTTATAAACAATGTTATTTGTATAACAATTTTAACAGCATTTTCAAAAACAAAAACGTTCGTAACTGCTTTTACTGGCATCACGTTGTCATTCTCCTTTTCACCTAAAAAAAAATCAAATTCTATCTAAGTGACATAAATAGCCAAACTCATCATAATGCCGCATCCGAACTCACCCATCCATTATATTCACATTTTTGAGTCACCTGTCCCGACGAGGGCGATGGGCCTTTAAATCAATATTAATGGAATTTGTCTCAAAGCGATGCTAAGAAAAATGAGATTGCCTAACGAGTCTGTAGGTTTCTTCAGACATTATTTAATTTAATTATCGTTGTTGCGCTCGGCTTCGTACGCATGTAAATCAGAAATTAGCCGACGTCAACAGTATCCTTAGACATAAATCCTTAAACAGGTCATGGTTGCCCCGTTTAATCCGTGTCTTAAAGGTTTCAGTAAAACAGACTGATTTCATCACCATCCTTCTGCCCTTCAGGATCGGTGTAAGGGCTCCCACACATAAACACCATACGACGTCGCGTCGTACAACGATACGGTGTCGTTTCACGATACGACGTCGCGTCGTGGAAATCTACGACACGACGTCATATCGTGTCGATGCACGATACGACGTCGTGACGTTAGAAACTCACGATGCAATCCTGCGCAGTTGTCTTGTTACTTTAATGAACAAATTAACATTTATTTGGGTTCTAATTTCAAAAACGTTTAAATATTCTTTTCAGAATGCGTCTAGAGCGGTCCATTTTTCGGCATGAACTAAAACACCACCCCACTGTATCGACGGCATCGTGCCGTGTATCGTGTGTGGCACATTACGTTACGATGTAGTGTTTTTTACGATGCTCATCGTAGATTTCCACGACGCGACGTCGTATCGTGTTTATTTGTGGGAGGGTAACACGTTTTTTTTTTTCTTAAACCGTTTTTTTTTCTTTAACCGTCACGTTTCCGTTCGCTTGCGTTTTTTTTTCGTTTACTCGTTCTTCTTTCAAATCATTCTGCAACAGACAGATACACTTTAACCAAGTCATAACGTTAGTTTAGTAAATCTTTTACCAGCTGGCAACTGTCATACTCTGTTTACTTCCGAAAACCTTAACCATGCTCCATGTCATTATTGCTAGACAACGCACATGACGACGTCTAAATAAGTGTGTTAATTGCGTCAACAAAACGAGTTTCATACTTAAAAGTACAAAAGTGACCTATGATTTCGTACGATAACTAATAAAAAATACTTGCACTGACACTGGACAAGTCCATTCAACTCCGTATACACATGGTTCTTTCTTCGAAAAACCATCTCAGATAATAATCTACATGGTCCTCATGTGAGTTTACCAAGAAGATGTCTGGTCCTTAAAAGAGACTATGAGTTTGTTTCGGCTGTTTCTTCTCAGAGTAGTCAGGTACTAAAAACTAATCCATGCATCTAATGCTAAAAAAGTGGCATATAAAAGTCCTATTTGCGAAATAAACATAAATTACACGAGAGAGTTCTCTCTGGAATCGATGTTCGTCAAGAATCGACTGGTCTGCAGTTGCACTTGCGTCATACGAGTGAAGCCAAGGAGATAAACAAGAAAACATCACGCCAACATCGCTGAGCGCAAAGTTCTGGAGGTGAGCGGTAATTGCGAACGCTTCAGTTCCGATGGAGCTGTCGCCGAGGTGTATCAGACTCAATTAAACTGTTTAATGAACATCAGTCGCCTTACGAGCAATTAATACTTCGACGGTGATGCCTATCTGCAGATTTCCTTGGTAGGATATTGGAATTTTTTTCTTAGTTGATATAACATCACACCTGTAATCTTCATAAGGTTTGGCAGACGTGTACCTAATAGTACCTACACCCTCATTTCGCCAGTTATGTTTAACATTATAAACATACCTAACTCCTCTATTAACTGGGCTGGCCACATCTGCCGCATGCCGGAGGAGCTGTGGGCCAAAGCAATCACGCAATGGGTCCCAATCAGCAGCAAACGACAACGCGGCAGGCCCAGAAGGCGATGGCGGGACGAACTGGATTCTTTTTGCAGAGATTGGAAAACCGGAGCACTGGATAGGGACAAGTGGAAAGAGGGAAGGGAGGCCTTTGCCCTGCAGTGGGACACAAATGGCTGATAATAATAATAATAACTCCACTATTGGGGGCGAGCCTATTGCCATCCACCAGGCACAAACCCAGCCTCCGTGGCTATTGAAATACCCAGCAATCGAACCTAGGACCTTATGCTCAACAGTCGCGCTTGCGTTTTAACAATCAACCATGAAAATTAACGATACATTTTAATTAAAATTACGGTACATCCCCAACAATCATAATAATATCAAGTTGTCAGCGGCGCAATCAAAACCGCAAGAGTATCCACACAAATATCACAACGGTATTGTACTTGTGCCACAAAACCTGTTTCGTTATAAAATAAACAACGTTTACCTACACAAATATTTTTTTTTTTGGTGGGAGATCATCAAATAACCGGGGCTCATTACACAGTAGTGTCAGACTTCTACTGACTAAAAACCACCATGTTCCTTCTTAGCCCTTGTGTCGAGCCCGCGCACAAACCTGGAAAGGGTAAATAAATACATAGTATTATTAGAATTCCACTTAAGTCTGTAACTTTTCTCTGTAAATCACCATAGCCTCTTAAGAAAGAAAGAAAAAGTATATTACTAGCTGTTGCCAGCGGCTTCACCCGCTACAACTCGAAAATTATTCCACGGGAAGATAAAATCGGAGTAAAAATCTATCATTATCCTAAGTGTTTATTCAGGTTTTAAACTATCTGTGTACCAAATTTTATCCAAATCCGTTTAGTAAAGTCAAAAATATTTATTTCAAGTAGGCCAGTAACAGGCACTTTTGAATAGTTGAATTAAAGTAACTGCGGCACTCGGAGATATCCAACGATTACTCAAGCCGCCACCCAGCATAGGCCTGACATAGTTTTGTATGACAAAACTGCCAAAAACCCTAACCGAGCGACGGCCCAAGCAACCACTGAAGCTCTCCGAGTGCGGCAGTAAACTACTGAACTACTGAAGCTAAATAAACTAAGCTGCAGTCCCAGTCACAAGGCATAATAACTCGTGAGTGTACTGTAGTTGCCAATTCCAAAGCGTTGGTCTCATGAGAAGAATGGCAAGAAACTACATGGACACTCTTTTAAAATCGTTTGGGTTTACAATATGTTCAAGGTGCAAACATAATCTTGGTCTAATACACACATGAAGACTATGCAGATTAGTGTTTGAGATGGTCTTTTGAAGAAAGCACCACACAGATTTGAGTGGACCCGTTCAGTCAGTGCAAGCATTTGTCAGAGAAAGTTGTAAAAGAAAGAGTAACAAACATCCAAACAAACTTTCGTCTTTATAATATTAGTGTGAAGTGGGATTAGTAAGGTTTTCATGCAGAAACCAACCTAAAATTAAAATTGGTACTGTACGAGGCCAAAAGGCCGTGTTCCAACCTGGTGCTTACCAGTTGTATTATATTTTCAGTACACACTCTGTAACTATTTTTCATTGTCTTGGCCAAAATCGGAACTCCCAAATTGCACTCCCTTCTCAACGTCATTTGCACGAAAGATCTTTGCAGTACTAGTACGGTGATGTGACACATGACAAACAACGTTGCGTCTTAGGCAACGTCACCCAGTGTGCTTGCAACCTAAAACACAAACACGGACATAAGGCTACGACCACAACCCGGCGACACGAGCCGTCAGTGAGTGACCGCAAGCCACAACAAGCCGTGCTATGCAGCGCCAATGTGGTGTGAGATTGTCAGGGAAAATTATTGTTAATTATACTCATGTTGCTGTGACGCGGGTAGGTAGTGAAAAATAATTTGGTTTTTTATCAAAGATTCTTTATTTGCATGAAATGCATTGTGGTTTTACAAATTAAAAAGTTTCACTTATTTCGCTAACTTCTGAATGAAGTTAGCAAATTTAAAATTAAATTAAAATGTACTCGTAATTTAGGAACACTTTGCGACACACTATTTTGCTTCCATCTATACTTAAGTTATAAAGCTGAAGAGTTTGTTTGTTTGTTTGAACGCGGTAAACTCAGGAACTACTGGTTGGAATTGAAAAATTCTTTTTGTGGTAGATAGTCCATTTATCGAGGAAGGCTTTAAGCTATATAACATCACGCTACGGCTAATAGGAGCGGAGCATAAATGAAAAATGTTACAAAAACGGGAAAAGGTATTTCCTTTTTGAGACCTTCCGCTGCGTGCGCTGCGAAAACGGTTTAAGTTACGCAAATATCATGTACTAGCTGACCCGCGCAACTTCGTCTGCGTCACATAAATATAGCTATAACCTTTCTCGATATATCGACTATCCGACATTAATTATTATTAAGCTAAATCGTAACAAACAAAAAATCTTATCTTTCCTCTTTATTACAATAGTTTAGATGGTTTAGATTAGCTTAGATTATATTAAAGTGTGAATTACTATAAAATCTATCTCTTACTGTTAAATATACTATAACACTCTGTACTTGTAAACATTATGATGCAGTGAATATTTTGAATTTGAATTTCCCGGAGGCCAGCCAGAATCCCCCGTACCTACATTGCGACGCAACCCGCGTAATTATTTTTCCGCGCGGGTATTTTTACATTGCGATATCATCTAAGATATTTGTTTAAACTGTTTAGAGTAAAGAGCACAAATATTCTATATTAAATTTCCGTTCTAACGAACACATTTATATAGATATATATTAATACCATATGGGTTAAATAAGCTTCGCAAAAAATAATACTTTTTAACCTAACATTTTAATAATAAAAAATGGCTACAGTGAATCAATCTTAAAAGATAGACAGATGCTGTCGCGGACTTTTTTTTAGAACTTTTAAAGACGAATAATTACTTCATACATGATATTCTCGTAACTTAAACCGTTTTCGCAGCGCACGCAACGGAAGCTCTCAGAAAGGAATTTTCTTTTCCCGTTTTTGCAACATTTCTCATTTATGCTCCGCTCCTATTGGTAGTAGCGTGATGTTATATAGCCTATAACCTTCCTCGATAAATGAACTATCCAACACAAAAAGAATTTTTCAAATCCAACCAGTAGTTCCAGAGTTTATCGCGTTCAAACAAACAAACAAACAAACAAACAAACTCTTCAGCTTTATAATATTAGTATAGACTAGCTGACCCACGCAACTTCGTCTGCGTCACATAAATATAGCTTGTAGGTACCCTTTCTCGATAAATCGACTATCCAACAGAAATTACCCTAAATCGTACCTAACAAACAAAAAATCTTATCTTTCCTCTATATAATATTAGTTTAGATGGTTTAGATTATAGTGAGAATTACTAATAGGTATCTCTTACTGTTAAATAGACGATAACACCCTGTACCTGTAAACATTATCTTGCAGTAAATATTTTGAATTTGAATTTCCCGTAGGCCAGCAGCCAGATCCCCCGTACCTACATTGCGACGCGCGAATTATTTTGCCGCGCGGATATTTTTACATTGCGATATCTTCTATGATATTTATTCAAACTGTATAGAGTAAAGGGCACAAATATTCTATATTAAATTTCCGTTCTAACAAACACATTTATTTAGATATAGATTAATACCATATGGGTTAAATAAGCTTCGCAAAAAATAATTCATTTTAACCTTACATTTTAATAGTAAAAAAGGGTTACAATGAGACAATCTTAAAAGATAGACATATGCTGTCGCGGACTTTTTTTAGAACTTTTAAGGAGATACAATTTCTTCATACATGACATTTACGTAACTTTAACCGTTTTCGCAGCGCACGCAGCGGAAGCTCTAAAAAGGAAATACTTTTTCCCGTTCTTGTAACATTTTTCATTTATGCTCCGCTCCTATTAGCCATAGCGTGATGTTATATAGCCTAAAGCCTTCCTCGATAAATGGACTATCTAACACAAAAAGAATTTTTCAATTCCAACCAGTAGTTCCTGAGTTTACCGCGTTCAAACAAACAAACAAACAAACAAACAATCAAACAAACAAACAAACTCTTCAGCTTTATAATATTAGTATAGATTAAGGAATTGTTTCTCTTTAAAAGTTCTAAAAGTCCGCGACAGCATATTGCTATCTTTTAAGATTGTCTCACTTTAACCCTATTTTACTATTAAAATGTTAGGTTAAAAAGATTTATTTATTGCGAAGCTGATTTAACCCATATGGTATTAATCTATATCTAAATAAATGTGTTTGTTAGAACGGAAATTTAATATAGAATATTTGTGCCCTTTACTCTATACAGTTTAAACAAATATCTTAGAAGATATCGCAATGTAAAAATATCCGCGCGGCAAAATAATTCGCGCGTTGCAATGTGGGTACGGGGGATTCTGGCTGGCCTCCGGGGAATTCAAATTCAAAATATTTGCTGCATCATAATTTTTACAAGTACAGGATGTTATCGTATATTTAACAGTAAGAGTCTAAGAGATAACTATAGTAATTCTCACTTTAATATAATCTAAACTAATATTATAAAGAGGAAAGATATTTTTTTTTGTTTGTTACGATTTAGCTTAATTTATGTTGGATAGTCGATTTATCGCGAAAGGTTATAAGCATATAAGCTATATTTATGTGACGCAGACGAAGTTGCGTGGGTCAGCTAGTATATAATAAAGTGACAACCCGGTGTTTATAATTAAGTGACATAAAAACGATTTTACTATAAATTATATAGTATTGTAGAAGGATTTTTCAATTGTATTTTGGTCATCAAATTTATTACCACTAACATAGTCTGTAAGTGTATTGTTTACTAACCCATATGGACCTGGTTGTTCAAAATAAAAATTATATTATTATTATTATATATTCTGGCGCAATGTAGGTGAACATCTTTAACTAACCCTTTGAGGTAACTAAGCCCATTAGTTTTTTTTATTAGCTGCCTCCCACAATTCTTTCCAAGAGCTTTTTACCTGTGCCACCTCGAACCAGCCTTCGTGGTACGCTTCTAGATCGTCATGCCACCTCTTTCTTGGCCGGCCATAAAAAATTAAAAACGTAACCCGTAGTACATTATACCTCAATGACGTAACCAAAAAAACTTAGGAACATTATTTACATATTATGAGCAATGGGCAAAAATTACCACTCAGTGGACACCAACCAGCAGGAAACGACAACGCGGCAGGCCCAGAAGGAGATGGCGGGATGAGCTGAATTCCTTCTCAAAGGATTGGCCTATCATCGCACTAGATCGCGAAAAGTGGAAGGAGGGAAGGGAGGCCTTTGCCCTGCAGTGGGACAGTACAGGCTAATAATAATTAAATCTTTCGCCATGAAAAGATCCTGATAACATGAAACTTATATACAACAACATTTCAGCAACAAAAAAACTCCAAAGTTTTGCGACACACGTGTCACGACACACGTGTCACGTGTGTCGCATGCGATTTATTTCTGAACGCAACACAAAGCCGCGCATGCTCGAGGTATTTTGAACTGATATCGTCATGAGGTATTTTTTAGTAATACTTCGTTCATTTTTAGCTCGTGTCTAAATAATAGCAACCGCTCTTCAGGTAAAGCCGCGCTTGCCTGGGTTGGTTCATAGATGGATGGCCACCCGTTACATACAGAGTTTCTTCCGTGTCTCGGAAATCACGTAAAGCCGTTAGTCGCAGCTGTCATTTGTATGTCGTGGATAACGATATCGTTTTAATAAAAGTTGCTCAATATATATTGTAGTAGAGGGGCAAAGGCGTGACGTTATTTTTTTTATACTACACTTGCTTAGTAAGTGTACCAATACTACCCCACTAAAAGGCTTGAAAGCTGTTCATTACTGCCCTGAAAATCAGAATAATAATGCGTTCATTACTAACGCGTTTTGTTTTTTTTTTTTTTAAGTCTTGATGACGGAGGCAATCAAACAATTTAATTTTACCATAAAAAGTTAAAAACAAGCTAAGTGCAGTATAAAGCAGTATATTTCACTCGAGGGTAAGTACAGATTACTCCCCTAGGTGAATAAATAGCTATTGTAATGGCGGCACGTGGACACAGTCGTTTTGGTAAGTGTGGATTGTCGAACGGTCACTTTGCATCGAGACACGGACCGAGTCACTTCTCCAAAACGAAACTGTCGGTTTGCCTAGTGAAATTATTATTGTCACTTGGTACTGTTTATTAAGTGTGTTAGTTTTAGATTATTAATATCTGAAGTATCTGATTATTAGGTGTGGTTATATTTACACGTTGTGTTATAATTCAACGACACCTACAAAATGAACCCTCTACCATCGAACCAAAATGGTGACGACCCTATCGCTCCGCCATCGCTGGCGTCGTCATGTACATCTTTGATGATAGTCGTTACAAGATAGAAGTCTTCGAAGCTGCAGTCTTACCAAGGGTTTTAGTATTACTCGGTACTAATTGGGTTACGGAGGTCAGATCAGTCGCTCCATGTAAAATTCAGCTGCATCTGGTAAGAGTGGATGACCCCAGCATAATTGGGAAAAAGCTAGTCAGAGGATGATGATCGTCATAGGTACAATCATCATCATCACCCTATAATGTTCCCACTGCAGGGACTCAGGCCTCCTCTCTAGGAGAGGGATGGGCTATAATCCACCACGCGGGCCCAGTTTGGCAGATGTCACCATGTCTTTGAATTTTTTGGTTCTAAGACATGCCGATGTTTTGATAGGTACAATACTGCCTCAAAATTTAGCAATGACGGGCTACATACAATTTAACAGTGGCAAAGTAATCACAAGGTCCAACACACTAATAAAGTACACTGATCCCACACTGCTCCGGATGAAGGAAACCTTAACACTGTTGTGTCCGTACTTTTAATCATGTGACTACGAACGGACAAGAGATACTACAAGACATGTGAAATCTATCTTAAGTTATATGTATGAAAGTGCATTGTGTGAAAATGTATTTTTTGAGGATTCGTTTCTTCCTTTTATTCGTTTTCTTCGTCGGGGCTGCGGGTTGTTCGAAAGAGATACCGAGGCCTCGGCACAAGGGCTAAGAAGGAACATGGGTGGTTTTTAGTCAGTAGAAGTCTGACACTCCCTTCCGCTCTGCCCAGACCGGAAAAAAAGGTGTTATAATCTGGTAGTGTTTTTGAAGTATTTCTTACGGCATTTGCAGGAAACTTATGATTTTTGTTGATTTACATTATTTCCAGTAAGCGTGTGCACAACCTTTTAGTAAATCACGCGATATTACAATTAACTTGAAACTTACACGGTTTTAGACTTAATAAAGCTTTCAACACTAATCTATCCCGATTATTAAACAATTTTTAACTGATAGTACGACGTATGATGCTTTACCAAAAACGTTACTAGTACTAATCGGGTTGTGGAGGTCAGAAAAGCAGCCGCTCCATGTGAAAAACTGGTATTCAGCTGCACCCAGTTAGACTGGAAGCTTACCGCAATATAGTTGGGAAAAGGCTAAGCAGATGATGATGATGAATTTAACAAAGATATTAGGAGAAGGAATAAAAATAATAGCAACAACAAGTCAGATCCGGTTTTGATTAAGCCAAAGCGGAGAAAAAACCACAATAAGAAAACCAAAAAATCACAATTTTTAAAATCTACATCTCGTCTAAATAAGTGTTCCCTTGCACATTTCTCTGCTACGTTCTAATGGAAACCGACTATCTTAAAACAGTAGGTAATGTACTGTTTTAATCTTACTTTGATATCGAAGGGGAGATGGAGGTACAAGACGTGTGGCTCTCTGACATCTCTTTCCCACACCGAAGTGACACATGAGATTTCTGACGCGGTAGGGTGAATCTCATAATTCACTTTATAGAACAAATAAAATTAACCCCACGATATCTTGCGATCTATGATTAAATAGAGAAATGAGAAATTTCTTTTGAAATAAGCAGTACCTTTGTGCTCTTCTATTTGTTATGTTTTTATCCTTTTTTTGTATTTTGTGTGTGCATAAATAAATAAATAAATTATAATTATTACTAGCTGATGCCCGCGGCTTCGGCTTCTTACAACACTTTGTTCACACTAAAAAGTTGTCTTTGTCCTTTTTCAGGCTCTAGAAGTCTAGACTATCTTTGTACCCATTTAAATCGGTTCAGTAGTTTTGGTGTGAAAGCACGACAGACAGAGTTACTTTCGCATTTATAATATTAGTAAGAATTATTATAGAAACATTTCAAATTCTAAATGAACGCGAACAAAGCAGTGGGGCAAACACTAGTATTCCAATATAGGCCAATATTCCAGTAGTTAGTTAAATATGAGGCATTGGATGTAACGTCAATCAACATAATGGAAATTGGAATACGTCCTACAAAGGTATGTATCTATTACTATCTATTCGTCGTCTGACCATCCAATCCCCACACACAATCTGTTGAGATATTGACATTTCCAGGAGTTCTGTTTACTTCGTACTGTAATAATTAATGATAGAAACGGCATTTAAAAATATACATATGACTAGTATACTCTAAAAAAAAAGTAGTTAAAAAACTAAAAAACCCGACTGAAAAAACTGAAAAGCAAAAAACAAGCACATTTTAAATCAAACAAAACTTGGAAGCAGGCGGGGTCCATTCTATTTTAATTTCATAATTTAATAAGTATTCAATTGAACCCCGCCTGCTTCCAAGTTTTGTTTGATTTAAAATGTGCTTGTTTTTTGCTTTTCAGTTTTTTCAGTCGGGTTTTTTAGTTTTTTAACTACTTTTTTTTATTTTCCACTTTTTAGTTCTTTTGTTGGTCGCGTAAAATTCTTCGCAGATGATTTAACTTTTGTGCTTGTTTATAGGATTTGTCACTTTTCATTTCTTTTAAACATATAAGTGTTATATATTTTTGTAATCTCCTTTAAAAATCCTTCATTTTGATACCCTACTCGATGGTAAAGGAAAATAAAAATTTTTTGAACTCCGCAATTTAGCACCCAAAATCCGCAATTTTTCTTTGTTTTTTAATTTTTATGTAGCCTATAACACTCGTGCCATCAAGACGAATCTAACGATGCATGTTTCATTCTAATCCCTTCATCCGTTTAGGAGTTATGAGGGAACAAAGAAACAGACATACATACATACATACACGTCAAACACATAACCCTCCTTTTGGGCTTCGCCGCAGTCGGGTAAAAATAAATGAACTGTAAAATTTTGCTTGTCGCCTATAATCTGACTATGAATTAGAAAGCTCAACTGACTTTCAGACCAATATGTAACAATACTGACACCCTCGTTAGCCTAATACTCACAAGCGTGATTGCTAAGCATGAGGTCCTGGGTTCAATTCCCGGAAAACGATTCTGTCTACTGATGATGACTCCTGCCTACTACCTGTTTGAATTGAGCCTGAAACAGGTTTATTTTACTAGCAGACTGCAAGGAAACGTTTATTTATTTAAGTGCCTTAAAACGTAGCATCGTTATTTTTTGAATACTAAGAGAAAACTTGAAGTTCAAGAAAACCTGGAACCCCATTCATTAATAAATAAATAAAAATAGCCTTTATTCTACCACAATCTAACAATTATTTAAATAGAACCTTTAAAATAAAAAAATCACAATTAATTAATACATTTAGTTTAGATGCATTTAAGATATAGAATAATTATTAATATCATTATTGAATAAAAAATTAAAAAAATATAAATTATAAATTATCATTTCCATGCATAAATTATTATTATTATTGACTAAAATATAAATTATCCTATTCGTGCATTAAGAATTATAATTATTATTTATTTTTCTTCTAAATAATTGTGGAAGTCGCCTCTTTGGCGTAGGCCACCCCCAGCTTCCTCCAGTTGTCTCTGTCCCTAGTCTGTCTTCTCCAGTCTGGTCCACATCTTTCTTTAAATATGTCCTCCCATCGTTTTTTCGGTCTACCTCTACTTCTTTGCCCTTCTCTTGGTAACCATTCTGTGAGTTTCTTGGTCCATCTGTCGTTGGTCATCCTATACACATGGCCCGCCCATTTCCATTTTAAATTCCTAATTTTTTCGAGTATGTCAGTTACTTTAGTTTTCTTTCTTATTGTTTCGTTTTTTATTCTATCTGATAGTTTTATTCCTAACATGCTTCTCTCCATTTTCCCTTGGAGTATGGCTAATTTGTGTTCGTCTATCTTCCTCAACGACCATGTTTGGCAACCATATGTTAGGCATGGCAGGATGGTTGTCTCATACAGTTTCCTTTTTATTTCAATTTTTATATCTCTATTTTTCATGATTTCCTTCAAGCTCCAGTACTTTTTCCACGCAATTGCAATTCGTCGGTTTATTTCTTTTTCTGTGAGATCTTGGAATGAAATTGACTGACCTAGGTAGATATATTCCGTAACACACTCGATGCTTTCTCCGTTCACTCTAATGGTTGGAACAGTACCATTTGTGATAAATTTTGTTTTAGAGGCGTTCAGCGATAAACCAACCTTGCTGCTCTCCCTCACAAGATCTTTTAAAATGCTCTCTAACTCAGTACTCTCCTCAGCAAATATAGCGATATCGTCCGCGAACCGTAGGTGGCTTAGGTACTCGCCATCTATTTTGATGCCTTGTTTTTCCCAGTTGATATTTCTAAAAACCATTTCCAGAACTGCTGAGAATATTTTGGGTGAGAGGGGGTCACCCTGTCTCACGCCTTTTCCTATACGGAATTCCGGTCCCTCTCTTCAGTGGCGTGCGCTCTATTAAGGCTCTTAGGCTTAGCCTACCTTACCAACTGAGCATTTCTTATAACTAATTAACCATGTAATAAAATAACACCATGTACAAAATAATAATAAAAAAGTTCAAACTCCTGTTAAAATACTTAGAGCAATTTTTCGCGTACGAATCTTTTAGTTACAGGCTTGCTTAGGCTAGCATTCGACTAGCCTAAAACCCATTCATAATTTTACGCACACAGCGTCACATCGGAGAATGATCGGTGCATATTTTCGTGTATATGAACCGCACACATGCATGCCAGCTCCTGCGAGTGGAGGCGGCCTGTGATTGGCTGCAACAACACAAGGCTACGATTGGATGCGTCATGCGGCCATCTTTAGCCCGCGAACTCTGGCGCGAAGTTCAAATTTGTTTTTTTTTTTACGTTTTTTGCAATTTGCAGGCCAGTGCTAGCTTGAATACTGACTACATACGTCTTACAGCCGCGAATCATATTTTAATAATCAACATACAACCTAGCACGGGCCTGCAAATTGCAAAAATGTAAGGAAATTAAGAAATTTGAATTTCGCGCTTAGCGGTCTTCGCTCTTCCGTCCACAGATAGAGTGCAGCACTGCCAACACATTTCATTGATCGTTTTCGTATAATCCTGCAAAATTTTGTTGACCGCTGTTGTGAACAAACTCGATATGAAAATTATGCAATTTTATTTGGTAGTATTTTTCTATCGGCAAATTAGAAATTATATTTTACGCGAGGAAGCCATTATTATTTATTGTTTCATTGTTGTTTTATAGCGCGATTTGTTTTGAAACCGAAAACGTACAGATATTGTCAGTATTAGATAACATTATTAACAGTAGTGTATGTTACGCGCATCACTACTAAGTAAAGCGCTGACACGACGGCACGAGGCACACCGCGTGCGCACCATCGACCCAGTTGCTACGAGGGGAAAATGCTGACACAGGACATGCGGTCCGAAGACACTGGCTACGTGACCGAGCCCGCTCACTTCGTATCCACCCATCGATCGAGTCATTTGCATTTTCCAATAATTGTAATTTCTTATATTAAATAAATTAGTTTGTAATAAATTCGGTTTTTTTTGAGTCCTCCGGCAGTAGCCTACGTAATTGGCGCAGTCGGTAGGATTCCCGGGTCGTACTTGCGTATACCGGTATATCGCACCGCGTTCGCTACGATAGACTTTCAACGTCGCGCCGGGAGATCCAGAACAACGAGACTACGCCGGAGATCCAGAAATCGATACCGCTCAACGAAGACCAGAATGTTCATGTAAGTCCGCTGAATTTTTCTTAGTGGTTGCTTGCTTCCTTTTGTCTGTATATTCCATATACCTTGTCCAACATTTTTTATCCACGTAGATTAAGTACACCTAGGTTAGTTAGTAGTAGGAATAGAAATATAGATTTGAGACGTGACATAAGTCCCGAAATTGAACCCGAGATGGCAGACTTAGACGCAGTATTTAAAGCCCTCCGCTTAGTTCCCGATTTTGATGGGAATCCAAATGTACTTACCAGGTTTATTAAATTGTGTGATCAACTGACACACGAGTTTATCCGAGAGGGACAACCATTAATTAAATTAGCGCTGTTAAATGGCATCTTAAATAAAGTTACGGGGCCCGCCGCCCGTCTGATTAACGCCAACGGTATACCTGATGATTGGGCAGGCATACGTAGTGCTCTTATTAATAATTTTGCTGACCAGCGAGACGAGACTGCCCTCTACAATGATTTGGCTTTACTTACACAAGGTTCCGGCACGCCACAGGAATTTTATGAGCGCTGCCAGAGTCTCTTCAGCACCGTCATGACATATGTTTCATTGCACGACACCCTAGATTCAACTGTAGCCGCCAAACGCGATTTATATCGCAAACTAACCTTGCAGGCCTATCTCCGTGGTTTGAAAGACCCTCTAGGCGCGCGTATTAGATGTATGAGACCAAATACGATTGAGAAGGCTCTAGAGTTCGTGCACGAGGAGACCAACACTATATATTTGCAGAGTAGGAATGAAAATTTACCAGATAGAAAATCGTCAGCTCGAATGCCAACTAATCCACAGAACGATATTAATCCTAAAATGCCAGACCGAAATAACATGCTTATCCCATTTAGACCTAACCCTTTTAACATGCCCGGTTCGTTTAGACCGCAAGGACCGCAATTTATGCCACGTCCTTGGCCATCTCAAATGCCGTTTAATCAAAGTAACATGCAACCACGTGGCCCGACCCGTACGCAACAAATATTTAGCGCACAACCGCCTAATAATAACCAGGGTGGTTCTGGATTCAGAATGCCGCAAAGAAACCCGTACCCGTCAAATAACGGTCCCAGGCCAATGAGCGGCGTAAGCCACTTTGTACCCAGGCCCCTACCTGCTACCAACAGCTGGAATTGGGCACAACGCGGCAATCCACCACCTTCTAACTATCTTAAATCCCGCGATGTTAACGTGAACGAGTGTTCGAATTATGGTGACGACTATTATTACCCCGACCCATACGACTTCTTTTACATTGACCCTTACAACCAAGATTACTTTTATCTCAACGACTGTACATATGACTACGTCATACCAGAACAGACTGACCAGACTAACGACAAAGACAAGACAGGCACTGCTGACCAACCGCAACCCTCGACCAGTCAGGATTTTCAGAAAGTTCCGAAGTCAAACAGCTCAGGATAGAATTAAATTTACAAACCCAAAGGCAACTACCATTCGTTCGTATTCATAACCCTCCACTTAACTTTCTAATAGATACTGGTGCAAATCAATCATTCATCAGTCCGGAAGCAGTCCAGAATTATTTTCCGCACATACCTCTTAACTATGACCCATTCGAGGTTACTAACGTTCACGCCACAAGCAGGAGCGATTACTCTATTAACTTACCATGCTTTCCCGAATTCGGTGACGCGAAACCGATTAAATTATTCGTTTATAAATTTCACGATCGTTTTGATGGTTTGATAGGAATGGATTTACTTACCAAGTGGGAGGCTAAGTTAGATTTGAAAGACCTTACACTCATAACTAAGTTCGCAATTAATCCCATCCAAATTTATAACTCTCGTAATTTAAATCTTTATGAAGAAATCATACCAGCGGGAAGTTCGAAATTAGTACGATTACCCGTTAACGCACCAGGTGGTGAGGTTTTCGTAGAGGAACAGATAATTTGTAATTGCATTATATCCGAATGCCTGACTACCGTTTCAAATAGCCGCGGTATAGTCGAAGTAACTAACCCAACCAATAACGATATAATATTCTCACTGGACCATGCCACTCAGGCAACGATATTTAATGTTGAATGTACTGAGCAATTGACACCCCGCGCTAAAGAAGTTACATCCCGGTTACGTACCGATCACCTGAATGAAGAGGAAAAAGCGAATCTATCAGCACTATGCTCAAAATACGCCGACGTCTTTTATATTGAAGGCGAAGCATTAACCTTCACCAACAAAGTAAAACATAGCATTAAAACTACAGATGAAATTCCAATTTACACTAAAAGCTATAGATATCCGTTTATACACCGTCAGGAAGTCAGTGATCAAATATCGAAAATGTTAGATCAAGGAATCATTAGGCCATCCGAATCTGCTTGGAGCTCACCAATTTGGGTCGTCCCGAAGAAAAATGACGCCTCTGGAAAACAGAAATGGCGTATAGTTATTGACTTTCGGAAACTTAACGAAAAAACGATCGATGACAAATACCCTATCCCAAATATTACAGACGTCCTAGACAAACTAGGCAAGTGCCAATACTTTACCACTCTTGACCTAGCATCAGGTTTCCACCAAGTAGAAATGAACCCCAGTGACATTCCTAAGACCGCCTTTAACGTTGAACATGGGCACTTTGAATTTTTGAGAATGCCCATGGGTCTTAAAAACTCTCCATCCACATTCCAACGAGTGATGGACAACGTACTTAAAGGACTTCAAAATATTATATGTCTCGTCTATCTCGACGATATAATTGTATTCAGTACCTCTCTCCAGGAACACATGAACAACTTAGAGAAGGTGTTCCAAAGATTAAGAGAATCTAACTTTAAAATACAGCTTGATAAATCAGAGTTCTTAAAACTTGAAACCGCATACCTAGGTCATGTCATTAGTACTGAAGGAATAAAACCTAACCCAGACAAGATCACCGCTATTCAAAACTACCCCATACCTAAAACACCTAAAGAAATTAAACAGTTTCTCGGACTTCTCGGATATTACCGAAAATTCATCCCAGACTTTTCCCGTATTACCAAACCTATGACACAATGTTTAAAGAAAGGAAAAAAGGTAACTTTTGACTCAGACTTTACTAACTGTTTTGAAAAGTGTAAAACTCTACTGATCAACGACCCTATCCTAAAATACCCCGACTTTGACAGAGAATTCATTTTAACCACAGACGCATCCAACTTTGCAATCGGTGCGATACTCTCCCAAGGTTCTATTGGCTCGGATAAGCCCGTAGCCTATGCTTCACGAACACTTAATGAAAGTGAAGTAAATTACAGCACAATAGAAAAAGAATTATTAGCCATTGTATGGGCAACAAAATATTTCCGGCCTTACCTCTTTGGACGTAAGTTTAAAATAGTAACGGACCATAAACCATTACAGTGGGTCATGAGCCTTAAGGAACCAAATTCACGATTAACCAGGTGGCGGTTAAAACTAAGTGAATATGATTTTACTGTCATCTATAAAAAAGGCAAATATAACACCAACGCCGACGCCCTATCTCGTGTCGAGATTCATAACGAAGAGGTTAGTTCGATTATTGCAAACGCAACTGACAGACCACCATCCCTAGCTAACTCCAACACCCTGACAGCTCATACCTCCGAAGAAAACCCTATACTTGAAATACCCATAACCGACGAACCACTTAATAAATTTCACCGACAGCTATGCCTAACCGTTGTAGGTGACTTTAAAAAACGAACTACTGCCATTAAGCCATTTGACACCCACACTCGAACATCCGTTCAGCTATCCGAATCCAATCTGGAAGAAGAGCTGATTAATGCCATTAAAGAATACGTCAACCCTAAAATAAAAACAGCCCTGTTAATAAATCCACCTCTTGCAATGTACAACATAATCCCTCTGTTACAAAAACACTTCAAAAGCTCATGTATGAAATTGGTATTAGCTAAAAAGGAACTTGAAAACGTAAAAGAATACCTGAGGCAGCAGGAAATTATTCGTCATTACCATGAAGGCAAGACCAACCACCGTGGCATTAACGAGTGTTTTCTAGCTTTATCTGTTAAATATTATTGGCCCAAAATGCGTGAACACATAACCAAATTCATAAATGACTGCACAATATGTGGACAAGCAAAGTATGACAGGAGCCCCATAAAGCAGAAGTTCAACATAGCGCCCCCTGCCACCAGACCGTTCGAAATAATACATATGGAT
Organism: Diarsia mendica; assembly: GCA_949316265.1. Taxonomy (NCBI): domain Eukaryota; kingdom Metazoa; phylum Arthropoda; class Insecta; order Lepidoptera; family Noctuidae; genus Diarsia; species Diarsia mendica. The sequence goes on from OX438909.1 coordinate 10,809,689, forward strand.
AGTTTCTCAGCACAAAATGAAAAATACGTAACGTTCATAGACGCCTTCTCAAAGTACGGTCAAGCTTACCTCCTCCGAGACGGGACTGCAGTTAGTATCATACAAGCTTTACTAACTTTCAGCACGCATCATGGCCTACCACTAACCATTATTACAGATCAAGGGACTGAATTCACCAACCAGATGTTCTCCGAGTTCTGCAAAGTACACAAAATAATCCATCACCAAACACTCGCATACTCACCTAACGCTAACGGTAACATTGAACGTTTTCACTCCACCATACTGGAACATCTTCGTATTTTAAAACTAAAACACAAAGATGAGCCAGTTGTACATCTGATGCCATACGCTATCATAGCATACAATAGTTCAATTCATTCTTTCACACGGTGCAAACCATTCGACCTTATATTAGGACACACAGACCCACGAGACCCGACTGACATAGACCTGACCGGACACCTACTACAACAATATACTGAAACACATAGAGAACGCATGCAAAAAGTATACGAACTTATCAATGAGACGTCCCTCGCAAATCGAACGGCGCTCATAGACAGTCGTAATAAAACCCGTGAGGACGAAGTCGATTACGAACCCGACCAACAAATATTCATCAGCAATCCTTCCGCTAGTAGATCTAAACTCGCACCCAGGTATACCCAAGACACAGTTCTAGCTAATTTACCTATCCACATTTATACTTCTAAGAAAAAAGGACCTATAGCTAAATCTAGACTAAAGCGCGTCCCTAAAACTGCGAAATTGTTGCAGGATACCCCTGATGCTGTCACTTAGCCTAACATGGGCGCAGGAGATCAATCTAGAACGACTTGACAATGGACCTGGACTATTACCCTTCAAACTAGGGCCCATGAAACTCATTACTCATTATCATACATTTTTGCAGAGCATAGAACTAAAAGACATGGACGATAACATTAACGAAATACGAACCCAACTTATTAAAGCCACAGACAGACTAGACAATTACACTCGCACTTTATACGAGTTACAAATAGATAGTTTGAACGTAAAGTTAGATAAAGCCTCATCTCACCTACAAAGTCTAAAGCCTAATCGTTTCAAGAGAGGTTTAATAGATGGTCTTGGATCTGTAATTAAGAGCATTACCGGAAACCTAGATCATACAGATGCTATTCAATATGATAACGCCCTTAAAACCCTCAACGATAACCAGCAACAAGTAGCTATTGAGCAAAATCATCATATAAGCCTAAGCAAAAGTTTGATGAACGAGCACACAAAAATTATTACAAAATTAGTAGAAAACCAAGTACAATTAAATGACAGTCTGCACATTTTACTTGACGCCGATAAGTATAAACAACACAACCTCATAAAATTTGCAAAGTTTTCGCAAATACTGCAAATAATTAGCAATAACATAGATAGTTTATTAAGCGAATTAAGTAGGTTAGAAAACGCAATAGCAATTTCCGGTCAACTGCATACTCATCATTCCATGTTAAGTACAGAAATACTAAGCAATATGATACGCAAACTAAGTGCGCTTTATATTAAAGACCAATTATTAGAATTAGAAATCCGAGAATATTATGATATCATTAAACCATTAGCTTATTACCGTGGTACTCAAATAGTTTTTGCATATAAATTTCCTATAACGTCTCCACTAAAATTCCTGCTGTATAAGTTAGTCATCGTACCAAATAGAAATAAGCAAGCCATTATCCCGTCCTACCCATTCCTAGCAATCACTGGAAATATTCACGCGTACATAGAGGCAGAATGCCCGAAGGTAGCTTCAAGGTATCTCTGCGAAGAAAAACTCAACCACCAGATGAGGACAAATCCAGACTGCATCTGCAATGTCATCGCAAGCCACACACCGCACAAATCATGCAACACGATTACCATCAGCCTGACGAAGCCCGCAATGGAAAAGTTGGACGACCGCCGCTACGCTCTCGTGTTCCCGAAACCAACACAAGTCCAGTTAATCTGCGAACAAGAAGAATCAATAACCCTAGCCGGAAGTTTCCTTGCCACCATCCCACATAACTGCAAGTTACAAACAGATGAGTTCACTATCGTCAACATTAACGACCACATTAGGGGACAACCCATGAAGATAAGCAACGTGCCAGATGACATCGAGGAATCAACCACGCCGCCTCTACAAATCAGTGCTATTAACTTAAAGAAGCTGCACGATATTCAAGACAGAATAGACTCACAGAAGCCAATCCACATTGAACCAACCTCAACCATTTACCATACAACAATCCCATTTTATGGCACACTACTCGCCATATCTGTACTGGGAGCAATACTATTATACCGACGAGTCCACATCCGCCGAAAGAAACAGATGTCAACTCCAGATGAAGCCACATACGCCGAGCCTGAAACCCGCCAGAACCAGCCGGCATCCCAAGATCAATCTAAACTCTCGACGATATTTCATCTCAATATCTGAAATAGTCGTCGATCTGAGGGGGGAGGTGTTACGCGCATCACTACTAAGTAAAGCGCTGACACGACGGCACGAGGCACACCGCGTGCGCACCATCGACCCAGTTGCTACGAGGGGAAAATGCTGACACAGGACATGCGGTCCGAAGACACTGGCTACGTGACCGAGCCCGCTCACTTCGTATCCACCCATCGATCGAGTCATTTGCATTTTCCAATAATTGTAATTTCTTATATTAAATAAATTAGTTTGTAATAAATTCGGTTTTTTTTGAGTCCTCCGGCAGTAGCCTACGTAATTTGTAGGTAAATATTAGCTTTGTTGTGTATTATTTGTTTATTCCCACAAATAATAACAAAGTGAAGTTTGTGCTGTTAATGTGTGTTTGCTAGATGATAAAGGTAATAAGTTTTCTCAATTATGATATTATCGTATAAGTAATGTAATGATAAGGTGCAAATTGTATCTAAAGGTAGATGTGTGAAAGCCACTTCGGATATTATCTTGCAAGTGACGTGTTTTGTACTTTTGTAACTACCTATCACCCACTCACTTGGATGAGATATTTAAGGTGGCCGAATCTTTCTTCTGTTTGCATCGTTAGAAAATCATGAGTTGCACCCTTGAATAATGTGGTGAGTTTTTGAATTGTATTTAGGTACCTATAACTTTTACAGGCTTATTTATTTTTATAAATGTGACAATTTTTTTTTGCTGTCAATATTTCGTGGCCTACCCACCGTGGGAGACCACTGCACGCCACTGCCTCTCTTTCCAGACGTATTTTAGCCAAACTCTTAGAGTATATGCTGTAAAGGAGCTCAATGTACTCTATGTCTAAGCTTTGTTGTATTAGTGCTTTCCAGATGGCAGTGTGTTCCAAAGAGTCGAAAACGGAACCCCATTCATTAACGCTACGGTAAATTCGGAAGTACTAAAGAAACTTCTTTCAGAAATCCTTCTTGCAAAAATATTATTTTAACTCAAGAAAAGCTGGTTTTATTTGGTCGGATTTTTACTAGGAACACTTGCACTTTTAGGGTTCCGTTGCCAGTATATGGCAAGAACGAAACCCTTTTATTAGATTCATCCGTATTTCCCAGTCATTTTATTCTGAGACTGTTGGCCCACACAGTTGAAATAATAATATGTAGAGCAGGTGTATTCCCATGAACTGGTGCATAAAAGTGCGGTTGAATAAAATAATAAATTTAATGGAACAGAAGTGACTTACATATTTCTGAGCAAAAATACGAGCTGTGCAGTTATTGCGATAACCAATCAGATTTCAAAATCAAAAGTTTCGGGGAGGAAAACAAAAATTTACTTTAAAAAAATCCTAATCCTTTTTTTTTTTTTCGCGAGATAAACCAAAAATCTGCCGGAAGTCACTATTCCACGCGAACGAAGTTGCGGGCAAAAGCTAGTTGGAATATATTTTAAGAAGAAATCATTTTGACTGGAACGGTTCGAAACACTACGACTTGTGAGGAGTCTTGACTTCGCTGTTGCTATGGACTTCAAACTAACCTTGTATTACTAAAGTTGGTTACTAAACTATTCAATATCAAGGATAACCTAGACATACCGTTAGTTTAGACGGGAAGCCGACACCAATATAGTTGGGAAAAGGCTAGTCAGATGGTAACCTAAACATATTATGTTACAAAAGATAGTTTTAGTTAAGTATGTACAGTCACTAGCACATCAAGTTACCACAAACTGTCAAATCTCACTCAATTTTGAACTTAACCATCAGCGTTTTCTAGTAATATTATCATCGGCACGATTCTTGAGCGCTGACGCAAAAGTGAGTTATTGGGTCCCTTTGGTGGTATGAAGTGAGACGCGGGGCGGGGAAAGTGCAGTGATTGGCCCGTAGCGCATCGCGTCATAGCCGTCACTCGGGATTTGTTCTTTACTCCTGCTGCACTTACCTCACGATCAATAAATAATAAACGGGTGTGTGTTTAATTTGTCATAAAGTGTACGATGCGCACAGCGATCCCCACTCTTCCGCCGAGCGCTCAAGAACCGTGCCGGTATCTGTATCATTTGGAAGACTATGTGCTACTTATTATAAAGATCACAGAGTAAGACCCAGACGTGTTAGCAATTGTTCTAATTATTTTGTGTTCCACACACTGTTCCGTGGTTCCACATAAACTTGAAATTGAAACAGCCAGACAAAGGTTCATATTAAAAAAGACCGTAAACTAGTAGGTACTGAAATAAAAATAAACATTATTAAGTTAGATGATTAAAGTTTGGTACATGAACGTGTCTGTTTTTAATGACAACAACAAAAATAAATATATTTCTACGGATCTCGGATTGATGTTAAGTTGAACTTGGTGTTGGAAGAAAGTTTTTGGCCACACGATGAGGTGTTCCGTCGCTTTTCGTAACTTTCAGGCACTCTTTTTTCGCACGAACCAGCTCTTTTGGTACGCTTCTTGGATATATTACGTGTTTGTAGCAAAAAGTCCCGGAATATGTAGTTAGCAATGGGGCAGACTCGCCATGTGTGATAAATACGAGAAATTAATTTTCATTTAAACTTTTAATCATTCATATGGGCTGTGAGGTGTTGGGGCTGCTGGTTGTTACCACGGTAAATAAAAAACAGGGTGTTCTACATTAATAATTGTGAGTTTGTCGAATTGTTTTGTGAAATGAAAACCAAAAAAGATTAATTGAAAATTAAATTATATGCGAGTTGAATCTTTGATGTCGCGGGCGACCGTGTGGATGCAAACGGCAGGCTGCCGTTCTTTATGGCGTCCTATGGGGGAGGCCATTGTCTAGCCGTGGACGTCTTATGGCAGATGATGATGATGATCATTCTTTGATATAGTCTCATCCATACCCTGAGATATAAAAAAATCTTGTAAACCTATTCGTTTTAAAACGATGAAATACAAATAGGTAGACACGCAAATAAAACCACAGGCAACAGATAGGTACTCAGCTATAAACAAGACTGTACACGAAATACACATTAAATTATTTGATGTAGTTACGATCATCCTTTCTACATCAATTACGACGAAATTCTGGGAAAGGGACCAAAGGAGGAATCAAAATCTTTCGGAACTCCTAATAAGAAATAACGAGTGCTTGGGAATCACATCAGGGTCTCAATTTAACTTTTAGCCGACCGGCCCCACTCACTTTTATTGTCGTAATTTATAACAAATTGGTGAACCACGTACTACATAAATAGGTACATTCGTTTGGTTTGAGGGGTTCTTTTTATGTTAAATTAGTGTAGTTTTAGAGGTTCTTTTTTTCGTGACAATTGGTGTCATGGCATGGTCGAGAAATATCTCTCAGGCGTGCTTTTTTTCTCACCGATGTTTCTCGTCACCGAAGCAAGTGATAATTGGGTATTTGAAAATATCAAAAATGTATGAAAAGGACTAAAAGAAATAATACGATGTGTAAAAAAAGTTATAAAATCGATCAAAAAATAGAGTAGCTACACGCTTTAGAAGTTTTTGGTGGGGCACTTTCTATCCTTGTCGCGTGAAACGGCCATTAGTACTACGTAACTATGGCGGTATGTTATTATGACGTCACATTAGATGTAGCACTGTCTCCGTCTAGCACGTGCTTTAAAATCGGTTAAAACTAAGGCATTTTTTAAGATATCAGACTATTTTTTTTACTTTTGTCTATCTTTTTATTTACTGTTTCCGAATCACAAGTAAAAAAAAAAATATTCTAATACCCAATTATACAATACGAAAAAAAGAATTGTATGTCTTCAGTTCGAACTTGAAACCTATGACTTGGTAGTCCGACAGTCACACGACTACGCTATCACTTTTACTGAAGGTAAGTAGGTAGGTATCTTAGTAGCCACAAAGTCTGGATTTGTGCCCTGTTGATGGCTTTAGGCTTACCTCACATTGCATGGGAGTTAATTTAACTGATGTAATGTGGGTGTACACACGGCTACACATCAAGCTATATAAAAACCAGTTAATCTTGGCCTCACTTTACTAGATCTTTTCGCACAATGAACGATCAGATTATACTGGTTTTGTATAGCTTGATGTGTAGCCGTGTGTACCTACTATTAGGTACTACACCTGTGATTCCCGATAGGTAACTGCCTTACCTATCGGGAATCACAGGTACGATGTTATATAAAAAGTTCTTTTGGTACCTACCTCATCATTTCAGCCAAAAGACGTCCACTGCTGGACATAGGCCTCCTTTTGGTACCTACGTCCTTTTAATTACGTCAGCGCTTTCATTAAAACGTAAAAGCACATTTTTTTACAACGCTACGAAGATAGGTATAACGTCAAAATCGTCTTTGCCGACACCGAACTAACAAAGGCTACTTTTCCTGAGCTTATCCTAAGAATAGATAAAGCCTCGTATTTATGAGAGCATAAGTTACCTATATTCACTACACATTGTTTTTCGTTATATAAAACATTGTTGGAAATATGGTTCTATGTTATGCAATTTTAACATTGGATAGCTATAAATATTCACATTGACACGCAGAAGGTGATTTAATTTAAGTTCAACCTGAACCTATTATTCTTATTATTTTTTATTTATTCTCAAAAAAGACACAAAGTCACATGAGACCAACTGACCTAATATTAATAATGAGTTCATCACTGCATTAAACATTGTTTAGTAGTTACACCCATCCAGTGGATCCAGTTTTTGGGAATTTGCAGTTATGTAATTAGATAATTGTGTCTTGAGTGCAATAAATGAATGCAAACTTTTAATACAAGAGGCTATTTGGTTGTATAATAATGTAACTGTGCTGCTTCAAATAGTAAATGCTACACGTGTTTTGCCTCTCCACGAGACATCCATAAGAGATGTTGACTCGTCCGCTTCGACAGGAGTGTTTACAGTACCTCTTCTTGCCTCATAGAACGACTGAGCTATGCTAAATATTCAGTGAGGAAAATTGCATCTATCACACACACTACTAAAAGTGGGGGTCGTTAGACTTTACTGCCCACACGATAATATGAAGACAACTAAAAGTTTGATCAAACACATTCGTATGTTGCAAGTTTCTTGCAACAAAAAAAACATGTTGCTGCAACAATGTTCTGCAACTTTTCCGGCCTTGTATAAAAAGCTTTAGGCGCGTTATGTATAATGAATAATTCATTCTCCAAAATACTTATTAACAGTTAGCCATTATCTAGTTTTTAAGACAGGCCACAAACTTTCAACTAAACGTTTTACGTGAATTCCGTGGGGAATCATCTTGAGTGGTAAGCGTATCTTGTATAGGTAATACCTTAAATAATTACAAGGGAGAAACAAAATTAAATATGGCAAAGCAAGTAGGTAATCTGATGATTCAATTGTTTTAGAACGGAAAATGGTTTTCCATAATGGGTCACTTTCCTTTACTAAGATAGTCAGCAATCAGACGAATTTTTAGGCGGCAAAAGACTTACCTCCGTAGTGCGTACCTTGCCTACTCATTCTTTGTTATCTGTCTTCCCTTTCTCATTTTTCTCTGAACAAAATTAAGTAGCGATCTGTTTAATTTGTCAATATCATCAAAAATCTCTTTCAGAAGCTTCGAAATTCGACAAATCGCATCGACAGAGTCGCGAACGTTCGCCCGTTCGCAGCTATTTCCGCGCCACACAATAGACACGACGCGAACAATGCATCATTGTGCGTCTATCTCTGAGGGCCAGGGCCCGCGTCAATACTCCGCTGTTTGTAATCTGTACACAACACAACATAGTATTACGCCTGCATTCCTGGTTAGGCAGGGGTGTAGGTACAACCAGATTTCCCCACTCACTTTTAGCCTATTATCCTAACTCAAATTCCATTGGCATGTAAAGCCAATTTATCTACAACGAAGCTAAAGGAGGTCGAAAACGGCTGTTTCGAAAAAAAGATGGTACGGCCGTGCAGCTTTACTGCTCGACTTGGCGGGGGCACTGCCGTGACCCCAGATTCAGAATCATGCTAGAGAGCAAAGGCAGAAATTACAATATCTTACTTCTACTAGGAGGAATACTAGGTTTTTTTTTGTTAGCCTATCTATATTGTCCCACAACTGGGCAAAGGCCTTCTCCATAGTCTTCCACTCTTCTCTCCGTGCTGCTTTCTCTGGATATCGCAAAAAAGGCTATACTAGGATATACCATAGGTACGTAAAGTCTACCCTGGGAATCGAAACCAGGATATCGTGCTGATCAGACTCACGTGCGACCAACGAGGAAGTAATTTAAAATCAACAAAAGTTCCTGAAAGTCTAATCTTTGTGACTTTGTTGATCGATTGAAAAAACCAAAGCGTATCGAATACTACTCGACTACGAACATTTCTAGTCTAAAGGCCTAGAAAATAACACGAAATCATTTGTGTTTCTTTAATGAATGTGTTTGTTTCGGGTAGGCCTCAGGCGTTTCCAACGAATTGCTGGTTGTTGCTTAATTAGTTATATAGGTAACATGAGACATCATGATGAAGCAACAAACATTCTGGAGGGTACCATCTATCTGGCAGAAACTTGATACTCCGAAATTTATTTGGCATACCACACTTGGCATATTCTTCTTTGAACGAATGTGTTTATGGCAGAACAATTATTTAATAGAATACTCATTTCGCAGAATGTTTAAATAGCTGAATTTTCAATGGCATACTTTTAAGATGGCAGAATTTTATTTGGTAGATTTTTATAAGGTATAACGACCGTCTCGCGAAAGTATCCTTTATGGGCGGCATGGGCACCGGGCCGTAGGCCGACGAAGGAGGCCGGCGGAGGCCCGGCACTTCGGGGACAGAAGATATTAGTGTTATGTAATATGCGAGCGAAGCGAGCGCGCGTCATGGAGTACATGCGTTGCATGTATGAGTGACGACATTATTATTATTAATAATAATAATTATTATTATTCTTATTTTTGACATACCAACATTCAATGTTCTCAGCTGGAAATTTTAGCCGGGGTGAGCTGATAATAATTATTAATAATAATAATTATTATTATTGCATGTTACACGTATGTATGAAATGAAATGCGTGCCAAAAGACGATTCTAATTATGAATTTTCGGCGAAATGATGGTTCTGGAAATGAAGTTTATGCTCAAAGATGATTCTGACTTACAAAATTATGCGTTTTGAATGTATGGTAAATGAGTGTATGCCAAATGATTTTCTGCGAAATGAAGTTTCTGCCATCCACTGATATGCAAAACAAAATTCGGGTATAAAAAATTCTGCCAAAAAAGGTAGACCCCATTCTGGAATTATAGCATAAGGTGGTGGTATAGATGTTCCCCGCATTGATTTTCAGTAGGTTTTAGTAGGTAATTACTAAAGCGTAAATAAGTAAGCCAAGCCTATGTTCTGTGCTAATAATAAAATTTCCCGACGAAAATGTTGTGTACTTAATTTAATTTTAAATAATTAACGACCGACGTCACACGTCAAGTGAGTACAAGAGTCTTATATAATTATGAACTCTTTGATGTTTGTCATGTTTTAGCAGGCGAGGATAAAATTTTAATTTACTAAAATATTATGTTGCCTTGACTTTTACAAGATGTGAACGTTCTCTTCGCGAAGGCAACCAAGTCATCAAACTCTACGTAAAAAATATTGCTGAGAAACGACATTTTTAGAGTGAAATATCACAACTTACCTTACGGTACGAGTAGGAATCAATGTCACGCGACAATCTGATCGATGCATTTTATATAAACTTGATGTAGTAAAATTTTAACATGCCGAACTAGCATTAAAAAGAAAATGGAACTCGGTCCCCTAATATTTCGCCGCAAAAAAAATAATTTGGGTGCAGAGTCTACTAAGAGATAGGGAGAAGCCTTCAGACTGCTCCATTATAGGTATAGAATATACTCACCATGTACCTACGCAGCCTTCGTGACTTACAAACGCATTCCAAAATAACCAGAAGCCTAGCTACCTACATTAATTTCTAAAACCATAAAAAAAAGAATTAAAGTACCTACCAAACTACATTACACATTTTATTCATTCAGAAGCTTTCTCCGGTTTCTCCCTAACGATTTGTACACCATCTTAACAAACAATTAATTTATCCAAATGTCAAAGGGAGGCTGTACGGATCTCTTCAACATCTTACAGAAGATAATCTCATCAGGGGTCCGCTTTGTGACCCTCGCGGTAATTAAATCGAAATCCCTTATTGGTCCTATTAATTCTTTGATACAAACGAGGTGCCTCCGTTGACTGTTTATTTATGTATGGTTTTCTGTTCAGAGAGAATAAATTATGTCTATATTGGTTCGACGTTGCGTTGGAAGGCCTCCCACTAGGTGGACCGATGACCTGGTCAAGGTAGCAGGAACCCGCTGGATGAGAGACGCACGGGACCGGTCAATGTGGCGACGCCTGGGGGAGGCCTATGTCCAGCAGTGGACGTCTTTTGGCTGAAATGATGATGATGATGATGATATTGGTTCTATTTACGAATATAAGGCGTAATTTAAGTACTTATCTAGTTACATAAGTGCATAAAACAGTTAAGAAAAATAAAATATCATTATTGACAATAATGTTCAGAGCATTTAAAATGAATCATTAAAGTAATAAAATTGAAAAAAAAACAAATAACACGACCAAAATAACACCTAACAAAAACAACTAACACAAATAAAATAACACCTAACAAATAACAAAACATCAATAAAATAAAATAGGAACTTATGTTACTATACTGGTATACTGGTAATACTGGTATTCAGCTACATTCTTTGCGAATGTAGCTGAATACCAGTATTTTACATGGATCTACCTCCACAACCACTGGGTTGGGGTTACCAACCCACCATCACCACTGGGTATGGTTCTCAAACTTTCGAGCCACTGACTACGACTGTCAAAGATCTACATACTTACAAAGGACAGCTGGGAACAACGGTTAAATACGTTTTATATTAATTCTAAGCTACCAATAAATATAAGAAAATAAAAACACATTTTGAAGAAACCCCTGGTCTATTGATGTTGTAGGTAATAATATGTCCCGATGGGCGGGTCGCGGGTTGCGTAAAGCTAAATATAGTGGCTATGGACCGCCGCGGCTTAGTCAGGTGACTGGGCAACCGGGTCGGGGGACGCTGCCCGTGCAATGTAGTTATATACCTACCTACCTACGTATTCTGTGGTATAGAACGTGAGTTGGAGATGAACGACTTTTAAAGAGTTCATTATTAGTCCAATGATCAGACAGAATATCTATCATTATTTTATGGTTGACTAAAATTCCGCGCACCGAATAGTTTGTAAGATAAATTAGTTAAAAAATATATTTATTACAAATGCTTTCAGCCTATAATAATATAACCTAAGGCTTTATCCACAGAATAGATAAAAGAGGTTAGAAAGGAAATAGTTCCCGATTTGTATTAGAACGCGTGTCGCCGCTTGTCTCCCACTCTCTGTAACCACTACATGCAAGACGCTTATAAGTACGCGAATTATGCACACAAATAAACCACACTCACTTAGATCGCGAGCTTGCTACTGGTTGTCACACTAGCGCAAACATTGCGTTTGACGTACACTCACACTTGCGTTCATTTCTCATACATGTTACGGTGACCAAAAGGTCGATAATGTATATCGATAAAATTACTTTAGTTTTGTTACTTTAAGTTTTGCAGTTTTAGCTTTAATTTCGGGACGGGACAGAAAGAAAGAAAATAAGAAAGCAAAAATATTTATTGGTCTCTCACACATAAAAAAATAAAGATAAAAAGTAAACATAAAAGATTTTTTTCAAATATTGAACAATACTTGAAATTCAATTTCAATGCATTTTTTATTATTGTCTTTGAAATAAAACGTATTTATTAAGTAGCAATAGCATGCGCTTGCTATCTTTCAAATTCGAATTTTTCTGAATAAAATGCAATCTCACACTAATATATTTTTCTATAATCGCTTTAGTCACGTCTGTAACATATCTGGATCTGTTGGAAACCTAAAAATAAAATTTAAAATGTATGTTTCGATTTATAAATAGCTAACCTCAAAACAAATTTTAGATGAAAAACAATCAATAAACAATAATAAGGTATTGATAGTATGGGATAAACAAAAGTTATTTTAATCATAACTTAATAATCATTTGAATACATTCACACATACTAAATATCGACATTATTTACAACTTGATACAACACTATCGAAACGCAAAGATTAGGTAGAATTTAAGCTGTGGCTCGTCGCACGCGACGTTCGCAGTGAACGAAATGCATTGCGCAATCGCCCACGAAGTACAAGATGGTACCCACGTATTGCAAGCAATGTACATAATTTCGTTTCTGCTTGCGATTGTATCATTTTTGTCTGCGAACTACATAATACTATTGTAATAATTACAAATATCACTTGTATTTTAAGGTTTTAAGAATTACCGATGAAAAGAAATCCCTTCTCGAGCCACACTACACACCTGGCTTCTTTTCCGACACGTAATAATCGCGCAAGACGGCATAATTCTTTTTTTTCTCGGAGCTCCGTTCGCTGTCACAATATGAGCGCGATTGTTGGTCATATATGAGCGTCTGATCATATGTGTCAGAAGTCCGGCGCGCGTGCCACGCCCACATGGCCCTTCTAACCTCTTTTATCTATTCTGTGGCTTTATCCATCCATACTATCCATACTATATATAATATTATAAATGCGAAAGTAACTCTGTCTGTCTGTCTGTCTGTCTGTTACTCTTTCACGCCTAAACGGCTGAATGGATTTTGATGAAATTTGGTACAGACATAGTTTGGAACTTGAGAAAGGACATAGGATAGTTTTTTTTTTTTATTTTTTTTTTTCGCGAGTTAAACCAAAAATCTGCCGGAAGTCACTATTCCATTCCACGCGAACGAAGTCGCGGGCAAAAGCTAGTTCTACTATAAAAATGTCTAATAAAAACTCCCACCTTGACCGTAACTCAATTTGAGTTAAGTCCATACTATTCTGATGGTGCGAAATGTTAAATACAATTACGACGGCACATGACATGCTAAAAGAAATAAGAAAGAAAGAAAACATATTTATTTGACACATACCACAAGTACACACAACAATAGTAGTTTATGCGACTGTGCATAATGAAGGGCATTACAACACAAGTGTGGGTTTAAGAAACGAGCCGAAGGCGAGTTTCTTAATAGCATCACACGAGTGTTGTAATGCCTAATTATGTATAGTTGCATACACTAATTTATCTACCCGAATATCATAAGGGCTCTATGATGGGCTCAGGAACCATAGGGAAATGACCAGCATTGTTACCGTACCTAATGCAATAAAAAATAAACAGGTTATTAGTTGCATTCGTCGCTGCATTTACGATATCTGGCGGAGTGTTCATGTTAATTTCTGAGTCACTATCACTCATTTTCGACAGAAATAAAGAACTTATCAGAAAATTTGTCTACTCAATGAAAGGGAATAAAAAGCTAACGAACAAATGACAGCTCGAAATGGCGGCGTTTCGGATATCTGTCATTTTTTTTAAATCATAGGCAAACGAACAAAGTCACTATTCTTGTGTCACTCGAGATCAAAATGTCGTGCGATTTATAATTAAAATCATACTGAATTGGGGTTTAGTATCGATAGGTATCTGTTTTAATGTAGATACTAGAATAGCACACTCACTTGAATTTGACACCTGTTCCAAATTTAAAACTCATAACCTACTGTTTTCAGTAGGTTATGAGCTCATTACAGTTCTGTTAATTTCTGCTGGTTGGTAATGCTGGTCATTGCCTATGGTTTTTGAACGCATTAGAGAGGGTTTATGATATTTGGGTAGATAAAACAATATAAAAATAAAAACTAAATGGGTAACAAAAAGATATAATATTGTGTCTCACGGCAGCGCCAAATAAGTCCAGTTCAGCAAACTGCCGAGCAGCTAGTGCCCGACGCTGGTTTCCAACTGAACCTGCTACGTCTAGCCCTTAAGAATTGGGATAAGGGCAAAAGAATAAAAAAAAAAAAAAAAAAAAAATATATTAATTTATTAAATAAATTTAATATATATATTTTTTTTTAATTTAATTTTTTTTCTCATCAGATGATGATGAAATTATTTAATTAACCCTAAAATATGCTTTTCAAAACGTGTAGAGACAGGCCTACACAGTAATATTCGTCGATTTATTTTCGACCCTCGGTATGAAAGGCCATCTTTAGGTAAGTATACTATTATTTTACAGAAGTTTACATCACTTTTGTGAAGCGATTCCTAGAAGACACCTTTATTCAAAACAGGATGAATCTTTAAGGGTTCTTTTCCAATGAACTATGGAACCCTAAAAAATACATTAATAAAAGTAATTTAGTTAATAAGTAATAGCCAATATGGCGAGGCGAGATATGGAAAATATTTAATTATCAATGAACTGATTGCGCAGAAAACTTAACGCGAGTAGGGTTCACCTTAATAGAAAAAGATGAATCAACAATGCGTGTCAATTATGTTATCAGGTATGTACTATGTAATTATGTATTAGGACACCCCTTTTTAGGGTTCCGTAGCCGAATGGCAAAACACGGAACCTTTAAGGCGCGGCTCCACCGCAGTGCACGCTGTGCACGGACACCACGTAGTCAAACAAATTAATACACGCAGCTTAGATTCGTAATGTCCGTCTGTCTATCCATCCGTCTGTCCGTCCGTATGTCACAGGCACTTTATTCCGGAAACTAGGTACTAAAACTACACAGTTGAAACTTGGTAGATGTATTCTGTAAACCGCTTTACGATTTTATTGCGGATTCGCACCAATAATGAGTTCGATGGTTGTGGTATAATCAGAACAACGCATTACCGGTCGTCTCTGACTTTATCACTCAATATTTCTTGGAATTAGTGATTAGAACTAAATTCTTAATGCTCGACTCAGCTATACAGGATAGCAAGCGCCGGTTGAGTTTCATCTTTCGGATAAGGTAGTACTGTTCTTAGCGTGTTGTACAGTCGAACAAGCTAATGAGTATACAGGTAGAATTATAAAGATCTCTCACAAGAATTATAAAGATCTCTCTTTATACTATTATTTTATAATTCTTGTACACTGAAAATATTGGTTGCAATTTTTTATAAAGTGTTGTGCACTATGCAACTCTGCCAAACGCTATATCGTTTAACATCAGTCTCTAAACGTATCTGTATAATCTTAAAAGTAAATACAAGTTAGCTGGCTGTATACTTATTAGCTTGTTCGACTGTACTATACTATTATTGTTTGTTCTAAAAATAGATTTGACTGCGTGGAATACTTAAAATAAAATAAATCAAAAACTCATTAAAACAGATATATATCATTTATTTAAAAACAACCACAGGATTCAACAGGAAATTTAAAATATACTTTGTAGACACAACACAATCATTTACAATAGTTTTACATAGTTCCGAGAATTTCGACACAGAGGGTGCTCTCGACCTTATAGTACCGCTAGCCTCCTTACATTCTAGACAGTTTATTTCATATCCTGTAATATGTAGGTCCTTAGTGCCAATGTTATAAGGTACATTATCGTTTGACAGCACGCCTTTGAATCGTATCTTGTCATCAACGCGTAGCAATCTTGTGAAATTACTGAAGAAATGGTCGAAGATTATATATATTTCCGAATGACGTTTTAGTAGACCACCGCTGGCTTCCATTGCGAGCTTTATTTCATAGGTGTATCTGGAAAAAATAAGAGATTTTTGTTAACATCACCATTATTCTCATTCTAAGGCAGAGTTGTTTATATACAGTTTTTAGGGTTCCGTACACAAAAGGAAAAAAACGGAACCCTTTTAGGATCACTCGTGTGTCTGTCTGTCTGTCCGACCATTTCCTCCCCCCCTTATCTCCGAAACTAATGAGCCATAAATTTTAAAAAAAAAATACAGAACCTGTTTTAACACTAATAGATTACAAGAAAACCTATATGAAGTCTATGATGCTAAAATAACATCAGCTCAATATCTGCTACAATGATACGGAACCGTTCATGTGCAAGTCAGACTTGCACTTGCCGGTTTTACGTAACATACCAGTCTGTAATACTCGAAGAGATAGGCAGAGGTGTACCTGATAGTACACCCTCATATCGCTAGTTATGCCTAAGTCCCATATAATAGGAGGAGACGAGTCTATAAGCTATCAACCAGACACAGTGACTGGTACTAAGAAAAACCGGCCAAGTGCGAGTCGGACTCGCGCACCGAGGGTTCCGTAAAAAAAATATATTATGTGATGTAACTAAAAATTTATGGTTTTCGTAATTATTCCTTTATCTATGCTATAAGACGTTGCTTCGTACCAAATTTCAAGATTCTGAGTTCACGGGAAGTACCCTGTAGGTTTTGATTCCCTTGCGAGTGTCGAAAATTTGCGGCATAAACGGGAGTATCTTGATGTAACTAAAAATTTATGGTTTTCGTAATTATTCCTTTATCTATGCTATAAGACGTTGCTTCGTACCAAATTTCAAGATTCTGAGTTCACGGGAAGTACCCTGTAGGTTTTGATTCCCTTGCGAGTGTCGAAAATTTGCGGCATAAACGGGAGTATCTTTTGATCGCGTTGACTTAGAAGTTTGATTTTTTCACAGCTCCAAGAGACCATAGACTTGAGTATTTGATATGAATTTCAGCTTGATACCTCCACGCGTTCCTGAGAAAAAAGGTCTTGACAGACAGACAGACAGACAGACAGACGGACAACAAAGTGATCCTATAAGGGTTCCGTTTTTTCCTTTTGAGGTACGGAACCCTAAAAACGTTGTTTATACACTTTTTGTATAGTTAAAACCAAGTCCTACGTTTCAGCTCATTGCACTTGAAACTTCGGGCTGAAACCAAGAAATTCTTAATAGACAAACTCAAAAGCCCTGCCCAACTAGGGATTCGAACCAGGACCTCAGCCTCGGCAGTTGCGCTTGGACACCGCTAGGACAGTCAAAATGTAGTTTTATTTTGAACAATGCTATCACAAAGTAACCAACAGTATAAAATTCTCAGCGTCCTAAAATCATAGCAGTAAGGACCATTATGCAAGCATTATTCACTGAAGTGCAGATGACTTCTCTACAAACAAAAATCAAAATAAAAACTTACTCATTCAAATTGTTCAAATGACAGCTCTTCCCACTTTGTCGCGCGACGCTCCTTACAAACTCGCATTCTTTAGCCGACTGTAAGCTCTCATTCCCTTGACATAAAGTCGAAAACTCTTCACCGTAGTAGCACCTGAAATATTCTTGAAGGAAGCTCGGTAACCAGGCAACGAAGTCGCCCCATCGATTCCTTACATTTTTCAATTGAACGTCTTTGATATAACCCTCCCAGTTTACGTTAGCCCCGTCGAGTATGGCGCATTTTATTTGTGTGGCGGCTGTGTTATAATCCGACCAAGAAGGGGAGTTACATTGGTTGTAATAGTCGTCCCAGCTGATATGGTAAGTATTGTCTTCATAGTCGGTTATGAACTCGTTCTTTAAGAGGTTCTTGATGCTAGATTTGTCGTCTCCTATTAGCTCGATGAGGCCGGAGGGAAGACCGTCGTCTTGTAGGTTCAGTATGAACTGGTTGCCGAGGTACACTAGTGTTATTAGGCCGATTGAGAGCTGTGAACAAAAATGATTTGGTTACATAACATCTTGCCTGTGAGTCTTGAAACGTAGGAAGAAGTGTACCCCTAAGAAGTGTTTGGAGTCCCTTGTAATAGGGGACGATCGCCAAAGGGCCATCTATCGGGCATAGGGGACAATCGCCAAAGGGCCATCTATCGGGCATAGGGGACGATCGCCAAAGGGCCATCTATCGGGCATAGGGGACGATCGCCAAAGGGCCATCTATCGGGCATAGGGGACGATCGCCAAAGGGCCATCTATCGGGCACAAATCCTGACTCCGTGGTTGCTACTGAGAAATTCATTATGGAAAAATCCAATAATACAAGTGGCTTCTATATACTTTCATGAAGTAAGAGACTTCTTCAAAAAAAAAAATATTATCAAAGATTGTCCGTTTTAAATATCATCTGATTGCTCAAACTTAGGTAAGAACGAACTTATATAACATACCTACTAACAAAACTTATGGGTTATCTACCAAAAGCGACATAAATAAATCATACAAACCTGAAACGGAGTAACAAACTTCTTCGTAGCCTCCGACTTCGCAAAAACACAGGTCGCGCCAAAGCTCAGTCCGACCCCAACCATAACAGACACAGTATAAAACACACGGGACATCGTAATGTACTGGAGAAACGCGAATATAGGCAGAGTTACAGTCACCACGCCTACTATAGGCAAGAATAAGAACGAACAGACTAAAGCCAAAGTACCCCTTATTAGTCCATAAGTCGTACACCCGTGAGAACAAGTTATAAACATCTGTAACCAACTCAAGGTCACACAGTGAGGCAATGCGTACTTAAACACACCTTGCCAACCACTCCTCCTTGCCATACCCATCAAAATAACGGGCACAAGTAAGGAAAAGAACACACGAGCGTTCAAGCAAAACTCTATGCTATTCCCTAGTATATAAGATGGGTAATTCGACACTTGTAAGTCGAGAAATCGCCAGCCTTGATGCACTACTGTGTCTTTTTCGTAAGGGTATTTTGCTAATACATTAATCCCGAATGATATAAGAGAGAGTACGTCTGGGTAAGGCTTTCCAGTGCTACCGAAGGATATTAACGTGAGAAACATTAAAAAGAAAGACAACACACAGAATTCTGAGAAAGGCACCCACTGAGTCGCTATAAACGGATACAAGAACAAATTTATAAATAACGCCAAAAAGAACTGAATAAAAGGCCCAAGATTGTTTCTAACAAACAAATTCTCAGACTCATCTGGTTGTAAATTCCCATCGCTGTATCTAAGAAAGAGACCCGACCACTTCCTAAAATCAATAAACTGTCTTTTGGCATGCAACATTTTAAATGTACAAATAACCATGGCAACGAAACTAGCATAGTAAACAGCTAGGGGAACTAAATGTGTCAGACTGTCAGCACTGACTGACAAATACGCAATGAGAAGAAGAGATAGTTCTACATTCGAGAGTCTGAATGTAAAATTACCGAAATGATATAGTAACTTTAGATATAATACTTGTAAGAAGACGATGGGATGTAGGAACGCTTGGTGAAGCAAGGGTATATGGTCTAGGGCCTTAACACTGGGGTCTGTTAAGGTCAGTTCGTAGCTGACTAGGGGCAGTTCTCCTTGGCAGTAGTCTACGGCGGCCGAGACTAGGTTATCGACGGTTAGGTTCCGTATTTCCTCGTTGGGGCCACATCTTTCGGGGTATTCTGGAAAAGAAAAAGTTTTGTTGTGAGATAAACTCTGTACCATAGAGCTATTATACCACAGATTATTTTATTTAGCCCTGTTATTAGGATTTTTTTTTTATATTTTGTTGTCATTGTGGTGAATGCTGTGTATACCTATTATGGGCTTACATACCAGCACTTTTGTATTGTAATATTTTATATGTAACTTTTTAGTATGTATTGCTGTTGGTGTACCTAATTAATAAATAAATATTGTTCTAGAGGATGGCGCGGGATGCGACAAGCACAGAAATAGTTGGTGTGGCGATGCCTAGGGAAGGCCGCAGACCAGTATTGCCCACATAACATAAATCCGCTACTCCAAACAGACTTGCTAGACTTCTACATAACTAAAAACATAGGTCGTAACTACATGACCACTGAAGCGTGTGCGGATCTATCTTCTGACCATACGCCAGTCATATTAAACATGAGCTCATCAGTGGTAATGGTGAACCCCACAGAAAGACTTTACAACAAAAATACCAACTGGGAGTTATATAAGGACACAATCACGATGGGAATAAAGCTCATAAATCCATTAAAAACAGTGGAAGATATAGAAGAGGCTATTGAGAACCTCAATAAAATTATACACGAAGCAGCCACTATCTCCACGAAAGTGCGGAAAAAGTTACCACTAACACTTAACCAATATCCAAAGATGATCAAAGACAAAATATCAAGACGTCGTATACTAAGAAAGATATGGCATGACTCAAGATACCCGGCTGACAAAACAGCATTCAACAGATCGTCGAATGAACTAAAAGACCTCATTAAAAGCTTTACCAACAAAAATCTCCAGACGTTCCTTTCAAATCTGACCCCAAGTTTAGACACAAATTACTCACTGTGGAAGGCAACAAAGAAATTAAAACGTCCTAATTGTCAGATTCCTCCTATCAGACTAAGAAACGGGAATTGGGCTAGGTCAGATACGGAGAAGGCGACGATCTTTGCTGAACACCTAAGCAAAGTGTTTCAACCTTTTCCTGGATCGAGACCAGATCATGACGCCGAAATAAAAAAATATCTAGAAAGTGCACAGCAAATGTGTCTCCCATTAAAATACACAAACCCTACCGAAGTGGCTGGTGAAATAAAACAACTCACAGATGGCAAAGCACCAGGATACGACCAAATCGACAGCGTTCTCTTAAAAAACCTGCCAAAAAAAGGTATAGTGGCAATTGTCAACATATTTAATGCCTGCTTAAGACTTAGCCACTTTCCGGGACAATGGAAGATAGCCCAAGTAATAATGTTACCAAAACCCGGTAAACCACCTAATGACGTAGCGTCTTACCGACCTATAAGCCTATTGCCATTAATGGGGAAACTCCTCGAGAAGATGTTACTAAAAAGAATGAAAGCTCACCTAAGTAATATCATCCCGAATCATCAATTTGGATTCCGAGAGAACCATGGAACAATCGAGCAAATTCACCGTATTGTTGAAGTTATAGGCAGATCTCTCGAAGAAAAAAAATATTGCTCGTCTGTTTTTCTGGATATAAGCCAGGCATTCGACAAAGTATGGCACGAGGGTCTTTTATACAAAGTCAAAAAGATGCTACCACACTCGTTTTACAACATAATAGAGTCATATCTCAGCAAGCGATGTTTTGAAGTAAAGTTTAATGATGACCTTTCTGACTTACATGAGATCAAATCAGGGGTACCTCAGGGAAGTATACTGGGACCCGTTCTCTACACCATATATACTGCCGACTTACCAACATCAGACATGACCACGGTTGCAACATATGCAGACGATACAGCATTACTATCTACACACACGAACCCAGTAACAGCCTCAGAACAACTACAACACCACATTGACAAAATTGAAGAATGGCTCAAAATCTGGCGAATACACGCAAATCGCAGTAAATCAACACATGTGACCTTTACCCTCAGAAGGGACACATGTCCACCGGTTATACTTGACAACGAAGAAATTCCGCAAGATGATAATGCAAAATACTTGGGCATGCACCTGGACCGAAGACTGACATGGAAAAAACACATATGGACAAAGCGGAAGCAGCTAGATTTAAAACTACGCAATATGTACTGGTTAATAGGACGACACTCACAAATGAGTACACACAGCAAGTTGACAGTATATAAAGCCATCTTGAAACCAATATGGACCTATGGCATACAGCTCTGGGGCACGGCTAGCAATAGCAATATAGAGATACTGGAAAGATTCCAAACCAAAACACTGAGGACCATATTTAACATCCCTCAATACATCAGTAACAAAATCATATACCTTGGACCTAAACGTGCCAACTGTCAAACAGGAGATAGCAAAGTATAGCACCAACTACCAGAAAAGACTCTCAAACCATAAAAATGAGCTTGCCCTCAAACTCAGTGGAGATCAAGCCATTCAACATAAAAGGTTGAAAAGACACAGTGTCCCAACCTTAAGGGACAGATTCACCAAGATGGATTGAGACACCCACCAGAGAGTTGTCTCACCAAGCTAAAACGCCTTTACAGATGCACTACGAGTAGTATCGGACAGAGCAGTGGCTTATTGTTGTGACCAACAGATTGCCACGAAGCAGGAAAGATAAAAAAAAAAAAAAAAAACTCCAAACAGTTGGCCCATCGGCATCAAGACCAAGGTTCAAGCTGCCGGTGGTCAGGGCTCCACAGAGAGGAAACTCTTCACTATGTGTACCGTGACCAGGAGTAGTGCTTTCTGAATTAACCCCTTGACCCAGCCGCGTAATGAGAAGCTCCTAAGATGTTGGTCGAGGGTCTTTGCTATTAGTCCATAAACCATAACGACTATGTGTACAATGAGTGCAGGGTCCACGTTCGATAATTTTGTTCACAATCTCGTGTGCGTCGTCGTTGCTTTTCTTATCGTTCTCAGCTTTCACGAACGCCATGAGGGACAGTGATATCAACAATTTATTTTATTTTTATTTTTTTTTATCATTGCACGGCGCTTTAATTTTTTTTTTATTAGCCTGTTTCTTTCTGCTGTTGAGAAAATCACTACTCCTGTGTGGGTTTTTTCCGGCCTATCACCCTTTTCCCCCTTAGTTGATAACAGGCTACATATTAAGCTATATTAGGGCAAAGTAAAAGATTAAGAAAGTACCTTCTTCAGGCGTGTTGGCAGTGCGCATGGTACCGTTGCTGTGTATCTGCTGGTCGCCAGCTTGGAGCTGCGACGGCTGCAGAGCCTGGCCATCATCGAGGGCGCGAGCTTCTTCTGTAAATGTATTCAAAGAGTATTTTTACAAGTTCGAACAAAATATGACTTGTTTTAAAGACGTTACGAAAAATAGAAGATTTATGAAAAAAAATTGATTAATGGGGAAGTTACACACTTTAGAGGAATAATATTTCCGTGTACCGTCACTTAAATCGGTCGCTTTCGCGAAGATTCTAAGGCAATCCTATGAGCTCAGGTCGATTTTTTTATTGGGCTTTCCATTAGCAGCCCCGAATGCCGATTGCATTTTTATTAACATAAAAAACGGAATATTTTATTTTATTTACTCATAACCCGATTTTGTTCCCGTCACGAAACTCAGTGTCCGATCGTGAACTTTTGTCGGCACTCGAGTTGTGTGACGTGTGTCAGGTAGGGATACCGAGCACAAAAAAAAACGAACACGAAAGAGGGTAGACCAATTTCTCTGCTCATATACACCCCCCGCAATAGCAGTTTATCTGTGATCATGGATGGTACTTGCAACCGCCGAAAAATCGGGAATTCAAAACAAGTAAACATGGTAAATATCCCATTCTCAAGGTTAATAGGGATGTTTCCTGACAAAAA
The DNA here is from genome assembly GCA_949316265.1 of Diarsia mendica. Lineage (NCBI taxonomy): Eukaryota > Metazoa > Arthropoda > Insecta > Lepidoptera > Noctuidae > Diarsia > Diarsia mendica. The sequence goes on from OX438909.1 coordinate 10,833,353, forward strand.
AGATAAGATAATTATGTTTAGTCCGTCAGATTAGATTATCGAAAAATATTGGATACGTGTTTTTTATTTTATCAAATTAATAAAAATGTACGAAGATAAAACGCGTCAAAGATCATGAGTGGGAGCTTGTGACGTCACTGGCCGGTAAAAATGTACTGCAATGTGGGGCGCCACACGAGTTTTCGAAGCACTGTATCGTCTTCATCTTTTGTTTACGTGAAAAAAGTGTGTCCAATATTTTTTGGAAATCTATCTGAAGGACTAATTAGATATTTTTTGTCAACTACCATATTCAAAACAAATACATTAATAGTAAACATGGTAAATTTCCTGTTTTCAAGGTTAATTATATGGTACCTGGGGAGTCATCATCGGGCGAGTCGCTGTCATTAGACTCCTTCCGCAGCGTGGTCTTGCATATCTCGCGGATGCGTCGCTCTAACTGCGCCGTAGTAATATACTGTTCGCCGTTCGACAGGCTGGAGGGAATTCATTATTTTTAAACAAGCTTCACAAGCAATAAGAGTCCTTACTTCCTTAGTTAAATAAATAAATAAATAGTCCTTATTCATCAAACTAACTCTACGCAAAAAAATGCAGGAAAACGACTTTTTCACTTCTCATGCTCTGAAAGTGCTTATTTGTGCAGGATATAGGCTGCACAAAATCGAATTTTGTGCACAAGGGCATTAACGTATCTACTCATAAATGTATCTTTATTAAGGCAAAGAAAATGAGCCATACAGCCAAACACAATAAGAAGTTCATAGATAGAATTTGTTATTTTATAATATTTACTTTAATTTATTTGCCTTATGTGTTTTTTAAGACTTAAAAGATATTAAAATTTAAATTCAAGTACGGTAAGTTATTTAATTAATTAATGAAAATTATTGTTAAAAAATTAATTTAATAGTAGGCTATAGGTCTGCAAGCCTAATATCAATTTCGTAAGATTAAAAAAAAAAAACAATTTCCTTCAATATTCAAAACTGTACAAATTTTACTTTGAATTTTAATTAAAGAAATATGATAAACTACTGTTTTATTTCCTCGCATTCGAAGTGAAAAGCAGAGTTTATAACTCGTCCACAAAACCATTTTTATCCTCGACATCACTATCAGCCCTCGCCTTCGGCTGCGGGCTGCTAAAAGTCTCGGATAAAAATGGTTCGTTTTGTGCACTTGTTGTAAAATCTACTATTTTGGAGTGAAAAATCACGGTTTACGCATGCACTGAATATTCTATACAGGTCATGGAGGTTTAAAAACATGATTGTAACTTCAACCTCCAATCTCTTCGTAACTGGTAAGTTTGGAAGCGTGGCTAAGAAATAAAAAAATATCGCAATGATGGAAAGAAAGAAGAAGAAAGAAGAAAAAAAAAGAAGTGTCTTTCGGCTTCGTTAGGTAGAAGTATATCTATTATTACATCCACATTTCGCCACAAACTGGGCACAGTCCAGACTCCGTGGCTGCTACTAAGAAAATCCTGATAGGAGGGCCTTTTTTTTTGTTCTCGGGGGGAAACCTTCAAAAGGCTACCGGTCTTTGGGGATAAGACTTGGGTGTGTGGGATTTTTACCGCACTAAAACCACCCCGGTGGCCACCATCCGCACATGGGAGGAGGCACCGTTTCCTTGATAGAAGAGCCTCCGTCCTTTTCGTGTGGGCAGTAAGGTCTAACGACCTACACACCCTAGTGTCAGAGTTTCTAAACCGCCGCAAGGGCCTCTGACATGGTTTGACGACCGCCATTTGGCGGCCGGGACCACCGGCTTATACGTGCCTTCCGAAGCACGGAACCATCTTTTTATCAGACAATCAGGTGATTCAAGCCTGCAATGTCCTAACCAAACTGGAAACAACTTTACAAAGTATTCTTCCCGTGGGAATCGAACCCACGACCACCGGGTCACAAGGCGAACGCCTAAACCACTCGACCACGGAGGCAGTTCCTAAACCACTCGACCACGGAAGCAGTTATAGAAGAGCCTAATAACACTTTTCCCGACAAATGATTTAATTATTTTCATCAAATGACTCCTTCTGCTCTGGGCAGTGCGGTTGGAAGTGTCAGACTTCTACTGACTAAAAACCACCAATGTTTCTTCTTAGCCCTTGCGCCGAGGTCGCGGTATCTCTTTTGAACAACTCACAGCCCCGACGGGAAATACCCGCAGCCCCGACGGGATGCCCCGGAGCCTTGCAGAATAATCAAGTAGTTACCTGGCGAACAGATCCCTGGCAGCTTTCCTGGCAACCGTCTCCTGCCGACTGGCGGCAAGACACGACTTCGCACGGATGATGGCTGCGCTGTCCTCGTCTATCACTCCGCTGCGGATACACCTGACGAACAATTACAATATTTATTAACCGATTTAAACAAAAAGGGGGAGGTTCTCAATTGAACACGTAGGTTTATTTTTTGTTAAACCTTTTCACCGACCTGCGTTGGCTTACGTGGTGGATTGTGGCTGACTTCCTCACACAGAGAGACCTTTGTCCCAGCAGTCAGAACGTTATAGGCTATTTTACTTAAGTTCCAAAGATCTATAATATGCCGTTCTTATTATTTTGGGAAAAATTGTTGAACCGTATAACTTCATGGTTCACTACCCCGCGTGATATACAGTGACTTCCAAAAGTTCGATTTTTTAAATCATTTTTAATGTATTGCCCCAATATCAATTAAAATTGTTATTATATCAATTAAACTGTATACGATAATAAGGGTTTTATTGAACAATATTTTACTGGCGGTGTCTGTAGAATACATCAGAACCGATGGGCCAGAGAGTCGTCACGCACTGGGTGCCAGTGCCAGAAGACGGGCGTCGCCACCGAGGAAAGCCCAGAAACGGCTAGCGTGACGACTAAGAAGCGTTTGCGACAAATTGGCCGTAAAAATCCGAAGAGAAGAGAGATGTTCGTAGAGCTCTAGTATCATTTGATATACCCTCGAAATATGGCTTTAATTTTTTACTGATACAGATCCGATTTTCGCGAAGAAATTTTTGAAATGAATATACTTAGCTATAAGAGTAGACGAAGACCAAAGAAACGATGGATGGACTGTGTGAAAGCTGACATGGCAAGAAAGGAGGAGTCTCATGACGAGTAATAGATAAGTTTGCAAGAAGACAAGCTGCGCCGACCCCAAGTAAATTGGAATAAGGGCAGAGGCATGACATCCGATTTTAAACTTATAGTTTACAAAAACTAACGCGCTGTTTAAAAAATAAATTTTCTTACATAGAATGATGCAACTCATTGCAAACTCTATCCCATTTGATCTTCCAGAGTGCGAAATCATTGAAATTGCCATTCATTTAGACACATTTAAATTAAAATTTTATAAAAAAAACACAAGTCGGAAGAACTGTCGGATTGTGCGTTTGAGGACATACTGCAGGTCAGATAGGAGACCAGCAGGTCATATGTTTATGTTTATCTGAAAAAGGTATTCCAGTAATTCTTGACAATAGCGTATTTGCAGTATTACCTCATATCATTATCGGAAATCTGATGTTATTGTGTTTCGCGGAATTGGATAGTGGAACAATTGATCCGAGAGACACACGTTTTGTTATATTTGAAGGCAATGACGTTGGTTTGACATTTTTTTTACTTTATTTTATTGTGCCATCGACACGCTAAGAAGATTGAATCTGAATAGAGGTTTGATGTCATAATCAATTCGTTTGTATACTAGCTATGACCACATTACTTTCAGAGGCCATGTGCGTTTAAAAAATAATTCGATAATTCTATCGGCTGAGTTTGACCGAAGACGTCCGCATAAAGATTGGCCGATAACGGTTTAGGCCCCTAGCACACGGCGTATTTTCTACAACCCTGTAGATGCCGATTTTTGCGTTTTTATAGATACAAACGCGCGTGTGAAGCGCTTTCGAAACTCGTTTGAAGCGCGTACAAAGGGTTGCAAACAGTTGGCAGTTGCAAGCGATTGGACGCGCGTTTCACGATCGCCCCGGGTGCTTAGGTTACAAAGGAAGGTTGCTTTCAAATTACGTTTGAAGCTCGTATATATACTTGCTCCATCTGCTCGTTTAAAATACCCCGTGTGCTAGGGGCCTTAGATGTACGCGTGCCGTGAAGGCTGCTTTACCACCAGAGATGTGCGAGGATGCGTTTCGAAAATGTGTTTGTTAAAAAGCAATACAATCACTTCATTTACCTATCCTCGCACAGCGCAGCTGAAGTGGAAACGGCTCGGCGGAGCGAGGTTTTTGTACATACAAAACAAGGGAAAGATGTGTTGCAACTGTTGCGAGTGATGTATAATGCGAGGAACAGACGCGAGAGACCAAAAATATTTAAAAAATGCACAATGTTAATGTTCAAGTTTTCACTTCTGCCGCCTTTGTCTTTTTTCATGTTTCATCTACTCCTATTACAAAGGCCTAAATGTGAATACCTTCTCAACATTCTCCTGGCTTCTGGATGAGCTTGTTCAGTAGCACAGATCAGCCATTCCAAGGCTTGCTTGAAGTTACATATTTTGTCTGCCTCTAACTCTGTAACAGACAAACATCCATTTAAATAAAAAATAAAACCGTTAGTGTATTAAAATAAAAATAAAGCAAAAAATATTGGACATATTTTTTCTTTTTTCACGTAAACAAAAAAAAACGAAGACGATACAGAGCTTCGAAAAGTCGTGTGACGTCACAGCTTGGTACATTTTTCACCATGAAGTGATCTTTGACACGTTTTATTTTCGTAAAATTTTATTAATTTAATAAAACAAAAAACACGTATCCAATATGAATCATATTTTTTTTTGCCCACGAAACATCCCTATTCTGTTATAGTTTTTCGATGTGGTGGGGTTCAGAATTATGTAGATATTGAAATATGTGGAACTGTTTGTGCCTCGGTATCCCTACCACCCAATCAATGCAAACAATCATCATCCACAGCTGGACATACATTAGGGACCTAGATATAAACCAAGCAGAGTCAACCGTCAAATTATACAGTATGCCTACTGCATCCAGTCCGTCCCAGTCACCTTTTAAAGGTTGGACATGTTGATCCAACCAATCCATACTAATATAATAAATGTGAATGTAATGATGTCTGTCTATTTCCTTCTCATACCTTATAGTCCGGTCAATATAGACATTTGAAATAACAATAATTCCCACAGAGCCAAATTTTGGTGGAGAGCTGGGGTACACCATTACAAACAAATCCTTAAAAATCCCCGTCGATCCTATGTGTGCTTCAAAAGTTATTCGGGGTCAAAGGTCAAAATTTGAGGATTTTTGAATTTTTCTCGAAAACGGTAAGTTTGATCAAAAAAACCCTCAACCCAAAGTTGTAGATCATAAAATTCTCTACAAAAATGCGCTTTTTTATTTTTTTCTAAGAGTTACTATTCCTGAGATATCGCGATTCTAAGAGTCACCTTATCCTTTATATTATAAAAGCGAAAGGTAACTCACTACTCACAAAATCTCGAAAACCGCTGGACGTATAAGTATGATTTTTGGCAAGGAGGTAGTTTATAGTTAGTAGACGTCCGCTAAGAACGGATTTTGCGATAGGGCCGGATTAGGGTGGTCTAAGGGCCCACGCAAGTTTGTATGAATCCGAACTTGCAAAAGCTCATAGAACACCCTAATCTGGGCCTGTCAGAAAATTAATTCATAGCAGACGTCTACTGACTATAAAGTACGTTTCTGCCAAAAATCAATATTGTAGCACAAAAAATGAAGGACTTTCATACAAACTTGCGAGGGCCCTAAGATCACCCGAATACGGCCCTGTCGCAAAATCCGTTCTTAGCGGACGTTTACTAACTATAAACTACCTCCTTTCCAAAAATCATCTTTAACGTCGAGCGGTTTTCGAGATCTCGTGAGGAGTGTTGCCTTTCGCTTTTATATAAAGAACTAGCGACCCGCCCCGGCTTCGCACGGGTGCAAATGGATGTTATTATACATATAAACCTTCCTCTTGAATCACTGTATCTATTAAAAAAACCGAATCAAAATCCGTTGCGTAGTTTTAAAGATTTAGGCATACAAAGGGACATGGGGACAGAGAAAGCGACTTTATTTTATACTAGTAGTGATGATGAAGTGATAGTGATAATGTGACTGTTAGAATCGCGATATCTCAGGAATGGTAACTCTTAGAAAAAAATAATGAAGCACATTTTTGTAGAGAACTTTATGATCTACAACTTTGGGTTAAGGGTTTTTTTTATCAAACTTACCGTTTTCGAGAAAAATTCAAAAATCCTCAAATTTTGACCTTTGACCCCGAATAACTTTTGAAGCACACATAGGATCGACGGGGATTTTTAAGGCTTTGTTTGTAATGGTATACCCCAGCTCTCTACCAAAATTTGGCTCTGTGGGAATTATTGTTATTTGACCACTACTTTTATGTCTAAATTGACCGGACTATTAATAGCTGAACTGATTTACATGAACATTTAGCACACTATACCATGTGTGTCAAGACATAGTATGCTTTTTACAGTAGCTTTTAGTAGCTGGATAAGAGTTGCAAACATCATCATCATCATCATCATCATCCAAAGCCCGAATTCACCCACTGCTGGGTATAACCCTCTCTTTTCTTGTGCCAAGGTCCTGTGCCAGCCTCATCCAGGTTTTGCCCCAATGGCAACTATGTTGCAGACAAACAGGCTAAATGGAACGCAACTGGAGAATCTTATGATAAACAGTGGCAGCAGTGGAAGATGATGACAAATGCTTATTAGACTACGAGTATCAGTAGAATATTCGCATAGGATAATTTTCCAACTGCACATTTAAAAGCTTTAGCCCAAAGCCAAACTATAATAATGCTGTGCTAAGCTCAATAGTAGTCTCTTAAAAATAAAAATAAACTTAATTTTAATGGCATCAGATACCTGCTATATTTATTTTAAAATCATAATAAGCAAACAAACAATCTGTAATGAGTTTAAAGTCAATTTTGATATTTCTAGAAACTGGCTTTTCTCAAGATACTGCTTTTACGTTTAGCACTGCAGAAGAATGTGTGTGAGGAACAACTTACCACATTTCTCTTCGAGAAGCTGTTTAGCAAGAACCACTTGAGACTCAGCACAGCCATCCTCGGCCAGTTGGTTGCGCAATCTTCTCAGAGATCCTTGTGGCCCATCTGGAGCAATAAATACCTCAGAAAGCATACTATTTATAAAGCATCGACAGCGTACAGTATAAGCCTAATATGGTGGTACATTTTTGAACATTCGAAAATATAACCATAAACTATGTTTCTTTTTAATTGTTATAACAACAATTGAATAATGATGCCATGTATTGTATCATGATGGAATCATGTAATCCTGTGCATATTTTCTAAGATGAATCAAACAACTAGATGGGGACTTGTCATTACAGAGTACCTCAAAAATGTGTGGGTGTATTTAATTGGGTGAGGGAAGGATATGGTATCCATCCCTCACTCAATTAAATAAATTAACCTACTAAGGAAATTAAGGGAATGACAAGTTCCTATTGTGTCCTTATTTGGTCATAGCCTCATAGGTAACTAGTTCACTATTTAATATATCTACCAGCAAGAGTCAAGATCTAAGTAAATATCTATTTGATAGCCAGACCGGCTTTAGCTATTATCTATTAATCAATCAAAATCAAACTTCAGAATCCAAACCACACCTTCATGGTCAAAACCTGGTACAACCAACAGACAACCTGATGTATGTGTGCAATGAAATTGAGGCAAAAGCATCAAAAGACAGTAGCAGTGGTAGCAGTAATAGATCAAACGTAATTAATAGACTTACCATGTAGATTCCAACGTTTCCGACCGACTGGCATCACTTAGATAATATAAAATCGATTCCGTACATAAATAATTCTTTTCAATCACGGTAAACTGTAAGAAAATAGTTAAGATTTGATAAAAAACTAATAAGTACAGGTACGCCTACATCGATTTTGTTTTGATTATTTTACAGATCAGACAACAAAATTGTAGAAAAAATATTTCTTTTGATTTGTCAATACGTCAATGTCAATAATGACTGACTGACTGTCTGACAGTGACAACAAAAAAGCAATATTGCAATTTTTTTATGATGAAAGTGTACGCAAAAGAAAGTAATAGATTAATTTTAAAAAGTATTACATTCAAGATAAGCAGGGGTTACCCATCAACTAATGGGGCTACATCGATATGCCAACAAGAATGAGATTTATGTGCTTTAATAATAAAATAAAAAAATAATGCAATCAAGAAAAACCTTTTTGAGTTAATTTGCTGCTTTAAATCTTTGTAGTAGAGAACTACGCCACTACTAAGCGCACACAGGAAAAATGACTCTTTAAAACTATAAATAGAAATACAATAGGCAATTATTTAACTGCCGACAAATTCACAATAAACACCACTATGGCAGAATTATGAAAAGAAATTAAGCAATAATACAATCATAGTTGACAACTCACTGCGTCCGCCTACCTACTCCGCCCACACAAAAACAGTAACTTATTCTAAGCGGTCAGTGTTCCTAAAATAGGAAGGATCCTTTCAAAAGGATTTCCTGTGAAGATCAAAAATAGTAAAAGGATCAAAATAAAAATTCAAAAGAGCTGTAGTTTAAAGTTTATTTATAAAGTTTCGACGTTTCGAAGTTTCGACGAAATAAAGCTGAAAATCTATTAGAGAAAGTTTACGATTACGTTTAGACTGTGACGACGCAGTACGCTACTTTATGTTGTTATCATCAAGTAAATGTGACATCATGTGAAGGTGTTATGGGTGGTAGATTGCTACTTATATGAATTAGAGGGCTCACAAGAGTGTTCTTTACAATCATAAAACATTGATCCCCACCTTGTTTCAATTAATTTATTGCCAAAAAACTACCACTTTATTATTAATTATTTCCATCAGCACATGGAAAAAGAACAGAGATGGACGAAGTATTGTAATATCTGTGGAGATGGTAACTGTGAAGTACCAAGCTTCGTCATTAGCTAGAAATCTATTGTCATACATTATGTTTGATTTCAAACTATTTTGTTCTAGTAGGTCAGATAGTGACCACACCATCGTTATTGTTCGTCCGCTACTCCACCCTGATGCGTGGTTTACACTCTCGCCTCGTGGCTCGTCTCGCACCTCGCCTCGCAGCTCGTCACTCGCGCGAGAGTGTAAATGGGCTACAGGGCTACAGGTGTGTCTGTTCACACTCTCGCGGAGTCTCGCGAACTAACTAACTTCTTTCTCTTTCTAACCCACTGAAGTAACAGCGCGAGTGTAAACACGACGCTCGCGGCGGGCGCGAGTGAGCGCGAGGCCCTTTGACTCGTGCCTAAAAAGCCGCCCCGACGCGAGCGCTGCGAGTGACGAGACGAGTTGCGAGGCGAGTCACAAACACACCGTTCACACACTCGCCTCGTGCCTCGCCTCGCGGCTCGTCTCGTCACTCGCGCGAGAGTGTAAACCACGCATTACAGTCCCTATTTCAAATGAAATGATTTCTTTGGATGTTGGTAACCCTAAGAGAGTCTGTCAAGTCAAGTGTCAGTTGGCTTAAAGGTCTTGTAACCAAGCCAGTGGCATAGCCACAAAATATTAAAAAAAAAAACAAGTGTCAGTTTCTTACCATGAAGTTATAGATAAATATGGAGACCACACTTCGAATACCTACTTGAAGCAAAACTTTTGCATCGCTATCTCGCTCTCTGTGGGCTGACCCTCTCTTTCTAAGTAGGGTAACCTTTATTTTATTTTACCTAGGACATTACGTAGTTCCTTTTCATAACTTGTGTTTGATTAAATTAATATATCCACATCTCTGTTCACTTCTAGATTGATGAAAGATGCCAATGATAAATTACGAAAGAAGCTGTTTGCTTACAGTGTGAAAGTTCCTGATTTTTTTGGCAGTTTGTCATTTTCAATCACGCAAAAAAGTCTTACGTAATTTCGCACAGAAATAGAATATAGACCATGGCCAGTATAAAACTTTAGTTCCTGTAGCAATACGAAATTAATGATCTTCTATATATCTATATAAATAAAAAGAGAAGTCCTGACAGACTGACTCATCAACGCCCAGCCCAAACCCTTGGACCTAGAAAGCTGAAATTTTGCACTGACGTTCCCTTTATAATCTAGACAAGGAATAAGGAAGGATTTTTTGAAATTCAACCCCTAAGGGAGTTAAATAGGGGATGAAAGTTTGTATGGAAAATCGCCATTTTCACGTGGGCGAAGCCGCTGGCAAAAGCTAGTAAATCATAATGACAGAAGAGGTGGTGACACGACCACGGTGGTTGCCTACCGCAAGGGCTGGTGGGGTGGCTCAAGATAATGAATCTGGAAGGATTTGGGAGAGATTTTTGCCCAGTACAACTCTAAATCATGAAAAATCATGAAATCACAAAAAAGAAATTAGATGTTTCTTTTATTTTGTAGACTAATGAAAATGATACATCTAAGATGTTTTTTTTTAAAGATTTCTGGGTAAGTCAGTGTTAAGGTTTTTTACCACTGTGGAATTTTTAATATTATGTATTTTCATCTAAATACGGGGCTATGTATAAAACCTCAAAAAGAAACAAAAACACTTTCTAAATTAAAATCATTTTATTATATTACGAAGACATGTCCTGATTTTTTTAGTCTGTCGTAAAACTCTTTGCTTAAGAATCTTAGATTTCTTCTGCAGTATTTTTTCTTCAGTTGATTTTATTTACACCTGTATGCCCCTATCAATCTTCGTAGAGACCTGGGCTTCGCTGTTGACCTAAAACCAGAAGAGTGTGAAATCAGAACATCATTTTTTATTATTCATTACATTTACTGTATTATTTAAATAGTAATTGGCTATTTGACTACTGTTAAAAATTCACGAAAATGTTGTTATTCCAAAGAACTAACAGAAATAACACGGTGTGTGAAAAAAGTAATAAAATGTAATAAAGCGAGTATGATAATGACTATATAATTAATGAAGGTCCCACGGAAAGTCCCAGATATATCCCCAATATGGTCACACTACTTCAGTATGACTCCTTAAAACAAAAACAAATAAAATTGCAGAAAGTCCATGAAATTCAATGTAAAACTGTTTGGTCTTTACATAGTTATCTAAGTTATCATTGACTAAATCATAGGTCAAGCTTTTATGAAGTAATTAATTGAAAATACAAAGAAATATGCAGAAATATGTTTACAATTATTCAGTGTCAAAAATCCCGATTTAAACACTTACGCGTGAAATCTTATATCACCTCCTGGACACCACGTACTACCACAACCACGCACTACACAAGTTTGCACCATTTTCTCAATTATAACTTTGATTACAGGCAAATATCTCAAACGAAACTGTGAACCGCAAAGTAAACAACCGCCATATTGGTACGATTTATGTTGACATGTGGGGCCAATGTTGCCACATTACCACATCCTTAAGAAATGGGAAAATAATTCACTGATTCGCCAACCTTGTCAAGCATTCGTGACATACTATTTTGGAATTTTAATTTCAGTAATCTTAGTTTAGCTTTTTATTTATTATCACATTATTTGACAGTATTTAACTTCTGATTACATTTGTGTGGTGACTCTTTTTAAAAATGAATAAGGAGATTTTAATAACGAGATAGCAATACTATCGTCCACCTTAGAAAGAGAGGTAAGCCCACAGAGAGTGAGATAGAGAATCGTAGGTATTTGACTCAAACTTTTGTTCTAAGTGTGGCCTCCATATTTATCTATTTCTTCATGTTTCTTACTGTCAAAAAATGTCAAGCTGTGAGTGAGTGATGTCAAGAGTCAAGGCAAGGCGCGTTTGGTCTACGGCTTGGTCTACGGTCTACGATTATTTCTAATAATCGAGAAAGCAAGGCTTATCCAGCGTGCGGTGTAAATAAATAAATTCCGAAAAGCAAACAAAACGCAAGCAATAATAGATATTTTCTTGCACCGATTGACTCAGGAGTGAGGGCTCGTGTAGTCATCTATTAATATAGTGTTGGTATATTGTTCTGTACTGTGCTCGATCGTTATAGACTGCAATATGTGCACGCCTGCGCGTTATACTCAATGTAATTGTATGCTATAACTTGCACAGCCTAAGCATAACTATCATAGGTGCGCTGTGGAGTGGTTATAAGCCCAAGCAAGATGTTGACCCCACGTTTTAAGTTAACTCAGGACGATAACCACGTTTATATTAACGTGCACGCACCGTATACAAACATTGGGGATACAGAAATCGACGTAGATGGCGAGAATTTTCTATTTGTGTCCAGTCCGTACTTTTTGCGACTACGCCTACCAGGCAGAATCATCGATAATGACAGTGCAAAAGGATCGTACTTGTGTGATTCAGGAGACTTCAATCTAACCTTTGTCAAAGAGACCCCAGGAGAACATTTCGAGAATCTGGATATGATCACAAGTTTACTGGCTCCAGCAGATATCCCAGACATAAATCCAGATCTAGTTGAAATGTTAGAAGAAGATGGAATCACTCTAGACAACGGCAACAATGAAGATGCATATGCTGATAAGTTCTCTTATGGATTCGCAAACAAATTAACAACTGAATTCAGCAACATCGGTATTGAATTCCCACAGATCTTTGAATTGAGAGTCCCCGAAACGGTGGCAATAGATCTGCGTCACACAAAGAGAATGGATCATGAAAATGATAAATTTTCAACAGACCACTACCTGGCTGACTTATATGATGATGAACTACTGGAGCCATTCCTGACATATACAGCACCTTGGAGTAATCCACATTTTGATAAAGATGCTGAATTCTCTGAAGAAGAAGTGAGTGTGCTGAAGGAACTACCTAACAAGCACTATTTACTCACGAAGAATGAGTACAAACAAGTACTGTATGGATTGGTAGATATTCTTTATGGATATTGTTACGATAAACGGTCTACTTTGAATGACAGCACTGTGGAATCCGGGTGGACTATAAATAAACTGTCATCAACCCTAAGCTGGTTCTGCACATTTGATGATATGAAGCAGGTCCTTGTTGCTTCTTACAGACGTGCATTAATACACCCAATATTCAGGAATTTCGATCTGTGCGTTAAAGTAAAGAATGATCTGGAATCCTTATTTAGAAAGGGAAAGAAATTCGTTGTAAAATGCTTGATTGAAATATACCAAATGTTTAATGCAAGTAATGATGCAAGGTACATTCTGAATCAGCTGTACATCAAGGATTATTTAATTTTCCTACAGAAATGTCGGAATGAGGAGCTTGATGACCTGTGCAATAACATTGCAAATATGGCCATAACAAAAAATGATTTGGAATTGGACCTTGAGGAATTAGAGGCAGCCGCAGAGCTGGTTAAACAAGAAGAGGTTGATAGCATAATGGAGAATGAAGTTGCTGTTAAAATGGCTTCCATGTCATTATTATCTGGTATACATAAAATCAATCAAATCTTCTTAACTGAAGTAAGCAGTGATGAGTCAGATTCTTCAGATAGCAGTTCCTCAGAGGATTCTTCAGATGAGCTGGACTCCGATGATGACGCTTCCTGACATCATGAGGACCATGAAACGTTAAGTCTAGGCTTGTAAATGAATCATGGAACTGTAAACGATAAGCATTAAATTCAGTGCTACCGTTGGGTAGTGATTATAGGTCTGAAGTACACTGAATTGTACTGAAGTGAATGAAAGTGTTTAAGCATTAAATTCAGTGTTACCGATGGGTAGTGATTATATGAATGATGTACACTGAGTTGTATTGAAACTGACTGCAAATGTATGACAATTCGAAACTTAATGCACCTTGAAGAGACAATTAATTTCACTATTTTCAGTGGTTTAGAATTAAGTATTCACCTTGCATCTGAATGTAAAATGAATAGTAGTTATTGAATGAATATTAAACCCATTCATTATCTCATTGTCTCTTTATTGATTAAATCTACCAGCCCATCTACAATAATACCACTACATATTATAAAACAAAGTCCTCCACGTCTGTCTGTCTCTCTGTTTGCGATAAGATCAAAAACTACTGCACCGATTTTCATGTTGTTTTCACCAATGGATGGAGTAGTTCGCGAGGAAGGTTTTAGTATATAACTAGTTGTTGCTAGCGGCTTCGCCCGCTACAACTCGAAAATTATCCCACGGGAAGATAAAATCGGGATTAAAACTATCCTATGTGTTAATCCAAGTTATAAACTATCTGTGTAGGTAGGTACCAAATTTTATCCAAAAAGCACGAAACACGTTGCCTACATAAGATTTGAGATTTCTCGGAGACCCCACCATCAGATATTGCCTTGGTGACAATGGGACCACTTCGGGAGTACCTATACCCTTTCAAACACAAAAAGAATTTTGAAAATCTGTCGCAAATAGATTTGAAGAAGATAAGGTGAGATGGACCTGGTACCTACATAAATCGTCATCGATATTATTATTGAGAGACTCTTCATGCGCTTTCTAAGGGTCCGGCCATTAAAAAAACAGTTGATAGGAAGAATTTTCTTTGTATTTTCCGTTTGACTGCTTTTTAGGGTTCCGTAGTCAACTAGGAACCCTTATAGTTTCGCCATGTCTGTCCGTCCGTCCGTCCGTCTGTCATCGCTTAATCTTCCGTTAGCACTAGAAAGCTGAAATTTGGTACCAATATGTGTATCAATCACGCCGACAAAGTGGTAAAATAAAAATTGGAAAAAAATGTTTTATTAGGGTAGCCCCCTATACCTATGTAAAGTGGGAAGTGATCTTTTTTTTAATTTCAACCCTAACGTGTGATATATTGTTGGAAAGGTATTTAAATATGAATAGGGGTTTACTAAAACCATTTTTTGATAATGTCAATCATTTCGGAAATAATCGCTCCAAAAGTAAAAAACAATGCGTCCCCCCCCCCTCTAACTTTTGAACCATAAGTTTAGAAAATCTGAAAAGTAGAACTATATAAGGACTTTCTAGGAAAATTATTTTGAACTTGGAATGACTTGGATGGAAACAGCAGTTAACCAATATATTTTGGTCCCTGAATAGTATGATCGCCTATACAATCCAGAGGTCAAGTTTCATTGGCCCATAGAAGAAATTGTATACTAAAGCATACCGTTTTGGTACGGAACCCTTCATGTGCGAGTCCGACTTGCACTTGGCCAGTTTTTTCTATTGACTTTTTCAAGCAGGCTTAGGCATCAACATAATTACTAATGAAACACGTACCTGTCAAGGTCATCATTATAAGACCAGTGGAGCCTGTATTGACAAAGTATTTAATATGGCTATGTTTTATACTATCCTACATAGAGCTTACGTAGATAAACAAGTTTTTACCATTGCCACTCGAAAAAGGGCATTTTTTTCATCGATAACAGTGAATAAAACGCTCTTTTATTCACTGAGTGAATAAAGACATTTTAAATTAGGAACAAACACGAATTACGTATAGTGCGCGCGGAACTAGTTGGCCGCGCCTTAGGTGGCGACAGGGATGAGGGGGCGGGTTGCCTTATACAGCTCACAATGCACAGGAGACTATAATTAGACAGTGATGACCAATCTCGAGATATTAATTGTTCAATTTATTGAAAAGAATACTTAAATAAAAAAACAAAAACATGCCTAAGGCGCGGCCAACTAGTTCCGCGCGCACTATAGGTACAAAAAAATCGCTGCTGCTGAAATAGTACGTACTGGGTGGCTGAATGGAGCTATTCCATTCCAAATAAAATAATATCCCGCCAATTTAGTTACGTTCTTTTCTGTCTTTAATTGTGGTTGTTTTGTGTAATTGGAAAATCTATTTACCAATTACACAAAAGTAAGTAAGTAGTAAGTAATTATAATAAAATGAGTTCTTCCGATGACGAAAATGAGAGACTGACTCCGGAATAATTTCGATCTAAAGCAGCAGTTATAGTAGATGATTTGTTGCCGCCAAAATCTCGGGAGTTGTACCTGAAAACATACAATTTATTCTGCGACTGGAAAACCATGAATGGCGCCAATTTCCTTCTCTGAGTGCATATTTCTTAACTATTTCAATGAATTAACCAAGACCGCCGTCGACACTTTGGAGCATATATTATTATTCTATGATAAAAGCCACAGTGAGAATCAAACACAACATTGATATTTCAAAATACTCAAAGTTAGTGACATACTTAAAGTACGTCTATCCGTGGGTAATAAGCCAAAGAAATTTAGAGTGCTTAGCTCCGAAAATAAATACCATCCTAATTATTTTCTCACAGTCAATGGTAAAAAGTAGAGTACACAACACGTGAATAAAAAATTTATCTCGGTAGGTACTTGTATCCCTCGCTCCGTTCAGGATTCTAGAGTATAGAATCCCTCGCTACGCTCGTGATTCTACTCTAGAATCCTTCGCTGCTCTCGGGATCCAACTTCGTACCTCGAATTAAATTCCCTTTTTATTCACTTGTTGTATAATCTACTATTAAGTGTCCGAAGAGCATTCGCGAATTTGAACCCGTGAGAGCCGGAGTGGTCGCGTTTGACATTAAAAAAAAATAGGTATATAAAAAAATTAGTTTTGTGAACAAAGAATAGCCAGTTCATGTAAGTATCTAAGTAAATACCATCCTAACTTTTGATTTATTTATTTAACTAGCTGTTTCCCTGACCTTTCGGTCACGTCAAACTAGTATGAAACAAAAAAATTTTTTTACTTCTCTGTAATAATAATAACTACTATACCTACCTACTACTTTAATAACTTCTCTTTCTGTTTTTTACCAAATTCAAGGTTTTTACTTGTTATTTTTTGCATGAAACTCTATATTGTTAGAAAATAAAGGTAAGTACCTAGCTAAAAGCTCCTAAACCATCAGCTATCAGCCAGTATAATAAAAGTCCCGTCAAAATCGGTTCAACGGTTTCGGAACAAACAGACCGACAAACAAACACATAACCCTCCTTTTGGGCTTCGCCGCAGTCGGGTAAAAAGTATTTCTTGCAATAAAATAGTTTATTTCAGCGCGCTCCAAAGAATTTTGAGTTGAGTTAGAAAAAAAGAAATTTAGCACGATGGCCTACCTATAATAAGTACCTATCATAAAAAATAAATGAATAAGTACATAATTAATGTTATCATTATCATATAATTATTTTTATTCCGCCAGAATCACACAAGGTCACATCCAACAATATTTTAACTAAACATCTAGAAAAAAATTACGGCATAATAATAATTATTGTGTTTATCGCGTGGTTTAATAATAACTGCCACTCCGGTCGATCTTTAGGTTAAGTCGCGCTTGCCTAGGTTGGTTTGTGGATGGGTGACCCCCCATTACATAGGTAGGTACCGAGTTTCCTCCGTGCCTCGCAGTTGTTACAGGTAGTCAGTGACCTGAAAGACTGACAACCAGTCTTACCAAAGGGTATCGTACTTATTACCCAGTATTAACTGGGTTGTGGAGGTCAGATAGGCAGTCGCTTCATGTAAAATACTGGTACTCAGCTGCATCCGGTAATCCGGTTAGACTGGAACACCAACATAGTAATTGGGAAAAGGCTAGGCCTGGATGGTGACCAGGGCTGGGCAAAATACATGCTTTGCTTTAATTGAAATAAAAATTACAAAATACAGTATCGCAAGTAATTAAAATACAAAATACATTTAAGTAAGGTATTTGAAATATAAAATACAAAATACAGTATTTTAGCAATTTTTAATTGAAATACAAAATACAAATTACATAATTACTTACAAAAACTTTAAAAAAAATAACCGCCTTCAAAAACAACATCAGAAAAAAGTGTTAAGTAACTTTCTTTCGGAAGTCGGTGGCAAAAATGAATTAAAAACAAAATAACCAACTTAAAAGTTTTTATTTTAACCTTTTTTGTTCAAAAATTTAACCCAAACTCTTGTCAACAACCTATTTTTCTTACACATGCAAAACTAAACCGTTATGATTTGCCATCTTAGCTTGTCATTGACAATTCAACATAATTTTTTTTTGCGTTTTGTTGGCCAATTTTGATGTACCTACAGTCATAACGTTCAGTATATAACAGGTGCAGTGTTGTTAGCTCTAATAGCTGCTTTACCGTCATTGCACTCTCGCCTCGCACTCACACTCACGATCGCTTAATGAAGGTATAAATGTATTTTTGTTAAAATGTATTTTGAAGCCTCAAGTATTTGAAATACTAATTACAAAATACTTCGTCGTCAGGTATTTGAAATACGAATTACAAATTACATTTTAAGGAAGTAATTAAAATACAAATACAAAATACGTATTTGTATTTCAATTACGTATTTTAATTACAAGTAATTCAAATACTGCCCAGCCCTGATGGTGACAAACGTCTTATTGGTTTGCCTTTTTACACTGACTCTTCTTATGTTATTTTTGAACTCTGTTAAACCATTTTGGTACCTACTTATAATTTTTAAAATAATAACAGCTTTAGTATTTACCTCTTCCTTTGCCCTTAATGCTTTTTTTATAAGAATGCAAAGGGGGATGTGTGGTGTTACGCGATTGGGCAAATTAAGGAATGAATGACTACCTACTTATGAGAAAGTCCGAAAGTGGTACCGGTGACTAAAAAGTCATATGGTAATCGGTTATTACACGACTGCCCCAAAAAAAGGGTGTTATGGTTTTAGCGTTCATGTGTTTACTTATGTATGTTTGTGAGTTTCTTTATTTTTCTAAACGCCTGAACCGATTTTGATGTTGGTAGGTATCGTTAGATTCTTTGCGTTATCCCGAGTGACAACGGCTAGAGAAAAAAACAGAAAACCTAATAGAGTGGCCATGGTTTACTTTTAAGTACTTAGGTACTTAATTTGTTTTTATTTAAAATTTCAATAAAAACTATCATAAGTACCTACATAGTTATCATCGTCTAGAACTTGTTAAGTAGATTACAAAAAATATACTACAGTAGTAGGTATTCAATATCTATTGTTTACTAGTAATACGTACTTAACAAATGATATGGTGACATTTTGAACCCCGAATCCGATATGAATAAAAGCTACATATCAATAGATTCTTTGTAATGAAATAAATAAAACTGGCTAGGTTACAACTCCCAAATCCATCTACGACGGCAGCTAAATGGTTTTTAAGTTTGTATGAAAAGTCAAAAGTTTAAAAAAGCAAAAAGTTTATTTATTTATTTTATTTTGAAGAAGGCTTACAGACTAACAAACCAATGAAGTAAAGAATATAAAATTAAAAAAATTGCTAATAACAAGCCTCCACATATAGTTAACAAAAAAGTCGATAAAAAATAAGAAAATACATACAAGCTAAGTTATTGAAAAGTTAAGTTGTCCTTGAAAAATGACAGTGCCAATAGCCGTCTTAAGGTCGCCACACTAGTGCAGAACAAGTCGACATTAAGGTCCCTAGGAAGCCTATTGAAACTGAGTGCACTTCTTATTGAAAATACATTCCGCCTATAATTAGTCATTGCGAAAGGTACATTTAATATTGGCCGTTGACGTAATCCCATCAGATTCGTGCGTAATGACAGATTAGCAACGAGTTCAGGGCCCCTACTATGACGTCTTAAAACAGTCCTAACTTAATGTTATTCCAGTGTGGAAACGTGACAGAACTATACAGGGTGTCTAGCGCCATCTCTCCTCCACACTGGATTAAGAATAAGTTAGGACTGTTTTAAGACGTCATAGTAGGGCCCCTGGACAGTCGATGTGGCCATTTGCGATACCCAAAAGTAGACTCATGTCCCCAATATAACGTCTCATCTCCAGAGGAAGGAAGTGATACCGTCTGCAGCGGTGCTCGTAGTCATCTGAGTATTGCTGAGCCCTATAATCCAGATAACGTAGAAATTTTCTTTGGACGCCTTCAATACGGGACTTATAAATCGCATACTGCGGGTTCCAGACCTGAGACGCGTATTCTAAATGGCTGCGCACGAACGAACAATACAAGATCTTTACTGGTTTAAGAGACCGGAAACAAGCCGTGGTGCGTAGTATAAATCCCAGAGCTTTTGATGCCCTTGCAACTATACTATTCACATGTTGATCGAACAGAAGCTTGCTGTCTATGATTACCCCTAAATCTCTTATGCTATTTTGCCTGCTAATGAGCTGACCGTTCATGGTTTAACTAAAATTTATTAAAGAAGTACAACGTGAGAATGTTAGGAGGAAGCATTTAGAGACATTTAATTGGAGTTTATTACGGATGCAATATATTTCAAACCTATGCAGGTCGTCTTGTAACTGACATGCATCAGACATGTCTCGCACAACCTTATGAATCTTCATGTCATCAGCATAAAGTAAAATATACGAATGACGAAAACATTGTTTGATATCAGCAATAAACAATATAAACAACAGAGGACCCAAAATGGAGCCTTGAGGCACACCTGAAGGGACAGAATTCCAACCAGAGGTGTAGCCCTGAAGCACGACAGCTTGTGTTCTGTTCTCTATATAGGAGGAGAACCACCGGTACAGGTCACCGTGTATTCCGGCGAGAAACAGCTTCTTAAGCAGCATGCAATGATCAATACGGTCGAAACACTTACTATAGTCGGTATAAATGACGTCAACTTGACGCTGTGCCATGCCGTTTGTAATAAACTCTTGTGACAGAAGTAAGTTCGAAGTGGTCGAGCGGTTCCTAACAAAACCGTGCTGCTCCTCACCAAGAATTGACTTGAGAGCCGCGTAGACATCAGTATAAACTATACGTTCAAGAATTTTAGAAAAAAGGCAAATTTTTGATATGGGGCGATAGTTTTCAATATTAGCTTTATCGCCCTTTTTTTAAGACAGGAGTAACAAAAGCTGACTTCCAAATCTTCGGAACTTTACCCTCGGAAAGAGAGCGCTTGAATAGGATACAAATGGGTTCAACAAGACTATCAGCACAAGAGACTATGAATATAGGAGGTATTAGGTCAGGTCCACCTGATGTACTGAGGTCCAAAGATTTCAGCAGCTTCAATATACGTGAGTGGTTTATGTCAACAGTGCTGACAGACATTGTAGTATACAGTATACAGTATACTACATTGATCACTAGAAGTAGGTTCATCATCAGTCGTTGAATCAGGTTCTAAAAAGGAGGACTGGAAATAGGTAGCAAAGAGGTTGCTAATATCTTGTCCTGTGTTCACAGAGGTCTCTCGGTAGAACATCTCATTAGGAAAGGAGCCAGCTCTTCGCTTACTTTTTACGAATGTCCAGAAAAATTTAGGATTTTTTACAATAGAAGCTACTACATTGATCACTAGAAGTAGGTTCATCATCAGCCGTTGAATCAGGTTCTAAAAAGGAGGACTGGAAATAGGTAGCAAAGAGGTTGCTAATATCTTGTCCTGTGTTCACAGAGGTCTCTCGGTAGAACATCTCATTAGGAAAGGAGCCAGCTCTTCGCTTACTTTTTACGAATGTCCAGAAAAATTTAGGATTTTTTACAATAGAAGCTTCAATGTTTCTCATATAATTGTCATAACAAGTTTTTTCCAGCTCAAAAACTCTGGTACGCAGTAATGAAAATGAGTGATAATCAGATAAGTTACTGTATCGTTTATATTTTTTATGATACTTATGTTTTTCTCTAATAATTTTAATTAGTGCTGGGGTATACCAGGGAGGATAAGAGGACTGTTTTACCGATTTTAATGGTATATGTTTATCCCTAAGCTCATATAGTTTACCATAAAAAATTGTGACGGCATCTTCCAAGCTCGTTGACTGACTGTAACAACTGGGGCCAGTTAATTAGATCCAGTTCAGATTTAATAGCATCATAATTGCCCTTCGAGAAGATATAACATTGCTTAGGTTTGTCGACAAGTTTTTCAATTTCAATAAATTTTGTCTCAATAATTAAAGGTTTGTGATGAAAATCAATAGGCAGAGCAAGCGGGTCCGTACATCCCGAGACAGTCACAGTATCGTTACAGAATACAAGATCAAGTAATCTACAGTTAATGTTCCGCTCACCATTATACTGTGACATGTTGAATAGCGCCCTGCACACGTACAGTACGGACCGCGGGAAACACCACGCGCCGTTCCATCCCTCGCTCCGACCTGTACGTGTAGATGTGCGGATCTAACAGTCCGATCTGGCACCTCGACGCGAGTCCTTTCTCACAGTTTGACGCGCGCATCACGTATAAATGTAAATTACAAAAATGGCGGTTTGGAGCGTCGAACCTATCACAGAGTTCATTCTTACTACTGTGTAAAAAACTTTTAAAAGCTACAACGTTCCACGCGCCAGTCCAAACCGCAGTCCAAACTCTTGAAAATCAATTTACACGCACAGTTCGGAACGTTTGTCTAGTTATGTAAGTTTCGTCGGCAATCCAAACCGTGAATGCATTTTTGCGCGGGGCGCTATTAGCGCCCCGCACACGTACAGTTCGGACCGCGCATCTTGGACTGCGTTCCAAACAGCAGTTAGATCTGTACGGTTTGGACTGCGGATCAAACTGTTGTGCTAATTACGATTAAAAATGCATTCACGGTTTGGATTGCCGACGAAACTTACATAACTAGACAAACGTTCCGAACTGTGCGTGTAAATTGATTTTCAAGAGTTTGGACTGCGGTTTGGACTGGCGCGTGGAACTTTATAGCTTTTAAAAGTTTTTTACACAGTAGTAAGAATGAACTCTGTGATAGGTTCGACGCTCCCAACCGCCATTTTTGTAATTTACGTTTATACGTGATGCGCGCGTAAAACTGTGAGAAAGGACTCGCGTCGAGGTGCCAGATCGGACTGTTAGATCCGCACATCTACACGTACAGTTCGGAGCGAGGGATGGAACGGCGCGTGGTGTTTCCCGCGGTCCGTACTGTACGTGTGCAGGGCGCTAATCTCTCAACTATTGTAAGATCATGTTTCACCGCTATCAGTACACCACCACCACGCAACTGACCGGTTCGGGAGTAGTCACGATCTTCATCAGTTTACTTGAAATTGAAACATGGCAAGAATGTTAATTTAAGGAAATAAGTAATATTATTTGCAATCATAGGTTTTTCAACAACACCCCTTAAAGGGTGGAAAAAGAAGACCAGGGTAGATTTTGTTTTTGTGGAATGGACATTTTATGCGGAGGAATGAGGAAAATGTAGGGAGGAAAGTGTTGAGTATGAATGTAGATGGCTACACGAGTATAGGAAGACCAAAGAAACGATGGATGGACTGTGTGAAGGATGATATGGCTAGAAAGGAGGAGACGGCTGAGATCGAAAATAATATAGGAGAGAAGAGAAGTATGAAAGAAGAAGTATAAATGCTGCGCCGAACCGAAATAAATACGACACGACACGCACACGACACGGTTAGCGCAGTGGCTCAAGCAATGGACTGCCGCGCTGCGTGTCGCGGGTTCGATCCCCGCACGGAAGAAATATTTGTAAGACCTACAGATAGTTGTTCCGGGTCTGGGTATTTGTGAATGTGAGTTTAAATGTTTGTGAACGCACCCACGATACAGGAGAAATTCCTAGTGTGGGGCAACGTTTTAAAAAAAAAAAAAAATAGTATAGGCCTATAGGGCATGAGAATGATGATGGAATTCGCATCGCATGTTAGTAGCATACAGCACTTAAGAGAACAAGCTCCATTGTCAAGTGTACCTACTGCATACGTAGTAGGTCAATAAATCCATCCATACTTCCATCCATACTAATATTATAAATGCGAAAGTAACTCTGTCTGTCTGTCTGTCTGTTACTCTTTCACGCCTAAACGGCTGAACGGATTTTGATGAAATTTGGTACAGACATAGTTTGGAACTTGAGAAAGGACATAAGTAGGATAGTTTTTTTTTTTTTCTCGAAATAAACCAAAAATCTGCCGGAAGTCACTATTCCACGCGAACGAAGTCGCGGGAATAGTGAAAGCTAGTAGGTATATAAATATAAGAACTGTAAAACTGTCGGCCGCTCATTGAAGTTAGTCATCATCATCATCAGCCTATAATGTTTCGACTGCACGGACTCAGGCCTCCTCTCTAAGAGAGGGATGGGCTATAATCTACTTATCTACCACGCGGGCCCAGTGTGGATTGGCTGATGTGATGTCACATGTCTGCGAATTTTGTGGTTCTAAGACATGCCGGTTTCCTCACGATGTTTTCCTTTACCGTTTTTATTAAAGTTAAGTTTTTTTTTAAGTGAGTGTTTAACGTTAATTTGCATAATTATGAACTCGATTTGGTTGTACCATTTGACTAATCGATTCATATTTGACCGGTTTCAAAATACGCAATTTGTAGTTATGTGACGCAGCGACGCCATACTTAGAAGGTACACAGGTAGGTCAGAAGCGCGGGTTCGATTCCCGCACGGTAGTAATATTTATATGGCCTACAGAATAGTTGTTCCGGGTCTGGGTCTTTGGTTTGTTTATGTGAGTTTTAATGTTTGTAAACGTATAACCCGCGATACAGGAGAAATAGAGTGCAGTGTGTCGCAACGTTTAGAAAAAAAAAACAATACAAATTCAAACCTAAAAATATATTCTAATGAAACAACTAGTTTCTACCTTAAAATAATAACCCATTTAAAGAAAGAAAGAAAGAAAGAAATAACATTTATTGGTACAGACACAGGGCATAATACAATAATAAACATTCAAAAATTAATATGAAAAGAGTTTTTTTTTTTTTAAAAACCTAAAACTATTAGGTACATAAATTGTTTGCCCCACGGCTGCTCCAAACAGGCCCAGTTCAGCATAAATGTCAGGCAACTAAGTGCCTGACGCTGGTTTTCAACTGGACCTGGTTGAGAGGTGTGTACGCCGAACCAGTTACGTGGTTGTGTGTAGGTATACTAGTACGTACTTAATATGTATAAAACTATAAATAGATAATTTATGTGTCACAATTAAGAAAATAGTACATATAGTCTAATTATAAATAGATCCAAAGTGAGTATTAAATAATAATAATAAGTAGGTACCAACAAAAAAGAATATTTCGCGCGTATGATGCCGGTGCTTATCAAATTTTATCAGTGCAACTTACCCACCGACAATGCGCTCAATGCGCTGCAAGCAGCGGAGCGCAGCGGACGATCACACGCTTGACACGTTACATTTTTACGACAGAATTGAAAAGAAGGAATAAAAAGGAAATGACGAAAAGTAGACTAGTTAGGTATGAGATTACAATTAAAGGGAATAACTTGAAAGTAGTGAGTGCTAAGGTGAGTGTATTTTTTAGTAATAAGGAATAAAATATTACATTGAGAAATACTTAGATTGGTATGACGTAAAAATTCGAACAACAAACGGAATACAAAGAACGAAGAAATGTGGGTATATTATGAATTGCTAACGAGTTTTTTTCGTTTCCTTTCAGGGCTTACACTTTGATTGTACTAAAGCCTCATATTCATAATACAGTGACTACTTTCTGCCCGTTTTGGAAGAGTGGAAGTTGCAGCAAGACACTTTTTGTGAATAGGTATACATTTATATTTGATAAGCAGCAACCATCATAATTATATCACGTCCATAGACATGACGTGATTGGTTGAGCTGCAAATATAGTATTTTTTTTTTGTGTAGGTTTCTTATACGCGATGACATGTAGTCTCAAGACGGCACCCAAGCCTGGGACGGAAGAGGCAGCTAAAGAGGCACGCTTCGCCGCGCAAGCGACAGCAGTCAGTCATCACGAGCTTTCCCATCGCAACGTAAATACACATCGGAATTTGATCGGCATGGCAACAATGAGTATTATTTTGTGAAGTAGGTACAATTCATATTATTGAATTATTATGTTGAACCAAATCCAACTTTCGTTGCGCATCTATCAAATACTGCCGCAGACGGGTTCTGAAAGTGTGTATCGTGCCAACCACCCTTATTGGTGGTGGAATATTGTTCCAAACTTTCGATGCGGCGTATCTAAAACTGCCCCTGAAAGCAGCCGTCTTGTGAGACTGTGTTGTCAGTTGCTGTGCACAGAGGCGAGGAGCGCAATCGCGTCTACTGGTCATCCAACACAGCTTATCGTATAAGTACTTTGGTTTCTTATGCTTGATTACACCAAAAAGTAGGCATGCCAGGTGTAATTTTCGTCTTGACTTCATTTTTAGTACAAAGTGTTTGTTTAGGAAGGGGGTGATATGGCTTCTAGGAGGAACCGAATAACAGAAACGCGCGCACGCGTTTTGGACTCTTTGTATAAGCCGGTCTGTGCGAGCTAGCAAGCGAGGGCCGTAAACCGTGTCAGTGTAGTTTAATTTCGATAGAACAAGGGTCTCGACCAACTGCTCGCGTAGCTGCTCAGACAAAAAAGGCCTCATTTTGTACAATAGTTTCAACCTATAGAAACAGTTTTGTACCGAACTGGCAATATGTTTCTCGAATCTAAGGTTGTAGTCCATACATAGACCGAGGTTGCGCGCTTCGTTAACTCGGTCAATAGGTTCTCCCATGAGGGATAAGTTCAATACTAAGGGAACCTTCCTTAACTGCTGTTTTGTACCAAACAACATATATTTGGACTTTGCCGGGTTTAATGCCAAGCAGTGCTCTTCTGACCAGGTGGCTATTTTATTTAAGTCATTATTTAAACACTGAACTGCCGAGTTGTAGTCTTCTGGTCTAAAAGATAGATAGACTTGAACATCATCAGCATATATGTGATATTTGCAATTCTCAAGGCACTTAATTATGTCTGCACAGTAAATAATGAACAGTATTGGTCCTAAAATCGAGCCTTGAGGAACTCCCCTTTCCAATGAAGCTAGAGCTGAAGTCAAAGAAGTACCGTCATCCAAGCGCAATTCAATGAATTGTTTCCTGTCACTGAGGTAGCTGCGGAACCATTGTATAGCATTGTCATCAAAACCGTAGTATCTAAGCTTAGCCAGTAACAGCGATATATTTAAACAGTCAAAAGCGCGGGAAAAGTCAAGTAGCACCATCAGTGTACACATGCCTTTGTCTTGGGCTGATAAAATATTATCAGTGACATCTAATAACGCCGTAGAAGTGCTGCGTTGCTTTCTGAAACCGGATTGTAAGTCCGGTAACAATTCATTTTCTTCCAAGAACCGAGTTAACTGAAGGCACACCACTCTCTCCATTACCTTTGACAGACAGGGCAGTATGCTGATAGGCCGCAAGTCTTTAATTTCTGTCGGGTTTGAATTTTTTGGCAGGGGTCTGACAGTGGCAATCTTCCATTGGCTGGGAAACGTAGAAGTCCATATTGAGTAATTAATAATAAATGTGATAATTTCCAATGTAAGTGGCAAAGTTAAATTAAGCATATTTAAAGTAATGTGGTCGCAGCCTTCCGCATTTGATTGTAATTTAAAAATAATGCGTGAGATTTCATCATGGTCCACAGGGACAATGGTGAAAATTGCGTCGTTAAATCTGTGGGACTCGTAGTATGTTACAAGAGACGCGCTGTCCACCGGGTTGCCAGGAACATCCAAAAAGGTACTATTTATTAAATCTGGGTCTCTAAAGTGTGATGGTAGGTCTTGACCGCGCTTAGAGGAGGAAAATGTGGATTTAATGTTTTTCCATAATAATTTAGGATTTTTTATTTTATTGTTAATATTGTACCTAAAATATGCAGTTTTTTCATGGTACAAGGCGCTTTCCACTAAAGATTTTAACTGTTTATAATACTGTTTTTTTTGTTCTGTCTTGGTTTTCCTATACGTAGCCAATGCTTTGTCCCGCAGCCGCATCATGAGCTTAATAGTGTCAGTGATCCAGGGATACGATACTTCTTTTATAGTACAGGTCTTGATTGGTGCATGTTCGTCAAATAATGATATTATACGCTCATTGAAACTATAAACCATATCATTTACATTTGGAAGGTCAGCAATATTTCCCAAGTTTAACTGAGACAAATCACTGTTAAAACTGTCCCTACAAATATCTTTGATGGGCCTGTATCTTGCTACAAATGGTTTAAATTTGTCACGTTTTAAATGGAACTCGCTGACTATGAAGGCATGACCAGTACACGTTCCGAATGATTCCACGTTCGTGTATCTCGCGCTAAGGTCTGTGCACAGAAGGTCAATAAGGGTTTCGCTTGTATCAGTGAAATGTGTCGGCGAAGTGACTAGCTGAGACAGGCTTAAGCAATTCAGAAATTCGAGTACCTTTTTAGTTTTGTGCTCGTTGGTATTTATCATATTTACGTTAAAATCACCGAGCAAAATGTAGTGATCGCAATTTCCTAAAACAGCAAAGGAGTTCGTTACAGCATCCAAAAATAAATCAATATCGAACCCTGGTGGTCGATAAGCTGTACCGATGGCAATTCTCTTACCTGCCATGGAATACGTAAGCCACATCTGCTCGACGGATTCGAACCTGGGGTCAGTCGGTCCGGTATGCGTTCGCGCACTCAAACCTCGCCGCAGGTAGAACCCGACGCCCCCACCACGGCCCGCGCGCACGCATGCCGGCCGCGGCACGTGCCGCAGGCGATAGCCCGGCACTACAGGCGCGCGCCCCTCCTCGCCCGAACGCAACCAAGTTTCGTTTATAGCCAATACATCGAAATCGTACTTGACGACTGCACAAATAAAATCGTCATGACCTGTTCCCAGAGATCCCGCATTTAAAAATCCAACTTTAAGATACTTGTCTTTTTTAGACTTTGTTTAAAAGTGTTAAATCGAGTATGAACATTACATAAATAATTAATAATATTATTTCCAGTTCAGTAAAAAAACTTTCATTAATTTTTA
Source organism: Diarsia mendica (assembly GCA_949316265.1). Classification (NCBI taxonomy): domain Eukaryota; kingdom Metazoa; phylum Arthropoda; class Insecta; order Lepidoptera; family Noctuidae; genus Diarsia; species Diarsia mendica. Next base: position 10,862,110 of record OX438909.1, read on the forward strand.
TTATAATTTTGGGTAGAATCTTAATTAGTATTTCATAATTTGTGAAATAAATTTGTAATTTATGATAAATTAAAGGTAATAGAAATGTAAATATTAAGTCAGATAGAATAGTAAATGTAAAAGGTAAGTGTAAGTGTATGTAAATATTGTGTGTGAGAAAGAAATAACTGTGATATAACCGGTTCGAGTTGAGCACTCTGTGACGCGCGGCCGTGAGACAAACACGACAGTTGAAAATTACAACATAAACAGCGACCACGCCACATAATTTACGTAATTTAGTGACATACTGTGTGTTATAGGCATTAAAACAGTAAAACAAAGGTTTAAAAACATAAAAAAATAAAGAATAAAAAATTAGAGAAGCAAAATAAGGGCAAAGCGTGGTTATTTTAAACAGTAGCCAATAAGGGTACGGCCGCAAAAACGCGATGTATGTCGGCTTCGCAGCGGATCTGGTGAACTGAGTCCCCGGCCTTGTAGCGGGCGAGTATGCGGCCTCGCCTGGACCATACGTATTGCCACCCAAAGCGACCACCAGCCTCCCGCGCCTGCCGAAACAACTCCCGATTGGTCTTCGTGAGGCGCTCATTGATGTAGATGCGCGAGGCCGGACCAGGCAAATCGAGGTCAGCAGAGGTCATACCACGACGCACTCGGGCGGCCTCCACCATCTCGTCGCGTAGGTCGCGGCGCGCGAAACGTACAACGAGGAATCGCGGGCGGGTCTCCACAGGTGCTGGCTGCGTCGCATTAATGCGCCTGCCCCCAACTCGCTCGGCACTCACAATGTCGCGTGCTTTGGCTTTTACGCCTAGCTTTGACGCAACTATTAAGGCCGTATGTACCGGGTTTTCACCGGGAGCTTCGAGCAAGTTTGAGATTTGTATGTCCGTGGCAAGGAGCTCCTGATCGCGGTCGTTTATATCGTTCCGGAGTTGAGCGATGATGTCGTTCACCCCCGTTGACTCCTGTTCCTGTGTGCGGTTCTCCATCACAGCAACCCTCTCTTCCAATGCGCTCATGCGGTCATTTGTTTTTTTTATAGTTGACCTTAATTCGGCCAGGTCATCGCGCATTAATTGAAATTCCTGCCTGATCGTGCTAATAAACTCCTCCTTAAATTTCCTTAGCTCCGCCGTGATGTCCGATGGGTGATGAGTCATTTCTTGTGTGGTGTCCATAGCCGTGCTATTGATGGGACTTGTGTCCATCAAGTTTACCAAGCTATCTTCCAGCGGCGCCACTGCCTGTCCCCTCACTGGTGTCTCATTCCGGTTGTCCCGCACTTGGGTTTTGCTGCATTCAGGACAATGCCAGGGTGTGGTTATTATGCCAGTCAGATTTAGCCTAACGCACCGACGGTGATAGGATTTAAGGCAAATGTCGCATTTAGCGCCATCTATCGGTGACTGGAATTTCCCGCAGGCGCCACACTTGTGCATAGTCACGTTCACAGATTCTGATGCGAGCTCGGTTGAATCGATCGATTGGCAACGCAGTGCGCGTGTCAAACAATAGATGTCGCTAATTACAGTGTAAGCGTTGATGGTGTTTATCACGACGTTATGTCGATTCCAGACACCATAGGATAGTACACTGCACTGACGTTAGGATGCGCTTTCACTGGGATATGGCACAAGTTAGTTCCAGATCGTAAATAAAGAATTTGTTAACTATTTTAGACAATAGGGTAGATAAATGTCAATTCACAATGGGATATGGTTTTTTAATGTTTTTACGTGTTTACACTGTACACAACCACTGTATAATATTGTCACTTGTTTTACGCACTCAAATTTGTTTATTTGTAATAAATGTTTTTGTTTACAACTTTGTTTTGGATTTTATTTTACTTTGAAAAATATTGAGACTTCAACGTAAGGCAACGGCACTGCTGAAGCAGTATCAGTTCGCAGTACATTTCGTAGTATCAGTTCGAAAATGAAGAAGGAGAAGAAGCTCAAAGGAAAGATGGATGAATTGTGTGAAGAGAAAGGAGTACTACATAGGTACTAGGGGTCGCAAACCGGGATCCCGGATACCGAAAATACCGGGATACCGGACCGAAAAGGGTCCTTCACAATACCGGTATTGAATTTTAGAATACCGGGATTTATGATATTTTCGGTATTCATCACAGAACGATGCAAATCGCAAATCACGGCACACCGCCGCCACTTTTCCTGTACTGTACTAGTTCTGACGCGTTGCTGCAAGAAGAATGTTGATTATTACTATTATAATAGAATATGCTTTTTATAATTTAAGATTTTGCAGATTTAATTAAACAAAGAATATTGATTACTTAATTCATTTTTGTTTAATATGGCTTTCATTAGCGCAGGTAGCGATGTTGCAATTTCGATGGGAGGGAGATAATCGTATTCTTTGTTAAAAAGTTGATTTTGTTTTAATTGCTGACTTCCCAAAAAGAAGGAGGTTTCTATATTCTACCGATTTTTGTCGCGATGTCGAGAGACACCGCCAAGACCACACCGAGAGACCACATTCTCCGTCGTGAGGGTTCTCACGCGTATGCTGGCATCCACCGTCGAGCGCTTCTTGCGGAACACTAATTTGGTTAATTCGGACCCATCCCCTCAAGGTGCTCGGCGAGGCGGTTTGCATTTATAATCAAAGAGCTTGCCCACCTCGTCGAGCAGCACAATGGGCCGGTATGCGGACGGCGAGTCCCAGCTTCTAGATGAGGACCACCTTCCCCGTCTTCCAATGAAGCGGAAATAGCCTCTTTCCAAGCATGCGCTTAAGAACCCCTCCAGTCGGGGTCGAAGAGCCTCTGAGGCCAAGACCCAGTCTTTGCCAGGCAACCCATCGGGTCCCGGGGCAGTATTTTTGGCTTTAAGCCTACGTACCGCCACTCTCAGGTCTACCCCAGTCACGCCCTGAATGTCGTCATCGTCTCCTGAGTGGTCCGCTTCCAGCATCGCAGGGGGCGGAGCCATTGGCGGGGGAGGATGCTCCCCTTGCGAATCACCACGTCCTCCACGAGGTTAGGGAGCCTCTGCGTCAGCTGGAGGGGCCGGGTGCGGAGTTTATTTCGCAAATTCTTATAAGGGCGCCCTCACGGATCTCTGTTGAGAGTCTCCAGCATTACCTCGCGGGCCTGATCCTTGGCCCGCCGACGACCCTCGAGGAAGGCGGTCTCCGCCGCTCTATTCCCTCCATACAGCTCCGCTTCAATGGCTTCCGCATTCGTCCGCATTCGGAGGACGAATGCGGAGCCTGCGATGCCTGGCGTACAGGTGCCGCGCCGCCACACACTGCTCACGCAGGTGTGACAGCTCTCGCGACCACCAGTACACCTGACGCCGGGCGCTTCCTGGCCGGACTCGGGGCATTGCCTTTTCGCATATCTCAGACATGGCCTCCTGGAACCAACCCGCCTCGTCGTTGCCGTCCGCAGGCCTGACCGGTAATGGCACCCAGGCCCGCACGATCGAGGCTTCTAGGAGGAGCTCCCGGTACAGCAGCTTCAGCGCCCATCGCGGAACACTCGGGGTCTGTGGGATCGGCGCGCTTGAGAACTGGGCAGAGACCTCAAACCGGATATACTGGTGATCGAAGTAGGTCTCCACACCCTCCATGACGCGCCAGTCAATGACACGCTGTGACAGAGCTGAGCTGGCTAACGAAATGTCCACCACCGACTCGCCCCGCGTGATGTCCAGGCCTGTTCCCAGAGCCCAGCACTAGACCATCACACCCCGCACATCCGTGTAACGAGAACCAATCAATGCCAAGAGCTTGACCTGGCCAAGCTCTTGGCATTGAAGTCCCCGAGTACAAGTACGGATGCTTAGTTAATATTTATTTAAAAAGGATATTGCAACTAAATCTAACAAAATAAATAAACTTTTTTGCAAAAAACCGTTGAAGTCGGTTTTAAACTTATATCTTTTTAAATTCTCTAATTTACCATATCACTATAGCTACTATAAAAACTTTAACGGAAAGAAAAACTAATAAAACAAATATAATTTCTATAAATGCCGAAAATACCGAAATTACCGGAATCCCGGTATTGTCCTAGACTCAATACCGAAAATACCGGTTTCGGAAAGTGGGACCGGTATTGCGACCCCTAATAGGTACATGCCACTGTGACGTCTAACAGGGAAGAATTAAAAAAGAAACCGTGTTGCGCCGATGATGATGAGTTCGAGAATGCTATGTATCAGCAATAGGTACTTAAATAATATTTTCTTAATGGAACTGCTTAGAATTATTTTCCGAACTCTACTCGATCAAAACTGCAGCCAAATGCATTAACAGTCATAAAATGCAATAATTTTTAAATTTATTTACGAGGTGACTGAAAAAACTCATCATATGCCTAGCCTTTTCCCAACTATATTGGGGTCGGCTTCCAGTCTAACCGGATTCAGCTGAAAACCAGTATTTTACATGGAGCGACTGCCTATCTGACCCCCACAACCCAGTTAATACTAGGTAATACGATACCCTTTGGTAAGACTGGATGTCAGACTTTCAGGCCACTGACTACCTGTAACGACTGCCAAAGATCTATATATATGGCAGCCGGGACCAACAGCTTAACGTGCTTTCCGAGGCACGGATGAAACTCGGTATGTCGGGCGGTCACCCATCCACAGACCGACCTAGGCAAGCACAGCTTTACCTAAAGATCGACCCGAGTGGCAGTTCTTATTAAGCCACGAGCTCCTCCGCGCTGACTGAAAAAACTAAAAAGCAAAAAATAAGCATATACAAAACTTGGAAGCAGGTGGGGTCCATTCTATCTTTATCTTATATAACTAGCGGACCTGGAAGACTTCGTCCCGCCCGGACAGCAACGTCCAGTGTGGAAACGAGATGGCGCTAGACACCCTGCACGTGGTGTAGGTATAGTTCTGTCACGTGTCCACACACTCCACACTGGAATAAGATTATGCTAGGACCATGCTAGGACTGTTTAGTAGGGCATCAGGTGTGTTATGTGTATCGGAACGTGGTTCCCGCGCAAGAATGTGTCAGATGAACAAAGGTCATGGAGATGGAGCATTGTGAAATTATGGACATACGGATAGCAATGTAAGAGCATTAATAAATACTTTATAGCTAATACAGTCTTTACATTTAACATGGTGTCAGGTTTTACGTACCACGCGTGATTACAAGAGTGTGAAAATAAAAAGACTAGAAATGTCGGACAACGAAAACGAAAACACATCGACTCCTACTGTAAGGTTTGGTAGTAACATTAGTCCACTTAAGATCACAGGTAATAATGATTGCCTCGCATGGAAGAAATGGTATCAGAAATTCGAACTATTTCTGATTGCAAATGAACTCCAATGTGCAAATGATACGAGGAAAGTTGCATTGTTACTACATCTTATTGGTGATACTGGATTAGACATCTTCAACTCTTTTAACATTTCGGAAAAGGATAAAACGGAAAAAGGATACTTTGAAAGAGTCAAAAAACTATATGATGAACATTTCATCCCAAAGAAAAACGTAAGTGTTGAACGTCATAAGTTCTTCACTAGAATTCAAGGTCCTTCAGAAAGTTTTGAGAGTTTTTTAACAGATCTACAAAATAAGAGTCTTTCTTGTGAATTTGAAGAACTGCGTGAGAGCCTAATCAAAGACATGATTATTATTGGCATAAATAATCTTACTATAAAAGAGAGACTTCTGAGAATGGAAGACTTAAATCTCAATAATGCTATTAAAACATGCAAGGCATCAGAGTTATCACAAAAACAACTTGCTGGGTTCACTGAAAACAAAACGGAGGAGGTCTTAGCAGTCAATTCAACATCAACATTGGAAAACAATGTAATGGCAGTCAATAATAAGTATCAGCAAAAGCAGTGCTACAGATGTGGAGTCAAGAGATGGGATCCATCACACAAGTGTCCTGCAATTGGAGCAATTTGTCAAAAATGTAAAGGCCGGAATCATTATGCTAAAATGTGCCGTAGTAAAGAAAATCAGTATGCGAAGAGAGTGGCACATGTAAGAGAAGAGGAAGAGGAGACATTTTTCATAGGAAGTGTTCAGGTGGAATGTGAAAGTGAGTGGTTTGAGTATTTATATATCGGAGGAAAACAGCTTAAAGTTAAATTGGACACAGGTGCACAAGTTAATTGCATGTCTTTTGATACATACAAGAGTCTAGGATTAGACACAAAATTCATCAAAAAGAAGCGCATTAAATTAATCACATTAGATAATAAAAATATTTCAGTAAAAGGACTATGCACTATAAAATGCTATTTAGAGAATGGCCTAACTGATAATGTAGATTTTGTGATACTTAATTATAATAGTACAACAATTTTGGGCCTAAGGTCCTGCATTAGTTTGAAATTGATTAAAAGAAATCACATAAATAAAGTATGTGCTGTAGAATGTGCGGATGTTAATTATGTAATTAAAAAATATTCAAAATTGTTTGAGGGTATAGGATGTTTTGATAAAGCATATAACATTAAATTACAGGATGGTGCAATGCCCAGAGCGGATCCACCTCGCCGAGTTCCTATTGCTCTTCGTGAACCATTGAAAAATGAGCTGGATCGGATGTTACAGCAAAATATAATTGAGAAAGTAGAGGAACCTTCGGAGTGGGTCAACTCTGTGGTAATTACTAAAAAAGCTAATAATAATCTTCGTATTTGTATTGATCCAAGGTATTTGAATAATCATATAATTAGACAACACAAACAATTACCAACGGTGGAAGATATTTTAGATAAATTGTCAGGTGACTTGTATTATACTAAATTAGATTGCAACAGTGGGTTTTGGACTGTACCTTTGGATATAGAAAGCTCAAAATTATGTACATTTTCAACTCCATTTGGGAATTATAGATACAAAAGATTACCATTTGGGCTGTCAGTATCAACTGAAGCATTTCAAGAACGCATGGAAAGTACTTTCAGTCATATACAGGGTGTGGAATTTTATTGTGATGACTTAATAATACATGCAAAAAGTATCACTGATCATAATAGAATATTAATTGAAGTCTTGGAAACTGCTTTGAAAAATAATGTTAGATTTAATAAGGAAAAATCAAAATTTTTACAACAAGAGGTTACTTTTTTAGGTACAATTGTAAGCAAGATGGGAATTAGTCCAGATCCCTCAAAAATTAAAGCTATAATTGAGATTAAATCCATTAAAGACAAGAAAGATTTAGAGAGATTTCTTGGTATGACAAACTATTTATCCAAGTTCATTGATAATTATTCTACCATCACTGCTCCATTAAGAGAACTTCTAAAAAAAGATAATTTATTCCAGTGGAACCAAGCCCAAGAAAATTCATTTAATAAATTAAAGGAAGTACTTACCAATGCTCCCACATTAAAATTTTTTGATAGTAATAAAGATATCACTGTCTCAGTTGATTGTAGTTCTGAAGGAGTTGGTGCATGTTTACTTCAAGATGGTCATCCAATTGCATATGCATCAAAAGCATTAACAGATTGTCAAAAGGGTTATGCACAAGTAGAACGTGAAATGTATGCTATTGTTTTTGGATGTACTAGATTTCATAAGTACATATTAGGCAGACATGTGAATGTAGAATCTGATCATTCCGCCTTAGAGATTTTATTTAAAAAACCTTTAAGTAAAGTACCGGCAAGATTACAGAGAATGATGCTTAAAATTCAAGGATATGATATTAGTGTAAAATATGTGCCAGGTAACAAAATGTTTATCTCCGACTTTCTGAGCAGGTCTTATTTGCCCATTGTGAATAAAGAATCAGATAAATTTGATGAAGAATTAAATAAAGAAATAGTTTGTCATGTTCAAGTATCGATAGATAGTTTACCTATATCTGAAACTAAAAGAAGTTTGATTAGAGAAGAAACCGGAAAAGATCAAATGTTGCAAAAATTAATGGAGTATATTCAAGATGGATGGCCTAATCACAAAAACAGTGTTAGTGATTTAGTAAAACCCTTTTGGAATTTTCGATATGATTTAGAGGTTGTAGATGGAATTATTTTCAAAAATAATGTCATTGTTATTCCTGTAACTTTACAAAAAATGATGATTAAAATAATTCACGAAGGCCATTTTGGTGTTAATACTTGCGTTAGGCGTGCAAAATCTGTAATGTTTTGGCCAAATATGTCTTCACAAATAAAAGAAGTTTGTTTGAACTGTTCAGTTTGTGCAATTCATAGAGTTAACAATTGTAAAGAACCAATACAATTCCATGAAGTCCCAAGTTTACCTTGGATAAAACTTGGGTCAGATTTATTTGAATTTAATAGAGAATATTTTTTGTTAGTTGTTGATTATTACAGTAAGTACATAGAGATAGCAAAATTAAATAATTTATCGACAACAAGTGTAATAACTCAAATGAAGTCTATAATGGCAAGACATGGCATTCCTTTAGAACTAGTTTCAGATAATGGACCACAATATAGTAGCAGAGAATTTGAACAGTTTGCAAAAGAATATGGTTTCATTCATAAAACTTCTTCTCCAAATTATCCAAAATCTAATGGCTTAGCTGAGGCTAGTGTTAAAATTGTAAAAACATTATTAAAGAAATGTCTTTACGATAAATCTGATCCATACATTGCTCTTCTTAATTTGAGAAGTCAGCCAAAAGAGGGATCACCTTCTCCAGCAAACCTTTTATTTAATAGAAACTTAAATACGAAGTGCCCTGTATCAGAGGAATATCTTCGACCAAAAATATGTCAACGTGATCCTTTATCTGATCTACAAAAACAAAATAAAATTAAAGAACATTATAATAAAGATGCAAAGACTCTGAAGGAGTGTAATGTTGGACAAAGAATTACATTTAAAAAAAAAAGTGATGATAAATTGTGGATTCCTGGTAGAGTTATTAAAAAGCTACCTTATCCTCGTTCTTATCTAATCGAAGACGATCAGGGTAATACATACCGTAGAAATAGACAACATTTAAACATATTTGAAGAAACAGATGATACATATTCAGGAAATGACAGAGATAATAGCGGAAATAGATATTTAGATAATGATAAGTTTGATACTCATTATGAAGTAGAATTTAAGGAAGAAAATAACAAGACCTTTGTAAAGAATAATGATACTGTAGAAAATATTGTAACATTTAATTCTCATGCTAATAATATTGATAATAATATTAGTGATAGTGTGATAACTGATCATAATTATGTAACTAGGTCAGGTAGAATTATAAAACCTCCGACACGATATATGATCGATGATTAAGGAGGGGAATGTTATGTGTATCGGAACGTGGTTCCCGCGCAAGAATGTGTCAGATGAACAAAGGTCATGGAGATGGAGCATTGTGAAATTATGGACATACGGATAGCAATGTAAGAGCATTAATAAATACTTTATAGCTAATACAGTCTTTACATTTAACAAGGTGTAAGAAAATAATTTTAAATGGTTGATTATGTTTCATGCATTTCAGAGTTGAGAAAAAAACATTGAAGGTAATAAAATGATTCCGGTCAAGCAAATTGACCTGTTCCATCGTACAGAAGACGAAACGAAGGCAGTACGTCAAGTCTTTGGTCTGACTGAGAAAAGCATAAAGGAGGGGGTGGACACAATCACGGAATGGTTCCAAAAACAACCTCACCTGGTTCATATTGACATGAGTAAGTATTTTAATTAATACCTATTTCATTACTTTTACTCGGAAAGTAGGTATTTTTATAGTTGCCTGAGGAGCGCCATTGTTAATAGTTCATAATTAAGTAAGGGCGGGGGCACACGATGCGTTGCGGCGCCGCACCGCAAAGATTCCGACGAATCGGCCTTCAATTTCACTGGTCGTGTTCCCGCCGATTGGCCGAAATCGCGCCGCACCGCCGCCGCAACGCGCCGTGTGCCTTCGCCCTAAGTAGGCTTACCGTCCTCGGTCGGTCTCAATGGCGGCTCAGCGGTAATCACCAACATTACACACTTGCACCATAATGTATTCTCTGGGATGTCGTCGAGCTTCATTGTCAGTTGATTCTGGCTTTGAGGAGTTGCAATGATAAATCATGGGCCCAGTACGGTTTCTCATAGAGAGGAAGCCTGTGTCTCATAAGTGAGGGAAGGTAATAAACTGAACATGCTTTACTAATGATTCGTTCTCTTCACCAGGTAGACAAGCTATGGAGATGATGATAATTATAGCAAAAGGATCCATAGAAAGAGCTAAGGAAAAAATAGATAACTTCTATAAGTACCGGTTCTTGACGCCCGAAATGATAAATAACAGAAATAAAATATATAGTGGTGATAAAATACATGACCTTTAGTAAGTATCCGCCGGGGCCATCTTTGCCGCTGTGCACACTGGGCGGTTGGCCCCACGATTCAAGGGGGTCCCAAGTTCCTATAACTGTCACAGTTAGCGACTGACATTCTGGCAAAAGAAAAAAATTAACATTAATTAGCATATAAAGTAAAATCTTCTACTTTATGCTCTAGACCATAAAACGCGACTTTATGTCGCCTACGCACGACATAAAGACGAATTTTAGAGCGAGAGAAGTGAAAAAAACATTACTTGTGTGTACAAAGTTGTGAGATTCATGTAATACCAAGTCGGTTAATTTATTCAGTCCCTACTTGAGGAGCTAACCTAACAACATCTTATAGTGACCATTATCAATATAAAAATCTTTTAGATTGACTTTGCCATCGTATGAACACACAATGTATCACACAAGTAATGCAACTTATGAAGAATTTATTACCGAAATCCAAGAACGAAACTTACGGGCCAAAAATGTAGTTGTTTCTGGTATTGCTGAACCTAAAACCAAATCAACAACTGAACGTCAAGAATACGACAAGGCAGAAATTACAAAAATAATGAAACTTGCATTCAATGACTGTCCCCAGCCTGAGAAAATTCTACGTCTCGGAAAGTATAAGCCTGAACACTCCCGGTCAATTAAGGTATGTTTTTCATCTGAGGATACAGCTAAAACAATACTACGCAACAGAAATAAACTGGACATCGAAAACATAAAAATTTACAGTGACCAAACCCCATATCAGCAAAAATATATACAAAATTTGAAAGAGGACCTGCAAAAACGTACTGCTTCGGGTGAAAATAACCTCATCATTAAGTATGTGAAAGGAGTACCAAAAATTATTTCGACAGTCGAACTCCCGTCCACACCTGTGTCAACAATTTCAAAAAACTAACTTCGTGCTCAGATAGAATAACGTATCAAATCACAAATAATTACACTGATATAGTCCCAACAAAAAAATCCCTGAAATGTTTTTATGCCAATGTTCGAAGTATAGTTAAACCAGGAAAATTTGATGAGCTAAAATGTATTATCGCATCTTTAAAGGCTACAACGCACATTATTATTCTTACGGAGACATGGATCAAAAGTGAAGACGAGGCAAAGAGACTGCAAATTCCATGCTACTCCCACCACTATAACTATAGACAGAATAAAAGAGGAGGCGGAGTCTCAATATTCGTCCACAACAATCTAAAACACCATCTAATAGAAGAAAGCTGTGTAGAAGATACTCATTACCTCTGGGTTTACTTGAAAAAGTTTTCCTTGAGCGTTGGTGCCATATACAAACCAGACAAAACAAATATGAACAATTTCCTTGAAATATATTCCCAACAATTGCAGAAAAAGAAGAGGGCAATAGTATTCGGTGATTTTAACCAAGACTTACTGAATCCAGACCAAGCCGTTCGTAACTACAAGAACACATTGAAAGAAAGTAACTTCAAAATATTAAACAAAATCGATCTTCAACATTGTACTCGAGAAACAAATTCAACCAAAACCTTACTAGATCATGTCTCCTCAAACCTACAGGAAAATTGCTTTCACTTGGTCGTGATTGAATCTGCGATGTCAGATCATAAGCAAATACTTTTAGAAATAAAACGGTATGATCCTCCTCCTCTTGTGAAAGCGAAATACACGGCATTGGATTATTCAACTCTCTATAAATGTTTTGAAAATATTATGGAAACTACAAGTGATGAAGAACCCCTTTATGAGAGGTTGGCTGACAAACTGCAGTCTTGTTTATTGGAGTGCAAAGTAACGAAAACGAAAGTGTTGAACCCTCCAAGACAAGATTGGATAAAGAAAGAATTAATAAATGAAATAAATAATCGGAATATTCTATGGCAAAAACTAAAATCAAACATATCGGACACGAAGTTAAAAACAGAATTTAAGAAAACAAAAGCTAGAGTGGCCTACAACATACAACATACCAAAAATACATATTACTACAAATGTTTCAAGGACAATATGAAAAAACCGCGAAAAATGTGGAAACTAATAAACGACATATCCAAAAATAAAATTAGAGAAAAAAATGGGCCAGAAAAACTAGACACTGAAACTGGTCCCATCATGGACCAAAAGGAGATATGTGAAAGGTTCAATTCTTACTTTTCCACCATTGGGTCATCACTTGCAAGCCAAATCACAGAAAAAAGAAACGAAAACCTTGCCCAAGAACCTGGGGCAAATGACTCAACGGAACTAAATTGTCTAATACCAGCAACCACGGATGAAGTTATTAAAATTATTGACAGTTTGGATCCTAACACTAGTTCTGGCATTGATGGCGTAAGTACAAAGTCATTAATATGTGTCAAAAAATTAATAGCTCATGAACTTACAGCGTGTATAAATCACTGTTTAGATAGAGGTGTTTTCCCCGATGGCTTAAAGATTGCTAAAGTTATCCCAATACATAAATCTGGGAGTAAATCTGATCCTTGTAACTACCGCCCAATATCTGTGCTTCCTGTAATCTCAAAAATTTTTGAAAGAATTTTATATAAACGTCTAGAAACATTCCTTAATACAAAAAACTTTTTATTTAAGAAACAATACGGATTTAGACCTCATTCGAATACTCTCTCGGCTACCATTGATCTTATAACAAAAATTAAAAACAAAATCGATCAGAAACAATATGCTTTGGGGATTTTTATCGACCTTAAAAAGGCGTTTGATACGATTAGTCCAAATTTATTGCTACAAAAACTGTCTCGCATAGGTATCACAGGTAAAGCACTGCAAATGTTTGAGTCGTATCTTCAAAATCGCCAGCAAGTAGTTAAAATAGGACAATATCAAAGTAGTGCACATACTGTCACCTTCGGCGTACCCCAGGGATCAATTTTGGGACCACTATTGTTTCTAATTTATATTAATAGTATATCCCAGATTGGTCTTAAAGGAGACATCTCGCTTTACGCAGATGACACAAGCCTTTTTTATTTTGGGCATTCAATCGACGCTATGATACCTCATATACAAGACGATTTGAACATACTTAATGAATGGTTCCAATCAAATTTACTCACCATTAATGTTACAAAAACCAACTATGTTGTGATAGCACCCAAAAATAAAAAAATATGCGATAATATTGAACTTAAAATAAATAACCAACTAATTCAAAGGAAGACGAAAGAGAAATATTTAGGTTTAATTTTAGATAACTACCTGAGTTGGAAACCTCACATAGAGAAAATCCGATCAAAACTGCTATCACTCTCAGGAGCCCTTTACAGCATAAACAAATGTCTTCCACAGAAAGTTCGATACATAATTTATAATTCTTTAGTTAAACCACATAATATAGACTACCTAATAGAAATCTGGGGGACCGCAGCTAAATCTAATCTAGAAACATTACAAATATCACAAAACAGATTAATCAAAATATTATTTAATTACAATTTTAGGACATCAACTCAGAAAATATATAAAGATACAAAAATAATGAATATTTCACAAACATATATGTACTATACGTGCATACTTATACGAAAAATACTTCATACAACACTAAATTTCACAAAAAAACATCAGGTACATAAAATTAAACTCCGAAACCACAATCACCTAGTGACGCGTCCTCCCAGAACAGTAAATTACGGCAAGAAAAATATTGAATTTGAAGGTGTTAACATGTACAATAAAATACCAATGGATATAAAAGAATCAAAAAGTATGTCTTGTTTTAAAAAAATGCTGAAATCATACATAATGAGCAAATAATAATAAAAAAGACACATTATTAATTACTTCGATTCGCCATTGCCAGTTGCCACATCTAGCACTTTTAGTTTGTTTCCGTGTTTGCTTGGTTGGTGCGGCTTACTTGTTTTGTTATTGTGGTCGCTTACCCTCAAATTTGTTTATTTTTAATGTGAACGTAAATCTCTGTACGCTCAAACATATTATTTAAATTTAGTTTCTCAGTAAGTGAATTATTGTTAATTCTTGATGAGGAATAATAAAGTTCTTAAACCAGAAGTAATACGTATTAAAATCCAAAAAAAAACGAAAATTACGAAAATTTTAGTATCCTGTGATCCTGCTTGGGATAAGTTAATTTTCTTTTGCCAGAATGTCAGTCGCTAACTGTGACAGTTAAGTCGAAGACCAAGGTAATCGGCACAGGTAATCGGCCCAACAGACACAGGAACAACTTCAACTTCATAGAATAACCTCTTTAATTTAATTCGTTTCGCTAGTATTCTAAGAACAAGGGATTACTGCTTTTCATTACGAATACAAGGAAAGTTGATGGAAATAGGCTTCCCCCAATTACCTAAATCGCTTGATGGCAATAGGCTTGCTCGTAATTAGGTTGGTTGATGGCAATAGGCTTGCTCCTAATTACATCATTTGATGGGAATAGGCTTGCTCCTAATTACATCGTTTGATGGCAATGGGCTTGCTCCTAATAAGATTGGTTGATGGCAATAGGCCTTTCCTAATTAAATCGGTTGATGGCAATAGGCTTGTCCCTAATTACATCAGTTGATGGCAATGGCTTGCTCCTAATTACATTGGTTGATAGCAATAGGCTTGGTCCCAATTACATCAGTTGATGGCAATAGGCTTCGCATCGGATGGATAAACGTCTCGCGCAAAATGGTGTGTTTTATGCTCTTGGTGTACAATCTACTATTTTAATCTGTTAACAACAGGGAAAGAAAATTGTACTGAATTTCATTCATCCTCTAGGGGGAGAATGTGATTTAAATTTGGAAAAAGAAAATTGTACTGAATTTCATTCATCGTCTAGGGGGAGAATGTGATTTCTATCAATAATTGGACCAATGTTTCGAATGTTAACTTTTGCTTTTAATTGTCATTATCCATACTAATATTATAAATGCGAAAGTAACTCTGTCTGTCTGTCTGTCTGTTACTCTTTCACGCCTAAACGGCTGAACGGATTTTGATGAAATTTGGTACAGACATAGTTTGGAACTTGAGAAAGGAGATAGGATAGTTTTTTTTTTTTTTCGCGAGATAATCCAAAAATCTGCCGGAAGTCACTATTCCACGCGAACGAAGTCGCGGGCAAAAGCTAGTTTTTAATAAATGCTTAACTCATAATATTACTATTGTGTTAATTTTTTCGCAAATGGTACGAAAAGTAGAGTATTTTCCTCGGTGATCTACTGTCGCTGTCTTAGTCTTAGGTGAACTTAAATCCTTCGTTACGCTCGCAATTTAAATCGTCACCCGCGACAGAAGACACTGCTTTATCCCCTTGGTTAATAATCTACTATTGTGTGATTAAAATTACAGTTGCCACGAAATTCTCAGTAGCAGGCACGTAGTCTGGATTTGTGCCCGGTTAAAGACCATACTGGGTCGCATTCTACATGACATGGGACCCTCCGGGGATTAGGTACAGGAGTGGTTTTAAATAAACTACGGTTTGGCATAATTAAAAAAACGGGGTAATCGTACCTAAATTATAGGGAGACAGCTACTCTATTCAACATATTTTATATTCTAGCAATATACTTGCGATACCTACTCTACACGATAACAGAAGAATTTACATTGTGAAATTTGAAGAAGACTTGAGCAAGTTTGACCTTGAAGAATTATTCAGAAGAGTTTTTTTGGTGAGCTTTGTTCAATTCAACAAAAACATACAATACAACTAGACCGAGAGCGTAACGTCAACGAAAGTCGGGGACAGGGCGATACGCCTAAGCGCTCCCGCCCACGTCAGACTTTTTGTCGGGCCGATATTAATTTGTTCGTTATTTCTGACCAAAAAAAAATCGGTCACCGATTTTTTACGAACAAATTTTAAATCGGCCCGACAAAAAGTCTGACGTGGGCGGGAGCGCTAAAGTAATAATAATAATAAACTATCTAGGTACATATTTCAGCTTCTAGACTTGCGAATGATTTACGACTACATGGCGGGCGACATATGGATTGTTGACATGAAGAATGTGGGGTGGGCACAAATCTTGACTCATAGTCCACTAGCTCTCGTGAAAGCGGCGCGGTTTTTCACGGTAAACTATATTTTTGTTTATTATTTCTTCTTTTCTTACATATTCTGGCAAGAAATATCTCTCTGCATAAAGGCGCGGCCCCACCGCTGTGCACGGAGAGGCTACGCACGTGTAGTAAGCTTCGCTTTGTAAGAAAATGTATGTGGTTGTGTCCACTGCAACCCACGGAGAGGCTACGCATGAATTAGCGTCACTGATACATGCGTGGCTTGCTCGAATAGGCGGTTACATAGCTCAACACGGTCGACGTGGGTCTACGTTTCCACAGAAGTACACGAATATGACCCACGACTATGTACAGTTCGCTCATCGGTGTACAATCGCTTATTGTGTTATATCGTAGCCTCTCCGTGCGCTGTGCCACGCTAGTCATAGTCGTGGGTCATATTCGTGTACTCCAGTGGAAACGTAGACCCACGTGGCCAAACAAATTAATACACGCAGCTAAAATGCGCCGCGTGCCCGTGCACAGCATGCGCCGCGGTGGGACCGCGCCTTTATTGTTTTACTCACGATGTTTTCCTTCACCGAAGCAGTGATATTATTATTTATTTATTATGGAAACCTGTGACTGCCATGCCTCGGTGCACTTGTGACCAATAGACCCCTATTGGTCACAAGCGTGGCATCTTTGACATGTTCATCTTTAGTCCAACCTCGAGGCTTGCATCGCTAAGAGATCTTCTAACATTTGCTCTAGTTCTGTGGCTGTGGCGGAGAAAACGACAACGTCATCGGTGAAACGCAGATTATTCAACCTTGTTTCAACGATGACAATACCCTTCTCTTCCCATCTGGCTACCAACGTCTGAAAGACTTCTCTCAGTGTACTGGACACTGAGAGAAGTCTTTCACTGAACAGTTTATGAGACAGCGGGTCGCCCTGTTTGACACCTTCGAGAATGTCAAACTTAGGACCCACGCCCTATAACTTAATAGCAGCTTTACTATGGATGTATAAATTACGCAAAATATCTATGTAGGTAGGTTCTATCCGTTGTTTTGTAAGGGCACTAAATATTGCAGAATTTGTGATGCTGTCAAAGGCTTTAGAATGGTCGACAAATGAAAGAAACAAAGAAGCTTTGTATTCTTGGTATTTCTCGACTATTTGATTAATGATGTGTAAGTGGTCGGTTTTGGAAAATCCTCGACGGAAGCCTGCTTGTTCTGGAGGTTTTTTAAGATCTAACTGGCCAGCTATATGCGTTTTGATAAAGGTGACTTTAATAAAGGTTTTATATATAGAAATATGTAATTAGAATGTTACAAATACGAATTTTATGATCAAAGTGAAGGTCTATTGGAATATTTATGGCAATGTAACTTAAGATTTTATTCTGTAGTTTGCTTCAGGGACATCTCGCTATAATGTCCAGCAGATATAGTCCGCCAGCATACGTGGACTCCTCTTGCCCTGATATCGTTTTTCTATCGTAAAGTTGTCTTGATGACGTGATCGTGGTTGTTGCACTTGTCTTATGTACCTATGTTAAACTATATTCCAGAAATGCCTTAACTGGAGGATATACGGCATCCACGTGATTAACATGGCAGCTTCCGTCACCATCATTCAGCATCTTGTGAACTACTTCAAGCAGTTTGTGACCACAGTCATCATGGATAGAATCGTCATTCATAAGACAGTGGAAGATTTGCACAACTATGTGCCTAGAGAATGTCTGCCGAATGATTATGGTGGCGATTATTTGTCTTCGAGTGAAATAGCAGGTAAGATTTTTTTTTAACTAGCTGATGCCCGCAGCTTCGCCCACGGATTTCGATCAAATTATATACTCAAACCTTCCTCGAGAACCACTCTATCCACTGGTGAAAACAGCATGAAAATCGGTGCAGTAGTTTTTGAGTTTATCGCGAATAGACAGACAGACGCGGCGAAGGACTTTGTTTTATAATATGTAGTAAAGGTAAGAACTTCAGTAGATGTCTGATCTCCTCATCAGAAACTCGGTATGTCATGAGTGGTCACCAATCCACGCACCAACCTAGGTTTAAACGCGCCTTAGCCCGAAGATGTTCGTCACAGCGGCACAGTCGCGACTGTCTGCGTAGTGCGTACCGAGCGCATACCGAAATCGAGGCGCGTAGCGTAGGCATAGCTCGCGCTTCGTCCGTTTACATGTATGAAGTCGGAATACTGTATGATAATATTACCGTGACCATGAGCTCCTCTCGATTGATAGGTACTCGAATATTCGAATCAAATGCACAAACTAGACCAAATAAGTGTGTACCTCCTAGGACGTAGCATCTATCAATAGCCCGTAGATGTTTGAGTTTCTTCCCATACCGCGTATCTAGAGCTACCTACCTAGCCTCAGACACACCCGGCACTTGTAAGCAGGAACCTGTTTTAATATGCCTTGTACAAAATAGACCTATCTATTTATTATTTTACCTAACGTAAAATGAATCATATGATAATATTATTCACACGACCCAGGAATACCTTAGTTATAAGAATAGAAAATTAGTGTAGCGCCTTACTAAGTATGTTCCTATCAGTGCAATATAACTATATAGTTTAATTTAAGTTAGTATGTAATTTCAAATACCTATAAGTGTGTACCTATTTAGGTGCCTAATTCATTTTTTTCATAAACTTATATCTTTTAAGTTTTAAGTTTTTGCATACCAGAAATGGTTAATATGAGGATCGTTTTTTTGTATTATGTAATAATGCATTATGTACCATCTATTTTACCCATATTATGCAAATAAATTATTTGAATTTGAATTTGAATTCATTTTAATAGTTGTTGACCTTGTGTAACTAGGTAGGTATAAACTAAACTAGGACATAAAATTTAATTTAAATAGCATTTATATACCTATTTGCTTAAGAAATATAAGTACTTATAGTTATTTTTTTTGTGCATAGTTTTTGTCCGCGCGGAAATAATAAAAAATGTTAATATCCATGAGGTCTATTAATTAGGTTTATTTTAATTGACTATGTTATGCTCTATCCAAATAATAATAAGTTAATTTTCGTTGGACCGGCCACTTTTAAAAATAGCCCAAAAATTTATGGAGGCTGGGTCATTACATTACTCATCTATTTGATTTACCATAAACTTGTTTCAGAAATTACAGAAAGTGTATACAGAAACCCGAAAATAGAAGAATACTTATTGGAATGCTCCAAAATGATGTCCAACGAGAGCTTAAGGCCGCGAGATGAAAACTCTGAAGACTTTCTCTCTGGCACTTTTAGACAATTGGAGGTCGACTGATTGATTATGGTTGAATATGTTAGCTAATTAGCAGGAAAGGTTTGGTTAGTTAACTACTTGGTGGTTTTGTTCAGTTTTTAGATTAATTTTTAAAAGACTACTAAAATAGGAGGAGTTTATAAATTCAGTTGTATTAGTGTAGTACGAGTGTAGTACCTACTCCGTCATTTATGAATAGGTAGGTACTTTCGGAAACCGCTGGCAAAAAAGCTAAACACAACAAACGACCGCTCTAACATAACTTCTAAATAAAAACTCCTAAAACTGACAGCAACGCAACCTTTCACCGTAACATACATATTTATTGTCCACCTTACTTTGTCTGGAATCAAATAAAGTCATCGACTTCCGAAAGTAGTTTTATACTATTTTGTGTTTTTTGGAAGTCGGTTTTTTTACAACAAGTTTTTTTTATTATACCTAGTGGGTGATTTTAATAACTTTCTAACCATCGAAGGGTATAGTAAGTACAGGACAACGCATTTTGAGTTTGCGTTCCTTCTCATCAATGATTATACGCAACATAAGTTATGAAATGTATGAAAACCCTTGACCCAAGGTCTGGCTTGTACCTTGGCCAGAGGCTTAGCATTTTTTTATTTTTTTGTTGTATGATGACGACCTAATACGGTTACATCATATGAAATACAATCTAGCTTAATACTAGCTAATGAGTAATTCTATTTTGACTTAATTTGCTAGGGAGACTACAACTAAGAATGTGTCCATTAACACTTTTCTTATTGTCTCTATTAAGGCGCGTCCCCCAGCAAAACGTAGCTCAAGCCGTTTTTTGTGCAGTTTTCTGGAGCTTATAACTCTTTAAAAAAAAGATATATCAACCAACAAAAAATACATTAAATTTCTATATACTCTTACCCTCAAAATGGTACGTTTTGTTTTTTTCTTTTTTAAGTAAAATATTTAATTAATCCCCTCACAACGAAACCACAGAAATGAGAAATAATTATTTAAAACATGCTACTTCTCCAAAACTAACAATTGTTTTTATTTTGTTTTTACAGTAATGGATAAGCAATTTCATAATGAACATTATGGTACGTTTTTTTTTTTCAAAAAACCAAAATTTGATTTTATAAAGATTTTATACAAAATTCTGAGCGTATTCGCAACTGTATATCTTGCGCAGGCATTGACATTCAGTATGCCGCCAGGCCTCGAAGGGGGAACCCGTGTCGCTCGTCACCGCGCCGCGTCGGCTCATGCGCTCGCACGCTTACGTCACATTATCAACAGATCTAAGAAGTAATTTCAAGTAATAGATATGGCATTCAATGAAATATTTTTTTATGAAATAATTATTGGTGCGTCCAAATACTTTTGGTCATTATGAATTCAGTTATTACACTCACGTCGATAAATAGGTAGGTACTTTCCACTTTTACTGTGACACAAAATATATTGGCACGATTACGAAAATGAGCTCAAAATTAAAATCCAAGATGGCGGCTAGGAAGTTTTTTGGTTTTTCCGTCATGGGTGTCGTTTTCATGGTTTTTGGGGTCGCTGATTACGAAAATGAGGTCAAAATGAAAATCCAAGATGGCGCCGACGAAAATTTTGGATTGTCCGTCATGGGTGTCGTTTTCATGGTTTTTAGGGTCGCTGATTACGAAAATGAGGTCAAAATGAAAATCCAAGATGGCGCCGACGAACATTTTTGGTTTTTCCGTCATGGGTGTCGTTTTCATGGTTTTTAGGGTCGCTGATTACGAAAATGAGGTCAAAATGAAAATCCAAGATGGCGCCGACGAAAATTTTTGGATTGTCCGTCATGGGTGTCGTTTTCATGGTTTTTAGGGTCGCTGATTACGAAAATGAGGTCAAAATGAAAATCCAAGATGGCGCCGACGAACATTTTTGGTTTTTCCGTCATGGGTGTCGTTTTCATGGTTTTTAGGGTCGCTGATTACGAAAATGAGGTCAAAATGAAAATCCAAGATAGCGGCCATAAAATTTTTTAGATTTTCCGTCATGTGTGTCGTTTTCATGGTTTTTGGGGTCGGTGATTACGAAAATGAGGTCAAAATGAAAATCCAAGATGGCGCCGACGAAAATTTTTAGTTTTTCCGTCATGGGTGTCGTTTTCATAGTTTTAGGGGTCGCTGATTACGAAAATGAGGTCAAAACAATATGACGCCGACGAAAGTTTTTGGTTTTTCCGTCATGGGTGTCGTTTTCATAGTTTTTGGGGTCGCTGATTACGAAAATAAGCTCAAAATCAAAATCCAAGATGGCGCCGACGAAAATTTTGGTTTTTCGACTAAATTTTGGTTTTTGGTATATAAAACGACAGCCATAACGGAAAATCAAAAATTTACCTGGCCGCCATCTTGGATTTTCATTTTGACCTCATTTTCGTAATCAGCGACCCTAAAAACCATGAAAACGACACCCATGACGGAAAAACCAAAAATTTTCGTCGGCGCCATCTTGGATTTTCATTTTGACCTCATTTTCGTAATCAGCGACCCTAAAAACCATGAAAAAATAATTAATTGTTAAGCTGTTTGTTGTTATTTGTTTATGTATGTGCTGCTCTTTTGTGTTGCTGCTGTCCATTAGCGAATAAATACATATTCTATTCTATTCTAAAACGACACCCATGACGGACAATCCAAAAATTTTCGTCGGCGCCATCTTGGATTTTCATTTTGATCTCATTTTCGTAATCAGCGATCCCAAAAACCATGAAAACGACACCCATGACGGAAAAACCTAAAAAATCTTAACCGCCATCTTGGATTTTCATTTTGACCTCATTTTCGTAATCAGCGACCCCAAAAACCATGAAAACGACACCCAGAATCAGAATCAGAATGCTTTATTTGTAAACATAGGTCAAATTACAATAATGATGTTACAGATAGGTAGATCCTCTATGTTTTGCCTATAGGCGTACAAATATATTTGATTAACATTGTCTTTCTTACTATAACAACAATAATTTAACTTTTGTGATATCTTCGAGTGGTAGAATTATATAAAATTATGTAAATTTTCACATTAATAAAAAAAATAAATCAATAAGTATTCAGTAATAGTTAGGTACATGCATGTCAATATTAATTGGAGATATAATCAATTTCAATAAATGTCAAAGAGATAAAGTTACTTGCAGTCCGTATTAATCCTAATCGTAATGTCAAATAAAATTCTAAATAGTCAAAATAGGCTAGGTAGGTGATTTAGGTACAATTTTCTAAAGCAGAAATTATAGAATTATCGTCCAGATATTCCTGTAGTGAGTAATAGCATTTATTTATCAATATTTTTAATAATTGTTTTTTGAAATTTTCCAGATTTAACGCTTTTATTTTTTCAGGTAGTTTGTTAAATATTTTTTTGCCCATACAGAAGGTGCTTTTATTCATTAGTGCAGTTTTGCCATAGGTCATTTCGAGTTCTAACTTATTTCTATCGCGTAACTTTCTGTAGTAACTTTTAGTAGCAATTTTATAAAGTGAAATGTTAGATTTGACGAATACATTTGTTTCGTATATGTACAGCGATGGCAAGGTCAGTATTTTTAAACGTATGAAGAAAGGACGACAACTGTCTGTGCTTTTTAGGCCACACATAGCTCTAACACACCTTTTTTGGGCTCTAAATATGAGTTCTCTATCAACTGAATTGCCCCAGTATATTACGCCATATCTGAGTGTTGACGCAACATAGCCGTGATAGGCTGTTAGTAAGGATTCTAGGCTCACTATTTTTGATAGTTTATAGAGAGCATAAGTAAATCTATTTAGTTTTTTACATATTTCGTCAGTCTGGGGTTTCCAGGTCAAATTGTTATCTATATTAATTCCAAGAAATTTTGTAGCAGTAGTTGATTCTATTTTTGTCCCTAAATAGCTAATGTCATGAATTTTATTTGGTATTCTTTGATAAAAGTGCATAATTTTAGTTTTTTCTAAGTTTATAGTTAGATTATTGTTCTCAAACCATGTTATTATTCTATTTAATGTCATGTTTATTTCGTTTTCGTAATTATTGGGATCATCACACTTAATAATTACGGTGCTATCATCGGCGAATAGTACCATGGGGTGTTTTATTTGCCTCGGAAGGTCGTTTATGTATAGTAAAAAAAGGGCGTAGCGTGCTGGGACCGCCCAGCACGCTACCCTGAGGAACACCGTATTTAATGGTCTGGCTTTCTGAACGATATTTTTTCTCGTAGCCAGTATTTAAGGATATTTGTGTGATTTCTACAAATTGCTGCCTGTCCGTTAAGTACGATCGAATAAGGTCAAGTATATTTCCCCTGATACCATATTTTTCAAGTTTGTGTATAAGTATAGGATAATCCACATAATCAAAAGCCTTAGTCAGGTCCATATAGATAGCGCATACAGGATTTCTGTTATCTATATTTGACATAATAGGAAGAAGAAGGTCATGTATGGCCATATTTATTGTCTTCTGCTTGCGAAATCCTTTTTGTTCATTTACCAGTATGTTTGATTTCTCTATGTAGTTGTACAAGGACTTATAAATGACTTTCTCAAATATTTTTGAAAATATGGGTATCAGCGCAACAGGCCTATAATTTGACATAATTTGTCTGTCATTTTTTTTGTGCAATGGTATAATTATTGACGTTTTTAATTTTTCAGGGAAGATTCCGCTTGAAATACTCATGTTAATTAAGTGACTAAGATGTGGAGCTATGTAATGAGACACTTCTTTGATAACTTTAGTGCATACTTCGTCATAACCAACACTATTTGTATTTCGAAGTGAGGTAATGTGATTAACTATTAACCCATGACGGAAAATCCTAAAATTTTCCTAGCCGCCATCTTGGATTTTCATTTTGACGTCATTTTCGTAATCAGCGTCCCCAAAAACCATGAAAACGACACCCATGACGGAAAAACCAAAAATCTTCGTCGGCGCCATCTTGGATTTTCATTTTGACCTCATTTTCGTAATCAGCGACCCCGAAAACCATGAAAACGACACCCATGACGAAAAGACCAAAAATTTTCGTCGGCGCCATCTTGGATTTTAATTTTGAGCTCATTTTCGTAATCGTAATATTTGTATCACTGTAAAAGTTGAAAGTACCTACCTATTTATCGACGTGAGTATAGTAACTGAATTCATAATAACATTTCATAAAAAATATTTCTTTGAATGCCATATCTATTACTTCTTAGATCTGTGAATTTTACTTGTATTCGTAAGAAGTTCGCCAGGTGGCGCAAGTAATAGTTTACGAAGTATTGTAGAGGTGGGGTGCGGCAAAGAGGGAGCAAATGCTCAAGGTTATTTGCTCAGGGTACCACCTTAAGGGGAAGACACTTTGTTCTTGTGTTCTTTATGGGTAGCACTCACTTCACTACATTAAACTAACACTTCACTAAATTAGCTCGAAAGGTTTTGTCCTTTTTAGCCTTCTCACTATGTCCGTGTTGTCGAGGAGCTGGATAGCCTCGATGTTCACATGATGGTGAAGCCTTCGTTCATGAGCTTCGGCGTTCTTTTTAATTACTTATGTCTATGACGAGGTCTACTTTGAGGTCCCGATGAAGGTCGTCATTTCGAATGTACCAGGGCGCATTAACGATTCCTCTGAGTACTTTGTTTTGAAAACGCTGTATAATTTTGATGTTACTTTGTTTAGTACCTACAGCCCCAAAGCTGAATACCATAAGTCCATACAGGCATGAGGACTTGTTTGTACAAAAGTACTTTGTTGTGTACTGACAGCGAAGAATGTTTTCCTATCAGCCAGTACATCGACTTGTAGCGAAGTTCTAGCTCGTCGCGTTTCTTTTTAACGTGAGCTTTCCAGCGAAGCTTTGCGTCTAATGGCATGCCTAAGTATTTGGCTGTATTTTCGTATGGTATGACATGACCGTTTATGTTTATCGGATGATAATTTTGCTTTTTGTTTGTGAAGTCTATGTGAACAGATTTTGTTTCATTAAGTTTCACACGCCATTTTTTTGTCCAGTCAAAGATAGTATTGACGGCTGTTTGAACTTTTTTCACTGCTTCTTCTTGAGTGGCACCTGTGGCCATTATAGCTGTGTCGTCTGCAAATGTGGCAATGGTATTGTTTTCTAACTCAGGAATATCGCAAGTGTACAATAAGTACAAGATGGGACCTAGGACACTTCCTTGCGGTACTCCAGCTTTTATCGGCTTTAGTTCCGAATGTGCATTATCTTGTCTTACTCTAAACATACGCTGTGATAGGTAAGATTCTAAGATGTCAGCAAACTGTTTAGGGAGCATATTTCTTAGTTTGTTAATAAGCCCTTTGCGCCATACTTTATCGAATGCTTGCGCTACATCGAGGAAGACCGTTGAGCAAACCTTGTTTTCCTCTAAAGCCTTTTCTATAATGTTGGTGATCCTGTGTACTTGATCTATTGTCGAATGTTTTTCCCTAAATCCAAATTGGTAGTCAGGGATCAAGTTTCTTTCTTCTATGATGGGTTTTAGCCGTTTCAAGAGAAGCTTTTCAAATAATTTTGACATGATCGGTAGCAGCGAAATCGGCCTATATGATGTCGTTTCGTGAGGTGGTTTACCAGGCTTTGGTATCATTATAACTTCGGCAACTTTCCACAGGTCAGGTACAGACTTAAGCCTGAACGTTGCATTGATAAGAGTTGTAAGTTTTACGATGGCTTTACGTGGGAGGTTTTTAAGAACTTCTCCAGTTATAAGATCGTAGCCAGGTGATTTCTTTAGTCTAAAGCGCTTGATTTCGTTGTATACTTCTCTAGGTGTTATTTCCTGCTCATCATTATTCGATGTTTCATCTAACAAGGTGCTGTCTTGGTGTTCTTTATTTGGCGTAAAAATTAGTTCCAGATGTTGTGCAAACCTAATAGCTTTTTGCTCGTTGCTTATTGCCCACCGCCCATTAGTATCCCTGATAGGGGGAATATGCATAGTTGGCTTTTTTAAACTTTTTGTAGATTTCCACAGAGAGTAATCTGTCGTGCGAGAGCTAGTTAGTTGTTTTAGATAACTGCTCAATGATTCATTTTTGAATTTCTGAATTGCACTACTTAGCTGTTTTGTAAGGTTGTTCAGAATCCTTTTATCTTGTGGAAATCTTGTTTGTTGCCATATTCGTCTCTGTCGCCTCTTTTCAGCTATGAGTTTTGTGATTTCTGCTGGATAGTATGTAAGTCTGTGTTTTATCTTTAATGTAGGCGTGTTTTTCCAGGCGCATTGTTGTATTTGTGTAATAAACTGACTGACATCCCGATCCAGATCTTCTGGTTTCTTTAGTGGTACTTTTAAATCTATTACAGAGTCCAAGTCTATTTTAAAGCTTGCCCAATCAGTGTTCTTATTTACCAATGTGGGGTAGGTTTCTTTAAGCATGAAAGTCTCACTTAGAGTAAGTAATATAGGTGAGTGGTCTGAGCTCATATCATAACCTTCTTTAATGCGGAGAAGATTAGGTGATAAATTTTTATATATAAAAAAGTCTATAAGATCAGGAATCTTTTTTGTGTCAGTAGGCCAATAAGTGGGCTTACCTGTTGATAATGTTTTGCATTGTGTTTCTTGAATTGCGCACAGTAGCTCTCTTCCTTTTGTTGTTGACAGTCTAGATCCCCAAAATGTATTTTTAGCATTAAAGTCGCCTCCCAATATAAATCTGTTTCCAAGACGGTTTAGAAAGTTAATGTACTGATCTGTTTTTAGTGGATACCTAGGTGGACAGTATATGGCTGAAATGGTGACAAGACAATATTTTGTTTTGACACAGACAGCCACTGCTTGTATTTCTTCATTTTCATATTTGAGTTCTTCATAGTGAAAAATATTCTCCTTTATAATGACAGCACTACCACCTCTTGGTGTGTTATTGGGATGCAATGCATGGTATACGTTATATCCTTTAATTTGAATATGAGATTCTTTAGTGAAATGTGACTCCGATATAAGGCACACATCAATACTTTCCATATTTAGGACTGCCGTAAGTTCATTCTGATGTTTCAGCAGTCCATTCGCATTCCATGCCATAATTTTTAATAAATTAGCCATGGATATTGCTTTTTTGTTTGGTAGCTACTTTGGTGCTACTTTCAAGTTTTTTCAGCCTTTCGTCGAACGTAGTTAAAAGATTTATAATTGTATTAATCTTTTCATCCATGTTAGGGCTCATTGGTTTCATATGCGACTGTGGCAAAGATTGGACTCCTTTTGTCATTTGTGCATACGAAACACTTTTAGTAGCAAGCTTGGTGACACTAGGTATTTTGTCTTTGTTTATACTTGGACCCTGAAAGTTTGGTATCGGCACATTCTTCCTGGTGTTTTTATCTTTAATGTTTTGTAGCTCTTTAGCTACTATGCACCCCCTATAGTTAGCCGGGTGGGGCTCACCACAGTGAACACATTTTGGCTTTGCTTCTGCTGGTTTATTGCAGTCTCTGGTTAGGTGCTTGCCTGTACACTTCACACACCGGGGTTCTTTGGAACAGTATTTCTGTGTGTGACCATATGCTTGACACCTTTTGCATTGTGGAATTAACTTCGATGTTTTTAACGGCTGTATATCCACTTTACAGCCCAGAATGGATTTGATTCCGTAGATTTTCTTAATATCTTCATCTTTTTGGAATGAGAGCATGAACATACTGAGGGGCTCTTTGCTCTTCCAACTCAGTTTGTTGACCGCATCTTCGATTTTGTATCCTTGAGCTGTCAGGTCTTCAACTATTCTATTTGGCAGGCAGGAAGAATGTAGGTTTTTTGCCATCACCCTAATCGGTCTGTCTTGTTTATTCTCATACGAGTACCAAAAGCAGTTATTCTGTAACAATAGCTTGGTGATGGATCTGTATGAGTCATCATTATAGGAGTTAATTTTAACTTTTTCTCCATTCATCATTTTTGTAATGAACGAGTCTTTCGTTAAATTAGCTGAAAGAAGATCGTAGAACTCTTGGTAGTTTTTGACATTTTCCACAACTATTGGTGGTGGTGTGGGCTGTTTCCTTGTTTTAACACTTTCTTTAGGTTTTTGACTGGAATCAGCTCCTTGTTGAGGTGGTGAGGACAGTGGTGATGAGTTCAATTTCCTTTTTTTTCTGCTCTTCTGTCGTACCCACTCTGTTTCCTTTGCTAGTTCCTCTTCGTCTGTCTCGTAATCGATTGGCATTTGCTTCTCGGTAGTGACATTTTTCTTGTCTAGGTCTACAGTTTTCTGCTCCTGGATGTTTTTAAGCTGCTGCTGAAGTTGTTCTAATTGACTTTTGAGTTCAATTACTAAACATTGTAACTTTTCACGTTCCAACTTTTCTTCGGTATAATGTTTATACAACAGTTGTTCCGTTTCAGTTTTGATTTTAATTGAGCATGAAGAAGCCATGATTATTAGAATAACAACTTCACCTTAACACTTTGTTTATACAAATTGTTGTGTAATACATTCGGTAACTGGGTCATCGCGGCGACCGCGCACGGCTAGAGGTAACGAACGGTATGCTGCTGCGTCAGCGCTATACCGACGCGACGCGACGCGACTGTTCTTATTGGAATTCGATCGAACACTGAAGTTGACAGTGTTGAGGAAGTGTGTTTTGACTTTGACTTTTTTTACTTTTTTTCAGTTTATTGTGAAGTTACTCACCTACATTTTAGGTGATTTATATATAGAAATGTTTATATTAATGTAATAAAATTATTAAAAAAAAATACTTTGTCTGTCAGTAAAGTGTTGTCAATGTTTTCTTCATTTAGCTAGGGTGCTGGCGAGCATATAAGTACCTATATGATTTGCTCGTATTTCATATTGAAGGCATTCAAGTTGGTTCGTTGTCACTAGTACCATTGACAGTTCCATGATGGAACTACTGAATGTATTTTTTTTATCACTAGTTCCATTAAAAAAAAAACTGAAAATAGTGGAACTAATGTTGAATTTTTTATCATTAGTTCCATTATAAACGAATCTAAAAATAATGGAACTAATGTTGAATTTGTTATCATTAGTTCCATTATGAACGAATCTGAAAATAATGGAATTAATGTTGAATTTTTTATCATTAGTTCCATTTTAAAAGTATCTGAAAATAATGGAACTAGGTATAATGTTGGATTTTATTATCAGTATTCCACATTATTATTTTAGGCACTTGTGAAAGGGGATAGAACCGATGTGGCATATCACGTAAAAGGTCTACTTTTGATGTGGTCAATGTACTCATAATTAAGTCGATCTTTACCTTCAAATATCTTTCAGTTCATCGGTTCCCCTTTCACAAGTGCCTAAAATAATAATGTGGAACTACTGATAATAAAATCCAACATTACCTAGTTCCATTATTTTCAGATTCGTTCATAATGGAACTAATGATAACAAATTCAACATTAGTTCCATTATTTTTAGATTCGTTTATAATGGAACTAATGATAAAAAATTCAACATTAGTTCCACTATTTTCAGTTTTTTTTTAAATGGAATAAGTGATAAAAAAAAACATTCAGTAGTTCCATCATGGAACTGTCAATGGTACTAGTGACAACGAACCTTCAAGTTCAGATCAATACGACAAAATTGAAATTAAGGTCGTATGTTGCTGCGTTTTTTAACTACATGGCTTTAAATCTGTCAAAAAAAATCGGTACTAAATCATTTGCTCGTGTCTGGCTGTCTGCCTCTGGGGTTAGTGGTCAATACCATTTTGATAACTAAGAAGGCTCTGCATTATCACAGGAGGTAGATGTGAAAATGTAATTAAAAAAAAAACATTTACTCGTAGCTTTAATTACTTAGGTCTATTCGATTTATTAGAACCACATGAATACAAAAAAAAAATTGGCAGACATTTTACTTCCTGACTTTAGCCTTTGGAGCTCGTTGAAATCTGCGTATCTGAGGAAAGTGAAAATAATAATAATAATTTATTCATCCAAAAAACATTGTAGTACATGCCAACAATTTACAGAATCGTTTATATGTATATGTATGGTGTACAAAACTACAATAAAAATCGAAAATGAAAATGAAAATCGGATATCTACGTGATTTATTTTTGTATTCAAATGAGTATACTCTCAAAATAGTCCCATTGTCACCAAGTCAGGATCTGATGATGGAATCCCAGGGAAATCGAGGACAACTCTAAAATTATATAGGCACTTGTTATGTTTTCCATATATTTTCTAGGGCTGTCCAAGCTGTTGTTAACTGTTTTTTGTTCCTTTCCGTTGTAGGTTTTTTTTTTTCGCGCATGCTTCATTTTAATATTATTATACCACTACATTTTTTTCAAGTTATTTTAAAAAGCAAACAAATGACACTGTAATAACGAGCTGACGTCTTTCAATTGTTAAAATACAATGATCTTTGACATTCTAACAATATAAAACTTCTCATTAGATCTTATCATGGTACAGTCAACAGCAAAAGTAGATGATCAAAATCAGAAATTCAATACTAATGAACGGAGTTCGCGTCAGAACTATGTGGCGTCGAAGTGATTCAAAAGTATGTGATTGTAAATTATACCAAACATTTACTACTAGTACAACTGCCATATATTCGTGATCTGTTTTGACTCCAAAAGTTAATTAACTCAATTCGCTCCAGAACTCAGAAGTGAAAAAAAAAGATAATTCAATAGATATTATTAATTTTGCATAATTATTTGTGAACTTATGTCAATGTTCAAAAGTAGCTGATGTGATACAAAATCATAATTCAATAAATATTACTATCTTTGCATGTTTGTGAATTTATGTCAATGTTCAAAAGTAGCTGATGTGATACAAAATCATAATTCAATAAATATAACTATCTTTTCATGTTTGTAAATTTATGTCAATGTTCAAAAGTAGCTAATGTGATACAAAATCATAATTCAATCAATAATAATAACTAAACAATAATAAATATAATATCTTTGCATGTTTGCGAATTTATGTCAATGTTCAAAAGTATCTGATGCGATACAAAATCATAATTAACTCAATAATTGCTTTCGCCCAGTCGGCTACAATATATTAAAACCGGAAGGTAGATTGATATTTTTGTTAAAGATAAAAATATCAATCTACCTTCCTTTTTAGGGTTCCGTACCTCAAAAGGAAAAAACGGAACCCTTATAGGATCACTTTGTTGTCCGTCTGTCTGTCTGTCTGTCTGTCTGTCAAGACCTTTTTTCTCAGGAACGCGTGGAGGTATCAAGCTGAAATTCATATCAAATACTCAAGTCTATGGTCTCTTGGAGCTGTGAAAAAATCAAACTTCTAAGTCAACGCGATCAAAAGATACTCCCGTTTATGCCGCAAATTTTCGACACTCGCAAGGGAATCAAAACCTACAGGGTACTTCCCGTGAACTCAGAATCTTGAAATTTGGTACGAAGCAACGTCTTATAGCATAGATAAAGGAATAATTACGAAAACCATAAATTTTTAGTTACATCAAGATACTCCCGTTTATGCCGCAAATTTTCGACACTCGCAAGGGAATCAAAACCTACAGGGTACTTCCCGTGAACTCAGAATCTTGAAATTTGGTACGAAGCAACGTCTTATAGCATAGATAAAGGAATAATTACGAAAACCATAAATTTTTAGTTACATCACATAATATATTTTTTTTACGGAACCCTCGGTGCGCGAGTCCGACTCGCACTTGGCCGGTTTTTTTTACTTCGTAGTTCTGGAGCGAACTGTGTTTATAACTTTTGGAGTCAAAAGTGATCACGAATATATGGCAGTTGTACTAGTAGTAAATGTTTGGTATAATTTACAATCACATACTTTTGAATCACTTCGACGCCACATAGTTCTGACGCGAACTCCGTTCATTAGTATTGAATTTCTGATTTTGATCATCTACTTTTGCTGTTGACTGTACTTACAATGTCTGATTAAAATGTGGCTGGTACTTACTCTCGTATCGTGCGCGTCTGACGAATAAGGTATGTTTATTATAGTACATTATGGTACAAGTGTGAAACGTTGGTGATTACCGCTGAGGCGCCATTGAGACCCGAGCCGTCAGGTGAGGGTCTTAAGAAAGCCGAGGACGGTAATCATCAATCACACGTGTATCATACGACGTTTTTCAACACACTTGTGAAGAAAATAATAGTAAAAAGTCATCTTCACAATAGCGGGAAAAATTAATCGGTTTTCGACCAACTTTTCTCTGCATGCGGGAAAACACGGAACTAAAATAAATGTACTAAGTTTGACGTAGCGATGCAATTTTTCTTGACCAGTGGCGCCACCATGAAATTCACACTTAAAATGGTCATACTGTAACAATGGCGTCCGGCCATAGACTAAATGAATGAGCGCAATAGAGTTTAAGCCACGTATAAAATGAGGAAAAAGTTTTATTTATTACAAAGAAAATAAAAGTTATATTATTTGAGTGAAAGTTTAATTTAATAAAAACGTACAAGTTGAAAGCACTAAGTACATTAGTTTATTTTTACTTTTGAACACGATCTTTTTTGTATCGAAACTTTTTTATGAACGTAGCAACTCAACCAATAAAATTAAAAAAAAAACCCTATATCTCACTAGTGAATAATAGTAATAAAAAAGTCACAGTTTGATTATAGGTGTCATTATGTGCCTAATTGCGGTGAAATTATACCACCACTTTATGAGCAAGTGTGTTGAAAAAATAATTACTTTAATTAAGAAAATACGTAATTCTTTTAATCTTCACATTACCGCCTGACTTTGTAACAAGTGGCCTTATCTCTGACCTGACTTGACATGATTGTGTGTTATTGTTTATTTTGTTTTATTTAATTGGGTGATTACAAATTAAAACATACCTAATATCAACAAAAAATCATTATTAGCTTTACTTTCAGAAGTCGGTGTCAAATAAAACTCATTAGCCACGTACTGACTGAACGCGCAGCCTCGTGAGGCAGCCTCGGGCGTGTGCTGCGCGTAACAATAATTATTTTCATTTTTATTTCATATATTTCCTCGGGCGAGGCACGTCCTGACCGACCGTATGAATTGCCTCGCGAGGCTGCGCGCTCAGTCAGTACGCAGGTAGTGAAACAAAAAGTCACCGACTTCCGAAAGTAAAGTTATTTCAGACTTTAGTGTTGTTCTGGAAGTCGGCATTTTCTTCTTAGTTTCCTTGTTCACATATAAATTGTGTCCGTGTTGCTGGCCAAAGGTCTCCCCCATGTAGTTCTTGGTCCTCGAACCAGACTTCGTGATGCCCGTCCAGCAGGGCTATTGCGTATCTTTTAGTGACAGTGGATAACTTAGAAATGTCTATCAAATAACTGTCAAATGGGAGTTTTTAAGAAAAAAATGTACCAAACCATAACCAATTTACAGTTAATCTATGGACATTTCTGATAGCCACTGACGTTAAAAAGATACGCAATACGGGGGCAGCAGGGCTATTGCGTATCTTATAGTGACAGTGGATAACATTAAGTGTCTATCAAATAACTGTCAAATGGTGCGTTTTTAAGAAAAAAATGTATTAAACCATAACCGGGTGAATTTCAACAAGAGATTTTTATGTGTCATTTCGGTGGATTTTTTTTATTTCAATGCTATCTACATATTTTTAATGACAAATAAAACTTTAGCCTATTTTATAACATTGTGCGTGAGTGGACATCAAATATCATCAAAAGTTACATATATATTTAAGGATGAATTTTTAAGAGTCCACTGAAATGAAAAGTGTCTACCGAAATGATAAAAATTACCACCGAAATGATATACTGTGCATACTAATCTAACACGAGTTATAACAGCCACCGAAATGAAATTATTTTTGTCCTCATATCACTGAAATGATAAACTTACTTTTTTGGCGGGAAACCGCAATACGTTGGGACCGGTGCGTTCGCGCCGAGAGCTTGAGCCGGACTGATCCGAAGTGAGGAAAGGTGAGGGGGGCGTAACAACGCAATGTTGACATGGCTATTCTACTAAAACTTACTATCCTCTGAAATGATAACTTTTTTCCAGACAAAAGTTAACTGCCTGTCAAATCCATGAGAAAGAAGATAAACAAACAAAAATAGTTTTATTTGATCGAATGTATTATAATTTAATGATTACAAAATCGATTTAAATCCATATTACGAATGTATTTGCAGGGGAAGGTATTTTATGAGCGGAATTGGGTTCAGGACAGGCCACTGTGATGATAGAATAACACTTTGTATTTTTTTTTTTCGTATATTAATGGGTAGAAATCAATTATTTT
The DNA here is from genome assembly GCA_949316265.1 of Diarsia mendica. NCBI lineage: Eukaryota > Metazoa > Arthropoda > Insecta > Lepidoptera > Noctuidae > Diarsia > Diarsia mendica. The sequence goes on from OX438909.1 coordinate 10,896,950, forward strand.
TTTTGTCAAGTTAGAGAAGTACTTACGCTGTTGAGAAAAAATATATAAAATTAAAAATTAGCACATTGCACTACCGTTCTCAGGTTTGCCGTGTATTTTTTTTGCTTGGGCAATTCACCCAACCAATTTACAGTTAATCTATGGACACTTTACGTTAGTCACTGTCACTAAAAGATACGCAATAGCCCTGCAGATCATCTCGCCACCTATTTTTAGGCCGAAAAGAATACAGCAATGTTTAAGTATATAATTGGGCGGATAAAGTCATTACCTTCCTTTCTCTCGTGCTTGAAGTGTTTTGGAAAACTGTGGTGAAAGATTCTATGCCCGAAAAATAAAACATGGAACAATTTACATTTTTCTTTAAATATTGTGTAGTTACCTAATAATACAATTTAAAAAGGTAAATATTCGCAAAATCACTTTAATTTCCACTTGACTAAACATCCACACTTGTCTTGATCGACCACTTCTAATCTGAAAGGAAAAAAAAAAAATTGCTGTACTGTGTGTATTCAAGGTAATTCTACCTCACGTCGGGGCTGCGGGTTGTTCGAAAAAGATACCGCGGCCTCGACACAAAGGGCTAAGAAGGAACATGGGTGGTTTTTAGTCAGTAGAAGTCTGACACTCCCTTTCGCTCTGCCCAAGAGCGGGAGGGGGTTAATTGATGATTTTCCACCCGCCCAAAAAAAAAGGGTTCCTCTTAGCCCTTTGTGTTGAGGCCGCGGTATCTCTCGAAAAACCCGCAGCCCCGACGGGCGTCGGCCCTTGCCTTGCATCTCTTTGAGGCTCGCGTGGAACACGAACGCGAGGGGGCGGACGATGAGCTAGACGCATAAAGCCTTAAGATGTTGCTTACCTCATTCAGATATACCGCAGCCCCAAAGCGGTGGCATGTGCAAGCACGGCTTCGGCCGCCTGCCTCACTTCGAGGTGATCCCGTGCGTCTTCGAACCATCTGAGGGCGGCTGCGCGCGAGGCACCTTTTAGCGATTCCACGTAGCGAACAGCTACAGCTAAGTTACCACGGTCCATCCAGAATCTGCCAAAATAAACAGCCTAAAAAAAATGGCTTGATATAATCATCCGAAAAAGAGCTCGAGTTAGGTAGCTGAAGTGACGCACGTCACCTTCCAGTTCTGACGGAACCAGTCTAGTTCGTTCGTTACCTTCGTAGCCTGCTGCGACCCCGCCTCACCGTGTCAGCCGTCAGGGCATCAGTTTCCAGCTATTTTGGGTCAGTACCCGAGCTTAGACTTGCTTGGACAGTACCTAGGATCTCCACCTGGATGAAGCACGGGGACTTTAGTGGGACTAAGGGTCCTATGCTTCATCAGACTTTATTGTACAGTGATGATTAAATAACAAATCAGTATAAAAATACTCACCGTGCTCTTTGCAGTAAATCAAAAGTATCTAAATGATCAGGGGGCTCCAGAGGCGGTTTTTCAAACTCTCCCTGCGGGATTCCTGTCACCTGGACAAACCAATTATGCACTTAAAATGTGTGTAAAAATACCCTTAACGAAGCCAAAAGGCACTTGCTCTCGCGTCATTGCGATAATTTTCGTTTCAATCCCATAATGTTCAGTGAAGTACTAATTTCTTATATTTCATATAGGCTACATAGACACTTTTAGAACTTCGAGAAAGGGTGCACGGTTCGGATAGTAGTTTTAGTTTCCTATGGAGAATTTAAGAACCGGCAAGAAACTCCATGGTTACTCTTTTTTCACAATGTTTTCACTATGATTTAAGCTTACTTTCCTAGAACCAAAAATTCAAAAACATGTGTGATCTACCAAACCAACCCGCACTATGGCGCGAGTGGTGGATTATAATTGGCCCATTCCCTCTCATTTAGAGGAGGCCTGAGTCCCAGCAGTGGGAACATTAGAGGCTAATTACGCTTACCTTCATAAAAAGTAGTAATCCCTGCAACCAGGACAGTAAGTACACTGGCATTGGGGCTCCCTCCTGCTCGACCAATGCTACACTTTTCGCTGTCTTCTCCATCTAAACACATAAACGTACAGTCGTCAGCGCATCAAGTTACCAAAACTCCCGTCGGGGCTGCGGATTATCGAAAGAGATGACGTGGCCTCGTGGCCTCGGCCTTGTATTTATATATACGAAATAGCTAAATTTGTCAAAACGAATTCTTCACTTTTTGAATGTAAAAACAATATCAATAAACGTACAATTACACAGTATTTATTAACAATGCCAGTACCTAGGATCGAATTATTCAGACGTAATTGTGTATACATGGCTCCACTCATATTCAATTCCCTTCCAAAGTTTATAACTGATCTTCCGTACAGGAAATTCTGCAAAGTCCTGAAAAAGTGGCTTTGTTCACATAGTTTTTATTCCGTAGCAGAATTTTTAAAACTTTCCAACTGTAAGTCGTACCATTACCGGAATGCATTATAAAGTAAGGTACCATAATTATAATTATAAGATTTTGTATTTGTATATCTCAAAATATTATGTTATCTTTGATTTTCTCTGTGTGTATAGGTGAGTAATGTCTTTGTTTGGAAATTTTCTATTTAAAAATATTATTTTTGTAATCTTTGTTTTGTTCTCTCTCTGTTTATGTTAAAAATGTCTTTTGTTTTGTAATTTTCTATTGTTTAACAGCAAAATTTGTTATGTGCTGAGTGAAACTTAAACTTAGAAATGCACGTTATATCTAATTTAATTTGTTTTAAACCACGTACTTAATGTTTGCATGCCAACTTAATGGCGAAATGTGTGCACTACTTATTTATTATTTTACCATCTCTTTTACCACATTTGTTGCAAATAAATAATTTTGACTTTGACTTTGACTTTGACACAAGGGCGAATAGTCTAGTCAACAAGTGCTTTTTTGATGAACTTTTTTCAGCAGTCTCGGAAAATTATGATTGAGGTGTCATTCGATTCGGAATGGCAAATGATTTTCGAAAAAAAATGAAGTTCCGCTTGCAAAAATTTCAAAAGTTAACTAAAAAATTAAAAACGGGTTTAGTTTTTGCAAATATCTCAAAATAGATTTTTTTTTTCAAATTTGAAAAAAGATTTAAAAAGAAGAGAAAATTTCCAAAAGAATGTTCTAACTCCCGGAGTTGTAGGACCATTATATTAATAACTTTCCCATTCGGTTGAAAATACGCCCGAAAACGACTAACGAGTATCCGGCTTGCGCAAGCTACGCTCGATTCGGACCTTTCATGACTAAATATTATTTAAACATATTAAATATATGAAAATTAAAAATTGAAAAAATTCACGCGCCTGCAGGATAGATCAATAAACAATAATCAGTGGTCCAAAAGTTTTTATCGCGAATTTTCAATAAGTTATCCATTAGTTAATTAACAGTTTTTTGTAGCACGAACATTAACATTGCAAGTGCGATAATTGTTAAACTATTAATCTGAGATTTTTTTCCTTTCGTGGAGCTATTTTTCAAAGGTCGTTCCCTTTTGAGGTAAGTAACCCTAAAACATGCGCCGCTTACTCTACCTCAAGTAGGTATGTGAAAACGCATTATTCAGCTCAAATAAATGTTATTACACTTTACGGCGCTCTCGTACGCGGAAACTAATGATTTTACGTAAATTCTAATTTTCACTTTTTTCATTTTCTTTAACATATTTTTGTCGTAGATAGAGTCGGAAAGGAGATAATTACTAGACTAGAACGATAATTATCGATAATAAACTGCTGGTGGACGCCATTTTCCCAAGGTGGCGGCGCGGCGCGAGCGGCAAAGATGCGAGGTGGCAAAGTTGAAATTCGAAAAGAACAAATCAAAATCTATAAAATTGCCTGTTTTCAAAACTCCCGCAAAACTTTCCAGGTAACCCCCATTTTTCGCCCCAAATGACTGTACTATACAGGCTCGCGGTGAGAGAGTGCCTTCGTAAGTCGTGTCCGCGAATTTCTGAACATTGATGATGATTGCCGACGCATCTTTTTCTTAGAGATCTGTACTCATATTCACAAACGTTTCGATTCGGAAAGTCATATACCTAATGTCTATCTCGTTCACTTTCATAATGTCAAAAAAGATAGACTTAAGTACCTAGGACTTATTAATAAATAAGGGGTCAGATAACAGTACTTACCGTGTTGAAACGGTCTCGCAGCACGCTTTCTGGAACAATCCCCTGTTCACGAACCGATTTGGGGATCGACTTCAACACTGTCAACACTAATTTGTCGTGGTCGCCTTTAAATGTAAAAAAACGCGTAAATCATCAAATTACTCCTCCCGCTCTGGGCAGAGCGGTAGACAGTGACAGACTTCTACTGACTAAAAACCACCCATGTTCCTTAGCCCTTTGTGCTCCGGGGCCGCGGTATCTGATCTCTTTCAAACAGTCCCGCAGCTCCGGTAGGCGTCCGCTCTTGCCCCTTCCATGTTGCTGACATCTTTTTGAGACGCGCGTGGTTTAATAATAGGGGATCGGACTGACTCAAAAAAATATGATTCTGTTTAGTCCGTCAGTTAGATTATCGAAAAATATTGGATACGTGTTTTTTGTTTTTTCAAATAAATAAAAATTGAAGAAGATAAAGCGCATCAAAGATCATGGAGTGGGGCTTGAAACATCAATTGAAGGTACAAAATGTACTATCATAATTATGACGTGACACGAAAATTCGAAGCACTGTATTGTCTTATTGTTTTGTTTACGTAAAAAAAGAAAAAATACGTGGTTAATATTTTTTGGAAATCTACCTGACGAACTAATTAGTTTTTTTTTGTCCGATCCCCTATTACAGCCGTTTGGGTCGATCTTCAGGTTAAGACAAGCTTGCCTAGGTTGGTCCGTAGATGGGTGACCAAACATTACATACCGAATTTCTTCCATGCCTCGGAAAGCACGCTATGCTGTTGTATCGGGGAAAGTGTCATATTTTCTTTCTACCAGTATTTCTCAGTAGCTGCCCGGACTCTGGAAATGTGCCCAAATGATAACAGTAGGCTCGCCCTGTTGTATGGAACTTTTAATATATATGCATATTAGCTGAGCTTTAACAGCTTTGTGAACGAGGTAGCGGGGGAAGCGCTAGGTATACAATAAAATGAGATCTAAATACCGGACGCTTTCTCAATAGCTTTCAATTCTTTGTCCACCCTGACGTATTTGTCTCCTTTCTTGGTGGCTTGGAGAAGCGAAGCGCCGGCTGCCCATAACTCTTGCGAACGACGAGTCTCTCTCTCGGCCTTTAGACGAGCTGTACCAGTAGTAAACATTCCAAGACTAGATTAATTAGATAAAAGAGACTCGGTCGGTACATCGCGCGTGTGGTTGGCAAAACTGTATTACCATTATTACCAACCACACGCGCTATGTACCGTGTGCACCGTGTAATCGCACAGGCAAGACTGTGGTGAAGCCTGTGCGTGTGGTAGACCCATTAGATGCAGAGTGAGAAGCGTTCGATACCGCATGGTTTTGGGAGCGGGGTAGCACTTTTTTAAAGTCGAGCAAAAATAATGTAATAGGTGTGACAATTTACCTTCGAGCTTATCTTCGACTACTTTAAGCTTCGCAGCCATCAGTTCAAGTTCATTAGCAAATGCATTTTTCTCTAATGCAACTTTACCAGCTACCATTTCATTAAATTTCACCATTACCTAAGATGCAAACATTCAAAATTTAACACTGTTGTTTTTATACCTACTATACTCTCCAAATAATTAACCTCGTAGCTAAACTCTGACACTAGGGTCATAGGGTGTGTGGGGGGTCCTTAGGCCTTACTGCCCACACGATAAGAAGACGAAAGGTTAGTTTTCAATAACCGGTCAAATTTTCAGAGATGGTTCAGAATCGATAAAATTTTCAAGAGTTCATTGCTGTACAGCCTGTGCACCACTAAAAAGCGGACGTGTGGATATTACTGCACAATTGAATTCAACAACCTACGAAGTTAGCACATAATAATAGATATGTCGGTCCATGCAAATCGAGAGTACCTAAGGAAAGTAAAGAGTATGAATGTTTATTGGTATAAGAAATGATGAAGGGACTGTGTAAAGGATGATAAATGGCAAGAAAGAGGTATCTTATGACATCACGAGTAACAGAGAAGTATGGTAGAAGAAGACACGCTGCGCCGATCCCAAGAATTTGGGATAAGGGCAAGAGAATGAAATTGGATGAAATCGTCATCGCGGCTGTCATTGTATCTCTACTGATGATTATGCGAACTTTACACGTCTCCTTTCCAGTCCACTCGTGAAAATATACCCGTTCCGTAGTTACCTTTTTTTTGGGCGGAAAATCATCAAATAACCCCTCCCGCTCTAAGCAGAGCGGAAAGGAGTGTCAGACTTCTGACTAAAAATCACCCATGTTCCTTCTTAGCCCTTTGTGTTTGTGTATCTCTTTCGAACAACCCGCAGCCCCGACGGGCTTCCTGTTACCTCAGGCGTCGTTTCAGTGCCCTGGAGCTGCATCAGGGAGGCACTCCGGTATCACCGGGTGCCGGCCTACCTTCGTCGTGTAGTCGGGGACGACCTGTCCGACAGGACGGTAATCTACCCTGGTCAAAACGGAGAATGGAACCGGCGAGAGATGTCGTGCGGTGTTCCACAGGGTTCGGTTCTGGGGCCGCCCCTGTGGAACATCGGTTACGACTGGGTGCTGCGTGCCGACCTCCCTGACGGCGTCAGCGTCGTCTGCTACGCGGACGATACGCTGGTGCTGGCACGGGGGGAGTCGCACGAGGCGGCGGCCGAAAATATGACACGCGGGGTTGAGAAAGTCGTGGAGAGGATCCGGCAGCTGGGTCTCGAGGTGGCGCTTCACAAGTCTGAGGCCATGTGCTTCCATGAGCGTGGGAATGTGCCACCGTCGGGATCCCAGCTAACGGTGGGAGGGGTTCCCATCGGCGTCGAGTGTACTATAAAGTACCTCGGACTCGTCCTCGACAGCCGGTGGAACTTCGTGGAGCACTTCCGACGTTTGGCTCCTAGGCTGGAGCGGGCCGCGGCTGCCTTTAGGTGGCTCTTGCCCAATCTGGGGGGGCCAAACGCCTCCTGCCGTAGGCTGTATGCGGGGATCGTGCGGTCCATGGCCCTTTACGGGGCCCCGGTGTGGGCACGTGCCATGAGGAAGCGGGCCGTCCACTACCTGAACGCGCCCCAAAAGGTCATGGCCGTAAGGCTAGTCCGCGGGTACCGCACGATCTCCCGCGAGGCGGCGAATCTCCTTGCCGGATTGCCGCCGTGGGATCTGGAGGCGATAGTCCTCGCGCGCCTACACGAGTGGCGCGCGGAGGCGCTACACCGGGGGGTCACTCTGCTGCCGCGGCACATTGCTGCGCGGCGGACAGACCTCCGGTGCGATCTCATGGCGGCATGGAGACAGCGACTGTCGCAACCCCGTGCAGGGCACGCCACGATAGTGGCGGTAAGTCCCCTCTTTGAGGAGTGGCTAGAGAGGAGCCACGGCGCCCTCACCTTCCGTCTGACGCAGGTCCTCACCGGACACGGATGTTTCGGGAGGTACCTGCACCGAATCAGGCGGGAGGAAACGCCCGGATGCTTCCACTGCGAGGATCGACCGGAGGACACGGTGGAGCACACTGTGGAGGTGTGCCCTGCCTGGGCGGAGCCCCGCCGTGTTCTCGTAGCGGCGATCGGCGGCGGTGACCTCTCGCGTCCGGCCCTGGTGCAAGCCATGGTCCGGGGCGAGGAGGAATGGGACGCCGTCGCCTCCTTCTGCGAAGCAGTGATGCTAGCGAAGGAGGTGGCGGAACGAGAGAGGGAGCGATCCTCTCAACGTCCCAGCCGCCGCGGAAGGCGCGGAAGGCGCGGAAGGCGCTCCGGGCGTCGGGGGCCACGTGATGGCTTCCGGCCACCGTAGACGCGGGCCTGTGGACGGTGAGTAAATGGGCTAGCTCGCCGTCCGGCCGTCGTCATGACGGCAACAGACCGTGTCGGCGGCGCGTTCGTGTTCCACGCGCGCCTCAAAGAGATGTCAGCAAGGAGGGGCCCGCAAGGGCCGACGCCCGTCGGGGCCGCGGTATTTGTACTAGATTACGTGGCCTCGGCGCAAGGGCAAAGAAGGAACATGGGTTCGGTTTTTAGTCAGTAGAAGTCTGACACTCCCCTTCGCTCTGCCCAAGAGCGGGGGGGGTCATTCGATGATTTTCCACCCACCAAAAAAAAAAAAAAAGGCTTCGTTTCAGTTGGGTTTCAGTGATATAACAACGAATGTGCAGGCAAAATTCGACTCAAACGTAAATAATTAGAAGTTTCGGTAGGTACCTGCTGATTTATCTGATCGCTTTTGCAAGCCAAGTTCTTTTCAAAAACTTCGTTTTGTTTTTTAATAGCTTCGTTCAATTCTCTGTCATTCCTTTTTTTCTGTTCATCCTCCTGCAAAAATAAAGTATTTTATAAGTTCTAAGTTTGCCAGAATCATTTTGCGTAGGGTTACTTAGTTATGTACAGAATAGGTACTTGGTTGACCGCGGCATCGTGAAGGGTCCGTTTACACTTTGTATCTAATGAGCCTACCACACGCTCAAGCTTCACCACACTTTTGCCTGCGCGAATACACGGTGCACACGGTACATCGCGCGTGTGGTTGGTAAAACTGTATTACCATTACCTGTGGTGAAGCCTGTGCGTGTGGTAAGCTCGTATTAGAATACTAGCACTGTCAGTCCCATAATGTTTTGATACCGTGCCAATGTGCACAACTAATCACTGGTCTCTTGCAGCTCAAATATCCCGTTTATGATAATTATTAATAGTCTCATTCCACCATCTTCTACGGGTACAGATTTGAATATTAAGAATGGACACAAAACCTAAGAAAAAAAAATCTCTTGCAAAGTTAAATTTACTTTTCTTCCAACTATGCTTTAATTTCATCATAATCACACTAAAAACTCAGCACAAAGCGAGTCTTTAGTGCTCTAGAGCAATAAAAATGTATGAAATTTCATTATTGCACAGTTTATTTTTTTTAATCGCACCGATGCCAATCTCAATGGATTAGCTCTATTCAGCCAGCCGATATCAATACTTTTTTTTTTACTTAGGTATTATTCGTTTCTATCCTACTACTTGTTCCAAATTTAAAAAATGATTGTTGCTAACTAGTTACTATAAAATGAAAGATTTTAAAAAGTAATTTGGCGGGAACTTTTGGGGAACTTTGTTAATTTTGCTTGACAATATTTTTGGAAACGATAAAGTGTGATACTATCTGATTTTGAGTGCTTCGGCTTCGAATTAAAATGGAATCATTTAGCGACACATTAACTCCGGAAAACATTCTAAATGAAGACGACAGTGTTAAGTATAGAAAATCTTTTAACTGTTTGATATGAGTTTCTTTTATCTACTATTCCTTTATGTAATAGTTGAAAGAAAAGTAGATTATGCACCTCGCCTTAAGTAATTTATATTGCCCTCGTGCCTGTTAGATTAGAGCCCTCGCTAACGCTCAGGCTCTAAATCAGGCACTCGGTGCAATAATAAATTACTTTGTGCTCGATGCAATAATCTACTATAAATTACTTGCATGACCCGTTTCCTATTCAAAGCATCCACTATAGCACAATGTTTTAAGAGTGCTACATTGTGTTTTACCTGAAAATGAGATTTTTGACCCCAAAAAAAAAGTCGTTTCCCAGCAAAAAACTTTTCGTAGGGGTACCTACCTACTTAGTTTGAAGTACAGAATGCTTGGTTGACGGCTGTGTGATGGGTTTATTTACACCTTGTATATGTAAATGATCCGCTGGATGCGAGACGCACGGGACCGGTCAATGTGGCGACACATTGACCGGTCCCGTGCGTCGTTCGTGCATCCCGTCGCTCGTGCATCCCGTCTCGGTCCCAGGAACTTAGGGAAGGCCTATGTCCAGCAGTGGACGTCTTTCGGCTGAAATGATGATGATATGTAAATGATGATGACACTGGAAACTAAATAACTTACCCTCCTCCTAAAGTCCTTAGCAGCTTCAGCTCTACTGTTCTTAATAGCGTTCGCCAAATCTTTAGCAAACGTGGGGCTTTTTTGCGGCAAGTCTGTTACATACATAGATAAATTTATGAATACTCGTACAATTTAAAGAGAGACATCTTTTCCGACTTAATGGTACAGAGGATTTTCCAGAAAGCAAATTCAGCATGAAAATTCGATAGCTAAGGAGGAAGGGCGGGATGAAAGAATGCCAAAACTATATTAGAAAGTTTCAGGTAGAAGCCCTGCCGGCAGGGATCTTCTGTTCCTACAGATTTCAAAGGCCAACATCTACCAAAGGAATGTATTCCACAACTTTGATTTTTATATCATCGTACGGGGCCCGAACTTGTAATCAAAGACAGACATAACTTTATAAAGAACACAAAACTTATTCTCTTTAAAGGGCTCCATGTCCCTGACTGTGATATTTGCCATTCACAATAAAGTATCCTCTAACATTATTTTTACAGATTCGTCAAAATTTGTGAAAGCCAAACCCACAATATCTTCGCTTAGTTTTGCCTGTTTGACTCGTTTTATATAGCCATATGATGACTTGGTGAAGGTTGCGGGGATCCGCTGGATGCGAGACGCACGGGACCGGTCAATGTGGCGACACTTAGGGGAGGTCTATGTCCAGCAGTGGACGTCTTTCGGCTGAAATGATGATGATGATGATGATTATACCCATATCGATACATACCTTCTATTGCACGATCGATCCTCTCAGTCATTGAGCTCGAGACATCGTTTAATTGTGATTGTAATTCTTGAATCTACAAAAGTGGGAGCAATAAACGATTATTATAATGTAAGAGCAGAGGTGGTCTAGTGGTGGCGGGCCCGACTTACGAACAGTAAGTCGTGGGTTTGAACCCAGGCGAGCGGATTGCTTTGTGTAATTTATTTCATCACCACTGTTCTCAAAACGGTGAAGGAAAACATTGTGAGGAAACCGGCATGTGGTAGAGCCAAAAAATTGAGAATTTTTGACATCTACCAACCCGCACTGGAACCTTATGGGATTATAGCCCATTCCCTTTCATAGAGAAGACACTTGTGCCCCAGCAGCAGTGGGAACTTTATAGGCTGATTATGCTAGTAACTGGATTGTGGAGCTGCAATACGAGCTAACTCCAACATAGATAGGCATAGGCTAGGTAGATGATGAAATGGATATGGACGTTTGCTATTTTGTATGGTACTATCTAATGCCCGTGGCCTCGCCCGAGTGGTTGTCGGTCAAATTATATCCTAAAACCTTCCTCGAGAATCACTCTATTCATTAGTGATAAAATTATGGCATGAAAATCGGTGCAGTAGTTTTTAAGTTTATCGCGAACAGACAGACAGACGCGGCGGAGGACTTTGTTTTATAATGTAGTGATACTGAATTCACCCCATCAGTCTGCGGAGGACTTATCCCTTAGACTTTGATATAGATATCCGTGCTTACAACCCTATAAATGTTCAAAACTTACGTATCGTAAAGAGTTTGTGAAAAGTGGGTCCAGGTCTCCCTTCGCCTGTGGTTTCTCAGAAGAGTACTTCAGACCGGTGAACATGTACTCATTCTCCGAAGCATACTTATCTAACAATCCTTCGACCTGAAAAATGTTGTATTACATAGAAAAAATAATTTTTTCTAACCTCTTTATTAGGTTTAAACAAATGACACTGTGGATGGAAGAATCATTTTAATGACTACACTTCGACGTGGAATCGGCTGAAACCGGTCGAAGTGCCCCGTCGGGGCTGCGGGTTGTTCACAAGAGATACCACGGCCTCGACATAAAGGGCTAAGAAGGAACAAAGGGTGGTTTTTAGTCAGTAGAAGTCTGACACTCCCTTTCGCTCTGCCCAAGAGCGGGAGGGTTTATTTGATGATTTCCCACCCTACAAAAAAAAATGTATGCAGCTCCTCTGCAGGACATGAGCAACCTCCTAGGCTACCAGTCCTACCCTGGCCATCCTGCACAACCACTTGCACCTTTCAAGATTTACTCGAAGCAAATGTTAGAGCTATACAGGTGGCTACATACTCGTCAAACACAATTTGAGTTCATCGACACGTAAAAGAAACCGTTGAATTCGAAGTCTATATAGCCACTTATATTCTTCTCCTTTCAGGGAGTCTAAAATCGCCACTTTCTTCGTCTACTTCATACGTGTACTCTTGGTGGTCGTGGTCGTCAAGACAGGAGTGGTGGCAAGCCTCACAAACTCACAATTTATTAAATCATAATAATAATATGAATTGAGCTAAAATTCGTTAAATGGACCATTCATAATAGTTAACTGCGTCTGTGACTATTGTAAGATGTTTCACCCTATTGATAATAATATTATTTTCCTATTATGATCTGCTAAAGTGGCCGATGCGGAAGACGTTGCGTTGGAAGGCCTCCCACTAGGTGGACCGATGACCTGGTGAAGGTTGCGGGGATCCGCTGGATGCGAGACGCACGGGACCGGTCAATGTGGCGAAACTTAAAGGAGGCCTATGTCCAGCAGTGGACGTCTTTGTGCTGATATGATGATGAAAGTGGCCATTTTAGACCCCCTGACGTGCTTACCATCTGCCACTGCGTGTCCATCACGGTAGACTTGTCATTCTCCCACTGGTACGCAATGAAGCCTGCTTTGAGTTTCACTTTGTAGTCCTCACACATTTGCTTTGTGTTTTTGACCTGGTCTTGCGGCGCTCTCGTCCCACCACACTCGATATAGCGGATCAGGTCGTCTGATAACATTCGTGAACATTTTATTGAATCAACAATTTAAGCACAGAGTATGCAAAGAATATCAAACTATCCCAGTAACTGGTTTGTGGCTTTCAGATTTCAAAAAGAACAAAAAAAGGATGATTAGCGCCTTTCAATTTCATCTCATCGTACGGGGCCTTTTTTGAGATAGACGTACTCTTGACCTCAATCTTGCCATAGGGGCAGAGATGAGGTCGACGATGGAACGAACTAACCCAGAAGAAGTCTATTTTTGGGGTTTTTTGGTCAACTAAAGCAGGCAAATCTGACGGCTTTGTAGGTTTTAACTAAATCGCTGATTAAAACTATTATTATTGCCACGTTGGCTCAGTGGTCGAAACTCGCAAGTGCTACTGCTCAGGATGAGGTCTTCCGTCCTGTATCCCAAGGTAAGGCAGTGTTATTCCGTTTCTCCATCAGGAATTTCTCAGTAGCAGCCATTGAATCTGGATTTGTGCCGCCCGGTTCATGTCAATAGGCTTACTTCCTATGCCTGTAATCCCCGGAATGTTATAATAGGCAAAGGTTGTACCTAATAGTACACCCACATTTCGCCAGTTATGTTTCCCATATAATTCCTGAAGGAAAAACCTAATAACACTTTGCCCGACCCCTGAATCGAACCCAGGCCACATGTCCAGCAGTCGTGCTTGCGAACACCAACAAGGACGGTACAGGCGGGTTGATAAATATATAATTTTTAAACTAATGACTAATGGATCAGGACCTATGGGCCAGAGTGGTCGTCGAGGCCGAGTGAGGCCTAGAAAACGGTGGCGTGCCGACCTAGAAGCGTTTGTAACGAATTGGTCGGAGAAAACCACACGGAGGAAAGAGTGGAAGGCTATGGCGGAGGCTTTTGCCCAGCAGTGAGACAATATAGGCTAAGAAAAAAAAATGACTTACCGGTTTTACTGATACAATGAGCCACGTTTTTTAGAGAAGTCTCCACAAGTTCGCGTCGCTCCTCCATGGCGTGGCGTAGCTCTTTGATGCCTTTGTAAGTAAACGTTTCCATTGTGGATTGTACCAGCTGCATTATACAACCGATTATTAAAATAAAAGAAAGAAAAAAAGATGACTAGGGCTAGGCTTTTTCCGATGGGGAAGAAAGGTTCTTGAGTGACGACAACGAAGACCACCGGCAGACGCGGCATTGCTACCAATGCCGCGTCTTCCGGTGGTCTTCCTCCGATGGTGGCCTCCCACCCTGGTAGACCGACGACATCGGCGTTGCGGGCAACCGGTGGTTATTAAGTGGCAGATTACCGTTCTTTATGGCGTTCTATGGGGGAGGCCTTTGTCCAGCAGTGGACGTCTTCTAGCTGATGGTGATCAAGGCTCTATGCAGAGGTGCATGATGTACTTACAGAGTTGTAATAGGCGCAAGCGTCCCTAGCAGTATTATAGTTGTTGATCGCGCATTCGTACAGTTCCATCAAGCACTTTTCGACTTCACAAATGCTTTTTATGACGATTGGTGGCGGCGGATTGCATTCCACAGGTTTCTCTAAAATAGGAGCGCACGTTACATAAATTCCTGATGGCTTTACTCCTTGTTCATTTAGTTTTTCACTCGGCTTAGTAAACCGTCATATGACGCGACTAAAAACTAAAGAAACAAATACCTACATAAACAGAGATACTTTTGCTTTTGTCGAGATTAGAATTTTGGGCCTCAAAAAAGAAGGGATGAATCAAATTGCATATTATGTGGCTTTGATGCAATTTGATTCATGTGGATTCATTCAGGGGGATGTGTGGTTAAACGCGAATAGACAAAATATAGAATGAGTAAGTACTTACCTACATAAGAGGAAACCTGGAACCACACAATTTTCAGTCCACGGTGGGTGCCATCGTGACTAAAAATTGTGTGGTGATCGGTTATCGTGGTATTGACATGACTGTGATGCGGAGGAATGAGGAAAATGTAGAAAGAAAAGTGTTGAGTATGAATGTAGATGGTTATTATAAGAGTAGAGGAAGACCAAAAAAACGATGGATAGACTGTGTGAAGGATGATATTGCTAGAAAGGAGGTGACTGCTGAGAAGACTTGTAGGTAATAGATAAGTATGGAAGAAGAAGACATGTTGCGCCGACCTCAAATAGGTACATTGGGATAAGGGCAGAAGAATGATGATGAATTACCGAAAATATATAAATTGGAACAATGGTAGAAGAATGATAATAACTTTTGCATTTATATTATTAGTTTGTATAATTATGTTGTATAGATGCGCGGATAGATGGCACCGTGGAAAGTATAGGGACCGGCCGTTAGTATGAATGTAGTATCGCTATCAAGATCAATAAAAGCTTACCTTCCACTGGAGGTGGTTTGGGAGGGCAATCTGAATGAGAGAAAAATTAAAACTTTAAAACTTGCAATCGGACTCTAGTACGCAGACGGATACCATATAATGCTCTCAGTGGATTATACAAACCGTCTTAACAAAGAATTCCAATCCAAAGTTGGTGTCCACCCCGTCGGGGCTGCGGAATGTCGAAAGATATACCGCGGCCTCGGCACAAGGGCGAAGAAGGAACATGAGTGGTTTTCCCACGCCAAAAAAAAAAAAAAAAAAAAAAGGTTGGTGTCCACTAGCGCCATGGAGCACAATAACCTTTGCTCCATGACTAGCGCATATCATATCATCATCATGTACCCACTGCTAGGGCTCAGGCCTTCTCTCTATGAGAGGAATTGGGCTATAATCCGCTACGCGGGCCCAGAGGGGGTTGATGAATGTCACATGTCTTCGAAGTTTTTGGTTCTAGGACATGTTACTGCCGGTTTCCTCACGATATTTTCCTTCACCGTTTTTCAGAGCGTTTAATCAGCATATGCTGAATACCTATAGTTTAGTGGATCGAGCTTCATGCTTTCTTTACCCTTCACAGTTGCACCATCAGAGGAGCACTCCTTTGGTTTGTCGGCCTTATTGTACTGGGCAAGGAACCTCTTCGTGTCCTCGATACAAGCAGAAGCAAACTCTCCGTACGACATATTCTCCTGGTATACTACTGCAAGGAACTCGTCGAACCAAGCTGCGTTTATTGATAACCAATCACGGATTTCTGGGTTAGTTCTGGAAACAAAAAAATCTGTTCGTGATTAAGGTTACCGTCCGTACTGATTTTTCGAAATTCCTGTCAGGGTTTCTGGCCATCCGCCTGGTCTTTGTCCGGCCTTGTAATTGGACTACTAATAAAAGAAAGGTTATAATAAATATGACCGGCTTTTTGTCAGGTATAACCCGTATAACCCTGTGAAAGACGGACCAAAAAACCCCTGGTTACCCTATTTTTGGCAGGTTTTCTTTTTAAGGTACCATAACCGTGTGGCAAGTGATCACTGTCGCGTAACACCACACATCCCCATGATCCCCATAACTATCTACTTACTCTATCATCATCATGACGCCTCCTCTCTAGGAGAGGGATGGGCACCACGCGGGCCCAGTGCGGGTTGGTAGCTGTCACATGTCTTCGAATATTTTGGTTTCACCGTTTTGAGAGCAGCGGTCATGAAATAAATTACACAAAGTAATGCGCCTGTCTGGGTTCGAACCCACAACTTACTGTTCGTAAGTCGGGGCCACCCCCTACTCTTCCACGATCTACTTACTTACTTTGCATATACTGAAAAAACTCCAACACCAAACAGCATTGCTACGATAGCCCAGACCATTGTATCATCTTTGGGGGGAGGCGGCGGCGGAAGGGGGGGAACCGGGCACGTTACACGCTCCTTAGGATCCTTATACTTGAAGTTTATGGGAGTACGGGTAAATGTCGCTATTTGGAAGTGTGTGGGGGGATAGTGGTTCTGAAAAATAAAACATAATGTTAATTACCGTACGGATCGATCTACGATAAAGCAGCGCTTTTTAGTTTGGCCCGCGAATTTCTTCCGTGACTCCGTTTTGAGAATATTATATTTTACGAATGCTATATTTTGCTAACAGGGAGCAGCGGTGGCCCAGTGGTGGCGAACCTGACTTACGTAGGTACAACAGTCTGCTCTCAAAACGGTGAAAGAAAACATCGTGAGGAAACAGGCATGTCCTAGAACCAAAACTTCGAAGACATGTGACATTTACCAACCCTCACGGGGTCTCCGTCAGAATGGCTGGTTGCCTGTGGCTTTGGTCTATGAGAGTTGATTAGAACTCCATCCACTATTACTGAGCATGAACAACGTCAACAGCACCTTCGACCGAACAAGTGATATCGACCACTCACCCGGTGAAATGAGTGTTGATGGTTCTCTCATCGAAAAAGAGTCTCCACCCTCTTACATAACGTTCCGGAAAGGGACATCCCATAACGATGCAAACTTATGTGAGAACTTTCGCGAGGAATTTCATAAATTTCAAACCGATATAAAATCCATGTTCGAAGCCATGCTTTCAAAACAGGATGAGAGATTCGCCAAACTTCTCTCCGAGTTCGAGGGTGTCAAGACCTCCATTAAGTTCATGAGCGACAAATATGACGACTTGGAGAAGAACTCACGAGAAGTTGCACTGCGAGTATCGGCACTTGAAGATAGACTCTCTTCACCCCAGGCCAGTGACCAACGTATTTCTGTGCTTGAAGCAAAACTAGAAGCCTTAGAGCAAAAATCCCGCAGCTGCAACGTGGAAATCAGCAATCTGCCAGAGAAGCGTGGCGAAAATCTAATGGCAATTATTGAGACAATATCCAATGTCATCAAACAACCGCTATCGTCCCGAGATATAATGGCGATCCACCGTGTTCCTCAAATGAACTCTAATAGCAATCGGCCTAAAAACATAATCGTTAAACTTACCAGCCAACTGCTACGAGATAATTTCCTTGCAGCAGCGCGACTTAAAAAGGGATTAACGACCGAAGATCTCTCTATCCAGGGGACACCACAAAAAGTGTACATTAATGAGCATCTCACGCTGCAGACCAAAAAATTGTTTCGTCAAGCTAGAGAAACTGGGAAACAAAATGGACATCGTTTCGTCTGGGTCAAAAACGGAGTTATCCTTGTTCGCGCAGACGTTCCTGAGGCAGCATTCGCCATTCGCTCCGAACACGACTTATCAAAAATTAAACCATACTTACACCCTGGGAAATAAGAAAGCATTCATAAGTATTATTCGTTTAAATAACATCTTGCCCTCAGGTAACAATCGTTTGTGTTCTCTGCTTCTAACATTACTCTGTGTTACTGTTCGTATTTATTTAATAGTTACCTTCACACTTCCGATTTATTGTGTACTAATAATTGTTAAATCTAGATTTATTTTTATATATTATCGTTTTCACTTTAGGTTTTTGGCCTTTATGTTATCGCGCATGTGTAGTACTGTTGTTTACAACATTACAAATCTACAAAATGCTGTTTTGGGCAAGCTTATTTTTAGAGTCACCCTCATACTTAAATGTTATCATACAACTTCGATTATATTTTCTTGTATTTTTGTATTAATTCGCAGTGTACGAATTATATTACCATATATACAGTGTATTAATGTAACTAACATCAATCCTAAGCTACAAACTGTTGCATTTAGAATACATTATAGACTTAAGTACACATATTTATTTTATTATGTATCAAAGGTTAAACTTGTTGTTGTTATTATAATTTACTATCATTCACAATACAGTCTGGGTACTAAACTAATACACAAATATCGTGTTATTACCTACTCTCATGAGGAACATTACTTTTTTGTTCATGTATCACCCCATAAACTTGTTACAATACATCTAAATTATATACCAATGCCCTATTCTACTACGTCTTGTATTTATGTCAGTGATTTCTCTTACAAACCATTTAATTATAGCCTATACTTTGATTACAATCTGTGGTTACTATTAATACGTTTAATGGTGCAAAGACCTACTTTTAAAATTAGTTACAAAATCTGGACTTCAGGCCGATATTGTTATGCCATTCTTTTGTTTACGTCTTATTTACACTTTTATTATATTAAATGGATAACTACAACTTAACATTTTACTATCAAAACTGTCGAGGACTGCGTACTAAATTGCATACACTTTTTATGAATATTCTGTCGTTTTCGTATGACGTCATCATTTTAACCGAGACTTGGCTTACATCGAGCATATCGGACACTGAATTTGTCGACGATAGATACCTTGTGTTCAGATGTGATCGTGACCGTGATGCTACGGGTAAGCGTGAGGGTGGCGGCGTCCTCATCGCCGTTTTACGCTCGTTACGTCCCTCCGGCGTACTGGTGCGCCCCGGTCCTGGAGACATTGAACACGTCATGGTTCAGCTTCCCGCGTCGCTTCATAACAAACGCCATATTATAAGCGGAGCCTACATACCTCCTCGCTCACCTGATGACCTATACCGTTCGCACTTAGACCTGTTGCAGGAGGTTGTCAGCGACGCGACCACTGATACATTCTACTTAGTTGGTGACTACAACCTGCCGGGTATTGATTGGTTCGACAGTAATGAACGGAACTATGTCATTCCTCAACCTACTACGACATCGTCTAATTACTTATGCAACTTTATATCCTTTACGAACTCGCACCAATACAATGCACAAAGAAACAGCCTTGGTCGCATACTCGACCTGTTTATATCGAATGTGGAATGTTGTACGAAGGCGGGTGTACCACTTGTTTCACCTGATACGCACCACCCTCCTTTCACTACCCTAACATCATTGAATGCTAAGTTTACCCCGTTAAGGCGCCACTTATCACACAAACATAACTTTCATAAAACAAATTATGAAACAATGAATAACGAACTGAACAAAATAGATTGGCACGAAATACTTTCCGACCTACCTGCCGAGGAGGCGGTCAATGTTTTTTATGAGAATGTCTACAGTTTAGTAAAAGTACATGTTCCCCGCACCCGTCCCAGGAGTTCGTGTTTTCCGTCTTGGTTCAGCCCTGTTCTGATTCGTATTTTCAAAAAAAAAGAAAACGCTTGGATAAAATGGAAAAAATACGGTAATACTTCTGACTACGAAGTTTTTTCGTTATACCGACATCAGTTTAAGACAGAGTCCTGCAAGTGTTTTCAACGATACATGACCACTGTTGAAGACAGTATTCCTCTGAACGTTAAGCACTTTTGGACATACGTCTCTAAGCGAAAAGGTCGGGCAAATATTCCAGCCAACATGTACCTCGACAACATAACGTCGAGCGACCCTACTCAAATTTGCAACATGTTCTCTTCCTTCTTTACTTCTGTCTATGAGCCTTCCTTCCTCGATCCAGATCTTTGGCAATGTCCGTCCTCATACGCGGACTGCTCTCTATGTATTTCAGACATTTATTTACACTTTGATGACATAAAAAAAGCATTAAATAAATTAGACATTAATAAAGGGCCTGGACCAGATGGTCTGCCTCCAATTTTTATTAAGAATATCGCGGGTAGCATTCTTGTCCCGCTTCACATATTATTTAATAAATGCCTCCATGATGGCGTATTCCCTGTTATTTGGAAGCGTGCATTTATCACGCCTATACATAAAAGCGGCGATATCAACAGTATAAAAAATTACAGACCCATTTCCCTTTTGTCCACCTTGTCGAAGCTTTTTGAGAGTCTAGTACATGACAAACTTTACTCTCACATTCACCACCTTATTGTACCTCAACAGCATGGTTTTGTTAAACATCGCTCAACGACTACTAACCTTATGGTATTTACTAATTTTTTATTTGAAAGCATGGATGATCAAACCCAAGTCGATGCTGTGTACACTGACTTTCAAAAGGCGTTCGACAAGGTGGACCACAAACTGCTTTTGGACAAGATAGCCTACAATGGCATTCGTGGTAATTTGTTAAGGTGGTTTATGTCTTACATTTATAACAGAACACAGAAAGTCGTTATCAACGGTTTCGAATCCGACTCAGTTGTTGTTACTTCCGGGGTTCCTCAGGGATCAATTTTAGGTCCCGTTCTGTTTATTCTGTTCATAAACGACATAGGACATTGTTTCACCAACTCACATTTTGTGATGTATGCCGATGACATTAAAATCTATAAGTCATGCAAGAACACACAAGACTGCATACTACTTCAAGAGGATCTTGACAGGCTCTCCAACTATTGCAGACATAATAAACTCCACCTTAGCATACCAAAATGCAACGTAATATCTTACACAAAAAATAAAAATGTTACAAAATTCTGTTACACTTTACAAGGTACCTGCCTTCAAAAAGTTGACCACGTCCGTGATTTAGGTGTCATTCTAGATTCTAAACTGCATTTCAATCTTCACATAGATAACATCATTAACAAAGCGTATAGAATGTATGGTTTCGTAATGCGATCTTCAAATGATTTTAAACGTCCGCACACGTTTCTTACTTTATACAAAACATTAATACGTTCCCAATTAGAGTACGCAGTCCCAATTTGGTGCCCTTTATACGATAAGTATAAACATAGTCTCGAAATGGTCCAAAAAAAATTTTTACGCTCCATGCACTTCAAGTGCTATCATTCAAAATTGTCTTACATAGCATTATTAAAACAATATAAACTTCTGAGCCTGGAGTCCAGACGCAAGTTATTGATGGCCATGATGGTTCATGGTATATGTAATAACAGGTTCGACTGTTCCGATATTACAAATAAAGTTTGTTACACTGTACCCAGAACTGTAATGCGGCGAGGGGTGCGCGTTCCCCGGCTGTTCCACACTGCACAGTGCAGAACCCGCGCTGGTGAGCGGGCACCTCTTCGCCGTCTCTTACAAACATATAACACACACTTTATTGATCTTGATGTATTCTCTCTATCCCTTACAAAATTTAAAAAAATGGCCGTCGAATTGCTTCAATAATTTCAATTCCTCAAAATGCTGCTTGTGGCCTGACGCGCGTTCTTTTTCAAACCTACCCTAGTATATTTATTCCGCGGACATTAGTGTGGATTACATGTTTACCCTAGCCCACTTTAGCTCATAACTTTTATAGTAATATTATAACATGTAATTGTTTTGTGTCCCAATGTAGTAAAAATAAAAATAAATAAAATTAGAAAATTGCTACCTAATTGCTTATATTTGCTACATTTAATAAATAATTGCTACATACTATATATATTTAGAAATAACATTTTTTTTTTGTACAGCCATCCTGACGTTTGGTTGGCTGGTCGCCTCCTAGTTTAAAGCCAAGCATGCAGAGTTTCCCGAAATGTATTGCGTCAATAATTGCTACATAATTGCTTCATTTATCTAATTTAGTTGTATCTTCAAACATTTTAAATAAAGGATGTAGCAATTATTTTAATTAAAAGTGCCTGATAAAACAATAAAGGCAAATACTTAGTTATGTTGAATCGGTTTACAACATAACTAAGTATTTGCCTTTATTGTTTTATCAGGCGCTTTTCTTTGGGATAATTAAAATAATTGCTACCTTTATTTAACATATGTTTGAAGATACCACTAAATTAGATAAATGAAGCAAATATGTAGCAATTATTGACGCAATACATTTCGGGAAACTCTGCATGCTTGGCTTTAAACTAGAAGGCGACCAGCCAACCAAACGTCAGGATGGCTGTACAAAAAAAAATGTTATTTCTAAATATATATAGTATGTAGCAATTATTTATTAAATGTAGCAAATATAAGCAATTATGTAGCAATTTTCTAATCAACTCTCATAGACCAAAGCCACAGGCAACCAGCCATTCTGACGGAGACCTCACGGGGCCTATGTGGTGGATTATAGCCCATGCCCTACTAGATACTACATACTATAGCATAATATGCTATAGTAGGTATCTTTGCTAATAAGCGCGAATAGCGAATATCGTATTTTGCGTTTATGTTTATTTATGTGGTTAAATACAATATTCATTTATTGCGTTATCGTATTCTTTTTGTCATTTGACACACACGCACATTCGCGCTTTGCACGCACCCTGCGCCGTCCTACGAATTTTCGATCAGGTCCCGTGTCCTGACGCTAGTTTATCATTTTTTACCCATGCCAAAAAAGTGCACAACGCCCTTGAAGAAGTTTTCACATCAATAAGTTTAGTTGGTACACGTACTTACGATGTATATAATGGAAATAGATGGTTGCATTGGTCGCCAGCGCGAGAGCATTGGCGCCCTTACCTGATAAAATAAATAAAAGACCTTTTATTCAAATCGACGACACGGTTGGCGCAGTGGCTCCCGCTCAAGCAATTGACTGCTGCGCTGGTTGTTTCGGGTCTGGGTAGGTATATTTGTGTATGGTGAGTTTATATTCTAATCAAGCGGGCACGAAACCAGACTCCGTGTGAGATCCTGATGGCAAACCCAATAACCCTTGATCCAACCTGGGAACCGAACCCAGGACTTCTAACACCTAGGCCAACAAGGCAGTTAAATATAAAATTATTAAATGTCTTCTGTTAAAGAAGCTGTACCTAGCTGAAAATTACTTCAAGTCATTACACAATCTTTATACATATATTACTAGCTTTTGCCCGCGACTTCGTTCGCGTGGAATAGTGACTTCCGGCAGATTTTTGGGTTATCTCGCGAAAAAAAAAAAAAAACTATCCTATGTCCTTTCTCAAGTTCCAAACTATGTCTGTACCAAATTTCATCAAAATCCGTTCAGCCGTTTAGGCGTGAAAGAGTAACAGACAGACAGACAGAGTTACTTTCGCATTTCTAATATTAGTATGGATAATATCAATATCCTTGTCTGCCCCTAGTACCTATTCGTCACTTTTTTTTGGGGTGGGCAGAGCAGCAGGGCGTGTCAGACTTCTACTGACTAAAAACCACCCATGTTCTTTTTTATCCCTTTGTGTCGGGGCCACGGTATCTCTTTCGAACAACCCGTAGCCCCGACGGGATCACTCACAAAAAGCCTACACTGAACTTACGCAAAGTTTCCTTGCTGATATTACGCTGGTCATGGATCTCAACATTATTTTATTTCAGGTATTTGGTATATTTTTATTAATTTATCTTCTTTGTTTATTTTTAAAGTGATATTGGCGTGAGATTTTATATTTACGACAGACATTTGCCGTGGACAGTTCTCAATCTGATTGTGACAGTAATTTTTTTTCTCAGTCGTCTTTTTCTTTCTTCTTTTAGCTTGCTGCCAGTAGTGGAGAGGTTCTCTGAAAACTTTTTGCTTTAAACGTTGTCGGATAACCAACATAAGGCTGCGGTTCCACTGAGGTGGAGCGGAGACCGATTCATACACCAATCACACGGCTTGAAATCCACATCTCCAGAGAGATGTGGATTTCATGTGGTGAAGCCATGGGATTGGCGTGATTGGCACAGCTCGTCTTCGCTCTGCTCCGCTCCGCCTCAGTGGAACCGTAGCCTAATTGTTTTACATTCTTATTTCCATATCTCAATACCAATACCCGCCACACCCTTATTTTTTTTATCACAAATTGATTATATTTCCTAGAATTAAAAAAAAACTAATGCATCTAATTTTTATATCCGGTTCTACTCTTATTTTATTCCAAATTAGCAACAGAAAATTACTTACGTAACGTATAATGAGGAAAAATGTTGATTATTGAAAAATTTGGCTTTCTGGATTTAGCGGAGTTTGATTCTAGACGACACTCCGCTAATCCTTTTTTTGGAGGGCGGCAAATCATCGAATGCCTCCTCCAGCTCTGGGCAGAGCGGTAGGGGGAGTATCAGACTTCTATACTGACTAAAAACCACCCATGTTCCTTCTCAGTCCTTTGTGTTGATGCCGCGGTATCTCTTTCGAACAACCCGCAGCCCAATTTCAGCTAACCCTTTTTTTTTTTTAGGTGGGTGGAAAATCATCGAATGACCCCCCCGCTCTTGGGCAGAGCGAAGGGGAGTGTCAGACTTCTACTGACTAAAAACCGAACCCATGTTCCTACTTTGCCCTTGCGCCGAGGCCACGTAATCTAGTACAAAAATCCGCGGCCCCGACGGGCGTCGGCCCTGGCGGGCCCCTCCTTGCTGACATCTCTTTGAGGCGCGCGTGGAACACGAACGCGCCGCCGACACGGTCTGTTGCCGTCATGACGACGGCCGGACGGCCAGCTAGCCCATTACTCACCGTCCATAGGCCCGCGTCTACGGTGGCCGGAAGCCATCACGTGGCCCCCGACGCCCGGAGCGCCTTCCGCGCCTTACGCGGCGGCTGGGACGTTGAGAGGTTCTCTCCCTCTCTCGTTCCGCCACCTCCTTCGCTAGCATCACTGCTTCGCAGGAGGCGACGGCGTCCCATTCCTCCTCGCCCCGGACCATGTCTTGCACCAGGGCCGGACGCGAGAGGTCGCCGCCGCCGATCGCCGCTACGAGAACACGGCGGGGCTCCGCCCAAGCAGGGCACACCTCCACAGTGTGCTCCACCGTGTCCTCCGGTCGATCCTCGCAATGGAAGCATCCGGGCGTTTCCTCCCGCCTGATTCGGTGCAGGTACCTCCCGAAACATCCGTGTCCGGTGAGGACCTGCGTCAGACGGAAGGTGAGGACGCCGTGGCTCCTCTCTAGCCACTCCTCAGAGGGGACTTACCGCCACTATCGTGGCGTGCCCTATTTCAGCTAACCCTCTAACACAGATTTTTGAATGAGGATAGTTGTGCCCCTTCTTAGGTATATTGCTGGCAGATAGAAGACTGCTATTTAGGATTTTTTTTTTTTTTCTTTATTTATTTAGGGACATCTATAATCGCAATGCGTATGTCAGTCCCATTATTTAGGAGTTGTAGAACTTGTACCTAGATAATAGGTTTGAACCTTTACTTAGGCTTAAAATATTGTGTGGCGTTCACACAAATGTTCTTGTATCTCCCGGGCCCCAATCACATGGTAGTAGTAGGAACAGTGGGTTTCTAGTCGGATAAAGTCCGATATATATAACCTTTCGCTTGGCCCAGGCGGAGTATAACTGTCCATGAGATTAAGGCACAATTTTTTTTTTTTTTTTTTTCACTTTTTAGAGGTTCACAGTCATGTAAGTTCACACATGTTCATGGGTCATAATGTGGACAATGTAGCTTTTTTTTTTGAGTTTTGTTGATTTTTCAAAAACCGCTGGTCCGATTTCGTAAAAAAAATATGGGACTATTTGGGAAGTTATACCCTTTCCAACAAAAAAAGAATATTTCAAATCGGTTAGCAAGCAACGGAGTTATGCCCGAACAAACATAAAAAAAAACAAACAAACATCCGAATTGAGAACCTCCTTCTTTTTAACCGACTTCTAAAAAAAGAAGGAGGTTCTCAATTCGGATGTTTTTTTTTATGTTTTTTTAGAAGTCGGTTATGAAGGGCAAATAATATACTGTTAAAAATCGTCATAATAAAAAAACTTACCAGGCGCATCGAATGGCACTGGTTTAAATTCGGAATTGGAGTCGGTGGTGGAGCCCGAGATGCTGGCAAGAGAGAAATGAGCTAAGAAGGGCGGTAAAATAAAATGCATGGTTTAGGCGCAAAATGCCAAATTCTCAAAATGGCAACAGAGTCGCAAAAGGACAAATTCTCAAAATGGACAATTCTCAAAAAGCCAAATTCTCAGAATGGCAAATTCTCAAAATGGCAAATTCTCAAAATGAACAATTCTCAAAAAGCCTAATTCTCAGAATGGCAAATTCTCAAAATGGCAAATTCTCAAAGTACTGATAGGGGTGGTGCTGCAGGAACCGGGTTTGTCGCAACGAAAATACAGGCAAACTTTGATTACACGTTTATTACTTTAGAACAAAAAAAGATGGCCGCGTGCGCAAAATTATAACATTCGGGCGTGCGCATTGATTCACGATCGGTGGCAGACTGGCGCGTGGCGGGGGGCCCACAATGTGACAAGCATGTCAGCGTGTCCCAGCCCTAAGCTTTCCTAGTGATGCTACTTACTTACTAAATACATACATAATTATGTTAATTTTTAAAGTCTATATTGAGCGCGTCGCTAACATTCCCCACCCCAGTGCTGTCACAGCACTCATCAACTAGAGTGATAGGAGCGACGCGTGCCGCGGAGCGGCGCCACGTCCGGCAGCCGACCTTCACTTCCACGAGTCTGATACGACCGTCCTTACCTGGGAACACCTCAGTGACTAGTCCCTTTGGCCACGAATTGCGGGGAGAGTTCGGGTCCACAACCAATACGAGGTCGCCCACTCGTAGCGGCGGCTGCTCTGTTTTCCACTTTCGCCTAGGTAGAAGGTCAGGTAAAATTTCCTTTACCCACCTGTGCCAGAACATGTCGGCCAAACGTTGACTTGTACGCCAATGCCTGCGTAAGTACAGGTCAGAACTGTCGAACGCTCCAACTACAGGTAAGTTCGATGACGTACCCAGCAAAAAGTGGTTGGGGGTGAGGGATTCTACGCCCTCCGGGTCTACCGAAACGTGCATCAAGGGACGACTGTTCACTATATTTTCAACTTCTGCTAGAAGTGTGCTCAACACTTCGTCCCTTGGTGCCCGTTCGAGCAAAACAACTTTCAGTGATGACTTGACGCTGCGAATCAGTCGCTCCCATGCCCCACCCCAATGGGGACTGGCGGGAGGAATGAAAGTCCAGTCCATCCCATTGTTGACACCTACGTCTTTCAGTACTTCTTGATCCAGGTCCTGCATGGACCGTTTGAGTTCCTTTTCAGCGCCTCTTAGATTTGTGCCATTGTCGGAGTACAAGTGGCGTGGCCAGCCTCGCCTCGCTGCCATCCGACGCAGTGCCATAATCAACGAGTCCGTCGTGAGAGAAGTAACAGTCTCAACGTGAATAGCACGCAACGTTAAGCAGGTAAAAAGGACACCGTACCTTTTTTCTCTGCGTCTGCCGACTGTTACTTCCATAGGTCCAAACAAGTCCAGCCCACAGTGAGAGAAGGGTCGCTGATGATGTGCCACACGAGACTGAGGTACGTCACCCATGCGAGGAACTTGCGGCCTGCACTTCTTGATGCGGCACAACATGCATTGCGACACCACAGTCTTCACGGTAGGTCTTAGTCTCACTAACCAATATTTTTCCCTCAGCAGGTTGACTACTGTTTCCTGATTTCCATGAGCTGCCTTCACATGGTAGTGCCGAACAATCAGCCGAGCCACAGGGTGCCGGCCGTCCAATATTACAGGCCTCTTTACCTCCATGGCGACATCTGCAGCAGCATCAATCCGACCGCCCACGCGAAGCAAGCCATGCTCGTCTAAAAACGGTGAGAGTGTAAGTAACCGACTATTTTTAGACAACGCCTTACCATTGCTAATTGCAGCTAAATCCTCAGCAAACGACTCCCCTTGTGCGTGTTTCAACAGCTGCCGCTCTGCGCGCTCCATCGTCTGCACACTATAGCCGCTGCAAGGAAGACCTTTTAGCCTGTCAACAAATTTGAAAACAGCGGCTGACGCCCGTAGAAGGCGTAACCAAGAAGAAAACCGTTCCGGATCTGGAACCGGTGAATAAGCTGAGTGTTCCTGAACAACAGTTGTTACCTCCTCGCATGCTGCGTCAGTTTCCGGTTGGATGACATCCCTAGGCCATGACGCGTCATCAAAGTGCAGGAAAGTTGGACCGGCTAGCCACTCAGCATACAAAGTAGTATTGAAAGTTTCCCGTGTAGCTAAGTCAGCTACGTTAAGCTTCGTAGGAACGTATCTCCATTCGTCAATACATGTCAATTCGTCGATCTCCCCAAGACGGTTCGCTTCGAACGCTTTATAGCTACGCGTATTGTTACGAATCCAATGGAGAACCGTAGTGGAGTCGCACCAAAAGAATCGACGTACTGGAGATAATCTAAGTTCCTTTCCTATAGTGTTAGCTAACCTTGCCGCCAACAATGCCGCTTGAAGCTCGCATCTAGGCACTGTCATAGGTTTCACAGGTACCACTCTGCATTTACTGGCAATAAAAGAAACATGTATTTTACCTTGCGATTCCCAGCGCCAATATGCCACCGTACACAGCGCTTTAGTGGATGCGTCACTAAATACGTGAAGATGTAAGTTGCTATAAACAGACTCGCTTGTACCCGAACTCGTAGCACCGCTATCGGCCGCTACGTTTTCGTAGCCCGTAGCACAAGACGGCGTAGCATTGTGTAATGCGTGCCGCGCTTGTGGCGGCGGGGGCGCGGGAGTGGAAACTTCCATCTCGCTCGCGCACACTACCGTCGGCGTCGTAGTGCATGCAGTCATCGCGTGGCACCTTGGAATGCGAAGTGTGTCAATAACGTTAATTAGGTCAATCCATTTCACCCACCTTTCGTAAATGTTATCAGGAACATTATCGTCCCATCCAATATTCAGGCGCCAGGTATCTTGAAGCAGGATTTTACCCTGAATAGTGAAGGGGGCGAGAAATCCTAAGACATCAAAAATAGACATAATAACCCTTAGCATAATCCTTTTTGTGGGTCGTTCGTTGCCCTGAGTGATATCCTTTGGTATGCGTTTTAGTGACACGTCAAACCCAAGCATATCATTTCCAGGAAACCAAATAAGTCCCAGCGTTCGCTCACCTCCATATTGCTGACCGATTTTGAACTTTACTGCAGCAGAACCTAAGGTCTCCTTTGGTATGCTGTTTAAAACCGCGACGCTGTTACTCGTCCAGCCTCGTATTTCAAACCCACCGGCCCTGTGAATGTCACTGATATTACTCACCATATCAATGGCAGTACTTTCGTCTGGCAAACTATCTATGTAGTCGTCCATGTAATGTGAACGGCAGATAGCTTCGACTGCGGTCGGCAAGGATGTCTCATAGCGGCGTGCGTTTTTGTTTTTAATGAACTGAGCTACAAATGGTGAACATTTCGCTCCAAAAATTAAGGATGACATGACATACGTTTTGATGTTTTCTGTAGGGTTGCTTCTCCACAGATACCTTAGTGCATGCTGATCCTCGGCATGAATTTTAACCCTCAGAAACATGTCTTTTATGTCACCTGTTACTGCGACTTTGTTTTCCCTGAAGCGCAGCATTATTCCAAGCAGTGATGACAAAAGATCGGGTCCTGTCAGTAAGTAGTCATTAAGGCAGGAACCACCTACCTTTCCTGCAGCATCGAAGACCAGCCGAAGCTTGCTTTTGTTTGGGTTGTCAACACCGAAATGAGGTAGGTACCACGTACGCGATGTGACGTCATTTACCACCAGTTCCCGCGCGTAATCATTTTCTAACAAATGATGAACGCGTTCTTCATACCTTTTAGCAAAACCTGTATCCTTTTCCATTTTCCTTTCGATACCTTTTAACCTTCTTAGTGCGTTGGGGTACGAGTCCGGCATCGCGCGTCCTCGCTCCTTCCAAGGTAAGCTAACATGCCAGCGTCCGTCAACGAGCACCGCTGATCGCTCCAGCTGATCGATGGCGCGCAAATCGTCAACATTCTGGCGCGGCTTACCGGACACACCCATGGCATCCAATGCAAACGAACGTCGAACCTCGTCATGTATTTCTTGAAGTAGACTATCATGCGATGAAATGTCACTTACCTCTTCGTTCTCCGTGATGGTCAGGGTGGCCTCAGCGCAGGCGGAGCGAGCGCCGGCCGCGGCCCGCGCGGCGGCGCCAGCCCGCGCCACGCGCACCTTTCCATGTACACACCAACCTAGGGGGGTGAATGTAGCGGACGGCTCATTTACACTACCTAACTTTATTTTCAAAGGTACAATTAAGTCATAATTATCTTGACCAATTAATATATCAGGTTTTGAATCTGATGTACACAATTTATCTTTAATTTTCTTTAGGTGAGAATACTTATTGCAATCTATAACAGATAACTTTTGAATGGGCAAACCTAATTCCTTAACACAACGCATTCTTACATTATTATGTAACCTATCATCATATCCAGCAATGTCCACATTCACAACCGTAGATTCGCATACCATCGCGTCATTAGTCCACGCTCCGCGCACCGACAGCATCTCGCGACGGCCGCGCAGGCCGACGCGCTCTGCGAGGCCCGCGCTTATCAGCGACACACTCGATCCGTCATCGAGTAGCGCGGTGGTGTTTACGATACCGTTAGGGCCGTGCACACGAATTGGTAACACTTTTAATAACACTTTATTGTCACATTTATCACTCGCGTTAATGTACGTTATTGTTTCCGAAGAAGCGTCTCCGTCAGGATGAACGGTCACTAGGCGTATTTAACGTTGAATTTATGCCTAAAAATTGGTTCCCTAATGCTTCTATTTGGTTCCTATTCTCAAACAATTGCTTCCATCGTATTCTAGAAGAAAAAAAACATTTTAAGAGTGACCGTTCATTCTGATGTCAGGACGGCCGGTGATCGAGTCGTAGCGTCCTTATTAAATAGAATTATTGAAATTCACGGCGGCCAATGATTAGTTCCCGTTTGCTTCTCTCAATGTTTTACAACGATAATACTGTAACTATCACGGCAAAAAAGATATCGATAAAAGTGTTGAATAGCAATATTTTTAGCGCCTGACAAAAAAATTAAGGCAAAACTCTTACATAACATTGCAGTTACGCTTGATTAGGCGCGATAAATCTGTGGTATTGTACCGGTGGCCTACAGCTAAATATTATGATATTAAAAAGAAGTGACTGTCGTATTTACTGACAAAAAATCATACAAATGTAATAAACACCTTTAAAGATAATATTTCAATTCTTAACTTCCTGGAGAGTGTTAATAAAGGCGCTAGCCAATGTTTGCTAACCCCCCAAGTCTTAAAATATGTGGCTCTGGTTGGCTGGACAAAACTTCAAAACGGCTCGCATTTACAATAAGGCAATAGGGCACTTTATGTGACGGCTAAACACCCTTTTTTCAGAATTGGTGACGCTACAGAATCTTAGATAATCGATCGAAAGCGTGTCCAGCCAGCTTGAAAAACCACTTTTCGCTGGTCTCTCAATCTCGGTAACGGAAGTGATTTTGACGACTTTTTGCATATCAACGGGCGTCACATAAATATGTGACAGGCATCAAGCTAAAAGTTTTGTGATACGTACAGTCATGGTTTAGTAGAAAAATGCAAAAAACTGTGTCCAGCCATCTTGAATTTACGTAAAAAACTTTTAGCTGGCACTTCGGAATCCCACATAACGGGAGCGTTTTCGAATATGGTTCCTTTACTAATACTTGGTGACGCAATGTGTGACAGTAATAACGTTTGATTTATGGCGTCACATGTAAGGGTTTACGAGATATCAATGAAAACTTAATCTATACTTGTGTCCAGCCATCTTGAACTCAGGCTGGCTGGACACGTGTATCTCCGCTGCCTGATGATCTACGACCTTCAAAATGTTATCAAAATGTTGTGACGGGGACGATAATGATAACCTGAATTTGTGACGGAGAAACTTTGGGTAGTTTCATTTTAAATATAGTTTCAAAGATATTGATCATTTAAATTTTCCCATACAAACATCCATTAATATTGTGAGGTGACCATATTTTTTACATAATTATAGGATTTCTTTTTAATCGACTAATCGGCCGGTAGCAGCCAAGCCACGCCAGCTTTGTATTTGATTTCTCCGTGGGAATAAAAGGTTTTCCTGCAGAAAAAGGGGAAGTATGTGTTAATTCTAAATAATAATTAAAAACACTAACAAAAAAAACAAAGTGCATTGCACTCAGTGATGCCAATTTAGCATAAGCTTTATTATTGTAATTTGTGTTTATATTTGTTATTTTATGTATGCAATAAAGAATAAGAATAATAGCATTTTTTCATGTTGTTTAGCAAACTTATTAGTTGTTTAGCATATAGCATATTTTTTAGCATATAAAATTATTTTAAAATAAAATACATTAATGCGTAAGCGTAAGCAATTATTTCCATTTAGAAAAAAAATCCCTTTACTAAGTATAGTGTTGGCGCTCCTGATGCTAATGATGATAATGGAAAGAGTATTTGAGAACATAGTCGATTAAAACAGTATGTATATTTTGTTAAATAATAAAAAAAGTTAAAACTATGTTACGTTTCATTTGACACTGAAAAATGTTAGCAGATTTTTAGCATTTCTATAAAGCAATAGGGGATCGGACAAAAAAAAACTAATTAGTCCGTCAGATAGATTTCCAAAAATTATTGGACACGTATTTTTTCTTTTTTCACGTAAACTTAAAATGAAGACGATACAGAGCTTCGAAAACTTGTGTGACGTCATATGATAGTACATTTTGACGACACAAGTGACGTTTCAAGCCCCACTCCAAGATCTTTGACGCGTTTTATCTTCGTAATTTTTTATTGATTTGATAAAACAAAAAACACGTATTCAATATTTTTTGATAATCTAACTTACGGACTAAACAGAATCATATTATTTTGACCCAGTCCGCTCCCCTATTGGTATAATTTTAGCAGATTCTATATCGGTCTTGTTTATTACTGTCACACATTGCGTCACCAAGTATTAGTAAAGGAACCATATACGAAAACGCTCCCGTTATGTGGGATTCGGAAGTGCCAGCTAAAAGTTTTTTACGTAAATTCAAGATGGCTGGACACAGTTTTTTGCATTTTTCTACTAAACCACTGTACGTATCACAAAACTTTTAGCTTGATGCCTGTCACATATTTATGTGACGCCCGTTGATATGCAAAAAGTCGTCAAAATCACTTCCGTTACCGAGATTGAGAGACCAGAGAAAAGTGGTTTTTCAAGCTGGCTGGACACGCTTTCGATCGATTATCTAAGATTCTGTAGCGTCACCTATTCTGAAATAAGGGTGTTTAGCCGTCACATAAAGTGCCCTATTGCCCTATTGTAAATGCGAGCCGTTTTGAAGTTTTGTCCAGCCAACCAGAGCCACATATTTTAAGACTTGGGGGGTTAGCAAACATTGGCTAGCGCCTTTATTAACACTCTCCAGGAAGTTAAGAATTGAAATATTATCTTTAAAGGTGTTTATTACTGTTTGTGTAATTTAGTTCCTCACGGCTCGATAGATGGCGTTGCTCGATTAAAAAGCAAGCTATCGTTAGCTTCCCTCAATTTACCTAAGTGTTTACGAATATTTTTGTTTTAATATAGTTCTTCCACAAGTAAAGTGTCGTTTCATTAAACATTTGGTCCTTCGAGCCGGATAACAACTAACAAGTAAAAGTGCATAAAGTTCAGTGCGTAATAAAGTGAAGTGAAGTAACAGTAAGTTGTGAGTGTTATGTTAGTGAATAAGTGGTAAGTGCTGTGACATTGGATTAGAATTTGGACTGTATTAGGACTCTGGTGGGGTAAGCCTGTGAACATTTTATATCAGGAACTTAGTGAAATATTACGTTGTGTGGACTTAGTAAATTCAGTTAAAATACTTATAAATATTGAGATTAGTGAATTGAACTTAGTAAAAAATCTCTAGAAGACTTTGTCGTGATTTTGTGTTTTAGACATTAGAAAACTTAACTACAGTGACTTAGCCAATTTTTCTGTTTTACGAACATTGAACATTTACACTGGTGTCTTTAACTATTTCTTGAAGAAAACTGTTTTGAGTTAGTTATAAACATGTCACAATTGTGTGGACCACAAAAACAGTTGAGTGAGCGGATTGCTAAGTTGTATAACAACACAAAGAAAACTTCAAAGTCACGTTATACCAGAGGTTATTTAGAGACAAGATTAGACACATTGACTGAATATTGGGAAACGTACAATAAACAACACGACGAGATTATGAAGAATGTTACCACTGAGGTTCTCGAAAAAGTTAAATTTGATCCTATTGCAAACTTTGATGAAACCGAAGAAATTTATCTTGATTTTAAAACCGCGATTAAAGAATGCTTGATCGAGCTATCTCATCAGGAGTCACAGAAAGCTACAACTTCGGCCACAATGACATGTCATGACGAAACATTTGAAAGGGTAAAAAACAAGACAAAGTTACCACCGATTAACATACCTAAGTTTTCCGGTAACTACACTGAATGGTATAGCTTTCGTGACGTCTTCACATGTCTTGTTCACAATGATAATAACATATCGAAAATTGAGAAACATCATTATTTGAAGTCCAGTATTACGGGCGAGGCTGAGCAGCTATTAAAACACTTCACACTTACCGAAGCTACTTATGATAAGGCTTGGGAAACACTTGAGAATCGTTATGAAAATAAAAGGATAATTGTCAATAACATCCTGAATCGTCTTCTTTCTCAGCGCAAAATGACGAACGAATGCGCTCAAAGCCTGAAAGGTATTGTAGACACCACACGCGAATGCTTGAATTCGCTAGAAAGTCTAAAAATCAACACGTGGGAGGCTATAGTAGTTCACATTGTTGTCTCTAAAATTGACATTGAAACTCACAAACTTTGGGAACAGTCCCTTGGTTCATCACGAGACATACCAACTTTTGAGACTTTAGCCTCACTTCTAGAAAGCCGATTCAGAGCTATGGAAAATATCACCAGTATTAGAAAGGATACAGCAAAGAAAGATTCAGCGAAACCTACCTCAACCCAAGCAAAATACGTTCCTGTGAAATCTTTCGCCACTGAAATTGAAAGCACTTGCACTTTTTGTTCACAACCCCATTATATTTGCCACTGCAAAGGATTTTCTAATTTGGAAGTCTCACAACGCCATGACTTTGTCAAGAAGAATCGCATCTGCTTCAACTGTCTTGTTCAGGGTCATTCAGTGAGTCAATGCAAGCAAAGCACAAGCTGTAGGAAATGTGGTCGACGTCATCACACACTCTTGCATATTACATACCCAGCCAAGACGAGCACAGCAACAGAACCGAGTGAGCCAGAAACACGCGAGGCGGTCACCATGAAAGCTGAAATAAATAATGTGCAACAGGTTATATTAGCAACAGCTCGTGTTGTTGTTATGGCTAAAAATGGATCCACTCACCAACTTAGAGCCTTAATTGATCCAGGTTCTCAGGCATCACTTGTGACTGAAACAACTGCGCAATTACTAAATCTTGACAGAATTGCGGTGAATGGTAAAATTACTGGAATTTCAAACGACAAAGTAATAACGACTAAGTCGATGGTGAACCTTAAATTTCATTCAATTTATGATTCTACACACACTATTACTACACAAGCGTTTGTACTCAAACGATTGACTTCATTGTTGCCTGCAAAAGAAGTATCAATGGATTCCTGGCCTCTTTTAAGTACCATTAACCTTGCTGATCCACAATTTCACCAGCCAGAAAATATAGATATCTTGTTGGGGGCAGAAGTTCACTCACAATTATTGCTGGATGGTTTACATAGACACAACTCAATGATTGCACTTAATTCACATCTTGGATGGTTGATTTCAGGACAAACTTGTAAAGATACCTCACAAAGTTCATATCATGTTGTTGTCTCACATACTAAATTAGAGACTGACCAGTTGCTCAGGAGATTCTGGGAACTGGAGGAACACACACAAAGTAAAAAACCACTTACACAATTGGAAACTCAGTGCGAAGAGCATTATAGAGAAACTCACACTCGGAACGCTGAGGGCCGTTACATACTCCGCTTGCCTTTCAAGAACGAGACTCACCTAGGTGACACAAAAGGTTTAGCAATTAATCGTTTGACTCAAATAGAGAAGAGATTTAAGCACAAACCGGAATTTAAAGAAGAATACTGCAAATTTTTGAAGCAGTATGAATCACAAGCCCACATGGAAGTCATACCTGAAAGGGAAAGAAACACAAGTAATAAATATTACTTACCTCATCACGCCGTCTTGAAGGAGTCCAGCACTAGCACGAAGCTACGCGTAGTCTTCGATGGTAGCGCCAAACCTGGAACAGGAACGTCCTTGAATGATGAACTGATGATTGGTCCGCCCTTGCAACAAGATATAAAGGATTTAGTAACAAGGTGGAGAACACATAGAATTTGTTTAGTAGCGGACATTCAACAAATGTATAGGCAGATACTGATTCATCCTGATGATGCGGATTACCAACGAATCGTGTGGCGAGAAAATTCGGATGAACCAGTTAGAGAATACAGGTTACTTACCGTTACTTACGGAACATCCTGTGCACCATACCTTGCAATTAGAACGTTGCACCAGCTGTCTAATGATGAGAAGGAAGAGTTTCCTATTGCAGCACCGCTACTGCAAACAGATTTTTATATGGATGACTTGATGTCAGGGACATCCAATGAAGATGATACAATTAGTCTGCAAAAACAAATAACTGACTTGTTACAAAGAGGTGGATTTTTGTTACACAAATGGTCGTCAAATAGTCCAAAGGTATTGGCACAGATTGAAAGTGCCGATAAATGTAACCAAACTGTGGTGAACATAAAAATGCATGACGCTATTAAAGCTTTGGGCATTAATTGGAATCCGCACAATGATAATTTTGAATTAAAAATGTCGATAGATCCGCTTGTGGATACTATCACTAAAAGAACAGTGTTGTCCATTATCGCTAAAACATTCGACCCGCTTGGTTGGTTAGCACCTGTAGTAATTATGTTAAAAATCTTCATGCAAAAACTGTGGTTGGCTGGCCTGGACTGGGACGATGTTTTACCTGATAACTTACAAGTTGAATGGCGCACTATTCACAACAACATAAAACACATGAATACTATACAGCTTCCTCGGTGGCTTGGCTTGTTACCTACTGAACTGAAGGTGGAAATTCATGGGTTTTGTGATGCTTCTTGTGCTGCTTATGCGTGTGTCGTTTACCTTAGAGTTCTGGACGACAGTGCCATCACAATGCGTCTTATCGCTGCAAAATCAAAGGTTGCTCCAGTCAAACAAGTGTCGCTTCCTCGTTTAGAGCTCTGCGGTGCAGTGCTTTTGGCTAAGATGTTATTTGATGTTAGAACTAGTATACCAATTGATCAAAAACATATTTATGCGTGGACTGACTCCACTATAGTGCTGGCTTGGTTACGTAAACATCCTAATTCATGGACTACTTTTGTAGCAAACCGTACCACTGAGATTTTAAATATCACTAATAGTAGTCAATGGCATCATGTCAGGTCGCCTGATAACCCAGCGGACTTAGCTTCGCGGGGTATGAACCCAAACGATCTGACAGAGTCAACACTGTGGTGGGAAGGGCCACAATTTTTAAGAATCTCATCTGATTTTACATATTCAGAGGATAAGTTACCAGATACTGTGTTAGAATCTAAGTGTAAAATTACTTCACATGTTGCTGTTAACAATCAAGTAGATGATTCACACTCGTATTTAAATTGCTATTCTAGTCTAACAAAGCTGGTACGAGTTACAGCTTATTGTATTAGATTTGTGCGTCGGTGTAAAGAAAAGACTTCTAAAAATGCTACAACCTGGACAAGTTTTTTAAATGCGAGCGAATTGTTAAATGCACGCAAGGTATGTATCCGTTTGTCACAAAGTGTGTTTCAAACTGAAATTGATTTATTATTAGCTAGTAAGTCTATCCCTAAATCTAGTAAATTGTTTTCCCTTCACCCTTATATTGATGACCAAAATATATTAAGAGTTGGTGGTCGACTCGCTAACGTTCAAGGTAAATTAGATTTTAAGTCACCAGTTATCCTCTCAAGTCAATGCCACTTCACTAAACTACTTGTCACAGATGCTCACCACAGAGTGTTGCATGGTGGATGTCAATTAACTCTTAATATATTAAACTTGAATTATTGTATTATTGGTGCTAAGAGAATAGTTAAGAGTATTATCCGAAAATGTATTCCGTGTTTTAAACAAAGGGCCGCGCCAAGACCTCCTTTCATGGGAAACTTGCCTTCATATAGGGTTAAACCAGCTCGTCCATTTCTATCCTGTGGAGTGGACTTCGCGGGACCCTTCTCGTTGAAATTGTATTCTGGTAGATGTACTCGCACCAGTAAAGCTTACATTAGCCTATTTGTGTGCACAGTTACAAAGGCTATTCACCTGGAGTTAGTCGAAGCTTTGAGCACTATGGCCTTTATGGCAGCTTTCAAGCGCTTCTTTGCGCGTCGCGGTCACTGTAAAGATATGTATAGTGACTGTGGAACGAACTTTCAAGGTGCTTCAAAAGAAATGGCACTCCAATTTAAAAACGCTCAAGTTGATTTGGTGGGCGAGATAGCGGAATTACTCGCTAATGATCACACTACCTGGCATTTCATTCCTCCTGGAGCTCCACACTTCGGAGGATTATGGGAAGCCGGCGTAAAATCGGTAAAGGGTCACATAAAACGCGTTATTGGTCAAAGTTGTCTCACTTTCAATGAGTTTTATACTCTCCTCACACAAGTAGAAGCATGTGTAAATTCACGTCCTCTTACCTTAATCGATTCGTCATTAAGTGAACCTCCATTAACTCCTGGTCACTTCCTCATAGGGGAAACCCCTGTTGTAGTTCCTGACGAAAGACTACGAAATACTCCCACTACTCACCTGAATCGATGGCAACTTGTCCAGCGTATGCTACAAACACTCTGGCGACGTTGGCAAGCTGAGTATTTGACTAGCTT
This sequence comes from Diarsia mendica, assembly GCA_949316265.1. Classification (NCBI taxonomy): domain Eukaryota; kingdom Metazoa; phylum Arthropoda; class Insecta; order Lepidoptera; family Noctuidae; genus Diarsia; species Diarsia mendica. Next base: position 10,936,156 of record OX438909.1, read on the forward strand.
GCAACATAGGTATAAATGGAATAAAAAACAGGCAGATATTGAGATAGGCACCATTGTGTTGGTTAAAGACGAACGATTACCTCCAGGTAAATGGCTGCTGGGTCGTATAATAGAAAAACATCCAGGTAAAGATGGGGTGACTCGTGTTGTCTCTTTAAAAATCAAAGATCATATCACTAAGCGACCAATAACCAAACTGTGTGCATTACCCTAAGTCAATCATACTTTGTTGTTTTATACTTTGTTGTGTTTTACCTTTATAGTTTATAATATTCTTTGTGTACCTCTTCTGAAGGACTTACACAGTCCTTGGCCGGCAGGAATGTTTGTGTAATTTAGTTCCTCACGGCTCGATAGATGGCGTTGCTCGATTAAAAAGCAAGCTATCGTTAGCTTCCCTCAATTTACCTAAGTGTTTACGAATATTTTTGTTTTAATATAGTTCTTCCACAAGTAAAGTGTCGTTTCATTAAACAATTACATTTGTATGATTTTTTGTCACTAAATACGACAGTCACTTCTTTTTAATATCATAGTATTTAGCTGTAGGCCACCGGTACAATACCACAGATTTATCGCGCCTAATCAAGCGTAACTGCAATGTTATGTAAGAGTTTTGCCTTAATTTTTTTGTCAGGCGCTAAAAATATTGCTATTCAACACTTTTATCGATATCTTTTTTGCCGTGATAGTTACAGTATTATCGTTGTAAAACATTGAGAGAAGCAAACGGGAACTAATCATTGGCCGCCGTGAATTTCAATAATTCTATTTAATAAGGACGCTACGACTCGATCACCGGCCGTCCTGACATCAGAATGAACGGTCACTCTTAAAATGTTTTTTTTCTTCTAGAATACGATGGAAGCAATTGTTTGAGAATAGGAACCAAATAGAAGCAATAGGGAACCAATTTTAAGGCATAAATTCAACGTTAAATACGCCTAGTGACCGTTCATCCTGACGGAGACGAAGAAGCGGTAGGCTCGGCTCGTTGCACGTCAGCTGACGTCGTAGTACTCGTGCTCGACGCGTTGTTGTTATCAGCGCTAGTGCGCTCACCATCACGTTGTTTACTCGTAGAATAGTGCAGGAGACGATGATGTTCTTCATTACAGCCGTCCTTGTCGCACACAGGAGCGGAACACGTTTTTCTATCGTGTTTGGATATTAAACACTTGTAGCACAGGCCGTGTTTTTTCACATACTGCCACCGTACTTTACGTAGTGCTTTCTTAAATTGTTTGCATTCGCTGAGATTATGTACCGCTGCGCGGCAAAACAAACAATTAGCGTTACGTTCTTCGTCTTGAACCAACACGGTCTGTGTGCGTGTGCATGTACTTGTCTTATTCTTCAGTTGCTGGTCACTTCGAAAAGTAGTAAAAACACTTGCAGTGGTGGAAATCTTTACAGCTTCTTCATACAAAAAATCAGATAAAATCACCAACCTTGGCTTCTCTCCTTCGGTGATCATTTTATAGCTGTAGTCGGACCACTTGGATATAAGCACTGCGGGGAGCTTGGACAGAATCATCGAGACGATATTGACACCGTGCAGGTACTCCTGGCGTCCGACTGCTCGTACTGCTTCCACCACATTTTGCACTTTCACAGAAAACGCGACGATATCTTTCTGATAGTCCTGTTGTAGGAACTGAAGCTTCTTTATGTCTTGGAGTATTCTGGAAATAATGCAGTCGGGGTTACCAAACCGTAGCTCCAATGTCGATATTACTTTGTCAGGCGACGTGGCGCTTATGAACAATGCGGCGACTGCATCTTTTGCTTGCCCTCGTAGGCATTTCCGAAGCCTCCATAGGTTTTCTTTTGGCGTGAATTTACACAACGCCGTCGACTCGTCGTAGGCTTGTTTGAATTGAAGCCAATCCAACTGGTCACCAGAAAATTCAGGTAAATCTCTCGGTGTGCTCATGCGGCTGAGCAAACTGGCCTGAGGCACGTTGTTTGCACAGTTAGCGGAAATATCCTTCAAAGCACTTGCCAATATGTGAACCGCGTTGTTGAGCACTGTCACGGAGTCGCCCGGCGGTGGCGGTGGCGCTGGCGGGGCCGCTGCGGCGAGCGGCCGGCCGACCACGTACTCGGCGCATGGCGGCGGTGGTCGTGCGTACAGCTCGCCCGTTACAATTTCTTTGTCGGGGGCTTGCTGCTCCAGTAGGGGTTCTTCGTGGTTACTTTGATGGATCACCCAATCCTCCAGGTCTCTGCGAGGAAGTTCCTTCCTATCAACTAGTGAACTGTATTCCAACTGTTCTTCCTCGTCGTCGAGTGCTGCCATTTGGGCCTCCAGGTTTTGATCAATGAGCTCGATCCGAATAGCAGCTTTTTCTTTAGCGGCTTCCAGCTGCAACAGTTTTTTCTTGCTCTCTCGCGTAGATTTGCTCAATGACGCAACAGATTTTACCGGCGTTTTCGCGACGTAAGGAAGCGGTTCTGACTTCATGCTGCTTCCCGGCACATCGGAAAACAAACGTTGCGACACATGCTTGAGGTGTTCAGCTTGAGTGTTTTCTGCAGACTTGTTCTGTTGCGAACCACGTTGCTCCTGCAGCATTTTTGCTCGTCGCGTTTTAACGCCTGGAGCGTGGCTCATTGTAGATCCGCTCGAAGTACCACTTTGATAGGGGTGGTGCTGCAGGAACCGGGTTTGTCGCAACGAAAATACAGGCAAACTTTGATTACACGTTTATTACTTTAGAACAAAAAAAGATGGCCGCGTGCGCAAAATTATAACATTCGGGCGTGCGCATTGATTCACGATCGGTGGCAGACTGGCGGGGGGCCCACAATGTGACAAGCATGTCAGCGTGTCCCAGCCCTAAGCTTTCCTAGTGATGCTACTTACTTACTAAATACATACATAATTATGTTAATTTTTAAAGTCTATATTGAGCGCGTCGCTAACAAGTACCTTTGGGGGGTATGAGGAACAGGGTGTAAAGTTCCTCATCCCCCATAGAAAAGGGAGGATCCTCCGACCGGACGGGTGTTGTGTCCGGCGGGCTTACTGCCCGACATATGTAAGTCGGGAACTTCTATATAGGCTTATGTCGCGGATAATGTTGATAGCGCGATGTAGGAACTTCTGTCGATCGTTTGTTAGTACGCAGGTGTTGCGATAGATGTCGCTAGTCGCCACATACCTGTTCGTATACGTTGACCGCGTCCGCCATGCTCTGTCTGCCGCCGCTATGTGATAATTATGTTTCGACCTCTCCGATTAAAACTTCCGATTTGAAAGTGTCGGAACCGAAGTCGGAACCGGAGGTGTAATTTCAATCGGAAGTTCCGACCTATCGGAATCGGAGTCGAAGCTCCGTAACATCCCTAGTTCTTACTAACCGCTCTCGTTGTGTTCAAAAAAATAAAACAACAATTAGACATAAAAATCATCTTTTAATTTATTACATACAATATTTTTATATTTACATAAATTACTAAAATTAACAGGAAACCTTCATATTCACTTCGCTGGCACCATAATTTACTTACTGAATCTAAAAAGTTGTTTGATTTTTGGAATAAATGCAGACACAATTTTGTGCTAACAAAACAAATTCCACGGTTTTGAAGAAACTTTATATTCCTCGACGTTGTTTTGTACCTACCTACATTAATACTTGACTTTCCTCAAAACATGTGTAAATAATCTACAAGTTTTTAATTCAATAGAATAAATAAATTACCGCTTTAATTTAGCATACGAAAAATAACGTATTATTCCTACGTATTACAGCCAGTCAGCCAGAAAAAAAACCCTTTCAGTTTTGACAACATTTCTTAGCAAACGAAAACCCCGTTTAGGTTTAAATTTTAAATAACCTCTTGAATAAGGTCTTCATTATTTTCAGTTAGCAGACTATTAGTTATTTAACCCATTGACCGCCACGGTCAAGTAAGACGACAAGCCAAAAAGTACCTTAAGTCGACAGACTTAGAGCACTAGTTTGCTTGTTCGGCTTGTCGTCTATACGTGACTGTGGCGCTAAAAAGGTTAAGCATGTACATTGAAGCATTTTGATCTAGACTGGCTTATTAGCTAGATAAATAACGATATAACCCTACACAGCCGTAATAAAAAGCATTGGTAACAGAGAAACGCTTCTGATGCGTCGAAATAACAGGGGGACCAACATAAACATATCAAGTTATTTAATTTTAGCCAGTTATCGACTATGGCGACCGCAGAAGGATCATTCTTTCTTTCTTCTCTGATTTGTAGGTCTTATATCAGGTAGTGAGTCGTAAGGTAAATAACTTTCAATTGCTGACAAATATAAGTTGTCAATCAATTTATTTAACAAGTTATATCCACGAATGTACAGTTGGATTTCTTTAATAATTATTATCGTCACTTCCCAGCATATGTGTCGAATTCGTATTTTTGTTAGCCGACAATTGTCCTCTAAGTCGTCGCTATACATAGCTATAGATGACTGGGCAGTTTCGGGCCTAAAAAAGGTTATTTTGAACTAGACAAATAAAGTGGTTAAATTACTATAAAAGGATTTATTTGATATAATCGGTTAGATTAAAATGTCCATTTGAAAATATCACTGATGCAATAATGTTTAGATTTACTCAATTTTGTTCGCCAGACATTTTAGTGTCCAAGTGCAAAAGGACTTCGATTGCTTCTCGGGCTATAGAATCTACATTATTATGTAAATGTATGTATAGACAACGGGTATATAGACATGCTATATGAAATTTGAAGTGATGCTAGCGGCTTCTACACAAGTCTCGTCTCTAGGCCTAGAGGTAGAGCAGGCCAGAGACAGAGGCGTGTGCCATGACGGTCTCTGCGGCCTGGCGCACCTCGAGGTGTGCCCGCGCCGCGTCGGCCCAGGCCTGGGCGGCCGCGCGAGGTGCGCCTTGCAGCAGGTTCACGTAGCGTAGTGCTGCGGATATGTTGCCGTGGTCCATGTGGTACCTGACAAGTACATATCGGTATTATTTATTTGTTTTTTTCGTATGTCATCCAAGGCCAGGGAGTCTAATAGAGTAAGATCCCAGGGCCGCCAGACGTCACGTATTTTCTGACGAAGGCAATGTGGACGATTGAGTAGTGTTAGTATGAACTAAGAACGCACGACTACCAGCTAGCTTGCTTAGACGGCCAATTTTCAGGTATCAGGCTATCAAGGTACATAAAAACATTACTAACTTCACGTATTTTCTGACAGCTGATTTTTACGTATATTGTAGGCAATATCCTTAAAAATAAGTTGAAAACACTCCCAGACACTTCCTAGAGGCCGTTTTGCCTATCGGACGCTTTAAAGTTCCCAAAAAGTTTAGACTTAAACGTATTGTGACTGTTTACCCGAGAACGCATGGCATCGCTCGTGTGGCTGACATACAGACCTCCACTGGACTCATTCGGTAAGCATTCAACAGAATCTGTCCATTGCCTGTCTTCAGAATTTTGTTGAAACGTTGATTTGACCACTCGGGTGCATTTTGGAGCGCCTGCCCAATATAGCATGGCAATAACCCGATCAATTAGCTTTAAGTATTAAAACATTAGGAGTTTATGTATTCTTTAAAGCGTCTGTTAAGCAATACGGCTGACGGAAAGTGTCTGGGAGCTTCTTCTTCTTTATGGGTTTTAGGTTTCCGCACTTAATCCTTAAAGTGGACCATTGTGCGTGAGCCGTGGCGGCCGATTATTCCAACCAGCCCACCTCCCTCCAGAAGCAGATCAGGCTTCCCGGTCTCCTCAGGGCATCCGCAAGAGATTGTGGTGTTCCCAGGGTCTCCTCACGAATCTTGGTAACGCCTGTGCACTCGAGGAGCACATGCGCCACAGTTTCCTCCGCCTCCATGCATGCCCTGCACAGGGGACTGTCAGTGATTCCTAGGGTGTGGAAGTGTTTATTCAGTGAACAATGTCCGGTGATGGTCCCCGCCACCAGGCGCAGGCTATCTCTGTCCAGGCGCAGAAGGCGCCTGGTCAGTTTTATATCCAGGGATGGCATAGCCTCCTTGGATTGCCTGCAGCCTGGTGTCGAGCTCCACCATTTCTCTGCTTGTATTCGAGTATGTTCTTTTAACCAGCTTCTTAGCTGCTTGAAAGGGATGGGCACAATGGGTTCGGGTCCGTAAGGCCTTGTGCTGGATCCTCTTCTGGCAAGTTCGTCGGCCGCATCGTTTCCAAGCGATCCGCTGTGACCTCTAATCCATTGCAGCGTTACCTTGTTGTGATTTATTTCCGTTATTCGTTCCAGGGCTTTGTGGCATTCCAGTATCAGTCTCGACGTGAACTGATTACTCTTCAGGGATTGAAGGACTGAGGCACTGTCGGAGAGTATTCGAATATTGGTATCCGTGACCTCCCTGGCCTCTATAGCGTGTGCCGCTTGGATGATACCTACACACTCTGCTTGGTAAACAGAGTTAAGTTTTCCAAGTGGTTTGGATATCTTGATGTTTAGGTCGTCGGAGAACACCCCGACGCCTGTCCCATAGTCGGTTTTTGATCCATCGGTGTAAATCCTTAGCTCATTTGTACCTGAGTAGTCACACCACTCCTCTATGAGCTCTATGTTGTAATGTTTTTGGAAGCAATGGGTCTTCAGGGTTCTGTCGATGGGTGATGTCATCATTGGCTGTTCCTTGATTGCATCTTCTCTGATGCGTGTGTGTTTGATTCTCGAGTCATTTCTTAGGATACCTGATACTTCGAGTCTGAAAGTCGCTAAGGCCGCCTCCTCTCTTATGACGAGATGCAGGGGAGGTAGCCCCAGCATCACCTGTAAGGCAGCAGTGGGGGAAGTTCTCATGCTGCCGGTGATTGCTACGCAGGCCAGCCTTTGTAGTTTCTCGAGATCCTTTTGGGTTGTACTTAGGTTGGTCCTAGGCCACCAAACTAAAGAGCCGTATGTGATGATTGGTCGGATAACTGTGGTGTATAGCCAGTAGGTTATTTTGGGGCTTAAGCCCCAGTTTCTTCCCAGGAGTCTCTTACATTGCCATAGAGCTATACTGGCTTTTGTGATGGTGTACTCAGTGTGTTTTGCCCAGTTCAGCTGTTTGTCCAAAAAGATGCCCAGGTATTTGGTTTCAGTCGATAGGCTTAGGGTTGTCCCAAAGAAGCTTGGCAATTGTAGCGTTGCCAACTTCCTTTTCTTTGTGAAGAGGACGAGTTCCGTTTTGGTAGGGTTCACTGCTAGTTTGTATCAGGGACTGAATTACCCAAAAATTACGGTACCTTTAAATTTCGGTATGACGTCATACCGTTAAATAAGGGTTACCGAAATATTGCGATACCGTTATTTTTTCCGGTAGTGAAATTCTGAGTATGGAAATGCATACCGGTATATTTCGGTAGAAGTACCGTAACCGTTATAAATATATCGGTAGCGGTACCTAAACCTTAATAAATAGGGGTTTGCTTTGACGCACCGCCTCGCCACTCTGTCTGTCGTTCACTTGCCGATTGTTGCACATTATTAGATTATAAACTACATATGCAAGTTCTAACGTCTTCCACCGCACACACGCGCGCCGCGGCATGCATTTCGGTACCGAAATCGTGTAAGGGTTAAATAACGGTTTAGCCCAACCTTTATTTATAAAGGTACCGGTATAGCTCAACCTTTATTTTAAACCGGTACCGGTATATTTTTGAGGTATCTTAACCTTTAACCGTAACCGCTTTCAGTCCCTGGTTTGTATTCCTTGCACCAGTCCTCAACTATTCTTAGTGCTTGGCGCATAAGGTTGCATAGTGTGTTTTCGTGTGTGCCGTTTAGTATTATGGTCAGGTCGTCCGCATAACCCACCGTGTAGTAGCCCCCACTATTCAGGCGTTTAATGAGGCTGTCTACTACGAGGTTCCACAGTAGTGGCGAGAGGACACCACCTTGGGGGCATCCCTTGGCCACTATGGCTCTAGTAGTGTCATTCACCGTAACTTGTACGGCTCTCAGTCTGAGCATGTTTGTGATCCATCCTCGCAGTGTCGAGTACCAGCTAGCTTGCTTAGACGGCCAATTTTCAGGTATCAGGCTATCAAGGTACATAAAAACATTACTAACTTCACGTATTTTCTGACAGCTGATTTTTACGTATATTGTAGGCAATATCCTTAAAAATAAGTTGAAAACACTCCCAGACACTTCCTAGAGGCCGTTTTGCCTATCGGACGCTTTAAAGTTCCCAAAAAGTTTAGACTTAAACGTATTGTGACTGTTTACCCGAGAACGCATGGCATCGCTCGTGTGGCTGACATACAGACCTCCACTGGACTCATTCGGTAAGCATTCAACAGAATCTGTCCATTGCCTGTCTTCAGAATTTTGTTGAAACGTTGATTTGACCACTCGGGTGCATTTTGGAGCGCCTGCCCAATATAGCATGGCAATAACCCGATCAATTAGCTTTAAGTATTAAAACATTAGGAGTTTATGTATTCTTTAAAGCGTCTGTTAAGCAATACGGCTGACGGAAAGTGTCTGGGAGCATTTGCGATTTATTTTTAAGGATATTGCCTAAAATATACGTAATAATCAGCTTGGAGAAATACGTGAAGTAAGTAATTTTTGTATGTACCTTGATGACCTGATACCTGAAAATTGGTCGTCCAAGCAAGCTAGCTGGTAGTAGTGTGTTCTTAGTTCATACTAACACTACTCAATCGCCCACATTTCCTTCGTCAGAAAATACGTGACGTCTGGCGGCCCTGGGATCTTGGACTATAAAAGAGCCATTTAGCAGATCATAATATGAACTGCGTTAAAAAGCGTAAAACGGACCTTTCATAATAGTAACTGCGTCTGTGGTCATTTAACGAATTTTAACGCAATTCATATTATTTTTCTATTTTGATCAATTTTCGTGAATGGTCACAGATGCAGTTACTATTATGAAAGATTCTCTCCTTAGTATTTTTACCATGATTGATTGAAAAAAAAAAGACTGGGACAGGACACTATGAAACTCTTCAAGAAATGTTTGTCATAATATAATGTTAGGACTGTAATACAATAACGACGTACCTTGCCCTCTGCATGATATCAAAGGTATCTAATTTTGTGAAATCGGTCGGTTTGTTGGCCAATTCATCTTCAGGAATTGCAGCGAACTGAAAACAGCAAAAACAAATACAGTCAGTCAAATTTAAGATAGTATGTCCCGGGTCCCCGAAGGTTTAGGACGAGTTTTCCAAGTCAAGCTGCTCTAGGGCAAAGACATTTAAATATTACTAGCTGTAGACGGGACAAGACGACAAAAATCGGAACCAAATACTTTTTACCACCAGGCAAAAAGTCGACCAGTCTAGTGCGATACGTCCACTTGGCAAAAAATTTAGTAAAAGAAAAAGATTTCTAAACAAATATGCGTAATTGCACATCTCGCTATAATAAA